>CM037930.1:2991153-3591153 GCA_021346845.1 Apeltes quadracus | reverse complement strand
TGTTCCTTTGAAGAGACCTCTAAATACTCCTGTTCTCTCTCTCTCTCAGTGTGGGGCTCCATAATGACCCGAGCCTGTTTGCCTCGGGTGTCAGTGTGACACACTCCGTAACGAGCGGAGCCCCTTTTAACCTCACGTGTCAGCGTGACACACCGGCAGCCCGCGTCGCTTTCCACGTTAAGCCTTTCTCCCTTTTTTTTCTGTCTGCCGGCATTCTTGAATAGCACTGCAGCACTGCTGACAAAATAGTTACCTGCCTCAGCCCAGAATCCCTGCGCACACACACACACACACACACACACACTTCTTTTCTCTTTACGGATTCAAAGCCAGTCTTCTCTGGCTCCTTTGTTCCCCACTCCAGGCTGGGCTCAGATCCTCTCTGCTCTCTGTAAGCCCGCTCTGCTCTGTCGTCGGGATTACAGGCTGCGCTGGAGCAGATTAATGACTGACAACTCCACACTCCTCTCAGCGCCGCGCGGCGCACACGGAGCCACGAGGAGGGAGCATGTGCCTGGTTGTGTGAGGGAGAGAGAGAGAGAGAGATAGAGAGAGAAAGGGAGAGAGAGAGAGGGGAACAACTGCAGGGGAGATGCAGCGTTGTGTTGGCCTAAGAACAATATGTCAGCCATGCGCGTGAGGTGGAGATGTGCTGTGTTTGTGTCGCAAACGCAGCTACGTTCAAGCGACGGCACGTGCGACGAAATCTTTCCCACTTCCCCCCCTACTTCAGTGCCGCAGAGCACGTGTGCACACGTGCCCAACGTGCACGTTTTTCCTGTTTCGACAACCAGGAGGAGAGAAGGAAAAAAAAAAGTGTGCAGTTACAAGTCCAGTACACACAAAGAACTGTGGACTACAGCCTCTGACACAGATGCATATTCCCTCCAATAACCGCCCCCCCCCCCCCCCCTCCCCAAAACGAGTACAAAGCAGAGTCTGTTCCCGACTGCTTTGTTTGAGGCGAAGGGGGAGCTGGCAGGAGTCGCACAAAGCCAAACAAGCGAGCAAACAAACTGAGCGCTAACCCTCTCCGAAGTTGGGAATAAATTAGGTCAAGATCTCGCACAACCTCAGAGCCCCCCCCCCCCCCGTGGAAGCAGCTTATGTGTGTCATGAATTGCTAAGTGGTAATATTTTGGGACTCGTCACAGCCCATCACAGAGCGGAGGCTAAATTTCCCGAGACGTCCCCAGGAGTGTCCAGGGAAGCGGGCTGTCTGAGCCGCCGTCTGAGGGCCGACAGGGCTTTGGGAATGTAAAATCAATATGAATATAAATTGCAGTAATTTACCTATCGCTCTGCCCCAAAGGGGACTAAAGACTTGGCCAATAATGATTAAGGAAGAAACTGATATTTTGATCGTGGCACGCTGGAGAACTGCCGCTTTTCCCGTGAACTTTAAGGAGACAGGCACTCAAACACACAGAGGACAGACGGAGAAAAACGTGTTTCATGCTGCTTACGCGTGTTAAAATGTAGAATGAAAACACACACAACCGGCTGTGGTAAAATACTTTTATAGAGCTGTAATCCATATCTGAAATATAGCATCCAAGCAGAGTAGCTCAACTCACTCAATGTCTGTTTACACACGCCTTCTGTGTAAATATGTCACTTCATTTGTTTATCTATGTATTTGCGTGTGTAGTGTATGTACATGTAGGTGTAGTTTGTTGTCAATTACAGTATATTAAAGGTTTTAAATACAGGTCATAATAATTATTTTTAAATGTATCTGGATACAAAAGCTGGTGTTCTGACCCTCATTAGTCCATTAAGGAAGATGAATCCTCTGTTATTTTTCTCTCCTTGCGTATAAACTTTACTCATCTGTTATAAATATCCTTTCTGCTGTATTGCCTCTTGTACGGTGACCCTTACCGCGTCCCACGCGCTATATATTCTCTTCAGCTCTCCTAAATGCTTCTGCGAGTCGCATTGTGGATTGAACTTTTGCTTTTATTTGACTTCAGCACTTTTAACTTCCTGCACCGGTACCAAACCTGTAAGTGCTGAAGAGGCATTTCAAGGACAGAAACGACCCGTTTCTCCAACTCCAACAGTTTCACGGTCACAACCTTTGTGCCCAGTCCTCCTCCCACAGTTCCCCGTTTGCATTTAAATGCATTTCAATCCCCCCCCCCGGCTCACTCCGCGGCGTCGTAGTTCATCGTTTGCGTGTTTCTTTTTTTAAAGAAGTGGCGCGGCGGCGCACTGCGGCATCGAGAGCGTCTTTTCCTCCCGTCCGCCGTCACTCAGAGGAACCAGAAGCATTTCTTCCTGTTCTTCCTGGCGGCGACGGTGGCGGCGGCGGCAGGAGGGGGCCGCACCGGCTGAGGGGAGTCCTGTTGGTGGGGTGTGGAGGGCTGGGGGGTCGGAGGCTGGGGCGAGCCCTCGGGGGGGTCGCCCACCTTCCACGTGCGTACCACCTGCCCCTCCTGCAGGCGGAAGTCGTGCTCCACGCTGCAGTGAGAAAGAGAGACATCGGTTATGTGTGATAAGTAGGGGTGTAACGATTCGTTCTAACAACGATTCGATTCGATCACGATTCGTGGTTGTCGATACGATTCAGGGACGATATTGGTTCATTTAGAACGATACGATCCGAAACGATTCAGTGACTTGAAATCGATTCAGTAACTTTTTAGCCAAAAATTCAACAGTGTGACTGAAAAACATTAGATTCCTGTTGTTTTTTGTAATTGAATCAGGTATCAATTAATTATGAATATAAATAAACAAGTTAACAACAATGAATGGCAAATGCATTTACATTTTATTTGAATAAAGTGCAAACACTGTTGTAGCAGTGTAGCAGAAAAAAACCCGTATTAGTGATATACACAAAAAAACACCCCTGCAATAATGGTTTTTCCCTACCAACCACCGCAAAACCCCTCTAATTCAACCCTTTTGGAACATCCCGTCGGCTTTGCCGTGAAACCAGGAAGTTGAATCGGCGCTCGGGCAGGCGGTTTGTCGGCCCAGTCCGTGACAGCCTTTATCGTTAAAAGTGCTAAGAAAAAAGTCTGAGGTGCTTAAATCGAATGGGTTATTTCCTAGTATCGATACAATCGTTTTATTACATTTTAAAACGACGTTAGATCGATATATGTCGTCCATGAGGCCAACTCGCCGAGCACAGATCGATGTAGTTGCATCGGAGGAATGTAAATCGATACATCGATCTAACAGCTGAATCGTCACACCCCTAGTGATAAGACTTTCGTTTTCCAGAAATATTTTGCCTCTTTAGCTGCTAAATTCTCCACTATGTTGCTAACTGCGTCTGTCGGCTTGTGGGTGCTGAGCGGCTGGTGTGCAGTAACTTTTTAGAGCTTTTTTTTTACTGTAAAAAGCTGCCTGCTGGGGCCAAAAACCGTGAGCTTGTTATTGAGCAGAGCGACGCACTCAAGTTATAATTCGCTGTTTCTGTCAAATTGTTTCACATTGTTATTCTAAGAAATCTATCAGAGCCACACGTATTGCAAAATAACAAGAATGTGCGCAACAGAAAAAAACCAGCATGTAAAGCAGGAAAAAGAGAAGCAGAGAGTCGAGAGTTTGCCGCCGTCGCAGGAGACAATAACGGGGCCGTTGACAAAGTGAATCAAGGGCTAAAACGCTGAGTGTTACGGAAATGTTGCAGCGCCAGGAGTGATCCCCGGACTGCAGTTGAGACAAACACCAAACGAAAAGTCAGCAAGGTGCATCGTCAGTAACATGACAGTACAGCTCAGGGGCTTCGGCGCGAAATGAGACGTGAACTCCGGTGCAACCTCCGCTGTAGCTATCGGTAAATGTAAGCGATAATAAATGACTGCATCTGCAATAAAAAAAAGGTATAAAGACAACATTTGCTCCAGAGAATGACTTTAGTCAGCAGTTACACGTTGGCTAAGTGTGAACGGCTTCTTTTTCCTCTTCTTGTATTCACTGCTATTCTTGCTTATTATGCAGTGGCCTAGTTAGCCGGTGTTGCTCATCACGGCACAGACGCTGGAATTAAAAACAAAACAAAAAAAGGACTCCCTCGGTCGAGAAAGTGCTGCGGATGAAGAGAGGAGGAGCGGCGGGGGGCTCTCACGTCCACGTTCCACCTGACTTTATAGAGCTCCCACTCCCTCGGCCCCTCCACCGCTTCACTCCGGATGCCCACTGGTATTTTCTAAACGCACAGAATAGACACATACAAAAAAAAAAAAAAAAAATCAAACTCCAGACGGGAGCACAGTGCCAGCCGACGGGTACACGGGAAAAGTGAGTGGGTACAAACAGCCGTGAAGAGGATTTCTTTCCTCTCTAATATTTACAGCAGTTAAGAAAAAAAAAAGAAGCCACTTTAACTGAAGCTCTTGTGGAAACGTACAGCTCCGGCGTGGCGATACAGGCCGGTGATTCGGAGGTCGTGTCAAGAGTTGGGTGAGAAGCGTCCTTAGTCTGCGTGTTTTTACGTTGTGTTTTTTCAACAGAAGATCTCCCGTCCAGTCGTCTATACACGCACACAGACGCGTGGTTTCTGACGCTGGCTTCCGTTTGTTACAGACAGAGTCTTTTCATAATGAACCTCTGTGTTCAGTGCCGGCCCGAGCCTCTTAGGGGCCCTAAGCAGAATTTTATTTGGGGGGGCCCCCCTCCCACCACGAACAGTCACCTGTGCTAGAAGATTATTGACACAAATGTCACGCTGTACTGTTATAGCGTTAAATTATAAACGAATACAGTGAGGTTATAATACAAAACTAGGGCTGCTTGCAGCGAACTAAGTGGCTGCTTGGGGCCCCCTGCCCAGAGGGCCCCGAGCAGCCGCTTAGTTCGCTTATGCCTTGTGCCGGCCCTGTCTGTGTTGGCAGGGAACGGATAGTATAGTTATCACTCAATAAATGCATACGGCCCTTTTAGCCTTTTGGCCCTGGGGGAAAAAACTAGTTTGACAAATATTTGCATTATCATAAATATTTCAATAAGGGATTTTGGAGACGTGACTTTATTAAGAATGCTTTCAAAACAAATTAAAATTTTTCATCGGGAAGTGTCGCATACGGACTCTTTTTATGTCGCTCTTTTATATCTTCAAACCCGTCTGGATGGGACTTTTTTCTCGTTCGCTCACCTGTGTCTAATTGTATCACACGTCCAAAGTCTTATGAGCTCAGCGTTTCTTTAGGAGCATCAAAGTGACTCCAAAGTCACATGTCAGTTGCAATAGCGGCTAATAGATCTCGCTGTGAGGCATTTGTCTTTTCACGGAGTGACCTTACTTTGTGCACGTTACTACATCCTTTGAGAATTACTGAATTAATGGACTATTTTTTTTAACCATTTCAATTTGGGGGGAGGCGACCTCCAAATTGCCCAAGAGCACTACCGCAGTGCATCTCCAGACGGGATTGAATCAGCAGATTAGACCAGATCCTTTACCTTGAATTCAAGGTTAATCAAAACTGCTAACTTAAATGGCAAACAGTGTGAAAAAAAATAGCAGTTATATTTGAAATATCGTTAACTATACTACCGGCACCACAAAGTACGCATTGCTGTATTAACAACAGATGAACATACACACAATAGAGGAAAGAGCATGAGACTTTCTGTAAATGAGGACGTTAGCTGCAGTCAGGTGAGATACAGGCTGAACATTTGACAAGCTGAAAATAACATTCTAAAACTGTTTAAAAAATATAAAATATATATATATATAACCGTAGAGGTTTAGCAGGGCTTCATCTCTTTTTCATCCTTCCATCTATTAAACATTCGTACAACAGCACCAGCAGCAGATCATCACTTCTCCTCTCCTCTGGGCTTGGGTGGTGGAGGAGATACTTTCAGAATATATATATATATATAGCAAAGGCAATCAACTCCAGATATTTTCTCTCCTATAAGCCGACTAAAGAAATATCCAGCAATCACATGAGCAGTGAATCTGTGTGGAGAGCGCTGTTCATCTGGCACAAACAAACAAACTCACCAAACCAAACACACGATGTAACCGATAAAAGACACTACACTATTGTAACCAATATCCACACACACCGGCGTATTAGAACAAAGCCTCTGAACCCGCTTTGCTTTCACAGGGCGCGTCAGACTTCTACAATCCGATACCACAATTTCGATTGAAAGAATAAACGTTGTCATTTTAAAAAAAATCACAAACAACATCACAGTGTGAGAAAAAAAAAACAAGAAAAAAAAGTTGCTCTGAACGCAGGACGCATCATTAACACCACTGTTGTAGTCAGATTATCTTCATCTTTTTTTATTTTTTTTTTCGTCCCGAGGCTGAAATCCGCAGTCTGGCGTCTTGTGAAGATACAGAAGGCTTCACTAACAAGATAGACTGAGGCGAGAACCAATGAAACTGATGTCTGAACACTGAGACGATTCATTACTTCAGTGTGTATCGCTGGGAGGAGATTGGGTGACTGAGCAGGAAAAAGAAAAAGGGCCGTGAAGCCGCGAACATGACTAATACCTCAGGGACACGACGCGAGATGATTTATGCCGTCCGCGCAGGGTTCGACTACGCAGCCTAATTTATGTTAATCAGAGAATGCTAAAAGCTTGAATGCATAGCACCGGCAGTCGGATCAGATTACAAGAAAAAAACGCCTCTCAGCATAAAACAGAACAATTTATTGTATTGAAACTATTTGCTGGGATACGAATTTGGCCATTTTGAAGGTCAATACATTTGCTTTTATAACCGAGTGCTGAAGTGCTTGGCAGCTAAAATAAAAAAGCAAAAGGGGAAACCTGTTGTGGATGATGTTGCAGTAAATAACCTTGTATGATGTTAATGTTACTCTCTCTCCCTCCATTTACTTCCCCTCGCTTGCATCTTCTTCCATATATTGAATGTTATACTGAATGAATTATATTTACATTTTCCCAGCAATCATCCACATAGATCTGACTAATGTGACCTTATTGACGACCTCTGGCACTCACCTTGTTTATGATTATAAATGACATGAAATGTTGTTTATCGAAGAAACCAGACAAAGGAAGATTTAAGAATCAGAAAAAGTACTTCTTAAGAGCGAGCAAGGTCACGACTGATTTCCGCGAGAAGCAGACTGTGCTCCAGCTATTACTGCTTTGTTTACCCTGCCTGAAAGATGCTGCACAAAGTGCATAAATGAGACCGGTTTGCATTCCTGAGCACACAGGATCTGCTCGCTCTGAACTCGCACTCATTACTCGTCTACTTTGGGGTTCTCTGTGCGAGCGCCGCGTCTGCCAGCGAGGCTGCTTCTCCTCCCGCGACCTGGTTATTAAACGCCGGCGCGCGACAACACAAACACGTCAGCTGAGGCCGTTTGGGGGGGGGGGGGGGGGGGACAGACAAAACACTTGTGAGAAAATGTGACGATAACAGGTTTCTGAAACCGGCAGTAACAGGGGTTTTTTTTTAACACTCGCAAGGCTGCAGAAGGGAGCTGTGAAACGCGGCGTTGCCGTATTGTTGCCCTTTTTGAAGCAACAATGACAACAAGACTACGGAGAAAATGGTTTGGCAGGTGTAGTTGCATTTCGACTACACGCAAACACTTTCCTCCTGTATCCTGCCGTGCTCACTGGACGCAGCCTTTAACCGTCCTCCCAAAAAGCCAATGAAATCGTACACCATCCTGTGCGGGGAAAGTCGTTAGCGTGGAAGTAGCATTCATCTGAAACACAGGTCTGCAGAGTTTGTGTGAATTGACTGGATTTCGGCGCAGCAGCTGAACGGAGCAGTGAGTCGGCGGAGGCGAGTTAACGGGGGGGGGGGGGGGGGGAGGAGGGGGATGATGGCTGGTTGCACGCGGCGCCGCCGCTCCGTCCTCGGCACCGCCGACGTATTGAGTGATGGCTGCTGGAGCGGAAGGCGCTGACGGATGAGCGGCTACTCGGGGAGTCTGACGGCAGGGCGGCAGAAAGAAAACAACGACGACAACAACAACGACAGCGAGCAGCGACGGTCCATTCATAAACACGCGCACACACCAGTAGGCTTTCTTTGCGTGAAGGGCTGTTGCATTTTCTTTGGGAGTGGAATGGATTATACCGTCTCAGGAGGGAGGGGGGGTTTAAGGCTGAGGTGAGCAGTGGGGAGGATTGTTGGAAGACATGTGCATAGATGCAGAAAATCGGGAGCAGATTAACGCTCGTCTGCTTTTTGTTTTCTTTTTTCCTGGTCAAAGACACATGACAGACATGCAACACGGAATAACAGTGGTTTTGTGGATTTGACTTTGTTGCTCCCGACAAGACGTGAATCGTTAAAAAGCGGCCGTGACAACGTGTTGACTAGTGACACGTTTCCTCGATGACTGCATGGCTCGGACGGATTTGCGGCCTCTCCTCCGTATCCACGCAGAGGGATTCCTTCGAAAAAAGAACTACGAAGAAGGAGAAGACAATTTTAACGAACGGAGTTAGCATCTAGCATTTAATATCTCATCTATCAATCATCTCCGGTAATGACATAAGCTCAGTGCCAAAGCAGGGAGAAGATTGAGAGTGGGTGCTTTGGGGGGGACGGAAGGGGAGGGGGTGTACCTTCAGGGATCTAATTTAGCTGTGGGTGTGATTCTAACGTGATTAGTATTTATATGACACATCATCCACATTAGGCTCTGCTTCCCTGTTCCACATGCCACTCTTGATCTCCCTCTCTCCTCCCCGTTTCAAAGACACGGCGCTATGGTGACGGGCACCATCTGGCACTCCACGCTGGCACCACATCCAGTCTGTGTTTGTTGCCAAAAAGCAGGAACAAGGGTCCTTGCTCTCCCTCTTCTCTTGGTGTGTGTGTGTGTGTGTGTGTGTGTGTGTGTGTGTCTCTTCCTCTGTTTCACACTCCGACCCTGCGACTGTCATTTATTCGCACAAACAGACGCCCGGGTGGACGGATACACATCGTTGGACGTGCAACAATGTTTCAGTTCCACATCTCCGGTGAACGGCTTCCTCCATGCAGGCGCTACAAACACGTCGCATTGCCTTGTAAATGTCGTGTTGTCAGTGGTGTAAAAAAAAGGGAGAAAACAAAACAAAAAAAAGGATGCCCTTCATTTCTGCGGCCTTGTTTTCTTGGTGTGCTTCCGCTGGCTGAGCATTCGCTCCGCGTGGCTTTACGAGAAGGAGCGATGCCTCCAGTGTATTTCCTGCCTGTTGCTGCGTGGCTCGGCCCCGAAGTAAAGACGGATTACTGCAGAAGAAGTGCCTGGCCTGCCCTTTACACGTTTCACACACACCATTTATCCATTATCATCCGCGGGGGGAAGCGGCGTGCACACACACACTCACACACACACACACAGCTCCGACGGGGTCGTTAGGAAAAGGTCAGAGTCAAGAATCTGACAAATCTCGCTTTAGAGAAACAAAAACCTCTCATGTCCAGTTAAACTGAAACGGACTCTTGTTGTCTCGCGTCGCCGTTTCTCTGTCTCTCCGTGTGTTTTTTGGTTTTGGGGAAGACGGCGAGCAGGAAATCTGCTCCTGTTTGGATTAATTTTCCCGTCACATCTGGACAACCAGGTGATTTGAAAATATCACAGAAAAAGCAAAGTGCAGCCTGGCAGTCAGCAGATAATCCCGACGTCGTCGCCTGGCTTAAAAGGGACTTAACCACGGGGTTAAATGAGGGCATTATTGACTTAATGTTTGGGATTATTTGGTGGCAAATATTTACACAGTTTATTTTCTGTCTTGGAAGCACAAACAGTTGACTTTCTTTGACACGAAAGCGACACGAACACCCGTCTCCCGGGTGAAAGTCCCGGGTTTGTAATCCGTTGGACCAAATGAATCCCTGGTTTGGAGAAACGTACGATGCATAAACCAAATTGTGCTCAACTACGCAGGGAAAATGAAATATTAGGTTTAATTTCCCCTTCGAAAACCGGCGAGTTCGCTCCCTCTCGACGCCTGCTTCAGTTTTCCCTTCATCCGGAGCAAGCACTCTACCTTGAGTCAACGTTCTGATTTGCTCCCAATGTTCCGTATCATAGCAACCAGACACAACCCGAGGTATTTTAGATAACTGGCACATGCACCTCACCTCAGATCAGGGAATTTGTGTTCATATAAAATATATATTTATATTTATATATATATACACATGTCACTTCTTTGTTTCTGGTTTCTTCTCGCTTTCTCTTTTCCTTGCTGCTTTTTCAAGAACCAAAGCACCGTCTCCTTTCTCGAAACCTCTGAATTTCCCTTTGTTTTATATTATGTATTATATTGTCAATGTTTAATGAATCCCCTGAGGCTGGATACAGGTTCAGAAATATCCTCGTGACCGCGAAGATGAGAAGTTCATCTATAATTTGCTCACACATCATTGTTTTTTTTTCTCCGCTGAAGGCTCAAACACAGAGGCGACACTGATTTGACTTTTGCACATGTGCATGTCACAGTGTAGATGTTTTTCCTGAACTAAACACCTCAGGTTCCACTTCATTCGTCTGTGGAGGGGGAAGCAGCTCCTCCTCCTCCCCGACGCTCCCCTAACCCCTCTTTCCTCCTGCCCCTACACCCAATCCAGGGCTGCCATTTGCACCACTTCCCCGCATCCCCTTTTATAGGTGTGAAATGTATTTATATTCAAAGCGCAGGAAGAAAAAAAAAAAGGAGAATGGAGGGGAGAGAGCAGAGAAAGTGACACGAGCGATCTACTGGAAAAGGCGCCTCTTTTTCACAACTGCAAAGCAGCGTGTTTCTCGGGATAAACCGGGACAATGAGGAGCTGTCAGCGGCTGAGCGGGGCCGGTGCCGGGACCATGCGGAAGGTGTTTGAATTGGACCGGTGTGCTCTCTTAGGGCCGCGTGAGAAAGTTAATCAACGGCAGAGAAAGGACAAGTGAGCCCGAGCTGAGGGGAAGCGCTGTGGGAAGAAGACGTCAGCGGCAGTGAATGAGACCGTACGCTATTCTGCACTTTGTAATGTGACACCGTTTGGAATTTTTTTCCTTTTTGGAATGCGATCAATTCCATCAAGGTCACATTATACCGCCGGCTTGGCAATGCAAGGCATGCATCGCCGGTCCATTATGGGGGATGCATCAGACAAACGTGTCTGGCAGCCACACAGAGCCGAGAGGTCTCCAGGTCTCCTTTAAACACTACTATTACTTTTTAAAATCTTTTAAAGCCACCTTGATTTATTTTTAATGTCGATGAATATTTCACCGCGCACTGGAGTTCGCCGTTTGTCCCAAAAAAAAAGAAGAAAAAAAAAGGCAGAGTGGAACGAGAGATGCGCAGTTGAGAGAAATAGCTTATGCTTATGCTGCAAGCGGCCCTAGTTTTGTATTATAACCTCACTGTATTCGTTTATAATTTTCGCTATAACAGTACAGCGTGACATTTGTGCCAATAATCGTCTAGCACAGGTGACTGTGCGTGGTGGGAGAGGGCCCCCAAATAAAATTCTGCTTAGGGCCCCCAAGAGGCTCAGGCCGGCACTGGCGCAGATATCAAACAAAACACGAGCGGCCTCCCCGCAGACGCCAGTCAGCCGGCAGCAGCAGCGAGGAAACAGCCCGGGACGGCGGCTCCCTCGGCGAGCCCCTGTTCAACCGGGGGCCTCGGCGGATTGGGTCGGGACTGCGGACTCAAAAAAAAAGTGGGTTCGTTAATCGGAGCGGCAGCCCCCCTCGAGTTCCTCCGGCGAGCTGCGTGACCGAGCAAACAGACAGAGCGGCGGCGGCGTGCGGGTCTGATGAGGCCCCCCCCCCCTCTGGGATTTAAGCACAGCGCAGCCTTGTTAGACCTGCGCGCTTTGTGCCGCGCGGCGCGGTCGTCATTAGCGACGAAAGAAAGAAAGAAAGAGACGAAAAAAAAAAAACTCCACGCGGCTAATTGACACTCGCCTAATGGGCCACCGGTGCCGGATAAATAACATCATGACTAATGTGAGGCCCTTAAAAAAGGAAATGAAATTAAACAAAACTTTTATTGTTTTTATTATTATAAGACTTTTATGTGTCTGTATTTTTCTTATCAACACATTGACACCATTTCATGCTGTCTCATTCACTTAATTACATTTATTATGCTAACGCACGTTCCAATTTAATATAGCATATGGTCTTAATTTGTTTTATTGAAGCTTTGTGCATGATTTAAACTGACTATTATGAGCGGAAGCCCCGAATAAATCCAGAATTATTACCGCCGGGGTGAGAATGAGAGACAGTTGTTGGTTGAGAGGAAAGATGCAAAAACATTGGGGCGGAAACCCGAAGAGGATAACTGCAGAGTCAGAGGAAAATATCTGTGGGTTCATCACAACTGTTCGACCGACCTGTATCACATGACACGCTTGATCTATTGTTAATAGGAAAACGTTGATTAAAGCATTTTTAAAATACAGTTAGATTTCTTTCATATTGGTTGAGGGACGTTTTCTGCGCAGTATTGCAGTCTGGGCTTCTCATCTAGATTGATACGGTCATGTGACGTGCTGAGCTGTGCTTTTCTTTGAGGACTAAGACTTCTCCGAGAGCCCTTTTTTAATTGATGGAATCTGTCCTGTCAGATTTTATGGCTTTTCCATCACTCACTCCATTCCGGGCTTCACTTAATCCGTCTTTCTCCTCCAACACCTTCTTCCCCATAGCTGCCAAATTCTCTTTTAGACTTGACTTAAATTGAGCCTCAAAGAGAAGAAAATCTCCTCCACCTTTAAATGGAGGAAAATCCTCTTGTCACCCATGAAAGAGGCATGTCGACTCGGGAGGTAGATGGAGCGATAAGTCCGCATCGGACCATAAAAACAGCGGCTTGAGCAATGTATTAAGTGTAATATTTCGCCTTCTCCTATTCCACCTCCCGCATGTGCTTCATGCAGACATTCCTGAACGGAAACCCTCACTCTAATGGCTCTCAAGAAGAAGCCGTACTTGCTTTCTGAATGAATCACTTTTTTTATGGGCTGCTCGCTCTCTTCTTCTTCAATTTCTAAATGTCAGATCTTTCTCTTTTTTTTTCTTCTTTCAGATCCCCCCAAACGTCTTTCTTCTCTGTCTGTTTTTTTGATTGAGGATGTTTGCAAACACACTAAAAATAACCAGATTAGACTAAATCATTTATGTGCTTTACAGTCATTTAAACTTCAGCAATAACATCATTTGTTTGACAATCAGGTTAATGTCAAGGATGTGTTCTAGCTACAGAAAGCATCCTATTAGCACTACAGAATATTCAATAATACATGAGTAAGTAGGTGGGCATGCACAATCAAATCACGGAGAGCAATCAGTTGTGTGTGTACAGACGCCACTTTTCACAGCTCCAATTTACAATTGAAAAGACGGATGATGAGTCCATTAATTGGGTTTTGCTGCTTCGGATTTATGACACAATTTGATACAACGCCTCTCCGGCGTTTGAACGAGAGCTTTAATAAATCGGAGTAATGCCGTAATATTATAACATTATTTACCTAGAGAATCCAGGAGGAAGAGAGTCCTTGTTTATCAAATTCAAGATGGCTGCCTCATTATAGCTTCGTCATATATTAAAGTTGAAAGTTAGAAAGTTGTGGTAAGATTTTACCAATATTCTTAACATTTCTAAACAGTATAATAATTATTAATGTAAAGTTGTATGTATATTGTATGTATATAATGTAAAATTAATATGTGTAAATTATATATATATATATATTATATATCTCTGGTTAAAAAAAATGCACGTATGTGCACGTAATGTGAAGATTCAGAATGCAAAAGTTCTTATGTCCACAGCCCCAACAAGCAAACCATTGGTCTGTTTTAATGGCACAAGGGTGTACACGTCTTGCTATCCAGCTAAAGAAGGTTCGATATTGTACCCAAATTAACGTATATTATGATGCCCCATGATTAACAATGAATCATGGGGCTCAATACGTTTTAGACAGGACTCAAAAAGTGGATTTAAATACTCAGAAAGGCTGATTAAACGTGAAGGTTGTGCACCACATGTGGGAAACGCCATGAACCGAGGCTCACTCGGGACAACTGACGGATGAACAAAACAGGTGCATTCTTGGATTAACCACAGCATGCGAATCTCTGGATTACATGTACAATGTTCACAAGCTCACGACTTTCCAAACCAAACTCACCACTGACAATTATAGAAAGGTTCCACGAACGCCTCAATTAGAAGAATTATTATCATTATTTAATGTGTCACAGTTTACGGTTTAATCCAGTGATAACGAAACGATCGTTCTGCTGTCATCCCGCCTCTCGCCCCATCATTACTTTCTCCTCTCCCTCTTCTGCTAATAACCCCCTTCTCTTTTTGGCAATTCTGACATTTACAAGCAATTTCAAAGGCAATCCACAATTTTCCTCTCGCTTTTCTTCCCCCTCCTGCAAAGTGTGAAATCCTGTTTGTTAACTGATTGATTCCAATTCAAATTTCCGACCGGAATGATTACACACAGTAACTCTGTCGGTCTATGTGTCTGTATGTACGTGTGCGTGCGTGCGTGCATGTTTCTTTTGCGTATTTCACTCTGTGTGCATCCGTGTGTGTAAATGCGAGATAAGAAAGGGAGGAACAATGAGAAGAGCAGAGGAGGGAGGAAAGCAAGCGGCACACCGGGGCCCGATATGTGTTGATATTCACCTCATGAAATCTGAGAGAGCGTGTGTGTGTGTGTGTGTGTGTGTGCGTGTAATAATAAGTCTTAATAAATAATAACTGTATTAAGCGGGTGTTATGATCGCGTCGAGTGGCCACACTCGACGAGCTGAACCCGGCCGTTCTGTCACGCAGAGCGGAGTGACAATCGCACCGAGCCACAAAACCCCAAAAAAACCAGATCTGACGTGATCGGAAATGACAACGTGATGCACATCGCTGTGCGCCGAGACACGCACGCTGTGCGCTCTGTGCTCACGTGTACAGCAAGTGATAAATATGCAGAGGACACGTCTATCCACGTACCTATAGATGATGCAGGCGCAGTCCCTGCAGGTCCCACAGTTCTCAATATCCTGTCCGGTCCTGTATGAATGTCTTCTGTTGGAAACCATAAAGATGACAGATCAGGGGTAAAAAAAAAATAATACAAAAATGGATGTTTTGCATGCATTGGTGGGTGTGGGCCCACAAAAGCATGTTTAGGTTATTATTTCCCTTGCTGGACCAAATTTCTGGCACACACACACACATCTCGGCAAATCAACCCATCTAATCCTCTCAGAAATCACCCCTGATCATTCTTTAATGAACAAAACCCCTTCCAACTGGCTGGGGCTGTTACGTAAACCATGAGTCACCGCATCACTCCATGCATAAAACAATGCGTATGAGGTAAAAAGTCAAGCCTGCATGCATTAGACTTGGCCCCCATCACTGACTTCTTAAACTGTAACATGCCAGTTATTTCTCTGTATGACACATATGCAACAACACGTTCAAACATCTGCAGAGTGTATCCTCAGCATTAGTGCAAGGGGCTGTCAAGTCAAGCTTTTCCCCTGCGGATCCGTAGACACACGTCCGTCCACGTCCATCTCGCCCTATCCAGCAGTTCTCTCGTCCCCGCGTCGTGTACTATTTTGGTGTGATAAGGCGGAAGAAATTACTAAGCAGCTTACTATGTCAGAAGCAGATTAATTAAAGACTTGATGGGAACAGTAAAGGGGGTTTACACGGTAACAGGCATGACGCATGTGAAACCACCAACACGGTGACAGCCGAGTGCTGATTCCCATCTATCCCTCACCGCTGCAGAGACGCACGAGGAAAGAGCTGGTGCGGAACAACGCGGACGAGAGACCAAACCGGCCCCCCTGCGGTCCGTCGCGCCGCTAATCCTTTAGCCGATCGAGAGTTGACGTGGAAAACGAGAGTTGCGTGACAAGATATGAAAATATACAAAAGAGGTTTCCTAACTTTGTTCCGTTGTTACCAAATGTGCATTGTGTTCAGTCCGTAAGTATTTAATGCAAACAATGCTGCGATTGGCAATAAATAGATGCAGTGCCGGCCCGAGCCTCTTGGGGGCCCTAAGCAGAATTTTATTTGGGGGCCCCCCTCCCACCACGCACAGTCACCTGTGCTTGAAGATTATTGGCACAAATGTCACGCTATACTGTTATAGCGAAAATTATAAACGAATACAGTGAGGCTATAATACAAAACTAGGGCTGCTTGCAGCATAAGCGAACTAAGCGGCTGCTTGGGGCCCCCTGGCTAGGGGGGATGTGAATATTCCCCTTTTTAAAAGAATATTCTGCCTACAACAACACACTCTACTCCAGAAATAATGCAAACCTATGATCACATTAAATGTCTGCTCCTCGTTTGTTTTATTTGCGTTGAGAGAAGTGGCTTCTCACTTGAGAAATGAACTATTTGGAATTAAAACAGCAGGCACTTGGGCTACATGCCGATATTTACCTTGTAGGCCTCAAAAATACCAGGCACTTAAAATGAACGTAGTCCCACTGTTTGTTCTTCTCTCGTTCCCCGTTTCAACGTTCTGTCTGTCTGTCTGCCTGTCTGTCTGTTATCCATTCACTCAACAAAAGGTCAACGACAGCAGCTAAAGAGTCAGATATTTACCTCAAGAGTTGGTTGAGACCAAAAACAGAGCTAAAAGAGAGGGAAGATTAGACGTAAATAATCTCAAACATGACTCCTAATGAATTATTATGCCGTTTCCTGAAGCTTAAAACAACCAAATGTTTTCTAATACGTTTTGCAATATCGTCATTACAGTTGAAGTTATGATATGTTAATTATGTTGTTGTATCTGCTGCCCCCAATTAGCAAAAAAGAACAAACCGTCATTGCTGGTTTGACTCTTTTGTGACATTCCAAAACAGCATTTTAAGTAGAGATTAGTAATTATCTGTGAGGCTAGTATTAATATGTAAATAACATGGCAATAGAACAGGGTTTATCTATTTAATAAGGGTTAATAGCAGACTGAAAGTGAGTGTTGGCCCCCAGTCTACCATATGGCTCTTCACACTACGTTTGACTTGGCCCTGAGCTCAGAGTCCTGTTAGCCCCGGGTTTACAGCTCCATTAGCCTGCGGCTCCCAGTCATTTCACATTTATAACGTCGAGTGTGGGGCACTTCTCTCGTTGCCCTGGGCTTCCACACAATATCCAAACCCAGACGAACCCATTCGAAAACCCTTCAGGCTATGCGACATTTTGCAGTGCCGCGAACACTGCCTTTCAATATCGCCTCATAGATTGCAAAAAAAACAATACTTTGATCCAGGGTCATCTACCATGTGATGTGAAATTCTGAAGATTTGAACCGCTGACATGTGGAATGTTTTGTGAGAGTGCTCACGATGTGCTCTGTCTGCACGTGGCCAAAGGTCATCATATGGCTAATTAAATACAAAAGGGAAAAGCCTTTAGGGACGCTACAGTCAGTAGCTGCATGTTTATGATCTTATAGCGATAGGGGAGTCTTGCTATTGTGCATTATGACATGTGTCTGAGCTCAAAAAGCTGTGGAATAAAGTTGTCTTAATTCCTTCAACGTAAACCAAAATGAAACACTGCCTCACCCGTCTCTCTCCTGCCTCCTTCTTCTCCAGGTCTTGAATGACATCCAGGAGGACCTTAATGGTGTTCTGGCTGGTCTCCAGGACCCCCTCCAGGCTCTGCAGCTGAGTCTGCAAGTTACGGATATCGTGCAGGGGTCCGTTGGGACCCAGGAGCTTTTCCGTCACCTTGGCCGGATCCAGTTTACACCTGGCGCCCGACACCAACCCTCCCAGGATCTCCTGGACCTGCCTCAGCGTGTCCGCCTGCGCGGCGGTCAGGGGCCCGGCGGCGGGCCGCTCCCCGGCTCCGGAGCAGCTCTGCTGGCTCGGAGGGCGCTGGCTGCTGGGCGTGCCGGGCCTGGCGTTGGGTCCCGAGCAGAGCATTTTGTGCAGCGCCCCGAGCTGAGCCTGGGCTGAGCTGAGACAGCTGGACTTAAAACAGGCCTTGGCAGGAGAGGAGGAGGAGGAGGAGGAGGAGGGGGGGGGGAGCTGCTTCTCTCCCTTCATCGCAGCAACTGGCGGAGTTTGAGCCCTGTGCTTCAGAGAGCTGGCTCTCTCGCAGAGCTCGGGAGAGCCTGCGCATCTCACGTCTTGCTTCTTCTCCTTCTCCCCGTCTTTATCTCTCCCGCCGGCGGCCTTGCCGTCCGCCCTGAGCACGGGCGTTCGGGCCGCGCGGCCCGCCGGGTCGCTTTCCTTTTTGCGCGGCGTGTAAGGTGGGGGCAGCGGGGGCGGGGGCGGGAGTCGAATCCCCCTCTTATCCTGAGCGTTGTGGGGCGCCTGAGAGGGGGGCGTGTAAGGCGGCGCAGCGCGAAACGTGGAAGAGTAAAGAGGGACGGTTTTAGTCGGTGTCGCATTGGGAAGAGTGGACGCGTGTGTTTTCACAAGCGGAGGAGCAGTGCAAGACTTTAATTTGGGGACCGGGGAGGAGTAAGGGGCTATGCCGGCGCGGGCGGAGGAGGCGTTTTGCAGAGCTTGACATGGAATGTTACAATGAGACACAGTTTCTATGAGAGCGGCATAAGAAGGTGGAGTAGGACCGGAGTGAGGGGCGCGGGGACTCACCGACTGCGTGGTGGAGTAATACGATATGGAGGTGCACGACAGGGCCGTTTGAGTCACAAAAGCGCACGGCTTGGCGTTTGACGCGCCGCGCGGTTGTTCGTGCGCGACCTCCGGGGCAGCGGTTGGATGTCCGACGGGGTCGGCGGGAGTTTTAACGGGGGTCACGGTTGGGGTAGGGGTGGAGCAGGTCACGGGAGCAGATGGCGCCACGCTTAAGACGGGGGAGCAGCAGTTTTGACCGGGGCCTGACGGTGCAGTTGAGGGAGGGCCGGAGCAGGAGACGACGACGGCTCCGCTGGGGGTGGTCGGTGGCGAAACAACGGTATAATATGGGATCGGGTGTTGAGCGGCGGGCGTGGCCGTAGGGGACACGGGTGCGGGTGGAGGTGGCGTGATGCATGCCAGCTTGACGGGAGAGGAGCAGAGTGGTGTAGCGCAGGGTGCAGGGGTCTGTGTTGGTGCACCTGCAGGTGGGGGAGAGGCACAGTAAGGCACGGTAGTTATGTGGCTGGCGGTCGGGGACGCGGGACTCCCCGATGGAATTCGCGATGAGCTCGGCGATGCGGTCGGAGACGGGGAAGCGCGCGGGCTACACATTCGCGTCTGGGCGGTGCAGGGTTCACACGGCGAGTCCGCTTGCACGTGAGTGGTGCACTCTGCCGCATTCGGAGGAGGCGGCGTCGGGCATGAGTCGGTGGTTGGGATTTGAGTTGCGGACTGTTTTTCACTCAAAGGCGGAGATTTATGTTGACCATCTGTTTGACTTTGGGCGCTGCAGTACTTTGAATTCAGAGAAGGGGGCGGGCTCTGCGTTCGAAACTCAGCGGCGCAGACTTTGGCGTCCGAGGGCGGCGGCGACGGACTGTGCTGCCTTTCCGTCTGAGTGGGAGTGGTGCAGTAGTGCACCTCCTTTCCGGGATCACTCGCTGTCCTGTTGAGTCGCTTTCTCCTCCTGACCGCTGAGGGAGTGCTGCTCCCCGGGCGCTTGGGGCCGTCTCGACAGGACGGGACGGCGGCGCAGGGAAACGGCTCGGCGCTGCGAAGCGCCGAAGGGGGGCAGCTGTGCCGAGAGTTTCTCACCACGCTGACGGCCGATTTAACGTCCGCCCTGAAGGCTTTAGACCTCCGTTCCACCGCGACTCGATCCCCGGGCGCCGCGGGGCCGTTCTGGTCCCGGGACCCGGACGCCGCCAGGTGGTTGTGCGAAAGGCACTCGTCTTGGGAGTCGTGCTCGTCGTCCCCGTCCACGCCCACCGAGTCCCCGAGGCTGTGGCTGCGCGCGTGGGAGAAAGAGGGCGACGGGGCGGCCTTTTTCAGGCACGGGGAGGTCTGGATGGCTGTGCTGGTGCTCGCGCTGGGCCTGCGCGTCATGGGCAGGGTCAAGGAGTTGGCCTGCGGCGGCGACGGCGGCGCCCAGCACCGGCGCGTGGGACCCGGCGTCAACGGGTGGGGCGGCGCCCTGGCCAAGAAAGCGGCCACGACCTCGATAGTGCTCGCCATGTCGCCGCGCACCGCCCCCACCACGGAGGTCAAGCCGGGCAGGCTCTGAGTCCGCGGGCCGTCCCCGTCGGCCCACGGCTTGGGGGACCGGGAGCCGCCGTGTTTGCGGAGGGGGTGCGGGCTGTCGCGGTCCGCGGCCGGCCTCGGGTGGCTGTTGTTGTTGTTCTCCCCCGTGCCGCTGTTGCCGCTGCTGCTGCTGCCGTCCTCCAGGTCCTTGAAGCGGACCTGGTGGGTGCGGCTGCGGCGGCGCCTGAGGCGGCTCTCGATGTCGGGGGAGTCGCGGTTGAGCAGCACGGAGCGCACGGTCATGGCGCCGGGCAGCTTGTCCGCCAAGGCGCTCTTGCCGTTGGCTTGGCCTGCGAGCGGGCGGTTGGGCTCTTTGCTCACCATTTCTCCGGTCTCTCTCGCTCCCCCAACATCCAACAGGCTCGGCGGGCGGTTTGATGTGAAGGCCTAGTTGTGTCAGTGCTTCAACAGGGATCCAGATCTCCCCATTGCTTCATATCAGTATAACAGTGAGCGATTTGTGGAATAGAAAGTGAGTTCTAGTTCCATCACAGGACAGAACATATGAGATTCTTTTTTTTTTTTAGGTTTGCGTGCAGCTGCAAAGCTCAAATCTGTTCTCCAAGGACTTCCTTTGCAACAGGGTTACCTTATTCACAGTTCAAGGTGTAGTAATATTAAGAAGAGTTTGGTAAAGTAACGATCGCTCTGATTAATTCGGACCTCCTCAAGTCAGCGTTTATCTTACCCTTTTATTAAAAAAATAAATATCTGCAGCATCGAATACTCATTAAAATAAGAATGTGAGAACGTTTATTTCTCTTTTAACTTTCCAGTAAGACAAACTCAATGAGGCCGGGGAGGTTACCAGAAAGCCAGCAGGGAGGGAGAGAAGGCAGCCTGTCCATCTTTTCTGTGTCCTCCATATTGGCTTGTCTTCTTGGCAGACACTCCTTCTCTACTTCCTTTGTCCTCCGGGTCCCAAAGTATGGGATGGGCCTGCGTACTTCCACATAATGGCCTCTCTATTTCAAAGAAATAATAATTTTTGCTCTCCTTTCTTCCCCTTTTTGATTTTATGACTCTTTTCTTCTTGCAGCTCTTCTGTCAGTGACTCATTCTCTCGTGGCTGAAGATGCCGTTGAATTCCTGAAAAGAGCAGGGAGACAAAAGAGAGAAATACAAGGAGTAAGAGATTGTAATTGTTTCCATATTATTGCACGGCCATTGAAACGCGATGGGCTTCGGCATAATGAAGGAGATATTAGATAGGCAGCGATTTTAAAAATGCATGAGACGTGGGTCAACATAGAATGGGAAAAACACGACACCGATTCAGTAAAAGTAATGAAAGGACGCAGGTGGCTTAAAAAAAAATACAGGATATATGATCAGCTGTAGAAGCCCGTCCACAGAGAACAATGGAGACGAGATTGTAATTAAGGCCTATTCACAGAGGCCGAAGAGATACCTTCACTGTAGATATTCCTCCCTCTGCAAATCCCTTCCGTGATATGAAATGTCTGTCTTATTATTCCGGCTCTCGGGGCGCCGCAGCCGGACTGTTACATATGCGCGTGTCGTACAGATTTCTCCTTTTTGCTCCGCGTTTAACAGTCCGCGGTCCCCGTTAGGAGTCCTTGATGATCGGCCGCGGTGACATGCTTTCTGATTCATCTGGTCACCGCGTGACAGCCTCTCTGCCCCGCCGCATTCGCTCGTATGTTCTTGTCACGGCCGATTCCGCGGCCCGCTTTTGAAGATCCGCGTCCTTGACGTGCGCGTGCGTATAAATATATTATTTGTAAATATATCACTTCCACTTCCCGTCTGCCACTAGCAGCCGATGGATCCGCGCCTTGTTATCTCCTCGTGATGGCCTCCGACACTGACAGGCCCGGGCTAATTCTGCATGCGAGTGTGGCCGTGGCTTTGCCCCCCCCCCTCCTCTGTGGGAGGGGTAATTAGTGACTCCTTCACAGCTCCCAGGTTATTTAGGGAGAGAGATACCCGAGGGGCTGACACTTTTATTTACGTCCACCGTTTTCTTCCCTTTCCCTCTTTCTTTCTTTCTTTCTTTCTGCAGCACTAAAGAGCAGGAGCTTTGTCACCACCGCCCCCCCCCACGTCAACCCCTTTAAAAACAGGATTATTAGGATTGATTATCATTAAAGTCACTGCTGACAGGGCTTTGGGGAGTGCAGGGTGGGGGGTATTAACCATAAAACAGCAGACATATTAATGCGTTTAGAGACAAACCTCTGGATTCTTTTCCTTTCCATTTTTTTTTAATCACAGCAGTGTAGACGGATGAGCTACAGAAGTCTGCGAAAAAACAAAAGCTTGTATTGTAGCCATTGCATGTAATCGATCTTCACTGTCTTTTTGACCTTGAAGTTTTTGTTTTTTTTTCCTGGGCAAAAATCACATTTCCACTCTTCCTCTGAAAGAAGCACCGTTTCATCCCGGCCATCAGTCTTGCTGCCCATTTCTCGTAAAAAGCACTCCGCTTTAAAACATTCGCCCCTGACAGATTCTCCTTTGAGTTTCCTTCCACCGGTCGCGGAACCATTACCTTATTCTATGGGCTGTCGCCCTGATCCCAACCATCGTTCGTCCCCTCTGGCCCGTCCCTCCCTCCTCGCCACTGTTCCTTGCAAACTACCTTTCGGATAAAAATTTACGCCGACGCGTTAATGAATCCAGCCTCTCTTAATGCCACAAGCACGAGCTCACTCCCGCGGCTCAGGCCGGCTCTTTACCACATGTGACATTTTCATGTTGAGCTGTACTTGGCGGACGGGAGATAAATCACCGGGCAGGCGGAGGAAGGAGGAAGGTGCGCGGCGGCGTAATGCCAGAGAGGGTCATAACTCTTTTCCGTTATTATTTAGGATTTACCACAGTCGTCGCGCTGCCTGCCACTTGGAGAAGGTTTTCACTGTGACTATATAGGCTTCCGTGTGTGTGTGTGTGTGTGTGTGATGATAATGCTAAGGTCACATCGGACCTCTCTGTGCTAAACTCTGAAAGAGATATTCACTGCATCCAAAACACCAGAATTCAAGTCGTAGATCTGATCATTTTCAGGTTCTTTCAGCACACCTGTGGGTCTCGTGGTCTCGAAGGCGCCGTGGATGGAATTGTTATGTAAAAAGGGCCCGTCAGATCGGATTGCAGGGACGCTCAAATTTGTCATACAGGACTAAATAAAGAGGGAGGCGCAGGCAGAGAGGAAGAGGAAGGAGAGGAGGTGAACGCGCTCGGTTATATTTAGAGATGCTATGAGACATGTAGCAAACGGAGAGGAGCGGGAATCTGAATAAGTAGGAGGGAGGAGAGGCGGAGGTAAGGGGGGGAGGGAAGCAGGGAGGGAACAACCCCTGGCAGCGGAGGAAATGTCATGGTTAGGGTTCAGTGAAGTGGTAAATCAGCGCGTCAGGCCGTTTAAGAGGGAACCGGAGAGGAACTAAGAAAAGCTATACGATCAGTTATTGGCCCTTAGAGCCAAGGGGACGGACAGGGAGGTGTCCCTGCACTTATTTACCCCACAGTGCAGGAGCATGTGTGTCGTTTGCGTCACGGCGCATGAGGGTTGCCTGTGCACAAACACTTTGTCTGGGAAGCATTACGCGCTGAACAGCACCGTCTCAAAACGGGGCGACGTTTCGTTTTATTACGATAAAACCAGCAAGCACATGAAAAAAAAAATGCAGATGTGCCATAAAGGACTCAGCGACGTGCATGTAAAACAGAGCTAAATGTCATCAGAAGCAGTGCTGAAGTATAGGAGACGGTAATGCCTCTAAAAATAAGCTAGTAAGCAAAGAAAAGGCAACACGCAAACGGTGTAATCTCCACTGGCCTGGGATCTGCTCTAGAAAATAAATTCCTCCACTGCTGACAGCCGAAGCTGAAACGGTGTTACCGATGCAGCCGCCTCTGACTGATGCAATCTTAAGTTTGATCACGCTGAGCAGCAAATTAAATTACACAAACAGACACAAATTAAATTAAGATTTTTTTTTTTTTTTTTTAATTCATTATGAACCCGGGGCGACACCGTTGAACATCCTCCGTCATTGTTATTCCCGTCAGACGCCGGTGTGGAACTGTGGCAGCAGGATGTTCGTGCTGGGATTGTTCGTTGATGAAGCGCGCTGCCAGGGCCGGCCCAAGGCACAAGCGAACCAAGCGGCTGCTTGGGGCCCCGAGCAGCCGCTTAGTTCGCTTATGCTGCAAGCAGCCCTAGTTTTGTATTATAACCTCACTGTATTCGTTTATAATTTTCGCTATAACAGTATAGCGTGACATTTGTGCCAATAATCTTCTAGCATAGGAGACCCGAAGGCTCCAGTTCCGTGGTTTTCTTTTGTTACAGTAAAGTTCTCACCACGTGCATATGTCGCATTTTTTTCCCCTCAACCGCCGGGACGGAGCGTCTATAGCTGGCGGACGCGGAGGGACCTCGGAGGCTTAAAAAAGCACCAGACATTTCCCCTCAGGAGCCGTTTGGAATGAATGAGAATGATGCATAGAAATGTACGAGGTGTCAATGTGGTGTTGACAGCTTCTTTTCATTGCTCCAAAGGGGATGGAAAATAATCCATTACTGCAGATTAGACAACATGAAAAACATTAGTTTTAGCTGAGAGGTACTGCTACGTTTACCTTTTCACCCCGCCATTTATTTCCTGCCTGTTTGATAGGGCGAAATATTTCAGAGAGGCAGGCAGCAATACAGAGGAAGCCGGAGCGAAATCCTAACGAGAGCTGCGGAAATGGCCGAAAGGTGCACACAAACGTAGTGTATCGCTATATGATTAACTCACAAAAACCTCCCTTTTGTGATGCACAGCTCTACTCTTGGGATGTGATTACATCAACGCCATCAGGGCCGATTGGTCACACCGTCGTTGTTGCCGTCGGCGGGTTTGTGTCATTCCAATGCTGTAGTGATCATGAAAGTGACACTGCAGGACACAATTATGCCAAGGCTAAATTTCCCTCACACACACAAACACAAACACAAACCAGAACGAAACACAAACGTCCTCGTGCAAAGCCGGTACCGTGCGGTCGCCCTTCACGTTCCAGCTTACACAAAATGCAGGCCGGATTACTTAAAACTCCTTGACTACGTTGCAAGGAATGATTTGTTCCATCTGTCCTCTTTTGACCCAAATCCTTACATGAAAATCTGTATCAAGGCCAAAAGGGTTGTGAGAAGCAAACTACGCCAACTGTGAATACATTTGGGGAGAGTTTGTTTGGGCGTCTGTGAAAGAAAAGTCAACATTGTTTTCTTTCGGCAGCCTAATTGTCGGCTTTCTCTGGCTAGTTAGTTAGTAGGGGGGGAAGGGGGGGGTTGTGTTAACTCTCTGCCGGGCTGTCACGCTGCAAAGTCCCCGTCCAAACTACCGTCCCCCCAGAGTGCATCACACAGCGTCGCCTCTCACAAGACCAACACACCCGACTCACGCAGCAGGAAGAGACAGTCAAAGTTTAAGAGACGGCAAATTCTAAAAAAAGAACAAAATGAGGTGGTGGTGACGGAGGACAGATTCACGAGCAGTGTGAGGAAAGGATTAAACGCCCGGCGGGGTGGAATCAAGGGGAGATGGAGATTGCTGAACCTTTAAAAACACACCGATGTGATGAGATAAAAAAAAGGGGGGAAATGGAGCGTAGTGGAGAGCGAACAAGAGCCAAGAGTTTGTGTGACGACAAGCACGGCGAAATGTGCAGCGCGCGTGCAATGTGCACCTGCGCGTGGCGGGTGCACGCATGCGAATTTGATGCTGCACACGCGTGACAGTGCATTAGGGCTGATGCTTGCCAATGCAAAGGATCGCTACCGGATGAGTCAATGGAGAGGCATGACGGGTCAGTAGATGTAATTGCATAATGTCGAAGCACACTGCTGTTGATTGAAACGCTGCAAACAACGTCTCACATTATTTGAAAATGAAACGCACAAACAGCGTGCATTGGACCGTGCAAAGACACACGCACACACACGCACGCACGCACGGATCCATACAAATGGAATTCCCTCGCTCAGTGCCTCCTACTCAAACTTTCTGCGCACACCGCCACCCCCCACTGCGCGTACTCACACACACATGAACGCACGCGCACAGTCGTGCCCGTGACAAATATGCAATGAAAGCACGCTGCTGGAATCCGCAAAGCTACATCGCCGACAGACCCATTTAAGCCCCTCACTCTTTAAAGCTCCTCGTAAAGCTGCACGATCTCGGGGAAATAAACTCCCACACCTGCAGTAAAAGGCAGAATCCAATATCCAAACACACACGGACACGTGCACGCCCGCCCCGCCACGGAAATGAACACACGCACACACGGTGGACATGAACGCATCGCGGTTAAGTATACACACACACACACACACACACACACACACACACACCTGCCAAACACATAAACAAAATGTATGCGCGCACGTGTGCGCGCGAACGCCCCGACGCGCACTGCCTTTCTTCCCATTGTGCAATTCAGCAGAAAAACAAGCGCAAAGTAGAAAAGAGATACTTGAGTGTTTTTTTTTTGTTTTGTTTTTTTAAATCCGTCCTCGGCTCGGATCTCTGCGCTGATGCCGTGAGGAGGACCGATGGGGAGATTACTGTGCAGGACACAGGACTGAGTCACACGTACCACGTCTCTGTCTGTCTGTCTCTCTGTCTCTCTCTCTCCCCGGCTCCCTTCCGCGTTGTCTCGCTCCTCTTCCCCGCGTATTCCTTCACGTCTCTTCAGCCCCTCCTTCCGTCCCTGTGGCGTTCATGTCCGCTCCCGTCCCCCCCTCTCTGTCACTGCTCCGCGCTGTCCCCTGTCCTCTGTGTAGGGTCCATCTGCTTCTCGCTCGTCTCCCTCTCCTCACTCCTCCCTCCTCACCTCCGTTCTCTTTGGCTCGCTGGCTGTGCCTTCTTCTTCTTCTTCGTCTTCTTCTTCGTCTTCTTCTATGCCACTCTGCACTGGTCTGCGTGGATGCGTGCCTCTCACGTGGGAACCTGTTTCATCCCGAGCTGCCGGAGCGTGCGCGCGCGCCGCGCGTGGAAGTGAGCGCACAGGAGGGGGAGCAAAGGAGACACGGGGGGGAGCAAACGGGCAGTTGCGCTCTCAGATGCTCCTCTCACTTCCCCCCTTCCTCTCTGCGTCTCTCCATCATGACCTCCTCCTCGTGTCGCCATGCACGCCTTGTATCCTTGTGTGCAAGGGGAGGGCGGGGGCGAGGGGTGGAGGGGTGGGGGGGGGGGGAGAGGAGGTAGTCGGAGGTGGAGCCAGCGAGAGTCGGTCTAATTAAAAAGCACAGTATGTACAGCTGCAGAGAGCAAAGAGGGAGTAGAAGGCGGTGGGAGGAGAGAGGGGAGCAAAAGTTATCCAGGGTGGGCGGGAAACAAGAGACGTGGAGGCGAGATGGGGGGTGGAGATGGGCACCGGGATGCTGGTAGTGGAAGGTGGAGTAAAAGGGACACCAAGGTCAGCTTGGGAGGAATGCAGAAAGGCCATGCACACAGAGAGGGAGGAAAAAGGGGGGAGGGGAGAAAAAGGGAGAAAGAGATAGGAACAGACAGGTAGAATTATTCTACACATATCTCCCATACGAGTGGGGGGGCAGAGGCGGGGATCCGTGACCAGCAGGATAATAGAGACACATGGACAATGGCCCTCTGAAGCGGAGGTGGATCGACAGCCACCGAAGGTCGAAGCGCTCCGGAGTCGTCAGGCTGCTGTGAATGAACATGCGGAAGAGTTGTGCGTGCGAATTAAAGGGAAAAACGCCAATTATCTGTCTCCTGCGTGCAGTTCGGAGCCTCTTGTTTGTGTCCAGGCTTGGATGACTAAAACAAATGGATTCATTTTCTTACGGTTAAAGATCAACTCTGTTATAACTGCCGGTTTTGTAGGAAGAGGCGAGAAAGTCTACACCTACTTGCCTTAAAGGCGGAGACATCTCAACCCATTTTTATCAGCTCTGATCACTTATCTTGTCCCATCTCGTCTCTCGCTATCAGACTCACATTAACATCCCCGTGAATCTTCTTTTCCCATCTCTCAGATGTTCTGGGAACCCTCATTTGAACGAATTTCCAATGTAATTTCATGGAAACAGCCCAATTACTCCCCCGCGTTTTACAGCAGCAGAAGTAGAGTGGAATTGATACTTAAGGGGACGTTCCTATGAAGTGCACCCATGAAGAAAGAGTCGTGCCTTCCAGCCATTGAAATATCCCATACAGCGCATGCACTTACAGTGGAGGTAACTAACCAGCGGCTCAGTGATTCAATTAATCCTCTGAGGGTTTACACATTTATTATTATTACAACATACCATTTTATAACGATAAAAGTTTCTGCTAGATCATTACTGGAAATAACAAGAATGTTTTGTGATTTACAAGATAAGTCAGAAAATTAAGTTAAATAAACATTGTACTAAAATACATGTAAACAACTGTTCTTAAAGATTAAATAAAACTGTACTGTACTTAAATGTTTAGTAAAAAATAAAAAGTAAAGTAAAAAAATAAATAATAATAAAATAAAGAATTCAGTGATTCTTTGGCGTACCACTAGAGGGAGCCCCGCGTACCACTAGTGGTACCACACTTTGAGAGTCGCTGAGATAAATTTGTTTGCTATTACAAGTCAATCTTCACTAGTAATACTAAGAAAATTTCATAATTTCAATGAGACATCAGCAATATCTTCAAATATAATATCTTCAATGAAATCGTTTTTTTTTCACAGTGGCATCAAAATGTTAAAACAAATCCTATAAAATACTTGATCCATCCAAACCGATCCGTCCGTTCCAAAGAGCCGCGCAACAAAACCTTTGGTGCAAACCCGATAAGCGAGGAGCGTGTCGGCGGACGTGCTCCTGCCGCTCGGCCGGAGCAGAGTGACGCACCGGCCAGAGAGGCGCGTGTGCGCGGCCACGCGCTGCGTGCGCTGAGAGCTGTCCGTTCCGCTCGACTCCGGCGACTTTTACGCCCCGCGACGAGTCGAGAGAAGAGTGATGACGAAATCCTTGCGCGTGTGTGTGTGTGGCTGCTGGAGGCCGGACGGCAGATGGAGGCTGACGGAGGGAGGACGGACGGACTCTGCTCGTCTCCTGAAAGAGGCCGGACGGTCCGTCGGCTACAAAGAGGACCTCGAGTTTACAGACGATCAAAGAGTTTCTAGGTGGTGTTTAGTTAATTAGATCTGCTCGATGTTTGAAGCGACCTCAACCGTCCCGGCTGGTGGCTGTGTGAGGGCGAAGGCGTCTTTGAAGGGCTGAAAAAGCAGATCCTTCTAGTTTTATGTATCGGAATTTTCGAAATATGTGAAGGAAAATTATTTAAGAGGATAAAAATAAGTAAATGAGAAGGTAAGTGTGTTACACACCGACCCACATCTGTTTATAGGACATACTTAACAAACAGGAGCAACGACAGAATGAGAGCCAAAGAACAAAATATAATAGACCTCCACGCATGCAACAGAGATAAGTTCCATCTTCCATATTGAAACATAACTTGGGGACATCTGGGGCTTTGCCTTCTGCACATCAAACATGGAGCGCACACTCCCACACTGTTTGTAGACTTTCAACACAAACTGTTCCGGGTGAAACACTTTTGTCTGCAAACAGGAAGTCTTCAGTCATCATGACATGAGAGAGAAACGTGGCGTTCTGCAGCCTAAGAAGTGATGCATGTATGATGATGCATGTTCATTTCATTTCACTTTTCCCCAGGTGCCACGGAATAACACGTTTTAACTGGGCACTGACAGACTTGTCACGTTGAGGGCGAGACGGTGCTCTGGGTGCTAAATGGACTTGGAAACCTGCCTTGAAAATAAAATATTGTTTCACGCTGCCGTGCCCGAAAATAATGATTCAAAAAGACCCAAATAGAAAAATGCTCTCGGGCCTGGTCATCTTATGCCGCGCTGCATCCGGCTCCCATCCCATTCGATACTGGCAGGTCTGCTTCTGCACATTTTATACAGACCCAGATGACGCGGAACAGCTCAAATAGGACAACAGGACATGTGCAAGATTGATGTAGTTGTGCAAAAGGTTTTTACAAAAGTGCTAAGATAACGCAGGTGCGCTTAAGCCGCGGAGGGTCATTTACGTGTAACGAACCCTATTATGTGCGTCACTTGAAATCTTATCGCTGCAAGGAATTGTGGTACGGCATTATTTCCTTTCCTTTCCTCAAGCATGCTAAATGACGCCCTATGCTGAAGGAGATAAGAGAGGAAACACTGAAGCACGTCTGGTTAGCATTGAGAGCAGGGCCGGCCCAAGGCATAAGCGAACTAAGCAGCTGCTTGGGGCCCCCCGCAAGCAGCCCTAGTTTTGTATTATAACCTCACTGTATTTGTTTATAATGTTCGCTATAACAGTATAGCGTGACATTTGTGCCAATGATCTTCTAGCACAGGTGACTGTGCGTGGTGGGAGGGGGGCCCCCCAAATAAAATTCTGCTTAGGGCCTCCAAGAGGCTCGGGCCGGCACTGATTGAGAGAATTGGACCAGCTAGCATCATGGCTGCCACTTAGACAGCAGCTTGTGTCCTTGATCGAGATGCCATTATGAAGTGTGTTTGGCAAACATCACGTCGCTTCAGAGAGACCACACTCTCTCTCTCTCTCTCTCTCGCTCTCTCTCTCTCTCTCTCTCTCTCTCTCTCTCTCTCTCTCTAGCTCTCTTTATCTTGATTTCTGTCGTCCACATGAGTCGGTTACCATCCACTCGGCCTGAGTTTCTGAGCCCAGGAACTGTAATTATTATTCATCAAGCTAATAAGCTCCCTGAGTGAAGCCATTTAGAAATAAAAAAAAAAATCCCACAGAGCCACCAAAAAAAGAAACACCACTAGTTTCACTGACACTCATTAATCAGCCCTTTGAGTCCGACCTGCGACTAAAGAAAAGTGAATTTTAAGCAGATCCTTTTATGTACGCTCAGATCAAGTCATCCATCACCGGGTCGGAGGACAGGGGAACGTGTCTAATGGCGAGATCTGGCCGCGGCCATTATACCGAAAGGGTTTTTGTTACTCCGCTATCTGGGTTTGGAGCATGATGGATGAACGGGGTGGGGAGCAATTTGCCGGGACCTGACTGCGACTGGCGTCTCCCTCTCTTTGATCCGCGGCGGAATCCAGGACATTGCCAAAGATCTTAAGCGCCTCTGATGGATGAGGGAACTTTTTTTTTTTTTTTTCCGCTCTGTTTCTGGCCCGAATAATGACTTTCCGTGTCCGTCCGCTTGCCCAGAAACAAGGCTGGAGGTCAGACGAGAAAGGCTGCTTGGCGACGTAATGAATGGTTCTAGAAGATAGATTGTGAAAGCGGGGGATTTTGGGCTTGCTGCTCTGCGCCAGGAGGCACCGTGAACGCGTTGCATCATCGTTGACCCCGAGGTCTTCTTGTCCACCTCAGATACGTCTTCCAAAACAAAACGCATCCGGCAGTTGTGTGGATCTGTATTGCATGAAAAGTTTTCCCGTTGAAGCTGATGGATGAAATTGGCCTTTTTGGTTTGCTCTTTCCACCAGGTGGTGATATTGTTTTTCTTTTTGTTTTCATTACAACACATTTTCCAAAATGGGGAAGAAAAAAAAAAATTCTATTCACCTTGAATTCTGACATCAACTTCATTGTTTGTTTTGACTGAACGGCTCGGCGTGAGTAAGTAATCGGAGCCAGGGGGGGGGGGTTAACACCTTGTCACGACGAGGGTGCAGCGAATGCTTCCCCTCCGTCTGCTGCTGGCTTCCATCCACCTCGGCGTCTGCGTGCTGCTTGATGCTGCCGATGCCAACGCGTCTTAAAGCGAATGTCACAGAAATAGACGATGACGGGGCCCCCGGGGCTCATTCGATACAGACGCAAAATGCAAAAAAACATTCAACTAATTCTTGCTCTGATTCGTTAGAAAACTGGGTAAATACAACCCCCCCCCCCCCCCGACTTCTTAGATGTTCCCCAGGTGCGTCTGATGCCGATGACGCACCAACCGTGAACACCGCGATGCGCCCCGGTCCACTTCATTTGATGCTTCTCTCGCACATCAAAGGGTACTCTCAGGCCCAAATGCAGCTTGCCAAAGATTAAAAGAGAGCGCTTTTAAAAAATGTATAGATCTTCTCCAGATTTTTGGGCAATAGCGTTAATAATTGCACTTCGTAAATACAGCGTTTTAGAAAGATCTTTAATTAGGATATTTTGTACATTTTTCTTTTTGGTGTATAAGCTGAATACCCGAATTGAAATCTCCAGGGGGGGATACAAAAACAGACTCGTAACGAGACCCAGATTCCAGGCTTCAGGCGACAGGTAAGTGAACACAGATCACAGCACGTGGCAACAGCACACGGAAGTGGCGTGCGCGGCGAGCGTGACGGGAAGGCGTGGCGACTGCGATCGGAGGCAACGGGAGCTTCCCCGGGCTGCAGGCGAGAGGCCGGATGGGACGGAAAGAAGAAAGGGAACGTGACCGACTGGGTGTCTCTTGAGCATGAACAGACATTCGTGGTGCCCAGGGGATGATTTCCAATGTTTCTGTGGTTTGTTTGTTTGACTTACACTGCGAGTGAAATGTGAGAAAGCTTCCTTCGGTACTCACTGATCGGTAAGTCCCATTTGCAAAAAAAGGTTTTTGTAAATTGTGTAAAGGTGGGTTGAGATCAAAAATCCAAACTTTCTAAGACCTGTGGTGGTTTTCCATTACGTTACAGTCCAAACGGATGCTTCATCGATTGAGTGGAATGAGTGGAAGTGGTGTTGGTTCCTCCTGCAAGGGAAGTGAATTCTGGTTATCAAGTTCTCAAGTAGACACTTGTGTGACCTAATAACCCTTTAGAAAAACACGGCAAATTCTAACAAAGACTCTTGAAGGAGACGAGAAAAAGTGAGCTTTTCTTGTCCCAACTTCTCCGTCTTATCAGTTTGTCCTCCTGCCTGCTTGTGTAATTAACCCTCCTGTCATTCCGGATGCTGTGCTGCACACCCGATCGCCTCTCATGCCCTTCTCACCTGCAGCCCGTTACCTCACGAGTCCCTCACTATTTAGGTCCCCTCACTTTCACTCGTCAGATTGTCCCGTGTTGTTGTTGCCAAGCGCGCATCTGGTTATTGTTCCTGCGCTGGCTCTGTCTGCCTGTCTACTCGACACAGGAGTTTTGTTGTGCTGCTCTGTTTGGGTTTGTCTGCCTGTTGGACTGACCTCCTGGTTTCGACAATGTTTTTACTCTAGTAAACTATTTTCATTTGTTTCTGAGTTGTGCTTTTGTGTTGAAGTCCCTGTAATCCCTACAACTCTGTTCACAAAAATGTGTGATTTGTGGAAATACTCATTTTTGGACTTGGTTTTCAAGCAGCAGCAATGTAGATTACATAACGTCTTTCCAATTTTATTGGAAAGACGTTGTGTAAGAGCGGAGGGCCAATGGCTAGTTTCGTGTCACATTGTACATAATGAAGTGCAAATCAAAGAACATAACTACTTTCAATGGACAACTTCAAGTCGGCTACGAAACGGTGGTTCAGGTCCATTTTCCAGGACGCACACGTGGTTCCGCGTCACAGGTGTGTGACCCTGCTGAGGCTTTGTTTTGCTTACCTCATCCAACCTGGCCCGTGCGCGAGGGACGGGACGGGATGGGATGGGGGGGGGGGGGGGGTGGATTAGCACAGCGTCGGTGCCCTGGTGTCTCTTTTGGACGACAACAAACTCAAGCGACTGAGCGAACAGCGCAACCAGGCAGAACCCAGCGCGCTGCATCCATCCAGAACACGGCGCGCAAGCATGTCTCTGCCCGGCCCGCAGGCACCAGAGGACGGACTCCACGGTGAGTGACGGCGGGTACGCGAGCCACGCAGGCGGTTGTGTGCTGTCACCTCATAACGTTTGTTTGTTTGTTTGTTTGTTTGTTTGTTTGCCTTGTTTTGCTAACTGAGCCACAAATTCATCGTGTCACCAGTTATGACGTGACATCCCCCCATCACCAGTGTAGACCCCCCCCACCACTCACCCCCCCCCCCCCCCCCCCCCCCCCCGCCTCCTCCCCCGAGGGAAGAGGCCACCGTCGGTGTTGTTTGCATCGTTTGTTGTGTAAACGGATTCCCCGACTCACCTGTTTGTTTCTCCGTAAGCCAATTAAGATGCGGAGATTTCCTGAGGCTTAACAGCTGCAGTGTGCCGCGAGCGCGTTGCTAGGCAGAGAGGATGCTGGGTAACAATGTTAAGGGAGCTGGACACGCAGGGGATGTAGTCATGAGCCTTGAACTCGATTCTTGAAAACGAGGGCAGGGATACTATAAGGCATTATTGAAGCAAATCCGGGAGTTTTAAGTTTTTTATAATAAAAAAAATATTTGAAATTTTAAAAATAGCATAATATTTAAATAGTAACATCCATTAAACAGATGCATGAAAACCCATTTATAGATGAGGCCCAAAACTCGTCTTTTTAAATGCATAAAGCATTTAATGACCGTGCAAGGGCTCGCAAAACTGATCTAGTCCTGCGGAATGATGACAGATCAATAAGTCGGACAACGACGCAGTTATGTAATCTCTCCCCTCGGTAAACAACATGAGTAGAAAAAATAACTAGGGCAACAGTTTCCCTCCTGTCGCGTCCCTCTGCCCACTCGCGTCTCCATCCCCTCTGCTGCTTTTTGTGTGACTGGAGTGTCAAAAACCTGCGTAGAGAGAGCGGCCTGCAGCGATCCGACGGGAGGGGAGGACAGATGAGGTGTTGGTATTTTCTAAATGCTGCCCGTGTCACAGAGGGACAAGGGAGAACCAGGGGGAGGAGAGCGGAGGGCCAATGGCTAATCTCCAACCGAAATAAGGTCTTACGTAAGCAAGCATGCTGTCAGCCTGAGTTAGCCTTGCCCTACTGTTTGACTGTGTGTGTGTGTGTGTGTGTGTGAGAATCTCTTCCTCCTCATGAACCGCAGTGACCGTTCATTCATTTGTTCCTGGGCTGTGTGTGTGTGTGTGTGTGAGAATCTCTTCCTCCTCATGAACCGCAGTGACCGTTCATTCATTTGTTCCTGGGCTGTGTGTGTGTGTGTGTGTGAGAATCTCTTCCTCCTCATGAACCGCAGGGACCGTTCATTCATTTGTTCCTGGGCTGTGTGTGTGTGTGTGTGTGTGTGTGTGTGTGTTCTCCAAAGTCATTTATTTCGGGACGTGGATTCTGGCTTCGAAAGTGTTGCGCATGTGCGTTTCTACACAACACTGTCCATCTGGTCACTGTCTCGCTTGTCCTCCGATGTCACGTCAGGACATCCACGCTGCTGCACACGTCAACACACACTTATCAATGCGCACCAAAAGATGCAACGTTAAAAGAGGAAACTAAATAGGCTTTATGGTTGAAATGGGATTGTTCAGAGAAAAATATCTACTGTATGAGTGAAATGCGATGCATCCTAAAGCCCTATAATGGGATTAGTGGGTTATTTGGGGCAACTTAAAGATGCACTGGGCAGGAATGGGCGAAACCATATCTTAATTAAAGTTTCATTAATAGAATGTTCCATGTTCTTGCAAACGGAGTGTTTGTCATTACAAACAAAACAAACAAAATTCAGCTGATTTTTATTAATGTTCAGTTTTAAGTCACAGGACACAAAACACATTTTACTAACAAATCAAACTGCATCTAATATTCTACATATTTTGTCACACTCGTATTCCCAGCGACAGGTCTTCTCTGTGTGTGTGTGTGTGTGTATTTATGCATAGTAAATGTGTTTACTCGGCTGCGGCAGTGTGACATTTGTGCGCGAGGCCTGGTCGCCTTCCGGCGCCGTTTCTAATAACTCCGCTGCTGCTCCTCCTGTCGTCTCCTCCTCAGGCTCCTGGGTGGAGCTGGAGGAGCTGATCACCGCCGTGAGCCGCGGGGAGAGCCCGGCGGGGTCGCAGGAGAGCATCTCCTCCGCCCTGCAGGGGGAGCTGGAGAGGATCCTCCTGGAGGCACAGCTGGAGTGTGAGAGGAGCAAAGACAGGTGATGTGCAGTTTGTTCGTGTGGGTTATTTTGTTGTTGTTGTTTGGGGGAGGGGGGGGGGGGGGGCGGTTTTTTTTAATGCAGTCGGTTCATATCTTGTTGCTATGCCCACGTTGTACGTGTCTGTCTGTGGTCCACAGTCCTGCACATGATGGGACTCCGCAGTCCACCGGTTCCCCGAGACCAACCAGTGATCAGGACAGTGACTGCATCACCATACAGGTAACAGACATTTCATTTTGTGATTAAATTACCTCACTCTGGGTTCAATTCAGCTCAAAAACCGTCTACTTTTAATAAAACCTTTGTATTCTTACATGATTGTCGACCACTCACCAAAGTACAGAAAAGCTTTTCTTAATGATTGATTTCCTCCTTTTCTGCTCTCATTTCCGTTTATTAAAGTTGATCAGCTTGCAGACATTAAGCTTCCTTGTCGATTAGATGTCAGTATCGGTGATGCAGACGTGTCTTCGTCTCTTCGTGTGTTGCAGGAGGACGCTGAGAGGAGACCGGACGCTGACTGGGTGTGGGATTGGTCCAGTCGCCCTGAAAATATGCCACCAAAGTAAGAACTCTTTTTATTTATTTTTTTATTTCAAGTCAGTTAAGCTGAGTTAATTTTTATTTTATAGTCATTATGTTCGCATTCATTTTTAAAACATTTTTTTTTTACTACATACATAAGTCACTGTAGTTTTTGGAAGCGTTTACAAAGACATAAAGGTGATAAACTGTTTAAAAGGATTAGCACTTTCCTGCCAAGAGTTTGACGTGAAGATCAATACCTCTCGTGGCGGCGCACTGAGAACACTCATCAGCATGTTGCATCCAGGTTGTTTAATCGCCACGGAACAGCAATTTTTTAATGCTCACTAAGATTTAAGTGCTGCAGCTTTTACCGAGTCTTTTCATCTTTGAGTCTCTTAAGTTTGACTTTGACAGCACGTCCCAGAGTGGTTTCTATTTGACGAGTAGCTCCTAATGGTTTCTCTACCTCACAGCCCTCGTTGCATCTCAGTCTTCCATCTGTTGTCTTCTCATTATCTGTTCATTTCTACCCTCCTCCCCCCTCCCTTTGTCTACATCGTGCTACTTCTCCTGCAGAGAGTTTGTGTTTCAGCACCCGAAGCAGCAGGGCTCCCTGAGCGTGAGGAAGACGGAGGTGATGAAGAGGGGAATCTTCTCCTCCGACGTTTTCCTCATCCTTGTTCCCTCACTGCTGGCTACACACTTGCTCACACTTGGAGTCGGGTGAGATACACACACACACACACACGCACTACATAATGCCTTCAAAATGCCTACAAGCTTACAAGTTACAGTTGCTGAAACATGATAATGATGGCAAACTCTAACCTTAGTTCTGCTTACTCTTTTTTTAGGATCTACATAGGGAAGCGTTTGGCCGCTTCCACCACCAGCACGCTGTGAGGTCGGCCGCAGCCCGGTTCAGTCCCCGCGTGCTCGGATAGAGGAGAGACGGGCCCCCGCATCCGAGAGAAAGAAGAGAACGAGTTTTTAGCGCGGCTATAGAACAAGATGTCCCCTTTTGAGTGGAGGAGATGAAAAACGGTGATTTTTTTGGGAAACGTGTGACGAAGTGAGAAGGAAGAAGGTGTGTTAGCCTTTCACCCAACCTTTAATAAAAGAAAGGTCATCACGTTTAATAAATGCAGGGAAAGTGAAGCACTTCCAACTGGATTTACTGAATTAACACTGAGCCGGTGATTTATACTTAATGTGTGTAATGTATTTTGTTTTTTTTTGCTTTTGTCAGGAGATTCTTTTCAGGCAATCATTTAAAACTAAAAATAAACCCTTCGACTGTGTTGTTGACATCATGAGCATCTGCCTAGAATCTATTACCTTTCCCACATGAGTTAAATCACTGAAAATAACATTTTTGTGCCAATAATGTGCACTTCAGTGGTGTTTTTATGTTTAATAACTGACCGCCACCATGACCGACTCTTCTCGTCTAGCATGCCGTCACACCAGCCGCTTCCTCTCCATCTGCGTTTGTCATTCCTTGCCTCGCAAAAGTTATATACCGCGCTGCTGCCTGACCAGTCGAGGGGTCTGACATTTTTATTGGTTTCCCATAAACCGGAAAAGCGGTTTCCTCCTTAACATGTCATGAAAATGAGCTGACTCTTGAGATGCAAAGCGATGCTTCTGCTGCCTGGAATGCAGACGTACCCGTTTGTCGTCCGGCTTCAACCAAACACAATGAGTTCATCGTGAGGGATTAAGCTACTTCTAGATACGCAGACAGGCCCAAAAACACCTGGTTTCTATTCACGCCCCCCTTCCCCCCTCCATAAATAACAGACCCACATGGTGTAAACCAGGCCTGGATACAAGTAAGTGTTTTGGCATCACTTTTACACAACGGGGGAAACAACAGCATTGAGGTGAAATGTTTGCTTCGAAAGTGTCCGTTTATCATTCTTCTGTTTATGTCGCAATTAAGGGTTTAAATAAAATGATTTTGGGCTTATAGGACCGCCGTGAAAAAAAATTGTGTTGATGTAATTTTCTGATGGTAAGTGATGAATTACAACCACCCGAAATGTCTCTTCTTCACGAGGGGTTTTATAGCCGTTTGAGGTGCGTTTGCGGTTCTCGGGGGGGGGGGGGGGGGGGGGGAGATGTTCGCCGGACGTGTCGGATACAAAGTCCGGCTGAAAATTTAAAAAACGGGAATGCGTGAAAACGCTTCCAGGCCATCACTCAGAAGGTAAGCTACTTAAAAGCTTTATTTCCGGATGTAACCATGGCAACTGTCTACAAACACGGTTTCCAGCCGCAGACCTGCGTGTTGACTACACGCAAGGGCGCAGATCTCTGAAAAGAAAGCACGATCGTCGACGTAAATGCGGACGTCTGATCAGGCAAAGCGGCCGCCGTCCTCTTGTCTCTTCTTTTATTTCCCTCAGGCTACATTTTTTATCTTGTGACTTTAGAATTCCCATAGAAACCACACGTACGTGTAACACTTCCCTCATCCGTCACCTCCATACGCCTATTGATTGGATTCCTGATGGTGTGTAGGTTTCCAGAAATGAGAAATGGAGAAAAAAAAGACACACTGGACACACTGTCATAGGAAAAGAAGACCGTTTCTTACCTGGAGACATTTCCACCGGTTCGGTTGACAAAAAGGAACCGGTCCTCCGTCAGTCAGGGTGAACAGTAAACGGACCAGAAATAAAAAAGATTTCCCTTAATTGGTCCTGACCAAATGGACAAAAGTACACGTCTTAAAAGCAACTTTAATCTAAATGTTTGTTTTGACTAAATTATTGTAGGATCTCAATTGATTTAATTGTTGATTGTTGATGCTGGCGGTGACCTTATTTGCAGATTTACACGACTGTGTTTTACATATGTGCAGATATTTGACCTTTTCTTAGTTCCGTCTCAGTTTATGTACATAAAACATAAAAGAACTGGAATCCATAAATTATTTGTTTCTTTGATGGCATTTTCTGCCGAAATTGGAAAAAGAGGTATTACGTGACATTAAAGAAAATAGTTGTATTCGCCACACAAAGCTTCCTCCAAACTCGTTTCCTAAAACAACTTAAATCGGTGCCCTCGAGGATGCAGACTTTTAACAACGCAGCAAAGCGCAGCTGGAGGTGACCGTAAGTCTCCACACTCCGGCGCTGAGTGGCCATTACGCCGCGGCGCGCTGCGTCTAACAAGCGCTCCCCTGTCTCACCCGGTGAGCTTACGCAACAGCTGCGAGTCAGCAAGTCAGAGAGAGGGCCGACCCAACACCTCGTTAAATCTGCAGCGTCCATCGAAACGTCCGCGCAGACCGGCGGAAGGGAACTCGCTCTCAAACACCCCCCCCAAAAAATCCAGCATTAAATTGCCTGAATTTTTGGTGTTGGACAGAGTGTGAACTCGAGGCCGAGGCTTAATCAACGGAGCCACATCCTGCGGCACGTCGAAGGCTCCAAAAAACTCTTGAGCCAAATTGGTGCGTCATGGAGGATCGAGGCACGTAGAGTTGGCTGGAATGGTCCAGAACGGCGTCGAGGGCATGAATACAGATGATACTTCAAACGTTATCGCACCAAAATGAATCAGAAATCTCTTTTCTGAGCTAATATGCAACAGAAAATCTTTAGAAATGCTCAATTACGGCTGTTGATTTATTAAGTCGTTCGCCTTCAGCTCTTTAAACTAAATGACCGCAAACATTTTGGCTTTTAGCAGAATGTGAGTCATAACATAAGTCTGGTTTGTCTATTAAAAAAAACAAAAAAAAAACATTGATAGATTATTTCAATTCCATTTATCTGACCGAACCTCTGCAAAATCGCTCAAAATGATCTCACTTTTGGACGCTGTAACATAAACTGTTTTCACGCGTCTCTCATGCCTGGAGATTGATGATAGGTGCACACATGTGTTCTCAGAGCAGCCTACACGGGGGATTGAGGGAGCGTGTTTCCTTTCTAAAACAACAACAACGTGCTGCTCTCAGCGCCTCGATCACGTTTCTCCGCGTCGTGCGAGGCTATACGCGACGCAGGGTGACGGGTTCGCCACACCAGCTGGATGCGCTCACACCCACTGCTCCCCGACGCACGTCACCTGCACACCTCGCAGTGGAGAGACAGACGGCTGTAAACCTTCGCTGCAGGAACTTGACCCCCGGTCACCCCCCCCCGGGTTCGTTTGGCTTTTCACAACACCACCCCCGATGCGACCTCTTCCTGTTTCTCTTCCAGTTTCTCTCTTTTTTTAACTTTCGTTGCCACAAACGTGAATGATCTCAACCACTGACATGTATATTTACCTTAAAGGATGAATTGTCGGTGATCCTCGGACATTTCATCTTGCGTTCCCATCACTCTGGGCCACAGTTTCTTCTTTGTGCTATTCGGCAAATGGCTAAAAAAACGGCTAAAGATGCATCATCATGTGGATGTTGGCTTTCGGCCTGTACAGCACTAATAAGCTGCAAGCACGGCTCTTACGGCCAGGAACTATTTCCAACGACGCGGCATCCGACTACATTGGAAAATGTTAACAGTTGTTCCGAACAGCCACTTAATTGAAGGTGGAGCCAATTGGCAGCTGCTATTCAGAGAGAACGGTCGCAGTCATTCATACACAAGGTGAAAGAAATAGTTGACATGATTAAGAACAAAAAAAAATAAAGTGGGTGTGACATTTCGGTTGGTTGTTTTGGAGAGAAATAGTTGGAATGCTGCTATTGGAGAGGCGGGACGGGGGCTCCTGAAGCTGGCCGCCCGACAGGACGCGCCGGTGACGCACGCTGGCAGGTTCAGTGTCGTTTCCTATCTTCAGCATTCATTATAAACACATAAAAAAATACTCAATGTCCCATTTAAGTCGGCGTTCTGAAACAGAAAAACGTGCCAAACAATTGCACAACAACCTTGAGAGGACAAAACACTCCTACACAGCTTGTTTTCAGTTCAAACAGCGCTCCATTGAGCTCCACTGAGCTCCACTGAGCTCCACTGAGCCTCCTTCCAGGTGCTCTCTCATTAATCCCTTCTGGCACGTTAAGGCCAAGCGTGTCTGCGCTAGAAAAGGTCCGCCGTATCTGGTGGGAACTCGGTGGGATTTGTTCAGACACAATCAAATTGCTGCGGTGTTTGATAAACGCAAAAAAAACAGCTCCTCTGAAAACGTTTGCGGCGGCGCATTCATTGCGCAATAAAGAACGTCAAATTCCATCTGAAGGGGATACGCGGCGATCTCCTCCCACTAACATCCTTTCATTCACTGCAGCACTCCCTGAAGCAGACATCGCATTTCAGACATGAATGTATTTCTTGTGCACGGGGTCCAACTACTTGGGAACAAAGTGGTTTACCCGTTGGCGTTATTACGCGTCTGATTTCTGAGTGGGAGAACATGTGACGAATCATTCACCCTGACTGAATTTCTTTGTCGGTATCTAAAACCATTTGAAACGGGACTCTCTCTATTTCCTGTCTAGCAGCACGGAAGCAGGAGGACAATGCGTTTCCCAGAGAGAGTCAGATGTCCGATCCCTGAAATGGAGACCTGTTGGAGGGGGGAGGGGGACAGATTTGTTCCACAGTTGGTTTCAGCGACAGTCTCCTTGTGTCCTTTCTAACCGCGCAGACTCCTGCTGACCCCGGTGTTCCGCGAGCACCCAAATGTCTGCAGTTTCACTTTGACGCTGGGAAGAAAAGAAAAACCCCACACGTGGCATTTGAGGGCTGTTTGTTCTTGATACGCTGATCGGCACATCCTAACAGGGTTATGAGTGTAGTCATGGTGGTTTACGACTAGACGCTGGCACCTGTGGCCGCCTGTTGGCCTCAAGCGGAGGATAAACGCGTCATCCACAGGCCCCAAATCATCGCATCAGTAAACCGCCACAGCTTCTGCTATGATTCCTTCAGATGGTGATGAAACTATACTGATCAAAGAAATCGCTGAGATCTGGGAACACAGAAGGCGAAGCTATTTCGTTTTAAAGACACACATATATTACACATATCATGTTTTAGTCTTCAGTCTGAATCTGTACCGACCTGCTTGTTATTCCGCGTCCCCGCTTACAAGTTTACAAAAACCTCTTTTATTGAGTGATGCGGCCATTGATTGCGGACTCCTGGCTGGCTTCTGTTGACTGACAGGTTTACGCAGCACTTCAACGGTCGTCACCAAGAATGCACGAAAAAATAAGCCATTACAAACATGATTCGTTCATCAGAATGCGTAAGAACCGGTATCTTATGAATCAAGGGTTAGGGTTAGGGTTAGGGTTAGCACACACACACAATAACGGTCCAGACATGGTGTCCGAGACGTTTGCGGTTTTTGGGTTTTTATGTCCGAGCCAGCTGTTCACCGTCTGACCTCATCAACGTGACGTGACTCAGCCGCAGCTGAAGGAACATTGTGAAAACCAGTCAGACAGCCGATAAAACTCCGGGTGTTCTGCTCCCGACTGGATGGAGTCCAGACTAACCGCAAGGGACACCTGGGGCGGCCGAATGGAAACTATGACTCATTTGCTGCTGTTTGTTACTATAGATACTCGTGTTTGTCTTTTTTAGAGAGAGAACATCACCTGGCAAATTGGCCTTGTTGAATTAGTCTGGAACGAGGCCCTGAAAATAAGATGGAATGGAAAAACAAACATCGTTAAGACGAGAACCTCCTCCTCCTCTCTGCCAAAACGAGTCACACGGTGCCAGACTCGCTGACGAGGAGCTGGAGGCCGCGAGAGCCGGCGGTCTGTCTGCAGCTCTGCTGGCCGGATAACGCGGCTGGTTACGGTGTGGCCGCCAGAACGCTCCTTTCCTGACTGTGGACGAGGACGAGGACGCGGCGGGGGAGAGTGGGGGGGGGGGATTACCTGTCTCATCTGATCCCTGCAAGGAAAGTGAATGAGCCTCCCCGTTTCTCAGGAGCAGGTCAGCCATTCTCAAAGTCTACACTTTAAATTCACCTCGAGCATGAGCTTAACAAGTCCAAAGCGCGACACTTCCTGCGTTTAATTTAAGTTGAAAAATGATGTCAGGGCCCAAACACGCGCTCCTACTACTCGCGTGCAGCATGTTGGTTTAAGACCCCGTGGGACACGGCAGCGGGGAGCAGGAGCCAATGCAGAGAGATCCTCCAGGTCACTCCTTCTCCCCATGGGGCCGTCTGGGGAAGGTTTTAAAAGCAGGTTCTGGCCCAGAGGCTCCTCCCTTTGGTGAGACTCCTTGATCTTCACATCCACGGACCGATTCAGACCCACGCACACAACAAAAAAAACACTCGGCGACTTCCCACCCGGATCACCATGACGCTCTTATCTCACTTCTGAGTCAAAGGAGGAGGCGAGGACGCGAAAAGCACACGGCAGGCGCACAGTGATCAAGTCACCGCAGAGAAAGTGCTGATCTGGGACCCGCTGGAAGGGAGAAATGGGTGCGTGGGCAGCCTTCATCCTGGCCGCGCAGCTGCTATTGAAACTGAGCCTGCAAGTGGAAGCACAAGCTTTAGGTGAGTGTTGTTTGAAATTTCCTTTTGTTTGTTTGTCGGTATGGTTTCGACAAAAACCTCCACGGATTGGCAACAGCCGATTGTAAATTTGAACTTATGCACAGTGTTTCTGATTCTATTTGAATGCCACATTTTTTCTGACTTGATGATGATGATGATGATGCAATCCCTCACTTTTCACTCCAACACTTCAAGAGTTCAATGCATAATGGATAAAGCGGGCACTGTGAAAGGGAATATCATGTGCATAAAGAACACAAAGGATTAGACACGGTGCCTGAGACTCACTGATATGTGAATAAAATGCTAAATACCCCCGTCAGTTGAAGGAGAGAGGAGGCCGAACCCATTTGTGTGTTTCTGACAGGAAGAAGTCAAAAAATAAAGGAGTAAAAGTGAACATAGTGCTGCTTAGGTGAAGTCCTCCTGCTCTTCATGCATGCCCAGCCGGAGCTGCTTGATCATTTCAGCTTCAGGAGGTTCAACGTTCTGGCCCAGCTCGGTCCCACACATGGGAACAATCACAGCTACACTTCAAGTCCCACGAACGCAGTAAACTCTCCTCTACCTTTCTCCCTCTTTTTTCACAGTCACAACAACACGTCTTGAAGGTCACTCACAAAGACGAGCATGAACACGCGGAAAGTGATAGTTTATCAGCTTCTTACAAATCACTCCAGTGATAGATGGCATACCTTCCATGCACCCAAAAATCCCTACACGGTTCAGGCAATAGTTGCCTGATGTTATGTATCAAACAAGTCCAGCTTAATGGAGTTCATCTATCCATCATTTCCCGTGCAAATGGGCCGTCGCCTGCGTGACTGGAATCGTTCAAAAAGGAGATTATGTCACAGCTGAGGTGATTTTAGTAGCACAAAGCAGCCGCCTCTGTCTCGACCTCTGCGAAGGGTTGTTGATCAACACCCATGTCCTTAAGGATGACATCACCGGGAGCTGAGATTAACAGAATTCAAAGCTCACTTTCTACGCCGGGCGAAAAAAAAACAAAAAACAAGGTCCAAAATTCCTATTTAAAGCGTTTCCCTCAGGAGTTGGTGGAGACCAAATTAACAAATGAAAAAAAAAGAGTGATTCATCAGGAAATCAAACACAAGGCTTGACGATCAATCACAGCTCGCTGCGCGGACTCCAGAAGTATCTGTTATTGGAGGTTTTTGTCTCAACTGTGATTTCACTGTTTACTTTAACAACATGCTGAAGTCATTACTTCATCATCACTAATGGCTCCTATAAACACCAAAACAAAAGTAAATGGGAAGTCTTTTTTTTAAGCAGTAAAGTGAACAATGCTGACCATGTGGAGGTACTTTCGTAGCCGTGGTGTATATTTATATGCTGATGTTTGACACTGGCTTAATCCAGTTATTAATTTTATGAAGCTTGAAATCGGAGGTATGACGTGGGCTCTTTCTCAGGATAGTGTAAGACGACCCCCCCCGAACCACACACAGCCCCCCGATCCAGAAGATTTATGAACCGTGGGCTTTGCGTGTGTTTCCGTCCCTCTGTGGTGTTACAGTGACTCCAAAAACACTTCTTGTTTTGTTCACATTCAGACTTCCCACACTGAGTTAAAGAAAAAACGCTGTGTTTAAATCGAAAGCGACAAGGGCAGCGACAAAGGGTGTAAGCGGTGTTTTTATGTGGCTTTGTCCCATCTAACTGCCTGCATTTTTACCAAAACACGGCACGTGAAACGCGAGGTGAGAGTCAGACGGGGGGAGAGGAAAAAAAAAAGGTCTTTGTCTGGTTCTTGCTTCGCAATCCCGCCTGAGGACGGCTAATCTCTGTCAGCATTTGGGAGCAATTTTGCTCCCTCGCGCCTGGAGGCCTTGCAGACCGCTTTTAGGGTGCTTGTGTATTCATGATTCGTGCAGATGGTGGACCACATATTCCCTGCACATCCAGCTCTCAAGTCCTTTTATTAAAGAGGGGACTCTAACCACCAGTTAGTGTTCAGTAACGTCTGCCATGTGGCTGCCTGTGAAAACAATGAATGGGACTGTGGCTGTAAAAGAGGGATTGAATGTATTTTGTCGGTCAGAGCAGCTTAGGTGTGCGTCTGGCCAAATAACGCCCAGCAGTCACGGCACATTGCTCTGATTTCCGGGAGAATCCACATCGTTTTCTGACTCCTGATTTTTGTTGACTGACTGTTTGACGCAGCGTCTCGCAAGAGCAAACAAACGCCGGGTCGACCTCCTCATCTTCCTCGGCTCAGACTGTGTTCACCCGGTGAAAATATCCATATCTCATCATCCAGCGCTCATGTGCATTACCGCTTCTCTCCCCCCTTTTCCCATCTCCCCCCCCGCCAACAGTCTATGATCTGCTCACCTCGCCTGATTGCCTGCCAGACCTGCTGCAGGGGGGTCTGGTGGAGCAAGGGGTGCACGAGGCTTTCATCCTGACCTCCTTCAAGTTGCAGCCCAAGACCGGAACCAGCGTGTTTTCCCTGTACAACCCTCGAGACAACAGCAAGTACTTTGAGTTCACAGTGATGGGGAAGCTCAACAGAGGTGAGGGCACCACGGAAACGCCGTGGTAAACGTGTCGTCAGCGTGCTGATGCAGAGCCGCTGCAACTGGATGAATCCACCCCGTTGAAGGCAATGCAGCGTGTTAATCCCCGGCTCTTCCTTCGCCTTTGCTCTCCTCGCTCCGTCCTCTGAAAGCCGTGCTGCGCTACCTGCGGAGTGACAGGAGGACGAGCTCGGTGACCTTCAACAACCTGGTCCTGGCGGACGGCCAGCAGCACCGGCTGTTGTTCCACCTGAAGGGGATGCGGGCGCCGGGGCCGGGCGGGGTGGAGCTGCACCTGGACTGCAGGCTGGTGGAGACGCTCGGGGACCTGCCCGCCGCCTTCCAGGGTCTGCCGGCAGGCTACGGGACGGTGGAGCTGAAGACCATGCAAGCCAGGGACCAGGTGACCCTTTCGCCTACGGCGTTTGCACCCAATAATGAATGCTTCTCTGGTCCGGTAGTGGAGGTGGAGATTTAGAAATGTCTTAGAGGTTCACTTTGACCCCCGTTTTTTGTTCTAAAAGGAGAGTTTAGACGAGCTGAAGCTGGTGGTTGGCGACACGTTCGAGAACGTCGCGGCGCTGCAGGACTGCCACTTTCATCAAAGAGACTCCGTCCAAACTCTGGGTAAGATTTTTTCTGCCGAAGCAAAGGTTCACGGAGAAGGTCAAATGTTTCTCAAGGGGAACAGCCGTAGGAAAAAAAAAAAAAAAGTGTGTGTCCGAGTGAGCGAGAGAAAATAACAGTACTTTTTTTACTTAGGGGTCAACACGAAGCAGCTGTCCAATCAAATGCTGGACTTAACCAAGGTGATAAATGAGCTGAAAGACGTCCTCATTCAGCAGGTGATTTACTACTAACAGCTCCTCCGAGGCCGCTGCCCCGACCTCCCCGACAGCTCCGCTGAGCACATGTAACCTCTTTTATGTTGTTTTTTTTTTTTTACAGGTCAAAGAGACATCGTTCCTCAGAAACACCATCTCAGAGTGCCAGGCCTGTGGTGAGATCACGTCGCCGCGACAGTCACATCGACGCATCTTTAAATGCGGTGCTCAAGGAAAAAAAAAACTGTAGACGATGAAATGAATCTATTTTTCCCTTCCGTTTGTTGAAAAAGGCCTCGGGGGCTCCGAGGTGGTGAAACCCAGGTGCGCACCGGGCGTCTGCTTCGGCGCCAACACGTGCGTGGAGACCACGGATGGTGTCGAGTGCGGACCGTGTCCAGATGGCTACACCGGGGACGGTTTCAACTGTGACGATGTGGACGAGGTACGGGGCTCAGGTTGTGGCTTTTGCTCTTGTATTTTGGGGCTTTTCGTTGGGCTCTTTTGAACCCGATCCCAGACGGGCATTTTAAGCGTTTCGCACCACATTAAAAACTAACTTGCGTTTTTTTGGTGTTTACTGCTCCCATGACAAACAACGTGTCGCCGTGAAAGCTAAGAGAGATTCCCACAGTGTGAAAGTCATTTCAGGACAAAACAGAAACCATAAATAGTGTTTTTCCCCTTTGTCGTTATGTATTCAAACGTCCACCAACTCTGCCAACGTCTCCGGCTCATTTTATAGTTTATTCCAGTCATCTGTATCATTCCCAGCACTGAGCATCCCAGCTCAGCCTGCCACGTGAAGCAGCGTAGAGGTGACAGATAATTAGGTGAGACATAAAACGAAACCCTGCAAGCTAACGCGGTTTAATGGGGTTTAGGAATAAAAGCCACAGGTAAAAGTTGGGGAGTTCAGTTAAACTTGAGGCATGACTTTTAACGAGGTGTGTTTTCCTGTTAAACTTCTCGGGTTTTGTTGACCTCTTTTCATAAGGACTGGCCCCCCTCTCTCTCTCTCTCTCTCTCTCTCTCTCTCTCTCTTTGCATGAGCAAAAGTGTCATGTGCTCTAAAAGCTTTTGGTGTTCGTTTTTTTCAGTGCCAGTTTAACCCCTGCTACCCCGGAGTGAAGTGTGTGAACACGGCCCCGGGCTTCCGCTGCGACGCCTGTCCGCTGGGCTTCAGCGGCCTGGCAGTGGAGGGTGTGGGCATCGTGTACGCGCAGACCAACAAACAGGTGAAGGACTGAATACAAAATGAGAGCAGGGTAAAAAAGAAATGACAAAAAAAGGATGCATGCAAAGTATCGCATTAGTCAACTTAAAATGAAACGGGCGATTATATATGTAGCTGCAGCTACCGAATAGCTTGTGTGTGTGTAAAGGTACAACAAAGAAAGGACAGGTGTCACCGTTTTGCAATTAAATGAGAAACAGAGGAAGAACTGTGCACAGCTGTGCAGAGAGCTTTTCACAGCTGTTTATTGTGTATTTAATGCAATAAAAAATAAATAAAATGATCCAAATTTCAGGTCTGCGACGACGTTGACGAATGCAAAGCGACCAACAACGGAGGCTGCGCCGCAAACTCCGTCTGTCACAACTCTGTGGTGAGGCCCCCTGCAGGATGTCTCACGCACCGCAACCGTTGCGTTCACGCTGCTGTCCACCTGACCTCCTCGTCCCTGCGCAGGGCTCCTACCACTGCGGCAGCTGCAAGACGGGCTTCACGGGAGACCAGGTGAAGGGCTGCAAGCCCGAGATCAGCTGCGGCAACAGCGTGACCAACCCCTGCGATGCCAACGCGCAGTGCATCGCGGAGAGGGACGGGTCGGTCCACTGTCAGGTAGGATATGACACCCCCCCCCCCCCGCCTCCCCCATTCCCCTTACTACCTGCACACACACACTGAGATCCCTCTGCCTCCTCAGTGCGGCGTCGGCTGGGCCGGTAACGGCTTCCTGTGCGGGAAGGATACAGACATTGACGGATACCCGGATGAAAAACTCAAGTGCAAAGACGTGAACTGTAAAAAGGTAACCGGGCAAATTATCAGCAAATGCAATTTTGCTACGATATTCAGGGTGGGTTTCACTCTTTTTTTTTCTTTTCTTTTCTTTTTTAACCGTCGCACGTCTTCACAGGACAACTGCATGTTCGTTCCCAACTCGGGTCAGGAGGATGCGGACCGGGATGGTCACGGAGACGCCTGCGACGAGGACGCCGACGGGGACGGCATACTGAACGAGCAGGTCGGTGGGAAGGTTTCAACAAATAGGCCTAAATGTAGAGGATCAGTTTCCTTGTTGGTTAATCTGTTGGTTATTTCCAAATGAATCAACTCACTTGATACCTCAATGTTACCTCAAAGGAAAAGCCACGACACATGTTTACACTTAAGAACAGTGCCGGCCCGAGCCTCTTGGGGCCCCTAAGCAGAATTTTATTTGGGGGCCCCCCTCCCACCACGCACAGTCACCTGTGCTAGAAGATTATTGGCACAAATGTCACGCTATACTGTTATAGCGAAAATTATAAACGAATACAGTGAGGTTATAATACAAAACTAGGGCCGCTTGCACCAGGGGGCCCCAAGCAGCCGCTTAGTTCGCTTATGCCTTGAGCCTGCCCTGTTTAAGAAACAAAAAGCTGGTTGTGATCATTAAAAGAATGTATCTCATATTACTTTTTCCGACCCTGAACGGGGGCCTTTTGTGTTCTCAGGACAACTGCAGGTTGAAGGCCAACGTGGATCAGAGGAACACCGACAAGGACGGCCACGGCGACGCCTGCGATAACTGCCGCACGGTGGAGAACCCCGACCAGAGGGACACGGACGGCGACGGCAAAGGGGACGCCTGCGACGACGACATGGACGGGGACGGTATGGGGACGGAGACGCCTGTGCTTAGACAGGCTTATGTTATTACCGTTCCCTCCTTGACATTTCTACCTCGCTCTTACATTAGAAGGTAGACAGGGTTTTCGCGGCACAAGAGCGTCTCTTGAACGTGACGGTATCGTGGTTGTGTGGACGTTTTTATAAGCCAGCTGAGGCTTTACAAACAGCGCTGCAATAAAAAAATAAGAAAGTTAAGGCCAAAAGCAGTGAGACCCCAGAGCGAACACACAAGCTTTGATGATTCACCAGCGTGATTACACCTCAGAAAAAAACCCCAGAGGCGAGGAGATGGTTTCTCATCTATTGCAGCGGCTTGACCTTTATTATGCATTCGTGCTGCTGCCTCCCTGTGAAGAATAAGAAATAGCATCTGAACACGAACCGCCGTTTGCTTTCATAGCAAGTACAACAGCGCAACCTAGTGGCCGCATGTCGAGAAGGACGCCACGTCATTGTTCAGTCGATCGAACAGCGGAGCTGATGTGAGGTCTCGATTATGCGTTAATCATTTATATATAAATTCACTGATTTCACTAAGTGGGGGAGAATTTCTCAAAACAAATGACAGACTTTACGCCCAAGTTGAATGTTTACAGTCCGCCTGTCTGCCTAATAACACTAAGATCTCTTGTTGCCTGGTGAGCAAAGGCCTGAAGAACTTTCTGGACAACTGCCAGCGTGTCCAGAACAGAGACCAGCTGGACCGGGACGGAGACGGAGTGGGAGACGCCTGCGACAGCTGCCCCGACATCCCCAACCCGAACCAGGTCAGTCGCAGTTGGACAGAAGGACGGAGGGACAGATGGCGGTGACGGGGAGTCATTTCCATTTTGACTTCCGTCACGTGGCGGAGGGAGAAATCTCACAACAGCATGTCACAGCTTTTGAGATGAATATTTAAGAATATTTATGACATGTCCATGGTTTATATGTTCGATATCGAAGGTTCAAACACTGGTTTAAATGACCGTTTTCGGGCTCTTGGTCTTCCTCCTGTCTGCTCCTCGTCTGCTGCTTTGAAACGCAGCACCTTTGTTGCTCTTACTAACGTGTAAAGAATGTAAAGGGTCGACAGCACTCGGGGTGTGAAAACAACTCTCTCTGCTCCTGTTCGCAGTCCGATATCGACAACGACCTGGTGGGAGACTCGTGTGACACAAACCAAGACAGGTAACAACAACGTCTGACCCGCTGCTTCTACCACTGCTGCAACCGCGGCCTATTTATCACTTGACGGTCTCACCCTTCCCCTCCCCTCCCCCTCCCTCTCCAACTCCCCCGTAGCGATGGCGACGGTCACCAGGACACCAAGGATAATTGCCCGTTCGTGATAAATAGCTCGCAGCTGGACAGTGACAAAGACGGGCTGGGTGACGAGTGTGACGACGATGACGACAACGATGGGATCCCGGACTCTCTGCCGCCGGGTCCGGACAACTGCCGGCTGGTGCCGAATCCCGACCAGATCGACGACAACAGTGAGTGGAGAAGAGAAACCGCAGCACGGCCCTCGATCAGAACAGCAAACGCAGCGTCGACACAGCAGGGTGCCGGCGAGAGAGACACAGTCCCATCCACATTGAACAAACACAGCTCGTTCTGTTCCTCGAAGTCTCGTTGGCCCTTTAAGGAGGGACGTTCGTGGCCGCTTCATATTCCTTCACAGCTGAAACAACAACTTTAACGTTTCTTTCTCGCTTTCACTGAGGTCTGAACTTTGAGTCTGAAAGTCTGCAATCTGCTCTCGGCCTCCTCAGGCGACGGCGTCGGCGACATCTGTGAGTCTGACTTTGACCAGGACAAAGTGATTGACAGGATTGACAACTGTCCTGAGAACGCGGAGGTCACCTTGACCGACTTCAGGGCCTATCAGACGGTGGTGCTGGACCCCGAGGGCGACGCCCAGATTGACCCCAACTGGGTTGTTTTGAACCAGGTGAGTGAATTTATTTTCCACATATGTAACCAATGATTAAAGGGCCCGGGCTCTCACATACATCATATATATATATATATATATATATATATATATATATATAACAATATTAATAATAACAACTGTCTCACGCAGGGAATGGAAATTGTGCAGACCATGAATAGTGACCCAGGACTTGCTGTAGGTAAGAATTGTTTCCTCTGTGTGACGATAAAATGCATTTTGTGTTGAGTGAAGCGCCGCTTGAACTTCCCCCCCTGTCAGGCTACACGGCGTTCAGCGGGGTGGACTTTGAAGGAACGTTTCACGTGAACACGGTGACCGACGACGACTACGCCGGCTTCATCTTCGGCTACCAGGACTCGTCCTCCTTCTACGTGGTGATGTGGAAGCAGACGGAACAGACCTACTGGCAGGCGACCCCCTTCAGGGCCGTGGCCGAGCCCGGCATCCAGCTCAAGGTGAGAGCTCATGGAATCCTGCGCGCGGCGGATTCACGCTCGCCTGCACTTTCATCCCTCCTCAAATTTTCCATATTTCTGCCTCTCTCTCTCTCTCTCTCTCTCCCCTCCACCCTCCTGACTCCCACCCGCCTCTCTGTGATCTGTCACCCGATCGTCAGGCTGTGAAGTCCACATCTGGCCCCGGGGAGCACTTGAGAAACTCGCTGTGGCACACGGGAGACACCAACGATCAGGTGCGTCTGCTGTGGAAGGATCCCAGGAACGTGGGCTGGAAGGACAAGGTGTCCTACCGCTGGTACCTGCAGCACCGCCCGCAGGTCGGATACATCAGGTACGGCTCAGAGTCGCCCCGAGGTTTAAAGGCCTGGAGACGCTTAGCTTAGCTTATTTTAGCTTAGCATAAAGGCCGGAAACAATCCAATCCACCAATAATCCACAAACATCTCAATAATTCTAATGAAATATTTAATTTTCGTGGAATCTCAACATCTTGTGCTGTGACGGATTGAAGCATGATCGAGTGGAAAGTGGAACATGGGTGTTTTCCTTGTGTTTGGGGGTCAGGGCGCGGTTCTACGAAGGAACCGAGCTGGTGGCCGACTCCGGAGTCACAATCGACACGACCATGAGGGGAGGGCGACTCGGTGTGTTCTGTTTCTCTCAGGAAAACATCATCTGGTCCAATCTGAAATACCGCTGCAACGGTGAGCAAGGAACACACACACACACAATCACCAACACGTGTATTTTACCTGTTGTTCTCATCGAGCGCTCAGCGAGAATAGAACACGTGAGTAGAACGCGCCGTGGCTTTAGATTTTGTGCTCGTGTCGTGACGCTCGTCCTCTCGCGTCCGCAGACACCATCCCGGAGGATTTCCAGGAGTTCAGCACTCAGCACAGCGCCGACTCGCACTGAAGTCCAGGCAAAGAACAACGTGAGCGCGGCTCTGCAGAGGCTGCTTCTGAGTGGAGATGTGTGCGTGTTTGTGCGCGCGCGTGTGTGTGTGTGTGTGCTACGGCGGTACTGTGTGTATCATCACGTCTCTTTCCGTGACCCAATTGTTGTTTTTACAGTTTGATTATCTCTTAAAGACTTATTTTGAGCTCATTATGCTGAAGGTTTTAAGTTGTAATTATTTTCTACTGAAAGTTACGCTACGTGATATGATGTAAAGAACAGAAAGACACGTCCCACCGAATACGATAATAACACGTTTTCAAGAATGGACAGCCTTGATATATCTTTTAAATAAATGGAACATTATTAAAATAGGTGTTTTGGGCTGGTTTACATGTAGCATAATAAACACCTTCAAACAACTGGAAGGAACGTTGATGGGCCCCATTTGAGCTGTAAGCTGCTTTCATGCGTTCATCAGAGCCGTATTATGAATTTGTGCAAACAGGACGCTTAGTTTCACACGGCTCAAATGTCAGGCTGTGCCTCGCCTCGCTCGCGGTTGAAGAGGACCTTGAAGCTCACATTAACCAGGTTTGGTTTCTCCACCATTTGGTGATCATTTCATCATCTCTGTCATCTGAACCCTGGTCAAATAAAAGAGCTTTAAAGAACATTGATGTTTATTCCGATGTGATACCACGATTATTGCTATTTTTCTTTTTTTGCAATGTTTACCAGTTGGATGATTAAATGTGTTATTAGACGATATGTTTGTACCAGCATACACCACACGAAAATAAACCTCCACTTCCCCAGTAAGCAGCAGGTTTTAACAGAAACAAAGCAGCCGGAAATATTTCCCTCATAAGAACATTCTTATGCCTGATTAGCTGCTGGGATGAAAAGAGAGACTTTGGCCTTCGCTCCCTGCAGGACGTCCTCCGCCAAAGAGACAGGAAACAAGGCTTTCATAAGCAGCCAACGTAACCTGGTGCGGATTCCTTTACATGTGGCTTTTTTTCATTTTTAATTATCGAGTCGCATCCCTTCGTAACAGTGCTGTGACTTATCTTCAACTTAGAGAGGTAAGGTTTATTTGAATTATTTACTATATGGGAGATTAATCGCTCCTCTTTTATGTGAGCAGCATTTAGCTAAGCAGGATGTTGTTTACATCAGGAAAAAAAGAGAATAAAATTAATTAGCAGAACACTATAGAGTTCAGTCTATTACTTTGCTGTTATTGAGATTAATACATACCTTAATAATTCTACATTGTATCATTATCGTTTTGATTAACTACTATTGACAAGAGTTGTTTGAATCAATGCTTTGAAATTTGAATTGAAAGGTGATTTGAAAGGTGTGTTTTCATAAAGAAGAAATGCACATGTCTTAAACCAAGTTCAAGGTTCCTCATAAAAACACTCAAACAAAGGAAATAACGCAAGACAAAGCAATAGTCAAGAATAAACATTGTGATGTGAAACACCTTTGTACACGTGGAGGTTTAGATAACAGGATATATATTTATATATATATATTTCTATTTAACGACACAAGTTCTGGCAGAGCAGAGTTCGCTGGTTTCGACATGTGTTGATTCTTAAGAAGTGTCGTGGCACAGAAAAACAAAGAGGCAGAGAGATCAAGAGGTGCGGCGCTCTGTGAACAGCAGAAGCACAGCCAGGCATTTCCTGCAGAGAACCGGGACGCATTCCGGAAAAAATCTACTTTCATCACGCCTTCAAAAAGAAACTTTTTTTGTCATCAAAAGAACAGAAAACGACGTGACAAACTGACGGGGAAGTTGAGAGTTAATGTGCTGTTTCTCGGTTGGAGTTGTTCCCACCTGAGGGGACGAGGGAAGGTGAGAACACGGGATGTTCTCATGTCAAAGTTTTACCTGTTTTGCATAATTTTCCATTTCATGAACATTGAGAGTATAGTTGAGAGTATAGTTGAGAGTATAGTTGAGAGTATAGTTTACGCCGATATTATAATGAAGTGAAGGTAAGATACAACAAATTAGGCTAAATTCACAAATATAAGATTAAAAGGCAATTGAGTGATGACAATGTTACATGATATCAATAGCAAATAAACACATTTGGGCTACAAGACATTAGCGTGTCGATCCACACACGTGACACCACAGGGCCCTGATGCCCAAACAGGGAGTCCATTCAAAAAAGTAACATTAGAAATTACAGATGCATCTTGCATCTTGAATAGACAAGCTACACAACTATAGCTTTTCTTTCAACAACAACAGACGACAACAACGGTCAATTAAATCACGTTGTTTCACTTCCACCCCCCCGTCGAAAAGACTCGGTGATGTCATCGAGTGCGGACAGCGGCCGCCGGCCTCCACAGACAGGAGCTCCGACGCGCTCCTCCCTCTTCGGAGCGGTCGGCCTCGTCACCGGGGACATGCGCCTCTGCAGACAGTGGGTGAAAAGTAGGCCGAGACCCGTCTTGTCGTCAAGGTCACGTGACAGTGACGCTTGAGTTAGTAAAAAATGTCCAAATTTGAGCTTCAGTTTCAGCCTGTTGGCAACGCGGAAGACGACTGAATGAGGTCACTGTCCGTCACTGACGACAGGGCAGGCGGTGGTCGTCCAGCTGCTGGACTGGACCTGTCGAGGCGTCGCCCAGGTAACGTTTGTCAACAACCCCCTGAGCGGGCTCCTGGTCACGGCCGGCCTCGTCCTGCAGGACCCTTGGTGGGCTCTGAGTGGTCTGCTCGCTACCTTTGTCTCCACCGTGTCCGCCTCCTTGCTGGGACAAAACAGGTTGGATCGCATCTCTCTGCCCTTTTCTGACTTCCTTTTGAGCCGCCTGTCGCCGTCTCTTCCACCTGTGCTTACCGCGGCTAAACTTTATTTTTCCAGACGTGTGTCCTATTTCACTGTGTTTTTGCCCATCTGTCACATTGACCACAGGGAAGCCATATCGGTGGGTTTACATGGCTACAATGGCACCTTGATTGGCATACTGATGGCGGTTTTCTCCGCCAAAGGAAGCTGGTACTGGTGGCTTTTATTGCCAAATATCTTCTTGTCCACGTTGTGGTAGGTGTCCTCTTCAATGTCTTCAATGTCCGTTTGATTGCACATGTCTGGCCGTTGGAAATTCTGAGCAACTTTTGAAACAAAGAGTCCTTGATTTCAGGACTTTCAAAAGTAGCGTATAATGCGGCGATTTTTCCACGCCGAGTAAGACAACGCTCTCCGACTGACTCGTTTAAAGACATCTTCGATTTGATCATCCAGCCAACTAGTCTCTGCAAGCGCATTCAATCCGAGAGGTAGTCCTCATGTCGCCGTGTGGTCGTTTGCCCTTTTGGTTTTCAGTAATCTGTTTCCCCGCGTCTGTTCACAGCCCGGTTGTCTCCAGTGCTTTGTCATCTGTTGCCAGCAAATGGGACCTCCCGATATTAACCCTGCCCTTTAACCTTTTGGTGTGTCTGCACGTTGCAGCCACAGGAGCCAGTCACCCTTACTTCCCACAGGTGTAGTACGACCCCTCCCCCCCGCCCCCCGCCAAACAAACAAAGATCCACATACACACACAGTGCACGAGTGCAGGTGAAAATGTGCCCTACTTCTTCTGCAATCTCAGGCACACATGCGGCCGAAGGACCATCTGCGCCCTGCTAACGACTCCGCGGAAGGCCTCGTTGTCTCTCGGGTGTGACGGCGACGTTTGACGCTCCGCAGTAGCTCTACAAAAAAATCTCCCCGCACAATCTGAACCAATCACGTATGTAGCGATGATGTCTAGCGCTGTTTTGAAACCGTAATTAACGGAGGCTTTTCCGTTTTGCAGCTATTCCTGTCGGTGCCAGCTGGCGTCGGCCAGGTGTACGGCTGCAACAGTCCTTGGACGGGAAGTCTCGTCCTTCTGGCCCTGCTGCTTTCCTCGCCCACTACCTGTGCTCAGGCCACGTGGGGCTCTGCTGTTGGCATGTTATCTGGTGAAAAGATTTCACACCATCTGCATGAAAGAATGTGCACAATATGTCCTTCAAAGGGCTCCTCGGCATTAAATGAACTCGGGGCTTTTCTCTGACATTTGTGCAGTTGCCCCGCTGTTGGATGTTGCAATTTCACAGTGGACATTTTGCTCGTCTCTGCGATGCAGGTATCGCTCTCGCAGCCCCTCATGAGGACATTTACTCCGGGCTGTGGGGGTATAACAGCGCTCTGTCCTGCATCGCCATCGGAGGGGTCTTCTACGTCACAACATGGAAAACGCATCTACTGGCTCTAACGTGTGGTAAGACCGATGAAGCGAGTGTTCGCTGTTCTCCGCCACAGAGGACAGGTCGCTCTTATTGCCAAATATGTTTATTAAGTGTCCTTGAATGGCATCTGATCTGATTTGATCTGATTGTGCACACTTTGCTTCATGACATTTTTAATAACTTGATTTCAGATCGACTCTTTTTCCAACAACAATCCTGAAATTGTTAAAAAAAAAGTCAGTCAGTGGTAGATTTTATCAGCCAGACATTTGCTGATTAACTATCCGTGCAAGCAGTGGAATTCTAAACGTAAATTCAATCTAGGTGGGATTGTAATGTCAGCCATTTATAGTTTGCCCCTCTGCCCAATCAGTATTACGAAATTGACAAATGACCTGATGACTATTCTGCTCCAAGTAAAATGCCCTCCATTAAAACTGTAAAAACGTTTCCTTCCAGCACTTTTCTGCGCTTACGTGACTGCAGCGATATCAAAACTGATGTCTGTGGTAAGTGAACAACGTCCCTCCCCTGGTCCAAGTCTAATAACGTAATCTGAAGCCAGAACACATCTCTCATTTCATGTGTCATGCCTTCTGACATCCTCTGAAATCCCCTTTCAGCTCGCGTTACCAGCCTGCACGTGGCCTTTCTGCCTGTCGACTCTTCATCTTCCTCCTCATGTCCTCTGAGACGCCCGCCATCTGCAGACTTCCTCTGTCTGTGGTCTCCTGGCCCGAGGAGTTGGAGGCCCCTGAGAGAGCTGCGCTCGGTCAGCGGAGCAGCAGCCAAGAGGAGGTCCGGTTTGGGGGGGAACGGCAGCTGCAGTGAAGCTCTGTGTCATTAGAGGAGATGTTTGAACGCTGAGTGTGGAAACTGAGGGAATTGTCTGGGTGGTACGGGGGTGTAAAGTCTTAATGTGTCCTATTTTACATAAGCTGTTACATAAAATGGCTGGCGGTGCAGCTATTTCATCAGCAGGGGGCAGCACTTTGCAAGGAAAGATCCCTCAGTTCACAAGACGTTTGCTTTTCTACACGCTGTGATCCACAGAGGTGAACAAATAAAGTTGAAGTGATGACCTGTCCAGACACATTATGTCACAGGCAGTAAACACTCCATGTTTAATCTTTATAACTGTACTTCATCTGTTGTATTAATGGACATTTTACAGGCTTAGCAGTCATTGCGCTCTAGTCGCGATAGAACCAATGGTGATCGTCGTCTCCAGATGACATGCAGCTTATGTGCAAAGGGTGCACGGACCGGGGCTCCGTGTCCGACTTTCCCACTGTTCATAGCAAAAGAGGACTGCCTCCACCAAATGCATGCGGTTGCTGTGAGTTGATTTGTAAAAAAGCAGCAGCACATCCCATCAGTGCAGACACAAGAGGAGGTGTGGGGGACATTTTAGCAGAAACACCCTGTTCTCTGGCACACACAATGCATCGCTGCCGTCTGTACTCCGATCTGTCCCGTCGTCTCCGCTTGTCGTCTTGACTGTTGTCTGCTTCCCTCTGTCCCTCTCATCGGGAATCAGGAACATTTACTGCCAAAGTATTGTTGGACGTACAAGGAATTTGACGTGGCGATCGGTGCATATAACACAAAGCAGGAAAAGTGGCATGTTCAATTTAGAATTTAATGTTAAATGTAAAAAAAAAAAGGTGAACAGTGAAGCGTACAATTGTATTGTGTCTTTAGAGCGTTGAGCTGCAGGTTGCTTTGGCTGCACCAGGTCACCAGGTCAGATTCCCACCTGTCCATCTGTCTCTCTAGGACAACCCTGCTCCTCTTTTCCTCATCCAACCCGATTTTCTGACCTCTAAGGAAGAGAAGCCACTAAAGATGTCAGCTGACATCCATTTATAGCCTTACATTCATGAGTATATCTCTGGGAGAGTTCCGTGCCACCCGGCCTCCTGTGTGTCTGGTGCACCGTCTGGCCGGTGAGACGCGTTAACGGACAAACTCGCACTCTCAGGCATGTGTGGGAGGCGCAGCGCATCGGGGGAGGGGGGGCAAGGTGCGAGACGAGGGAAGGGAAAGAATGAGAGCGTCTCATGTTCTCGAATGGCGATAAAATATGACTTGTTATGACAGATTTGTTCTCTCCGTGGATGTATAATTTCTTTCTGTGCTGCGTTTTAACCCAATACAAACTGTTTTCTACTTTTCCAACATCCCCTTGGGTTACAGTGACCTTATAGAGTATTCCTCCGTGGCCTTTTTTTACCCGTTGATTCACGCAGAGACCTTTTGAGATACTTGGAGGGGTAAGTGTTGGCAGTGGGATGGTGTGAGATGTGGCTGCTGCCAGTACTTTCTGCTCACAGCGTTGTGATTCACCATCCGCAGCGCCCCGCAGGCAGCTCCCGTCCAGAGCATAACGATGACAGCAGAGGGGGGACGAGGCCGAGGCGTCCACACACTCTGAAAAAGCAAGTTCCTGTGTCTCCGCGGCGGCTGTGTGTCGACTTGAGAACAGCAAGTCTCACATAACAGAGTGTTTTGTAAGCTAAATGTGGTATTAACAAAAATAAGACAAGAACATCACAGGAGGCAAAAGAACCGGGGAGAGACATGGTGGTAATATACTACATGGGCTACGGATGGGGCTTTTCAGTGAATGTGCCCTCTTCAAAGTCAGCTCTACAAATGAGCAAATAATGGGTTCAGATCAGGAAATATTTTGGGTCTTATGGCTGCTTTTTTTTTCGACAGTTGTGTACATCAAAACACACATATAATATAAATATAATTTAATAGAATATAAAAGAAATGTTTTAATAAAAGAGTTTGTCTTTTTGCATAAATGGCTAATTTGTGACTTTCACAGAATGTCTGCATCTACTTCTGGACATGTGAGAGGCCCAAACAACACCACGAGAACAGCTCAGCTCGCGCGATTATTTCTCCCTGAGACTGACAGGCAACGTTGTGTGTGTGTGTGTGTGTGTGTGTGTGTGTGTGTGTGTGTGTGTGTGTGTGTGTGTGTGTGTGTGTGTTCCACGAGAGAGACAGTGTGAACGCGTGAAAAGAAAAAGAAAAACAGCCCGATAACACCCCGCCTGTTCCCGTGGGCCGCTGTGATTCGCTCTCAGCCTGCGGCCGGCGGGGCGGAGGGGGGGGGGGGGAGGAGCCGCGTGACGTCACGCGGGCTCGTCGCCTTCCAACCAAATTTGTCCGCCGCTTCCTGCGAGACGACGCGGAGGATCCGCAGGAAACTCCAAACCCTCCGATTGGACGCGCGCAGCATCGCGGCGCAGGAAGCGCTGCCATGTATGTGCGCGCCACGTGACACCGACTTCCTGGTCCACGGTGTCGTAATCTATGATTCCCGAATAGAAATGCTGAAGCAGAGTTCATGCAGAGGTGATTTGTAGGTGCAGGTTATGTGTTTTTTTTCTTCAGAAATACTGTTTCTGTTGGTTTGGGTGAGCATGTTGCGATGTTTGCTTCTTGTTTTCTTGCCCTAAATGTTCATTGGATTTTTTCTTTTCTTTTCTAATAACTTGTTGCGTTTGCTCCATGATGATACAGGTATACATTTTGGTGGCAACTACCCCGCTTTACAAATGAGAGTAGAATAATCCAAACATTAAACATGATCTATGTTACTCTACCCATAAATAATCTTCCTCCTGCTTCAAAACAAACAGTAAAATCAATTGTAACAATAAACACCCATTTTCATACAATCACTTATTATTATCATTTTTTATTGTTATTATTATTATGGAAACACTTGATTCAAAACATGTCCATTATTGTTTGGGACCGCATCATTGTGTCTTTCAGTCAGTCAACACGAGTTCGAGGTGACAACTTGAATTTTTACTGGAGCAAGATATGTGAACACCAAAGAACAGCTCTAACACGTCTTAGTTACGTAACTTCAAGATGTCCCCTGTACAGTGGTTGGCTGTTAAATGGCGTATTTGCATTGATTGGCATGTATTGTCTGAAGCACTTGCAATGCAGAACCACGGGGGTGGAAGCATTTACATGCACACCGGCACATCTAATGGTTTCAGAACGCATTAAAAATAAATGCGGCCACTTTAAAGCTTTTTGACCTTTTGTGAATTCGTTATCAGATTGGCTCCATGTTCATTTTCAACGGAAATTTACCAGAAAACATTTAGTGTCGGTCTATTAAGGTTGTAATTTAGACTTTGGATTCTGCCGAGCTCCAAGGTCCCCATTTTCTTTCACCATTAATGATGTCGTTCTTAACCTCAGATTCATCCTGGTGCTGCGTGCTAAACAAAACAAAAAGGTCATACGAACTAATATATCAGTCCTTACTTTAAGTACATTCTCTTTATAATACTTCTGTGCTTTCTGAACATATGAATGAATCTTCTTGAGTTTAAATAAAAGATCAGTGCAGAATGAAAGACGAGTGAAAATGACTTGTATCTCACTGATAATTCTCTGCATTCTTTCATCCATAGGCAAGTTATATAACAGTCGTTTGGGGACACCGCACAGGTGACTGTCTAGAACAGTGTCTGCACATCCAGCAGGGTCTGTGCAGTCTGTGATATAAATAAAATAAAATAAATAAATAAAACCACCGTGTACCGTGTCGTGACTGTCTGCTCGGCTCCGTCTTTGCAGAACTCCGGAAGCGAGCCTCAACATGGAGCGGGAGGCTGCAACATCCGCGTCATCATCGCCGGAGCACCAATGGCTTTCCGCCGAGCCGTCCGAGGACACCGGCAATCCCCCCCGCCCCCCTCTCCATCCCGATGCCGCACGGCAGGAACGAGGCGGACCGGGGAAAGCTCGGTCACGCCGCGTGGGCGGTGTGAGTGGATAGTAGCCGAGCTGCCGCGGTGGTATTTAAAGGAGAGCCGGTGGAGAGCTCAGGCAAGACGCAGCAGCGGCAGCAGATTTCAGCACCAAGGACAGCGCCACCGAAAAGCTCTCAGCGGACAATCATGGTTCTCATCTGGACTCAGTTCGGTGTCAAGCACAAAAATGTCAATGTCAAGTGCAAAGTGCGGGTGATGCACAGGGGAGACAGCTCGGGCTCAGCGTCGTCATCGGTAAGTACATTCAAGGGATTATTTAACAGTTGTCTTATTTAGATTTTTTTACAAATACTTTTATTATTATTGAATTGAATTATTGCAAAAATAATGCTGCTAAAATAGTTTTGAGGTAATAGTCAACCCGCTGTGAAACATCATGTAGAAGAATCTCTCTGTACTTTATCATCATTGACTGATTTCTGTTGCTATGGAGTCGCTGATTCGCGTTCAGCCAATCGCTGCAGAGAATCTCGGTAGTTGGGGGAAATCTTGTTCCCCTCGTGACTCACTCGCTCTCTCTCTCTGTCAGTCGCCGTGCAAAAGAACATTTTTTTTTATTTTTATGAATGGAGTGATGACAACTAGATGTTCTAAAAGGCTCGTTGTTCTTCTTTTCAACAGGAAAGCACCAAGTCTGAGCCGGACACGCCCTGCTTGGCCATCAAGCCCACAGGCAAGGACTTCTACAAAGTCCTGGGTGTCATCCCCGAATCCAATGAAGACGAGATCAAAAAGGCCTACAGGAAGATGGCCCTTAAGTTCCACCCGGACAAGAACAGCGATGCAGATGCCGAGGACAAGTTCAAAGAGATCGCGGAAGCCTACGAGATCCTGGCTGACCCGAAAAAGAGAAGCATCTACGACCAGTTTGGAGAAGAAGGTGAGAGCGAGATTGCATTTAAACAGCTCCAAGAGCAACAGACATTTGGCTGATTACTGCATGCTTGTGCATTAACTATTCATGCCATGGTCAAGGCTAAATGGTGATTCTCAGTGGGAGAAGTGACAAACTGGCTCATCGTGTGCTGCAAAGACAGCTGATCAATTATTCAGCGACTTAAGATTTTCCTAAAAACTCCTAAAAGGCCAATGATTAGAAAAAAAGGCTTCTTTATGTTGAAGAAGCATCAATATTAGATGAGAAATGAGCTGCATATTGAGGAGAAATCTAAATGAACATTTTTTTTTCTCCTTTAAAAGGTCTTAAAAGCGGAGTGTCAACGGCAGGCCAAGGCAACGTCTCCCGCCACAACTTCCACACCGACCCCCACGCCACCTTCTCCTCCTTCTTCCACGGCTCCGAACACTTTGACATCTTCTTTGGCAACGACAACGACAGCGAAGAGGAGCTCTTCAACCCTTTCAGGCGCTTCCCCTTCAGCCACGTGGGCGGGGTCCCCGGCGACGGCGGCCTGCGGAGGGGCCAGCGGCGGCTGCAGGGCGACGAGGTGGTGCACGACCTGCTGGTGACCCTGGACGAGGTGATGCAGGGCTGCACCAAGCACGTGAAGATCACCCGCAGCCGCCTCAACCCCGACGGGCGCAGCCTGCGCTCCGAGGAGAAGGTGCTGAACGTGGTGGTGAAGAAAGGCTGGAAAGCGGGCACCAAGATCACCTTCCCAAGGGAGGGCGACGAGACGCCCAACAACACCCCCGCTGACATCACCTTCATCCTCAGGGACAAGGAGCACGCCCAGTACAAGAGGGACGGCTCCCACATCGTCTACACCGCCACCATCACCCTGAAAGAGGTGAGCTTGCATTTGTGTCATGAATGTGTTTGATTGCTTTTCCATTTTTGGATGAAACACATGACGGGCCTGTAAGCAGATACACTAGTTCAGTACTTGCGCCCACTCAAAGAGAGGCGGAGATCCATCCGCCACGTACCCATTGCATAATGCGCTGAAATACCGGAGCAGGTCGATCACTTGAAGGTTTGATCCCCGCCAAATGCAGAGAGGGGTGGTGTATTTGATTCCGTGTCTGAAGAGGGGACACAGTGTTTCGTTTCAGGCATCTGAACACCCCCTTTCCCCTCCTCCCCTTCCCCCTCCTCCTCCTCACCCACAATTGGCTGACAGACCCCTCGCCAACAGAATAGCAGCAGGGCGCCTTCGTTACCTCACCAGCCCCTGCAGAGAGAGAGAGAGAGCAGCTAAATTTAGCCTGGGCGCTGACCGCCCCCGCGAATCACACTTCACTCTCCCTCTCTCAGCCACTATGTGCTGCTGCTGCAGACTCCACTGCCCCTGCAGCTGAGAGGCAGTTTTTTTTTTGTTGTTTTTTCTTGGCTCTCGCTTCGACCAGCCTACACACAGATTAGCAGGGCAGCAGTCACAGAGAGTGGCATTTCAAAGAGCTCCCACCATCCTCAGTCACTGAAGCACTCAACTCCCACACACAGGCTGTAAATAGGGCCGAGATCATCTCATTTGTGGCATCGCTTTGTTGCATAACACAGCAATTCGTCAAGCTTTTAGGAAGAAGGACGCTCCATATTTATCAGTTATGTAACCTGACACTTGTATAGATCAGGCATCGACTTGGCTTCATTCCAGTCATAACCAGGCCATTCAGGAAGCAGTTATGAAACTTGTTCCATAATATAAAAACCGGTCCACAAAAACTAACTTTCTCCCCCCCCCTCCCCCCCTCTTATCCCTCCAGGCTCTCTGTGGCTGCACAGTTAACGTTCCGACACTTGACAACCGGATGATGCCTCTACCGTGCAGCGACGTCATCAAGCCAGGGGCCGTCCGGCGGCTCCGGGGCGAAGGTCTGCCGATGCCCAAGAGCCCGTCCCAGCGGGGCGACCTGGTGGTGGAGTTCCAGGTGCTCTTCCCCGACAGGATCCCGCCGCAGTCTCGCGAGATCATCAAGCACAGCCTGGCCCAGTGCTAGCCCGCTTTACGTCCAGCGACCTGATCCGCACAGCTTCACCACCGTGTGTGTTTTGTCGTTGTTGTTGTTATCGATCGAACGACGAACACAGCCTTGCCCGAGGTGCTAGTTTCACGAAACAATCACAACCTCTTTACTGCGTTTGGAAATGGCAAGTGGCGCTTATGCGGGCGGTAGTTTGGGGAGGAGACGACTTTCTGCAGGCACGAGTACGATGCTACGGGAGCAGTTAGTTAAGATCTGATGAATGGGGTCTTTAGTATCTGAGGGCGTCCATTGACTCAGCAGTCTTTCTCTTGAACGAAAAGGTTAATCTGCACTGTTGTACTCGCAGACCTATAGCAGGATATCAGCGTGCGTTCAAGTCTGTGTAGACTTCTTTATGATGAAAAAAAACAACTTTACTATGGTTATATGGTGCTCATATGACTGATCTTTTGCATTGAATTATTACAATAGCAAAATATACTTGTGTACAAGGATCTACTTTGTGTACAAAATGCAAAAATGTTGTCTCTAAAAGAGATTCCTCTGTCAAATGTTCTATTGAATTATTTGAAATGTTTGTATATATATTATCCTGTGACGACTGCCAGCAGTTGATGTATCATTACCTGATATACACATGTTTGGTAGCATGAAAATAAAAATAAAATAATTAAAAAAAACACTATTTGACTTTTGTTCTCCGCTCTAACAAACAGTGAAGTCCATAAAATTAATAAATATGCTTCTTGCCTTATTGAGTTCTATAAAATAAGACAGCACATATGCATATGTATGTGCTCAATCATGCTTTATTTATTTTAATGAACTTCAATGTCTGCTAATAAATTAGTTTAGTATGCATTGAAATCAACTTGCGATGCAGCATGCAGGAGTCTGGTCCCTTGCTGCCACCTAGTGGTGATCGCTTGGCACGACAACGCCGCACAGGCTGCACTTGATAGGACGCACCTGTGGCTCTGTGATTTATGTGGCTGCTAACTGAGCGCGCGTTGCACAGGGGCCTCAGACTGAGCCTGCGCTTTTGTTAACACCGACAGTACTAGTTCACCACGATGAGGACAAGAGGGGTGAAAGACAACAGTCCCTGTTTGGACACGTTTTGCATTTGGGAACCAGATCGACGTGTGCCTATTAGACCAGAAAGGTCCACATTGATTGACACGCCAACCCGCCACCTGTGCGCGTTCACAGGCGACGTGGAATCTCGGCGGAGAGCAGCTTTCGTCTCAAATTCCGCCTTCATGACCCCTGGGATGAAATGTCGCGGATAAGTCAGACCACGCCCGCCAACGTGACGGAGGTTTACCCCGTGACCAACTTGACCTTAGTGGTCCTCCTGCTCATACCCTTGCGTGGTCGTTCTGCTCCTGCTGAACTGCCTGTTCCTGGGTTACAAGTTGCTGATCCTGTCGGAGAGGACGCGCCGACGGCATCACCGCGGGGACGCGGAGGAGATGCTGCTGCAGTCCACCCTGCGCAGAGCCGCGAGAGCGTCAGACGTGGCGTTCCCGTTCCCGTCTCCATCGGAGCCGGTGGTTGCGCATCCCGTCACCTCCTCCAGGGCTTCCTCCAGAGAGAGGCCCGGAGCGGATCGCAGGACCCGGCACGTGATGCCGGATGGCGCCACCGGCTCGGGGTCGACGAGGGCACCGAGCACCATCCGGGCCACCTCCTCCGGGGCCGGGTTCACCCCCAGACTCGACCCGCCCTGCGGGTCGCGGACACGCTGCACCGGTAAAGCCGGGTGGCGTAAAAGCGCGCCGGTTTTTCCGCAGTCCAGTGGATCAGAGGCTGACACCAGAGTGCACCTTGTTCCGCCGAACTCTCCCACGGTGAGTGGTCCATTGTCGGTGTAAAGAAACGGGATGGTACTAGTGGACCTCTGCAGAAACGAGGCCAATAAAGATTCATACAGCTTTTAAGGCCAGTGATGCCAAATCCAAGTAAATGTCTTGAAGCATGGCTGGATTGGACTTCGTGGGGGCCCCAATGAACCCCTTCCAGTGCATCGTGTGCCAAGGTTTTATGAATTTATTATAATGATCGAACAGGAGGAGAAATGGTGAAGATGAGATTCGGCCCATAGAGGACGACACACTTTAAGGTGTTGATTTAGTTTGAACACAAACCAATTGGTACACAAGGAAGACTGACACATAAAAAAAATCGAAGACAGAACCTCCAGTGTCACAAACCTCAAAGTGTGAGGTCTCTCTATTTATTACTTTTCCTTCTTGGCTGCAGGAGACCGAACACGTGGCTCACCTTCGTCGGAGCAGTACTCTGCAGATGCTGGCGGATGTGAAGCCGGGCGTCGCCATGCTCGTGTTCGACAAAGTGGCCATGGAGTGCGAGTACGCCGACCGGCCCGCAGAGGCCTCCTACCTGAACACGTCCGCGGTGGGACCAGGACTGGACAGCGACTTTGGTGCAAGTGCAGGTGATCAAAATCATCGATGGTTTGTTTTTGGATAGTTGAATGTGTTGCGCTTCCACTAACTTGATTTTCTTCTCAGGCGTCTCGCTGCGGATTCTGTCGGACAGCGACGGCCTGTCTAACGGCGTCCTGGCCTCGGCCCTGGAGTGGGATTATTATGACCCTTGCTATGTCAAGCAGAATAATGTACCCAAACACAAGCACCACCGACCCGCGGTGCACACCAAACAGTACTGGGTTTGAAATGTTCCAGCTGTCAAGCGTGATCTTTTAATGTTAATTTATTTTTAATTAAGTTATTTTTATTTAAATGTGCTTTAGTCTTAATTTATTAGTCACTAAAGTTTAAATTGACACATTTTTCTGCTAATACACTCCGCCACTGAATTGAATCTCTACTTAATATTTACTACAGGCACCATCACTTGTGTTGTTGTGAAATGTGCACTTCTTCACTCATGTTAATCTAAATTAGTCACCATTTTTGTATCCGCAGGGCTGCTCAAGTCGGTCTGGAGTTCCATAGAGCACATTTTATTTATTTACTCACTTGTTTATCTAAATGTTTTGATTCACTCTGTAATAAAGACTAATTTAGAATTCAGACTCTTGATCTTTAAAAAAAATCCCATGCAAACCACAGAAATATGACTAATTGCCTGTTGACACTTGAACATTTTACCAGGATTATGGTTTATAATTCTGGACTTTAACATCCCTCACCAGCAGATGGCACTGTGCTTATTTGAATTTTGCTCAACAGTTCATGTTTAATTCCAGACTGGTAGTAGATAAATGTAATGAGTAATCACTTAACCAATTATATTGCCTTTGACTTAAAGCACAAATTAAAAAAAATCTGGTAACCCTTACAAGGAACCTTTTCAAATGTTCTGCACTAGGTTGGCCAAGATCAGCCACTGACGAAGTCATTTCAAAGTCCCATTTGCTTTGTACTAGTGTAGCTGTGCACAAGAGGTGACCAAAAACACAGAGGCCATCGAGTCAACTGCAATACTTTATTCTCGGCAGGAAGATATTTGTACATCAAAGGTCAAGTGCCACTTTTAAGCTCATAAAAAGTATAACTGACTTGACCTATGTGAAGGTGAAAAGAACCAGAACAAAAATAATCGCTTTACTCAAAGCTGGAGAGGAAGTTCAACACAATTTGCTTGAGTTTCGCATCGGATGCCTCAGAGATTTGTCCATCAGCCCTGCAATCAAGTGGAGTGGTTTTAAAATGCATTTATGTAAATAACAATACAAAATTCTGGGCGCTCTTTCACTTACTTGATCGCTGCCAGCAGGTCTTTGTGCTGGCTCAGCACGTGCTGCAGGAAGGCCTTCTCGAACCGGGTGATCTTGCTGGGCTCCATTTTGTCCAGGTGTCCCCTCACACCCGCATAAATGACCGTCACCTGTTCCTCAATGGCCATTGGACCTGAGCCATAAAAAGCACGCAGCCTCAAACGCATAATTGAATGGACCCCATTTGAAAGTAACACATTTTCCCCAACTTTAAGTACTCACAGTACTGTCCCTGTTTGAGCAGCTCCGTCAGGCGAACGCCGCGATTCAGCAGCTGCTGAGTGGCAGCGTCCAGATCCGAGCCAAACTGAGCGAAGGCGGCCACCTCGCGGTACTGGGCCAGCTCCAGCTTCATGGTGCCAGCCACCTGGAGACGGACACAACTCCATGAGTCACAACCGACGAAAAGCTGCGAGACGGACGAGGACGAGGACGGACCTGCTTCATGGCCTTGGTCTGAGCAGCCGACCCGACGCGCGACACAGACAGGCCGACGTTGATGGCGGGGCGAATGCCTTTGTAGAACAGCTCGGTCTCCAGGAAGATCTGCGCAAAGAAGAACGGCGTCAAACACCCGTGTGCCGCTGGAGCCTCGGCCGTCGAGTCCCGCGCTCACCTGCCCGTCCGTGATGGAGATGACGTTGGTCGGAATGTAGGCCGACACGTCGCCGGCCTGCGTCTCGATGACGGGCAGCGCCGTGAGGGAGCCGCCGCCGAAGTTGTCGTTCATCTTGGCCGCCCTCTCCAGCAGGCGGGAGTGCAGGTAGAAGACGTCCCCCGGGTAGGCCTCGCGGCCGGGGGGCCGGCGCAGCAGCAGCGACATCTGGCGGTAGGCGACGGCCTGCGGGGGGGAAAGGGAAGCGAAGGGAGGTCGATGCCTCCGGTGGGGACTGCGGGTGCGCGTTTCGCAGGGGACGCGCCGCACTCACCTGCTTGGACAGATCGTCGTAGATGATCAGGGCGTGCTTGCCGTTGTCCCTGAAGTACTCCCCCATGGAGCAGCCCGAGTAGGGCGCCAGGTACTGCAGCGGGGCGGCGTCCGAGGCGGTGGCCGACACCACGATGGTGTACTTCATGGCGTCGGCGTCCGTCAGCCGCTTCACCAGCTGCGCCACCGTGGACCGCTTCTGGCCGATGGCCACGTAGATGCAGTACAGCTTCTTCTTCTCGTCGGTGCCGTCGTTGAAGCGCTTCTGGTTGATGATCGTGTCGATGGCGATGGCGGTTTTGCTGCAACGCCGAACGTTTAGCGTTAAAAACTGGACCGAACTGCCCCGGGAGGAAATATTATCGTCCTCTTACCCAGTCTGCCGGTCTCCAATGATGAGCTCGCGCTGACCACGGCCGATGGGGACCAGGCTGTCCACGGCTTTGATGCCGGTCTGCATGGGCTCCCTCACAGAGATGCGGGGGATGATCCCCGGGGCCTTCAGGCCCACGCGTCTGCGGATGCTAGAGCCGAGGGGCCCCTGTGGGGAGAGCGGAAATGGCGTCAAGTCGCGCCACGACCTTCCTTTGATTCGGAGCGTCGTGGTGGTCGTCATCGCTGACCTTTCCATCAATGGCGTTTCCCAGAGCGTCCACGACGCGGCCCAGGAGCTCCTCCCCGACGGGCACGTCTACGATGGCTCCGGTTCTTTTGACAATATCGCCCTCCTTGATCAGCTTGTCGTTACCGAACACCACGACGCCGACGTTGTCGGACTCCAAGTTCAGAGACATTCCCTGGATAGGTGGAGAAACGTGTCGTTTATATGAACTCTTTTACTCTGGTCCGTTACTCAGGAAGGACCACTTTGTGTACGTGATCTTCTCAAACACTCGGCGAAGAGGTCAGCGTGTGAAGGTCCCGTCACCGGTCATGTTACCTTCAGCCCGGAGGAGAACTCCACCATCTCCTCCGCCTGCACGTTCCTCAGGCCGTACACTCGGGCGATGCCGTCGCCGATAGACAGCACGCGACCCTTCTCCTGCAGGTCGGCGCTGTGGTCCGCTCCGAGGATCTTCTCCTCAAGGATGGACGATACCTCGGCAGTGCCTTTTAGCATTTATAAATTAAAAAAAAAAAGTTAAGCTGATGTGACTTTAACCAGTACTCGGCCAATACGGTTTCCCCTAAACACTGACCTATTTTCACCTGCCATGGCCGGGTTGTGTGTAGGTGCTTGACTCCTACACATGCTGCAGCGACGTTCTTGGATACCTTTTGGAAAGACAGTTCATACTGGTCAGTGAGTATAGCATTTTCTATTTCATTACAGCCAAATCGAACACATGACAAGTTAAACGTGTAAGTGACATTCAGCTTAATGCCATAAGATGGCCCTAAGAGAAGTTTTCCTTACAAGAAGCTTTTGACGTTGGAGTTATTCATGCAAGTTTAAGGTCCTTGCGAGTTTGGCTGTTAAACTTGAATTGCAAAATTAACAATTTACATCAAAAATGTAAAATATATAATATTGCTTACTTGTAGTGCCATTTACCTAGATTATGTCGGTGCTAGTTGTCTAGTTTTGAAGATTTGGATGTTGAACAACTTTCTGGGTTCAACTACATTTTTTAAAAGAAATATGCGCTCCGGCTTAAATAAAGCTGGAGTTGTGATTTTGCAATAAAATACAATTAGCCCGTTACTACGTCTGCATGAGGAGTTGTGAGTTTCTCTTAAATGTAAAAACCATTTGACAGAATTGTACCAAAAGTAGTAATTATCACTCCGTACACACGTACAAAGTTTATGCAGGAAAATCCGCTTGGTAATCAAAAAAAAAAAATGTCACGCGTCACTACTTATGCGCTTTAACTTTTCCAATGACTATTGGAAATGCGCCACAGGTTAATATGATCGCCCGGTCATCCTTTCTAACGTGCAGTGTCATCCGGGTAACAAGCCGGCTGTCCTCCGGTGCGATGACGCACATCCCCGAACACGAACTATTCCAGCATGAAGGAAGCCGACCCCCGCTAAACCCCCCAAAATAAATATCTGTTGCTTACAAAACCGGCCCGCCGGGGCAGACTGCGGGAGAGGGCCGCTGCGACGCGTACTGACAGCATGTCGGTGTCCTGCGGGGTCGATGATGCTGCCGGTGCACACGGAGAAGGACGGCGGACACGGATACCGTGACCCGGAAGTACTTCAAAATAAGGCTGCCGAATTCTTTTTTTTGTATTTCTGTAAGAGTGAGTGTTTTTCACTGGCGGAGTTATGATTACGATGACACATTGTTTTAACAAATGTTTAAATACCTCTTTGTCCATGTTTTAAATATTGTAAATATATATATACTTTGGGGCCTACATGAGCGATATTACCTTTGTGGCTTTATGTCAGAGAGTTGATCTAATCTGAATAACGGTTTTTTTTAACATAAACAAAGGAAAATATCTACAGATTTCTTTTTCTCTTTAATCCGTAAAGTTTGCTTACCTCTTTTATGTCTTCATGCTTGTCATCCCGTTTTTAACGTCACATTTCGACTTTTTTTACATGGAGGCTGGCTTGACCGCAGTGTCTCTTCCAGCGGTTATTTTTGGTTGTAGTATCGAAACCCCACCCAGAGGGGCGCTCTACCGCTATGAGCATCCCGGAAGTGACGCATGTATCTTTGTGAAAGACGGACGGCTGATGAAGACATTTTAAAATATACACATAGCTAACTGCTAACTGGGCTCGCGAAGGTGCGAGCGCACTGCGCCAAAAGACGTTCACGTTATTCTAAGTTGTAAAGAAGCAGTACATTGCCAATGTACTGTAAATCAAAAGAGGCAACAAAATACCGAAGATGTTGAACAATCCGACTGAGCGAAAAGAATATAACTAACGCCGCGGTAAGTTGCAACTAGCGCAGCCGATTTGAGATGCTATGTTGGCTACTGCTTTGACTGAGATAACGTTAGCCCTTAGCAAATGACATTATCCTGCTCGTTGCGCCCCTGGCTGGCTAGATACGGTTTCCATTTATAGGATCTTGCGAGTCAGCTGCACTGCAACCTGGACATTTTGCAAATGGCTTGTCTTCTCGCCGAGTTTGCAGGGCGTCAAGTTATGACCTAGGTTAGCTTCACTACGCAGCTAAAGGTAGCCTGTAATAGCTCCAGTTAGCCACAAAACTAGCTCATGTTAAAATCACTTATTCAGTAAATATCTCGTAGTGCACATATTTTGTTTTACATTACTTGTGAGGTTGGACAACACACAATGTTTCGCATGCGGTTTGAGGCGTTAAAAGTGAAAGCTAACAATCCTTCATTTAACACCAGACATTTGGCCAAATTGTTGCATTCAATATCATTCAGGTTTTTCCCTCTATGTGAACAGTTATAGAACATCTTAGCCAAACACAAATTGCACGCAATATGAATAACGTTGTTATAACAACCTGTAAGTTAAAATGCCATAATTTATTTAGCAAATATTTTGGAAAATGTTCATTTCTTTATGTCCACATTATTTTATTATGCACTTTTAAAATATCCCCTATGCTTTCAGGCATCCGTCGTTTTGCACAGTTTTTGTAACGTTAGTATTTATTGATGTTCATGTTTTCCCTCCAGCAGGTGAGCTCCTGTCCAGGCACATTGGTCCATGTTGGTTGGACCTTTGGGCTCTGGGCTCATTTAGCATGAAGATGGCTGACTCTGACAAGGCCGAGGAATTTGTGGATGCAGAGTGCCTTGATGAGGCACTGTCAGCGACGGGCTCTGTTCAGGGAGAGCAGGACGAGCATCTAAAATCAGAGGCCACCACAAGTACCAGCTCACCGCCGAGGGATAAGGAGGTAGACAGCCCCTTGAATACGGAGGGTGAGCAGAGTCTCCTCTCGATGCCATGCCTGATGAAGGAGCTCCGCCGAGACTCCCCAGAGTCCCAGCATGCCTCCACCGGGAGCGACAAGCCAGCCTCTGGTCATGTCTATGAGAGTGACTCCTCAAACAACTGCATGCTGTCCCCGTCATCCAGTGGCCACCTCGCTGACTCGGACACACTCTCCTCAGGGGAAGACGGTACTGCTCCTCCCATCCGAAAAGAGGAAGAGGGCAGCATGGAAGCTGCGAATGATTGTGGGCAGACTGCAGGAAGGCAATCGTCATCTACAGGTGGAAGGAAGTCCCGGCGGTCACGCTCAGAGAGCGAGACGACGCCTAATGCGATGGCTGCAAAGAAAAATCGTTGCCAGCCCTCCTTGGTGGCAGCTGCAGGGCAAGACAAACAAAGCAATGGCAAGATGGCAAAAGTGAAAGGCCACCGTAGCCAGAAACACAAGGAGAGAATGCGTCTGCTGCGACAAAAACGCGAGGCAGCAGCACGGAAGAAGTATAACCTGCTGCAGGACAGCAGTACGAGTGACAGCGAGCTGACGTGCGACTCCAGCACCAGCTCCTCAGAGGACGAGGATGACGACACTTCAGGAGGTAGCAAGACAATCAAGACGGATATTTCAGGTAACATCCGATGTTCACAACACATGTTTATGGCAAAGTACTCTTACCAGGTAGTGCATAGTAGTACAGCGTAACAGTCGCAGATATCTACTGTAAAACCTTGTATCACGCATTGACATAAAAACATATAGACCTAAAGCGTATGACAATCAAAGATGACTAAGCAATCAGATTCCAACATAAAGCGTGACCATAAGACGCTGCCTGCATAATGTAAACATCTCAGGTAAGCCAAACCAAAGTGTTCACTTGCCTCATATAGTAATGAGGCTGTGGAAAGTTGTTGCAATAACAGATCTGTGCAAGCTCTGCTTTGTGTTTTTTTTATTATTTTTTAATCAAATCACGTTCTTTTTTTGCTGTTTATTTTCTCACTCATCCCTTCATTCACCGGGGTTTGGAGAGTTAGACTGTTTCAGGAGGGCCGATGCTGAGTGACTTCTAGTAACGCAACGTGTTTGGGTTCTTTTTTTGTTAACTTTGTCTCATCGTTTGCATGCTGTGCAAGTAGAGTGGACATTCTTCATCTCATGGAATGATCTACACGGAGTTGTGTGGCTCAGCTCTATGTAATGGTGTTTGATCACACTGTTAGAGTTGCAAGACTCTGCACTTGCTGTTAAGAGTTGGTGTGATGGTAGATGTATATTCATAAACCTGCGACTTTTGGGATCAGTTATATTTGATGGGCCATTTTTTAATTTTATTTAGTGAGATTACCAGGTATTGCAGCTTATATTATTCAGCTGTAATCCTACTCGTCACTGTCTTGTGAACAGGTGGTTTTCTTCTCTGTAATGAGTTTTGTGGCACCTTTTGACCTCGCATAGCTCATGTGTCATCGTCAAGGAAATATAAATGCCTTTAAAGCTCTGACTGACGGTTCCTGTAGAAATGTCTGTCGTGAGTTGAGTTCTAAAAGTAACTCCTCGCTGGGTGGTATCCACAGGCCTGCTGCTGCTGCTGAAGTCTCTTCATTTACTTTAAGCTTATCTTTTCCATGTGAGTTTTTTTTTTTCTAAAATTAGCTGGTGGTGCTTTTTTTTTTTTTTTTTAATATCACACCCTTAGAGTTTGGTTCAATTGTTCTGTTCCCAGAATCAAACTAGTTTATCTAGTATTAGGTCTCACCACATAGTGCCCTTTCTGGCTGATAGTACTACATTATATTTTACAACGGTGATTACATTTCTAGCAGTAAATATGGTTAAACATATCATTTGCCCTTTGTCATAGTTGTATAAGGAATTTGCTTCAAATGGATGTTTTTACCTCCTAAGTCTAACGTTTTTGAAACAACGGTCTGTCGCCCGAGGAGTCTTTAGGGATCCGTATTACATGAAATGTTTTCAACCATTTTTACATCCCGCACACACATTTGAGTGCTTCAACTGCATGATGTAGTCCATCAGCATGAAAGAGTCGATCTGCACGTTACCAAAAACAAACTGTCATTTTCTCTTTAATACAAAAGTCCACCTCCGAAGCATCAAAGTGCTACTGTAATTTCTTATGGCTTGGCCTCAATGTCTTTAAAGCTGGCTTCAGACGTGCATCGGAGAGATCCAGAGTGGGCGCCCAGATTCATGGGCTGCTGGACACCAGTTCGTGGGACAGGAACGGCATCGGCAGTGTTCTGGAGGAGGCCATGACGCGATTTGCTGTGATGCAGCGTCAGACTGAGGAGCGCTTCCGCGTCTGGATGGAAAAGCTCGCGCACCTCGACTCGGACAACGACTCGTCCAAACGCTCAAGTGACACCCCAGAGGGGCCGCAGCGCCCCCCCCAGGGGAGACGCCCGTCCAGTTCCTTTTTGCCGTCGTCAGAGTCTTCGGAGACTATGGCTGCCTACGCGTTGGCACGAGAGAACAACGGTCTCCCCTCCACCCCCGTAAACAACAACAACAACAACAACCACATCACCACCCTGCCCGAAGCGGTCACCCAGAATGGAAATCTAGGTGTTCCGGACCCCGGTCTCTTGAATGTTTAGGTTTCACCTGCAATGAGCAAGAGTAGAACTAGTTGACGCAGAGTAGCACGGCGATGGGTATTAATAGGTTAGCCATGTGAGGTCACTGAATGGATACGCCAGCAGCAGCAGCAGCAGCAGCAGCTGGGCCTGCGCCGGCCACTTGGAACGTGACTCTGTGCCGACCGGAGGCCCGGTGTATCTACCGCCGCTCAATCACTGTGAGATTTGACATTCGGAATAATGCAACCCAACCCGTCTTTGAGTCGTGCAGCATGTTGTGCCACGGGGGGTCACGTCGCAGTAGTCTGTGCAGCTCTTATTCTTATCGTTTATCCCACAGCTCGTTTGTGTGCGTTTGTGTATCAGCTGTACACAAACGCACGCACACAGATGCTGATCGTGTCATTAGTTCAGACTGTGCATTACAGCACGTGTGGGGGAGGGAGGGGGGCTGCTGCCTAAAAGCATGTGCCTTGTCCTTCTGACTTCCTGCCGGGAGTGATAGCTGGGGCTTCGTACTACTATCTCTTTAGTAATTCAGCGCAGCGCCCCGCGTTACTCTTTTCTCCCCAACTATGTTTGCACTTTGCTTAGAAACGGTCGGGGGTCTTGGGGGGCAACCTTTTTGTTTTGGGTGTTATAGCTTTATTAACATGAAAACAACTGCATAACAACATAGATTTGCCTGAAAATATAAACAATATACTAATCTACACACTTGTTGCTTTCAAATACCCTGTGACATTAGTGTTTACATTTTGTACGGTTTGCGTTTCTGTTACATTTGCTGCTATTGCTGCCTTTGTGCAGTAACAAGAAACCAGTGAGGGAGGAAGGACTCTTGTGTTTATTTTTAGTAGCCTGTGTATAGGCTGTGGACATCAGATGCAGGCTCCTAATGTTGTGGCTGTTCGCTGCAGCGTCGAGAGCCTCACGTCTTCACTTGTGTTATGTCCGCCCAGTTAATTGTCTATCTGCACTGGTGTGCCAGCTTGGCCGGTGCGTCAAACTGAAAAGCCAGGCGTCAGACTAACAGCAGTCACACAGCCGCATACGGTGCATGGCAATGTTTACCGATTTCCTAAAGAATAACGGGCCGATCTGAGCAATCAAGTGGCCTTCTTTGGCTCAGATGCTGCGGTGTTTGAGGTGGAAACACTCAACAATCCTCAAACTACTTTTACTGACGTACAAGACCACCGTGTCAGCTTTTAACACTGACGTGGATGAAGGAATCTTTGGCCTAATTATATTTGTAGGGGTGTTTAAACAAAAATGTGTTACATTTTCTGTATGTGTATATGTAGGCCTATGTGAGTTTTACACAACGCTGGCAGCATCGTTTCCCCACCTGTTTGCATGTGGTCATATTAGTAAATAGAATGTGCAAGGCCCAACTGGTTTCATCAGCAGCATGTGTGCAAGGTTTAGCTTTGCTTATGCTGATAAATGGTGACTGACTGAACATTTTTTATCCATTTGGTTGTTTTCTCTTGGCATAATTGTTTGAACTTGTGTGAATAGAGGTGTTTTTGATTGGTAGTGAACTACGGCTTACATTTGGGTTTAAATGCATCCAACCACTGCTGTCCTGCATTTGTTAAGATTGAAACAACCCTTTAAATCAGCCGTTTTGTCGACATAGTAAAGGGAACCTCCTACAATCACAAAGTGTGCATTTAAAAAAAAAAAAAAACACACAGGACAGGTCGCCTTTTACCAAAGAGACTATCCTGGTTTACATTGGTCCCTTTTTTTACCTTTAATACATGGCCTTCACATCGGCAAGCCCTCGGTTTCCATGGCAACTCCGTTACCTGCCTACTCCAGCCCAATCAGCTATTCATAGGCGGTGGTCTCTCACAGTACACGCTGGCCAGACAAGCCCCCTCACACAGACACACACGTCTGGGTGACAGCAGTGTGTCTGTGTGCGCCTCACAGGGTAGAACAAAGATAAACCTCTCTGCTCTTCCACACTTTTTTATTTTTCTGTTCGGCTCTTATTATGCCACCACAGTTCATCAACGCAGGAAGACGATTTTTAAGTGTTTTGTAATGACTGTATTCTTGTGTAGTTTTTATGTGAATGGCTGTTATTTTAAAAGCAATAAATGCAGAGAAAAATAAATGCAGAGGCTTTAGTAATTTACTCTTAGAATATAACCACAAAAAAAGGAGAAAAAAAAACGTAAGATTTCACAGCGGAACCAGTGCCGTCAAAAAGGAAAAGGACTAAATGTTTCATTTGACCTTTGGACTCTGGACGCAGCGTCCAGTTTGTTTCCGGAGCCTGATTTGAATAATGAAGTGTTTTCTTTGTTTTCTGCAGACGCGCTTCCAGTAGTGGGTCACTATGATATTTCAGACACTGATTCTAACCAGGAGAGTATGAGTGTGGAGACAGTCCGGCCCACGGTGATAAAGCATGAGCTAAAAACACACAGAGGCCGGGATGTGGCAGCTCACTCTGGCTGTATAAGAGCTCTGTGCTCTCTCTCAGGTCAGTCACCGAGCCGCTGAATCCGAACCGATCCCTTCCTCTCGGTGACGACGGGACATTTAGAGGCATGGGTGTCTTGGAACTTGCTCTGTTTGGGATCGGCCGCTGCCTTCATCCCACACGCCTTGCATTGGGTAGTAATTGGGGGAGGGGAAGAAGGGAAAAAAAACCAACCTCTTGCTTCTCCAGAAGAACTGAGCTGTTGTAACCGTCTCGCCGACTATTTCTGCTTTTTTTTTTTTTTTTGCTTTTCTTTTAAACACACAAGTGTTGGATTGATCTTCTTGTTCTCGTCTGTGTCAAAGCAGCTGCAGTCCTAAGCAAGGCCTGAAACACTCTCTGCCACCCTGGCGCTCCTCACAATGTGTGACTCTGTCGTGTCCCCCCCCCGTCCCCCGTCCCCCGTTTGTTTCAGGCCACGCGGAGCCAGCGCTGTTGCACAAGGGGAGTTTGCAGCACAACAAGGGCCAGATTAACATCGCCTCCTCCGACAGCGAGGTGGAGATCGTCGGCGTGCAAGAGAAAACCCGGTAAACCCTTTCAGCGGCGGCGGGGGGGGGGAGGGTTAACTTGTTTTGAACTTTGAAATGTTCCTTTTCTTCTATTTGTGAATCGCCGCTCCCTCCCCACCCAAACTCATCATGGTTTTGTTTGTAAATCCAGATGCGCCCACCCGTGCGGAGGAGTAATAAAGAGCCTGTCCACCTGGAAGGGGAACTCGGTGGAGCAGTTGAACGGCACAAATCAACCACAGCTCTGGACTACTGTTTCCCCCCAGCCCAACTGGACGTCTCCGCCCGAGGTGGTGGACCTCACCCTGGACGAAGACCCCGGACACAAATACCTACTTTGAACAGCGCGTGCACTGAAGACACCCCGTGTGTCTCTAGCCCCCCCTCCCCCTTCCCCCCCGCCTCCGTGTCCTCTGGCTGAAACCCCTCCTATAGTTGTAACCGCTCCTGGACTCGTTCCTCTCCAGAGCTCTGGTTTTTGGGTTTTTGTTTTTCAAATTTACTTCAAAACAATCGTGTGTATGAAAGTCCTGCTGCCCACGCGATTCCCACCATCTGAACGTATTCCTGGGGAAACGGCCCCCTACTGATTCATCTGTTAAAGATAGCAATATCCCGGCTGCGTTCGATGCCTCGCTCACTCCTCGCCGGCTCGCTTTAGGGCCTTTTTGTGTTGCGAGCTGTGAAGTGGTACCGGGCCACGGACTCCGAAGGCGGTCGAAGCCTAGCCGGCAGCCGGCACGCTTTCTGCTGCACCGCAGGGCGCAAAGTTTGGCTTCATTTGTTTTGAAAAGTCTCGCCACTGGTCTTGCATCTACTCCAGTCTGCGTTGGACTGTGCTCCGTCCAGCGGAGGTGCAGCTTGTGCTTTTGGTTTATCTCGAAAAGGGAAAGTTTCACATTTTGGGAATTTCGCTCATTCGTTTTTATTTGCAGAAAGTAAAAGAAATATATATATTCCGCCAAATTAGAATGTGTTTTTTTAACGTAAACGCGGAAACTGAACTCTAGTTTAGGTAGAAAAACAAGACACTACGCAATTGGACTTGATTTTGTCGACAATCTCTAATACGGATTAAAAAGGTTGTTTTAGGTGACGTGGTTGTCAGTGAATGTATGAGCGTGCAGTGCGACCTGCGTGCTCATCTTCGTAAGTTGGACACCTTTAAACCTCTGGGGACCCCTTTATAACAACTGAAGAAATGCATCTTCCATCGAATACTGCGAGGCGAGACGACCTGAATGCCTTGAAAAGTGCACTATTTTCTTTTGGAACTCGTACAAAGCTTATTCTTTTACCTTGCGGAGCAGTGGATTTTGCTATCGACAATAAATATTTTAATAGATGTGAATTTAGCACACAAAATAAAGGTGTAAGTGGTGTTGAGTGTGTACCCACGTGTTTGGGTGTTTATAGTAGAAGCTTTTACTGTATGAGCTGTTTTTACCGCTTGCTCTCTCTCCTCGTGGTCCTGTTCTTGTCTTCATGCAGTTCTCACTGCAGCCCCACTAGTACACTTGTATCCAGGACCCAACCTCAAACACTGTTAAAACACTTATTTTTGTGTCATTTCATATTGAATATCTGCTTTCTACAGTGATGTTTTACAAATTGTTAGAATCAAATTGTTTTCTCCTGCTGGTCACAGAAGAAAAGGGAAAAATCTTAAATATAAAAAAGAAACTCAACCAAAGCTTAAATGTATTTTTTTTTTCTTCAGGATTTGAAATTTTCTCACATTCTCTTATTTGCTCTGCTTGTCTAAATATTTTTACTTCGAAGTCAATGAATCTGTTGTGAAATGAGGTGACAAATTCAAGATACAGTTTGGGAGGGTGTGATGTTTCCTCTGTTTTCCTTTGGCCAGTTCTTTCCACTATATGCAGCCACCAGTGCAGACAATTATTTTACCAGCTCACTTCTGCTCATAAAACCCCCACTTCGCTATAGTTCCTTTAGGGTTTTTATTAAATGTTAAGACCCGTTTCTCCGGTGATGGCGGTTTGATAGAAAGTTAGAGCAGTGCTGCTTCATTATGGTTGCGCATCGCATGTGTGGTCACATCTTTAACCTCAAGTCAAATATTATCCTCATTACCAATAATTTAGCTTTGCTCTTCTATTGTTTTATTTCACTGACAGTATTTTAAATTAAAAAGGGGGGAGGGGGGGTTTGTTGCTTCTGCAAGTCCTTAACTTCCTTGAAATGTCTGTAGAACAAAACTATTTTAAAACTAAATAAATAGAGCATTATTTAATGAACATCTTGTACCGCAGTTGATTTCCTTGTCTCTAGAAAGCACAGCCTTTTTCCATGCAGGATGTGAATGAATGAATGCATCTAGAGTCCTCTCGCAAAAAGTGCGAGAATCGTAGGTGCAAAACGTAAAGGACGCGTGTCATTGTTTCCTTTCATCCTGTTGCCAAACAGTCTAGACAACGGCCTCGCCGCGAAACAATACGACTTCACCCTCTGCCGCAAAAGTAGCATGCCGGGTCAGAGGTCGTTCCGTGACACCTGCCGCTAGGGGGACATGTGGAGTTCACACTGAAAAGGACAATGAGGGAGTGGAGCAATGCAGCCTTACGGAGGCCCTGCTCCCGAAACCAAAGCCCAAAGCAGCCGGCTCCTTTCACCCGTCGGGGCGGAACGTCAGCTGTATGCTAATGTTTCACAGAGCAGCAAGTGTGCTGGCTCGCTCTCAAAAGCAACAAATGAGTAGCCTTCCTCCTGCAGATGTCGTTTTTAGTGAAGCTCTGTTGTACAAGTGCTCTTCCAGGTTGTGTTCAAAACGACTAGTTAACGCCTGCCGCACAAAATGCATGCGACTACTTTTAATTACTGGTGAGAAAAAGGTTGTTTTTTTTTGCCTACTTTGCTAAAAACGATATTCTAAATAGTCTTCTCGAACAAAAAGTAAAAGTCAATGTGAAGTATTTTGGTTTATACCAATTGACAAAAACCAACTTTTTTAACGTTTGAAAGTATTTAAAAAAGCCCTGTTGTGGTTGAGTAAAGGAAACCGATTGCATTTTGACCTGCGCCGACAGTGAAGCATTGTTAAAGGCTCTTTGTGTGGCACCGCAGGCTTTAAAATGAGATGGTGGGAACTGGAAGATGAGGACATATGGGACTAAGAGTTTTGTGACCCCCTCAGCCTACCCATCTGTTCCTTCCCCCTTCAGGCTTAACACCAAAGGCGGAGAGATTTTCCAGATAGCGACAGTTCTGAGCACATTAGCCGTAAAAGGGAATCGTACAACTTTGAGAGAGGCGGCTTTTCAAATAAATTATACGAATATAATATGACTTTCTGTAGAAGATTACTGCTGTGTTTGTTTGTTGTTGGTGGTTACGTCTACTGAGCGGTCCTGTCTGGGACATCCAATCCACCGTCTCCCAAAGTGAGCCATAACACGATTAAAAGCCAATCAAATTGAATCTGAGTCTTCTTGTCCTTAAAGATTCCGATTGCAAACAGGTTATGTAATCTTTTATCATGTGATCAGACTGAAGGAGCATCGGATCTCATGTATGCTTACGGGGGAAGAGGATTTAAACTGCTCAGGACATTTCTTTGCAGTCACATTCAAGTCGAATGGATGAATTTTCTTGTGGTACTACTCTGTTTTTGCAAGACCTATAATTTATAATGCATTGGATTATATCGTTTGCATACTTCTTTTGCATATAATATCAAGTTCATTGGTCGTATGGCTGGTAAATAAATAAAAGAGTGCCAACATAAATGTTAATTGGAGAATCTCAAAGTTGCATTCAAGAACATTATTTGAGTGATGTACTTGGTTAGTTTTTACTGTTGATCATGCGTATTCAATTTTAATTGGATTTTATTGTCCCTGGTTTTGGGGCCCAGTGAATCATCCGACTCCAACTACTCCTCAGTGAGCATTAGCCTCAATAACATCATAGCTTTGCAAATGCCTACAATAAGCCACAACAATTAAAAACACTAATATGTAAGGCCTTTGATCGTAAGTCATGCTTTTGTAAGAAATTAAGGTAAATGTAGTGGACTTGAAGTCTAACATGTCCCTGAAAACGGATGATTGAAAGAAAGTGGATAATGTTACAAATAAAACGTATAGGAATTGATTATAATTGAATTCCTTTGAAAAAGAAAAACCTTTCGGTGACATTTCTGCCAAATTAATCATTTTTAGTGAAGCCAATTTACAGTACCTTAACCATGCTAATGAATTCAGCCACTGGGGCGGGCTTCGGAAAACACAGACGTGCCCGCCCCCAGCGCTCATCCGATTGGTGGAGCGCTGTGTCGAGGCCGCAGAGTCCTGCTCAGAGCGCTGCGCTGATTGGTCGCCCGGGACCGTGTCTGCACGCTACGTAGCCTGTCAGTTTGAATGGGCTCGCGACTGGAGGGGATCATTTCCATGGACCATCTGTCTCGCTGGCTGCCCACACAACAAAGAAGGACCCAGGATGGTGTTAGTACATGTTGGATATCTGGTTCTTCCCGTCTTTGGATCAGTTAGAAATAGAGGTATGACCATCTCGATATATTTCCTTGTCCTAACCCTAACAAACGTCTCGGCTTTTCCTTCTTTTAAATATCATCAAATGATGTAAACAGAGCTGACACCTGCTAGCAACAAGCGCGAGCGCAAAACAACGCAAGCGCGACCGTTATAGCGTCGTTAGCGCGACTTACGACGTTTCGTCTTATATAAGAGCGAATGGACGCTTGTTTTTCCTTTAAGGATATTAAGGGGGCCGGTTAAACGCACCGAATGACAGCGGCTGTCAAATGGCAGCCCCGCTTTTCTCTCTCAACCCCAGCTGCGCGGTGTTTACGTGCGTTTGCGGCGGCGGCGTATTTTTTTGTGTGTGTAGTCACCGCTAAGCTAACGTTACCGACCATCACCAGCAGCCTGGTTTGTGGTTTCGGCTCCAGCTCATCACTGTCCCCCGCTCCATGCCGCGGATGTGTCGCTAGTTTGGTCCCCGGCTAGCAAGCCGAAGTGGACGACACGACAAGGGACGTGTGTCCCTTTGTGTGCAACTGGCATGGAGTCTGTTAATCTCCTGCGCTCATGTTTTTTTTTTTTTTTTTTACGCCGGCTTATAGTCTCAATTATGTGCTCTTCCATTAAAAGACAGGTAGCGGGATGGCCGTAGTGCCGATTAAGGTCGGCTATTTTAAAATGGTGCCATTTTAGCCATCAAAACTCTTAAAAAACATCAAAACGTGTGTGTACCTGTTTGTGCGTGTGTGTGTTTGCGATGGAAAGCGTCAAATTAAAACCTGCAAATTGCGTAGCAGGTGCTAAAACCATCTCAAATCCAAAAAAAAAAAAGCGGACATTTAAATGATCACTCTGGCTGAATCGGGCATAATAGCAATAATCATACTCCATTAGCACTGGGCTACCTGTGTTTGATTATGTAATAATAACAATAAATAATAGTTTGACGTGCATTGTTTAAAAAACAACAACAACAACAAAAAAAACCCTACATGAAGTAGCACCAATGATTTCATTGTGCTTTTATTTCTGTTCTTTTTTCCTGTTCCATAGTATCGAGGCTGGCTCTACATTCCGCATTTCTCAGACCTTTGTCCCCCTCCATTGTGTAGCTAACGATCATCTGCTGCTGTCTGCCGTAGCCTCTGCCTGTTCTCTGCATCTAGCTGTATTGTGAACCCCCTTCTTCCTCATTTCCTCTTTCCATCTGAAGACGACATTGGCATTAAAACAGAGTTCCCACTCATGCCGTATCCTTCTGTGTAACAGACTAAGGAATAATAACACCTTCTGTAGGAAACAGTTTGTCTTTTTTTTTTTTTTTCAAACTGTCATGTTGCTCTTCAGTGAATAACCCATTGTAGCGTTAGACTTTACTACAAACTGTCATTGTGATTCTCCCATTCAGTGTGGATAGACTACATTCTGCTGTAAATTCCTGTAAAGTGGATACATTTTGATTCCCCCCTCCTCCCTCCACACCCCGATTCGATTACAGCCAGGCTTGATCAAACTTTTTCAATTATATCTTATCCCTTATTTGCAGAACGGTGCAGTATGCCCGCTTTTTGTTATCAAAAAAGCACTTGTATGATCACTTCCTCCCCTAAACATTGATGACCGCCAATCCCGCTATCCTACCATTCACCAATTGGCCAGTACATGTTCACCTTGTTGATGTGCCGCTGCACCTGGCGTAGCCCACAATCCTACCCGTGTGTGAAAAGCTTTTGTTCCCTGCTCGCTGAATTGATTTAGTCAGCTGCAATCAATTGACTAGACTCCAGTCTAACTCATCGTGCCATTTGAAAATCCCCCACTATCAATCACAGCCCCCCCCCCACCGTCCCCCACCGTCCCCCGACCCCTTCAGACACCTCCAGAATGCTATCCATTTTACAGGGATGTGTATATCCTGCACTGCTGTAGAACTCCTTTTTAAAATGAAAATGTCTTTTATTCTTTGGTTGTGGTTTTCTACCTTATGTTCTTGTATTAGATCCTAATGCATGGTCATTTTATACTTTTTGTTTTTCCACATTGAACAGCAGATTCCAATGAAAAATCTGTGTGTAGAGATGTCCCTGCTATACTGAAATGTGCTGTAAGCATACACATCTACTCATTGGATGCTGCTTCTGTTCTGTTAACCCTACAGAGAGCATGGTCGGGCCTTGCCTTTGGTCTTTATTTGCATGGTATTTTTATGGTTATATCTAGGATATATTACTCTTATTACACAGTGCCACACACACTAATATTTTCCAATAAAGACTGCAGTATTCTTTCTAACCTTCAGTGTGCTTTTTGCTGATTTCCATGTTCCTCCCCTTCTCCCTTCACACTGTGCTGTCACTGAGACTGTCCCCTCACTCCCTATTTGCTCTCATTTCTCAGCTGTCTTTGAAAGACACTAGAGTCCTCCTCTGCTTACATTAGAGTAGGAGCAGACTCATTTTCTATAAAAAAGAAAGATTAAAAAAGCATGTTTTGACAAACGCATTGATATGTAATGTTACACGCTGTCATTTTCCTGCTAAACCATACACTATTTGTGTTACTATTGTTTATATATCAAAACACAGCCTACTTCATGTCCACTCACCTGTGAGCGCTCGAACACCTTTGGGCGATATGGATACAATCCTCTTTCTAGGTATATCGTTTTGTTTTTAGACGTCAACATATTTGGTCGGTCAATTTTGTGTGAAACAACTAAAGTGCTTTTCTTTTTGGCTACTCGTGCTTCCACTTTCCAAAAAAATAATCAACCAATAATCTCATGCAGCATTCTCTAAAAAGGCCAATTACAACAGCGATATTAAACTTGTGAACGCCATAGTACAAAAACAATACAGCAAATAAATCATTGCGGTATTTGATACCGCCAAACTAGCTGTTTGCGTTATTGTCTGCATTGGTTTTCCGAAACAAATGACTCTTATGTCTCAAACATTAAAAACTGTTTACATTCTTCTAAAACCTGCACAAGTCGCTCTCGTGTGTCATTAAAAGAAAGGGGTCAACACTCTTTTAGACGATGCCCTCAAACCAGGAGCTCGACGAGCGGCTTGTTAGCTTAGCTTAGCATAAAGACGGGAAAAGGCTTGACTCGTCCGTCTTAATACTAAAAAAAAAAAAAAAATGTTTGCTGTTGTACAATTGTTGTTGTGTGCACATTGCCGTCTGTAATTGCTGTATGCATTTAGACAAGACCGATATAAGCGCAGCATAGGTCTCCTCATCCAACCGTACCACTATCTATTGATTTATTGACTCAATGTGTAGCATGATTGGAGATCAATTCCTTCAATAACCGTATGGAAATATTTTATCTGAAGTCTGTATGTTTGGAACGTTTGGGCCTCATTCGTCTTGTCCTTTTCATGGTAATAGTGAAACGGACGGTGACAAAGTTATACAAAGAGAGAAGCATGTAGTTACTCAGAGTAAAGAAGTTGTACCATCGCAGCTTGTGATAACAGCACAGGCTTTTTGATTCTTTTATTGCAGGGAGTCGGTCATTAAATGAAAGGCTCTGTGGATGTATGAGAGCACTGTACGATGAGGTCCTCCAAGACTTATTACTAAGCCCTAAATGTCTAAATTAGGCCGACGTAAGGGTTTGTATTCAAAAACCTGTCGTTTGGTCAACAACATGCAGCACAGACTCTAACCCTTTCCCTTAATTTAACATTTCATCATTTTCATATATAAAATCAGTCATTTTAGTTTTAATGCCTGGGACTTCTCGCCGTCACATCCCAGCCAATTGAGCTTTGCATCTGTTCCGCGCGTCAGAAATAGTCGAGAGTCAATTACGCGAGTCTTGAGACGCAGCAAGTTTCCCCCGCGACTACAGCAACAGACTCTAAAATAACGCCACAGCTGTAATGTTATTTAACTGCACACGTAAAGTTATTTCACAGTCGCTGCATTGACCCAGACCACGTTGATACCCGAATGCTTTGTCTTCCACCACGTCGCTCTCTTTTCGCTCCCCACCCCCCCCGTCCTTGTTTGACTGCTGTTTAGCACCAAGGTCAGTGAGCCGCCGCGTAGCCAATGGCGGGCAGCTTTCCAGGCCAGCTGAGCAACACACAAGCTGATTTCACTGCTCGGTCTCTAACCCTGATTGGGAGCGGTGCCAATCAGTGATATCAGCTGTTTTTTGGGGGGGGAGGGTGAAAAACTGCATACACAAGGCTCTCGGTGTCACATGATGGAAGACCACAGCACCAGGCAGAAGACAGGATTATGTTAGAGGGGAGGTGCGATTGTAAAGCTGCAGTGATGGGGGGGCGGGGGTGGTTGATGTCAGACTGCTGCAGTCGCGGCTGGGCAGGGCTTACGGGGCCGTCGCTCACGCAGGGACACCATGCCGCAGCTAAACCGTGGGGGAGGGGCTGCCTGTGCAGCAGCTCATGGGTGAGGAGTAGTGGATGGGTGTGTACGTACGTACGTGTGTGTGTGTGTGTGTGTGTGTGTGTGCGCGTGTGTGTGTGTGCGCCTGTGCTGTACGTGTGGGTGGGAGGTGGGTCTACTCTGCACCAATATGGCACAATGTATCTGAAAGTCAAAGTCGGAACCGGGGGGCGTAACAACAACAACATCATCAACAACAACAACATCATCAGGGCCGTAGCTGCCAGCGCTGCTGTATGTCAAATATTAATGTCAGCAGTTTGATGCTGTGAAAGGGCCCAGAGACACAGTCATTGGATATTTACTTAAAGCTTCACTTTGAGTCCAGTCTTACCGGGTCACAGGCTTCACACAAAAGTGGCGAACAGCCTTTCGCCAATCGCAGCTCAGCAATCAGCCATTTCTGCTCCAGTTCCTCGGCCAAATGTTGTTTTGCTCGAGGCTCTCAGGGTTCATGGGTTTCCCGCGTCCGAAGGCTGTATGCCACGGAGCAATACAACAGACATGCAATTAATGTCCCATCTCCTGGTAGGGTTGATACCACCGTCATTGTAAATATAAAGCCAAAACCCAGCAGGTGGTGAGCAGCTTATACTGAGAGGAAACGGCTCATCCGCCTCTGCAAAAGTAACGACGGCTCTCTCGTTAACACATCAGAGAGTTTTCATTGTATACAATAACTGAGGGGACCTAGTAACTTCCGGCTGTCTCTCCCTATCAAAGCCGAGAACTATTCCTCCACGTTAAGCTAGAAAAAAACCCGAAACATTAATCCGTATTTTTACGGATTATACAACCAAACAAGTTTTTTTAGTGAGCTTTACAGTTGGTATTGGCAGAAAACGCCGGACTTTGTGTTTGCGTCAAAATGTTATGGACTTGATAATTAATAAGTCTGAACTCGTCTCGGTGAACCGTCGACCGTGAAATCGAGTCGCCGGCGATTGCTTAATTGCGCCCCGAGCATTAACTAACAGCCGAATCGTCCCCCGTCTTCATTAAAGACTCGCCGCGTTAATGTTAATCACGTCCGGCTCTGCTGCAAACAGCTGACACAACAGACTCCTAGCCGAGCAAACGCACAATGCCGCGGTGCTTAAGCACGCACAGTCCGCCCTCCAGGCCCTGCCCGGCTGCTTCCTGTTCCAGAAAGGCTCAGCGCCGTAATGGGGCAGCTGAAGCACTAGCCCCCCCCCCCCCGACCCCCCAACCCCCCTCTCCTCCCTGCCCTCCTTTATCGGAGCTCGGAGTAATTAGTATTGATTGTTTTGTGCAAGTTGATACCGAGGTGATTCAGTGGGCCTGTCGTACAATCTCAAGTCTCCTCCGCCTCTGATAGGAAGGGGGGGGGGGGTCCTTTGAGCCCACGCTAGTCGCTGTGGAGGGTTTTTAATGAGAAATCCGTTAAAGGAAAACGCACCGGGCCCGTTCGCAAAGATCCAATCCTTCCAGCTGGCCTCACCGTGGCGACTTGAGAGGGAGACGGTGCTAGTGTGAGAGGGGGTCGGGGGGGGTCGGGGGGGGGTCCTCCATCTGCTGTTTGGTCTGTCTCGTCCTGTGCGAGGTCTCTCCTGTTTCCATGTTCTCCCTGTGTGAGCTGTGGGGGGGCGGTGCTTCCGGGCTTCTCCCCCCTGGGTTCATTTCTGACCTCTTTTCCATTTATTCACCCTCGCAGGAGCACAGTTCACCAGGCAGCAACACAGCCATGCTACCTCCTGCCGACACTTTCACCTGGGCGCCCCCCAGGCCCCCATCTCGGCCGAGTTCCCTCTGGGACACGCCAGCAGGCCGCCGCAGACCGGCCTCGCCCCCCAACTGCCCCCGGCACACCACCCGCCCCTAACTGCCCTGCCCGCGCCCCCTCAGTTCCAGGACGTGCCGGGACCTCCATTCCTACCTCAGGCCTTACACCAGCAATACCTCATCCAGCAGCAGCTTCTGGAAGCGCAGCACCGCAGGATCCTCCCGCTCTCCAGGTAGAACCCCCCCATCACCCCCCCCCCCCTGCCCCCCACCCACCACCACCCTCCAGGCCCCCGTGTGCAGAAATTAAATGTGTATCTTTATCTCACTGCAGAAGAACCCAGGAGCGCATCCCCCTGAACCCTCACCGACTGCGCTCAGGCTACGAGTTCCCCCCTCCCCTCCACGTCCCCCAGCAAATGACCCAGCAGCAGCAGCGGTACCTGGCCGAAGGCACCGACTGGTAAGTCCGCCTCCCCCCTCCCCGCTCACCCCGTCGGAGAGCAACGAGACTCTGGCACCCCCACCATCTCTGCAACCGTCTGTCCTGTGGTGCAGGCAATGATGATGATGATGATGATGATGTTGCCTGTCTGTCTGCCTGCAGGGATCTCAGCGTAGATGCCGGCCTCCCCCACCACCAGTACCAGCTCCAGCAGCTTCCACAGCACTATCAGCATTACCTGGCCTCCCCCCGCATGCACCACTTCCCCAGGAACACGTCCTCTGCACAAGTGGTGCGTTTGATTTTTATCCCCCCTCTGCCAACCGCTTCCTGCTTCATGAATAGAAACTGTCTTTTTTTTTTTTTCAAAAAAGGGTCTCTGTATTGTGACAATGCGTTCTATTTTGCCAGGTTGTGCACGAAATCCGAAACTACCCTTACCCTCAGCTGCACCTGTTGGCGCTGCAAAGCCTGAATCCTTCGAGGCACGCCACGGCGGTGCGAGAAAGCTACGAGGTAAACCCGTTTCTAAAACTCAAGCTCCCCGCATAGGCTCATTCGTGAACTCCTGCAAACGGTCCCACCGCAGGGTGTATTCGGTAGCTGGGTTTTTCTAAATATTATTATCACTACGATGCGTTTCCTTTTGCTTTGTACTAATTTCAACTGGTTACCCACTTCTCCCCAGGAGCTGTTGCAGCTAGAGGACCGTCTGGGGAGTGTCAGTAGAGGGGCGATCCAGACCACCATAGAGCGATTCACCTTTCCTCACAAATACAAGAAGGTGAAGCAATAACGCACTCTTCAATGTATTCACGTCTTATTGTATACCCGTCCGGGGGCCTGACCTTGTGTCCCTCTGTGATCCGACCTGCCAACAGAGAAAGCCTCTGCTGCTGAAGATCGGGGAGGAGGAGGAAACAGATGTGGACGAGAAATGCACCATCTGCTTGTCCATGCTGGAGGACGCAGAGGACGTCAGGTCAGACAGAATCCCGCTCTTCCAATCCAATTGATTTTAAAAGTGACGCATATTTGTTTGAGGGCAGTAAGTTCGCCTTTCGGCATTTTTAAATGAATGAAGTAATGATAAATATTAATGCCGGTGGGAGGGATTTTACATTTACCCCCAAAAGACTTGGCTCAGTCAATTTTTATATGTCCTGCAAACCATTGACTGATGGTTAGATTGTCCCTCACAGAAGGATATAAGAGAAGTCAGTGGACAATATTTTCAGTTTGGGGTGTGAAACTCTCCAAACTGAGGGTGGAGAGAGGGGGGGGACTATGTCCTGGAATGAGGTCGGTTTGCAGCATGTCAGAGAGCCACGAGGGATTGATGACTCAACAGAAGTTGCCTCCGCGTGCCTGAATGGACAGAACGAACTCCCCGCTGGTTTTCAGAAATTCTTTGCCGGGCACATAACTGTGTTTCGTCGAGTTGGAGTTCCACATTGACCCCCCCCCCCCCCCCCCCTTCCCTCTCTGCGTGTCTCTCTGTCCTCTAGGAGACTGCCCTGCATGCACCTCTTCCACCAGGGCTGCGTGGACCAATGGCTGGCCACCAGCAGGAAGTGTCCCATCTGTCGAGTTGACATCGAAACACAGCTGAACCCCGACAGCTGATGAGATTTTACTCCCCGCCCCCACCGACACCTCTTGTCAATCACCCCTGCGTGATTCCTGCTTTCTTCCACCCCCCCCGCCCTCCTCCTTCCCTCCTACACACCCCTACCCCCCCCCCCCCCCCCCCCCCATCCCGCTCCTCACCCCTTCTCCTCTGTTGGGTGCTTTGCCAAATGTCTCCGGACTTCATGTGACATCACCACCCTTCTGACTCCCGCTGTACTGAGCCAAGCCAGGAAAACTAACTACAAGAGAGGCCAACTCTTTCTAAATAAAAGCACATCCTTCCAGAGGCAAAAGACGCGCAGACACAGACGCATACTCACGTACACAGGGTTTACTCGTAGCTTGCTGGTCCTAAGTGGGGTGTTGTTGCTGTTGTGGTGTTGTACTGTAGGTAGCCCTGGGCTGTGTAGCATGTCCTCAAAGCCATGACTTAATGTCTCGAGAGGGGGGAATAACACATAACCCCACACTGAGCTGGCTACTTTCTATCTCTCTCTCTCTCTCTCTCTCTTTCTCTCTTTCGATATATAAATATATATTTCTCTCTTTTTCAAACACAATCAAAGTGAATATTCTGCCACATACGAAAGCTTAACAAATGCTCTGATGCCATGTTTACCTAAAGATCATTTGTGGTCGTAGTAGAGTAGCAGTAACCAACAAGTGATACCTGATGCTCTGTCGCCTTCTTTTTTTTCTGCGTGAGGGGCGAGCAGCAGCTAGCTGAGTGTTTTAAATCTATCATGCAGCTTTGACATTTTGCAATACGGTTGTACATTTTGGGTTGGTGTCACGTGAGGTGCTGTGGTGTGAGTAGGTCTCCTTCACCGAGCCCCGTGATCGAGTCGTTGTGTATTTTAAAAGTAGGTAGAAAGTCATTTTTTTTACCAAAATGCACTTTTGTCACAGTGTAGCTTGAACCTGACGCGCGGGTTCACGTGTGTGTGTGTGTGTGTGTGTGTGTGTGCGCGAGTGTGTGTGTGTGTGTGTGCGCAAGTGTGTGTGTGCGTGTGTGTGTGTGTGTGTTCGTGTGCGTGCGTGTGTGCGCGCTCTGCCCTGCTGTGTGTGATTTAAGGAATGTGTGGCACAGAGTGTGTGCGCGTGTGTGTTTCAAGGAGGTTCGAAACAACACCCAGACGTCAGCCGCATTGCCACTGGAGCACTTACACAAAGCCAAAAAAAAACAAAAAGAGAACCAGGGATAAAAAAAAAATGTGCAGAGCAAGGTGGGAGGAAGACTCCCTCGTCTCTTCATCAGGCGCGCAGAACGCTGTGTACTAAAAAAAAATAAAATGCATGTTTCATTGTTGACATGGGCTGTTAGCTTTGGTAGCATTTCCTCCATTTTTTTTTCTTCAAAAAACAAAAAAAGGTACAGAGATGGCTTTGCATGACTTAGTTGATCTGAGCTGTGACTATCTTCACAAACAAACAAACAAAAAAAGAACCCTGCGTCAGTGGCTGCTCCCCTGACTCATGGCGTGTTCATCCCGTCTCGTTTGGTGGCAACGACGGGTTCAATGTTTACCTTATTGCCTAAAGAACAAGCACATGTGAACTAAAAGGTCCGCCCCCCCTCGGTATTGCATTATTTTTAGGTATAGAATCATGCAGTGTTTGAGCAGACAGAGAGAGAGAGGAGCTTGCGTATTGATTTTGTGTATTCGTGTGACAGACCTCCCCTCGTGGTTGCTATGCTGGTTGCTATGCTGTATTGCTAGAACATGTAGAACGTGGTGCGACGGAGGCAGCCTCCCTCTGGCAGTGCACAAGGACACAGGGACACACCACCGTTCCCCCCCCCCACACACACACACACACACACACACACACACACACACACACACACTGCCCAGAGCACTACTATGGCAAAGGGCAAACCCAGAGACTTTGTCTTTTCTTTTCTGGATCAATTAACTGGGGTTATTTGGGGTTATTTGCTCCCTGTCTCGTGCCCTGCCGGCGGCGAAACTGCCTCCTCGTGTAGTGGAGTCATCTGTGATGAAGTTTTCATAGTTTACACAGGGTGTTGTCAGTTGAGATGCCTTAAGTATTTAACAATCATAATTTATTACTAACTGTAGATATTGTGGGTATGTATTTAATTTTATATAGTTTTTTCCGGGGGTTGGGAGGGGATTGGGTATTGAATCATAATTTATTTATTTAGAAATAACACAAAAATGCTATGAAAAAAAAAAAACTATTACCTCATTTTTGCATTGTTTTAAATGGGAATGCTTTGCATGCAGTTGTATTTTTTGGAACACTAAAGTTAGATGGGAAAAAATACTAATAATCGAGCCCCGCTGTCCGATCTCCACGAGCTGGCTGTGCGATGTTTACTGTCCAAGGCTGAGCTACTGAGCCCGCTCTCCGCCTCTCTCTCCCTCTCTCTTTCTCTCTCTCTCTCATATGTGGTGCTGTGGATCTTGGTCACATTCCATTCAATGCAATTTCTCGGATTCCCTCTTGCTGTGATGTAGTGGATAAACTGCATTGAAGTCATTTGTTTTATTTTTGATTGGTTTTTGCACTCACTTGTTCAAATATGGGAACCCTCTCACTGGCAAAAAAAAAAACAAAACAAAAAACCGTATGTGTGGATAATTTAATATTACCATTAAGAACTCTGGCTTTTATTTTGTACGCTCTGCTTCTCACAATGCACTATGGGTCTTGATAACGATCATCTGTGAAGCATGTTTCCTTCACTTTAACTCTTTGTATTGACCTTTTTTTTGATTTTCATCTCCTTGGTGTTTCTCTTCAGTTTGTGGACTTAAGCATAACAAGTGCCTCGCTTTAAGTGTTAGGAGCTATTTCCATATTACTGAAACCATTACTAACAATCAATCCATGAAGCCGCCATGCCTTATTGGTTGCATAATTGAGTAGACGAGTGAGTCGGGGAAGGAGCTAAGGTAACATTTGACCGTGTCTACAAAAAGCCATTGTCCTCAAAATTGAAGTCGAGCTGTCCAAAACTAGCTGTTGGTCTGTAGTGCAGCGTTGCATGTTGTGGAGATGGTTCTGACTACGAAGAGGCATGTTTCACTGTGGCATTTCCAAATACTTCAGTAATCCTTCTTTAATTATGTTTTATCTTCTCCACTTTTATTTATTTATTTATTTTTTATTTTTATTTTACCGTCCATCTCTCCTCTCAGAATCGGTCCTCCCGCTTCCTTTCGCAGACTAAAAGGAAGACGAGGATATTAAAGCACAACCTTTTCTAAAAATGCATGTTTTCTCAGGTTTTAATATAGTCTCAATGGTTTAATAGTATATGGAGAAAATATATACAAAGAATATATCAGAAAAAAAACATAATTTTGTTGCTGTTTAAAACTGAAAAACAAAACTGAAGAGAAAATATCCCAAAAAGTGCCAGTGAAAGGGCTGCCGCCATCCTCGTATGAAACTCTGCTGTTTAGCTGTGAATGCGCAATGTTTTTCAATATAGGATATTTTATCTGAAAATAGAAACTATTTATCATTCATATTAAAGCAATAGCGCATTAATGGTGACGTGTGTGTTGATGAACAAATGGATGAACATATTATGGGTAAATGTTAGAATCACATGTGGTGGAATTTTGTACTTTATTACAAAGAAGTACTACTAATAATGATTTCAAAAGTTGCATTGCTAAACCCAAACTGTTCAGTTTTTTAATTTTAATTTTATTTCATGGCTTGTATATTATCCTTTTGTATGTGCTCTTTTTGTAATAAATTGGATAAAATGGACAAAGTCTGATCTCTTCTCTCGTATCTCAGTCATGATGTTAAAGTGTAGTTCTGAATCAAGCTTTTAGCTATTATGTAAAAAAAAAAAGTGTATAGACGCTTGAGTCAGACAAAGGGAAGGCTGCATTGCAAAAAATAATTTAATATTTTATAAAACCAAAGTTATAACAAACCATCCCTGACTCATGAAACATAAAAAAACAATGGCACATTCGGCCTCCTGTCGCGTGGAGATATCGTCACAGTATTTCGCTGCAGGTTATATTCCTATGGTAGTATTTCAAATATCCAACCACAATATAATGGTACAAAAAAAACTATGAATACAAAAACCTGTCTCAGTTCCTGAGGTATGAAACCTGCCAGAGCGTAATCTCTTCGATCGTTGCTTTTAAACACGAAGGGAGCTTATTTCGTGAGTTCTACGAATAAACAGATATTCTAGTACTTCGGGTAGAAGACCCTGGCGATCAGGCCGTCGGCCTTCTTGGTGTCCAGCCACTTCCCGCACAGGAAGATGGTCGTGACCCCGTTGGCGGTGTTGGTGACCTCCACGCGGTCCAGCAGCCAGCCGGGGCTCAGGCCCGAGTTGTCGTGCTCCACCCGGACCTTCTGCAGCTCGCCCATGTCCAGCATCTCCAGCAGGAACCGGTCCGTCTGCTCCCGTTCGAAGAGGTTCCGAAACTTCTGCCGCAGCTGCCGGCGGCCCGAGTCGCCGTTGGAGCCGTAGATGCTGATGAAAACGTTGGCGTCCGTGCCCGCCCCCTTCTCGTCGCCCGTGATGACGATGATTTCGTACTTGACGGGCACGAGGCTCCGAGCTTTACTGGCGAAGCTCTCGATGGCCTTCGTGCACTCGAAGGTGGAGAAATCCTCCCTCTTTGGGGAGAGGGGGATGAGGGCTTTGCAGCTGAAGATGTACCTGGTGGGGGACGCGGACAACGAATGGTGCAAGTTCAACGGGCCGACTTCCACCTGCGTGTAGACTTGGGACACTCGTCTTACTTGTTTCCCAGCTCCCTTTCAGTGACGACCACCTCCTCCACGCGCCAGAACACCTCCCCCTTCGCTTTCTTCCCGTCCTTGGGCGTGTGTCCCAGGCAGATGCCAGCGATGTCGCCCAAGTTCTTGGAGGAAAACTCAAACCTGTCGACGTTTCCCCTGAGAAGAGAGGAAAACAAGCGCTCCAGCTTCGGTGGCCGTTTGCTTAAATTTGGCCGACGTGCTTTTAATTCACGTCGCCGTCGGTTGGCTCGCGACGGTTTAATGTCATAGTCAATTGCAGCTTTGTCCTGAGCTCAAGTGCTCGGAGCTGGTGGGGATTATCATAATAAGTGCGGAGGTCGGATTGGAAAGGAGAGAAAAGCACGTTTGTCAAAGCTTCCCAGTGTCCACGTGTCGCGTCTCATCGAATTTATCTCGCGGCCAAGTACCTACCGCAAGAACCTCTTCTTCTTCGAGGAGTTCTCCATTGCAAATTCTTTGGATCTGCCTTTCCTCCCCTCGAGTGCAATCCAGGCACTTTCTTTGGTTTCCGTGTCTCCAGTTGTGATACAAATTTCGTACTCTGGAGAAAACACGGAGGGTTTCAGTAAATTTGATGTCCTCCGTTTCCACACGGATTATATTTCGTACATTAAGATCCGTGGTAGAGAAAAACATCTTCAAGGTTTTCTATTACATCGAAGCAATTATTATTTTTTTTGTCTCATCGATGTCAGCCTCTTTGTAAGCTGCTGCTAATCACTGTGAATAAGGCACAGGAAACACAATGATCTTCCAAAAAAGGCTACCTGCTAAACACGTGTCTGCAAAATCGCCCACGACTGTAATCTTTTCCGTCCTAAAACGGCTCCCGTGTGCTGGCCTTACTCGTCTTCTCGCCGAGGTCCAAGTAGTCGTTGTTTGCGCAGGCCAGCTCTCTCATTATCTGCCCGTCGTCGACGTTCTTGGCGAGCCAGCGGTCGCAGGGGAAACGAAACATTTTGTCCAGGATCTCATCCTTCACGTCGATGTATTCCAAGTGCCATCCTGGAGCGGGACCTGGGAGTGACGTGAGCGGTGAAACAAACGTGACAAACGTTCCCTCAAACCATCAAACCCGACGGTTTCGTTAAAATCACAGCGGCGACATTGAAATCGGTGACATTGAGTTACAAAGTCCACTTTGAATCGTCCTTAGCGGGCGAAACGGAGGGACAGCGTGTCGGAGGCCTGACCTGAGTTGTCGTGCCAGACTCGGACCTTGGAGAGCTCCCCCATGCTGAGGATGTCCGTGAAGCGAAAAGTGTCCACCTGCTTGCGCTCGAACTTGTTGGACTTCTGGGACTCTTTCAAAGCGAGCTCGCCCGTGTCTCCGTTTTCTCCGAAAACAATGATGCACACATTGGCGTCGGTGCCCGCCCCTGGGGGGAGGGAGGTGGGGGAGAGAGAGGTGAAAGTCACACGTTCAGAAAGCAAACATCCCAATTCCTGGCCCCCTGGAACACTAACAAGATCGATTAAACAGAGAATAATGAGGTAAAACTGTACAGCTTGGCAACGGGCTGCGAATGAACATTGATTTTCCTCCTCCAAAATCAGATCTAGCACATTATGGCTTTTATTTAAAGCAAATTACTGTAATGCCATTTCAAAAGGCCATTATTGAAGTGATTATAAAAAATGCACTTGATATGATTGTAGATCTAGAGCGGAGATTTCTTGAATTGCCAATAAATACTGAGATTGCAAAGCCCACAGGAAGCTGGCGTGCCAACAACCAGCCACATCTATAATCCCTGCGTGCTTCATTAGTTCATTACAGTGAGTTAGACACTAAGTGAATCTGCAGTAGGCGATGGTGAGAAAAAACATCACTCATTCTGCAGCAGGCTTTTTTTTTCGGTCCTGGTTCTACACAAAACTAGAAATCCTGTCCTTTAATTAATGCTTTTATTACCACTGATGCATTGCAGGATTTACCTTCAAAGTCATGTTTTTCTGTACATGCAGATCAACCGATCGTGATCCCAGAGGAGACCGTTAATCTCTGCACGGCATCGCCTGTGTAACGTTGTCTGCCTGTGTGTGTGTGTGTGTGTGTGTGTGTGTGTGCGCGCGTGCATGTGTTTGTGTGTCTGTCTGTCAGCCAGGCTCATTATCCCTCCAAGAGCCTCAGCGGCGGTGCAGGGCTACGTCTTAGCTTGCAGTGAGAGCCGGCGGCAGAGAGCAGTGCTTTGAAGTCGGCTCAGACTTCTCACCACGTTATCGTATTGATCGGCAGCACTACTGAGCTATAGGAAACGCCGCACAAAGAAAAGAGGGAGCAAAGCCGCGTGAAAGGCTTTCTTAAGAAGATTCCTTTCATTTCCACGTGGGAGTCAAACGTAAATTATTTCAGCTTTGCTCCGGCTGCAGGGAGGGCAGGTCAAACGGGAATGATCATTGCGATGTATCCATGAATTGAGCCGCTAGCTTTGGATAATAGTTGAGAGAATGTGATTACAGTCGAAGAGCCTCGGCAGGGTTGTGGTGCTAATTTGACGTTACAGGTTGAGGAGTTCACTCATCTGAGAATATCAAGCCAACATCCAGCTTAACTGAGCCACGCGAGGGCCAGCAGGTTACACCCCCCAAGAGCTTTATTTTGAAAGGGACCAGGTAAAAAATCTAGAGAGGTGATGGCAAGATGAACCCAGGGCACAATTTGAAAGCGAAATCTCTCGGCTGACACTTGAGTCCTTCAGCATCTGCTGATAATGACTTGATTTGATACAGCACACCCTTTAGATGGGTGGTTTCCCGCCCGAGGTTCAGGGCCCCTCCAAAGGGTCACTGGATAATTCACAGGATGGAAAAGGAGAAAACCTTTACTGCTGATCTTTTCTTTCGGATTGTTCAATAATTAAAAAAAGAAAAAAAAAAAAAAAAGCCGGCGTGTGCTGCAGACCAACCTGAACTGTCACTGGTCTTCACCTGGACGATGTAAGTGGTGAGCTCCACCATCTGCACCTCGTCCACCACCGCAGCCATCTCGCAGATCGTGGTCCTCTTCGGCCCGCGGGTCCTCGAGAGCCACTCCTCGTAGGTGAACACCGACACCTCCTCTGTGGCCAGGTTACGCAGGATCACCTGGATCACACGCGACGGCACGCAGAATATACACATTGGCGTTTGGCAGATTACTATGCCGGCGGCCCGCCCGGTGCGCCGCTGTGTCCTTTTCAACACACGCAACAACCGGCGATCCGTGAAGGCAGCACATCTCCTTGTGATGCCGAACACACGGGGCTCTGTGCGGGGTCAAGTCAAGGAGATGTTTCGCCGCCGCCGGCGAGTCCCAGGCGCCAGCGGACAGGGCCCGCTATTGTTCCTGACTGCGCGGCTGCTCTGCAGGCAGCGCTGACTTCACCAGAGAAGACGTTTGCATAGGAAACGTGTTCTGTTTCCTTCCAAACATTTGGACCGAATGTTGGACTGAAGGAGGAAAAAAAACTATTAATTATGTGGCTGGAATAATCGTTAAATTTAGGGGATATTTGCACAAACACACACAAATTACACAAACTGCATTACACCAACACGCAGTGCTCATTACTGCGTGTGCAAAGAGTGTGGTGAGTAAATGGTTCAAAATGCTAAACTCCAGGAATTCTGGGAGCTGCAGCATTTGTGGCTGGGTGACTCACTCCTCCTTCTCCTGCAGGCTGGCATAGATGTGTGTCTGTTTTTGTGTGTGATATAACAGATTGAATGATCCTGTGACCTGCAGCATCTACTGCCAGCGTAGAAAACACAAACCTCCAGGTGCTTTGTACTATTGGTTTTTGGAAGAACGTGGTGCTTTTTATGCTCCTGGTTTTATGTTCTATGGATGAACTTAGCGATTGTATCTAATTAGCCCTTAATTAGAGGGTATAGAATTCCTCTGCATGGTGCACATTGTGGAGACTTAGACCTGTTTAAAGCTTTCCTTTAGCTGTAATTGTTGACAATTTGCTTGCATTTAAACACACATGTTTATCCTTCCTGGTTGGAACAAAGAGAACTCCATCGATGTAGCCTTTCACTCCTGTAAAACGTTGAAACATATGATCTATGGTTCAAAAAGCACTGTTATAATTGCTGCATCAGAACCAGAGGTTGGTCTTATTCAATGCATGGTTCTTCCACATCCACACCTGGCGCCTACGTTACCCACAATGCAACTGAACAACTGACTGATCGTTAACTACAGCTGCCTCAAGCAGAGAGGAGGAGCGGACCACAGAGGTCAGGTGAGCTCGTTTCTTTCCTCTCCACACTCTCGCGTTATTTGCTATTTAAATCCAAAAAGGTTTTCATACGAGCAGAACATCTGAGTACAGACTTCGGTGACCTGACCTGATCCAGAAACCAGTCGGGTCGACTGCCGGAGCCATCGATACGAAGCCTCATCTTCCTCAGTGGAGCGACGTCGTCGATCTCCATGTGGAAAGTGTCCTCCTGACCGCGCTCGAACCTGTGGCCAAACACACACCGAGGACACCGAGTTTACCAGCTGCAGTGAGAGAGACGGTCTCCATTTATTCCACCACATTGTTTCTTCCATGTCCGGCTACCTGTCCTCATTCTTCTGCAGCAGCATCTCCTCCGTGCTGCCGTTGGCTCCGAATACAGACATGAAGATCAGGGTGTCCGTGCCTGCGTCCTGCACGTCCCCCGTTACCACGGTAACCTCGTAAATGATCTGACGGGAACACATTCTTGTATCTTGTATTTTCTTTACATATTGTAGGTAAGTAGAGAGTAACGGTTCTATTTCTTAGTAACAAATAGATATGAAGACAAAGGATTCCATTTCATGGAATAAACCAACCTTCAATAAGTCAATTTTTCATCAGCATCAATAACAATGCAATATATTGAAATATATTTAGGTAATTTCATGTAATTGTGATGCATATTCTTGGCTAAACGACATATACATTAGATACCGTATCACGGATATCTCCATACCTGCTGGGAGATGGAAATGGCCTCTGCATCCAGCACGTTGAATACTCGAGCAGTCAAACCATCCCCTCGATCTTTGGCCAGCCAGCACTTGCAAGCAAAGATGTATTTGACCCCTTTGGTTGGCACAGCAACAGACAGCTCATCAACCAGCCAGCAGCTCTCGGGAGTGGCCCCATCATGACCCAGCTGCAGGCGCGACGGGCAACAATCACTACGAGAAACGTGGGTGGCTTTCGTGCTTTTTTTTTTTTTTTTTTTTCAATGATTCAACGATCATCCCGCCCCCTCACCTCGACTTTTTTGATCTCCCCCACGTCCGAGCCGTCGGCCTGAAAGCTCTCCAGAGAGCCGGCCTCAAAGCCGCTCCTCCCGTCCGGCAGGTCCAGCCACAGCCGCTCCGTCTGGCCGTGATTGGCCCCGATGATGATGACATAAGCCCTGCTGGTGGTGCTCGCATCCCGCTCCAGTCCGGTGCAGATGGTGATGTGGTACGGTATGACTGCAGAGGGGAAAGAGAACAGCACCCATTGAATTCAACGAGCGCAAGAGATTATGCAAAGATGCCCCCCCCCCCCCGTTAGAATAGTGATGACAAACTCATTTTCTCACTGGGGAGCTCAACTTCCTCCTCCTTCTTCTTCTTGCTCTTTTTGTTCATGTTGTTGTCGACACTCTTCGCTGTCACAGCTGTGTTCTTCTTTTTACTGTTGAGGCTTTCTCTAACACCTTCGTAGCCCTGGAATAACACAACACACACACACACATGGTGGTGCAGATACATACAGCAACACAGACGCTGGCCAATACCTGTAGAAACACGACGTCCATGTGGGTTAAATTGGACTGTGAGTTTATTAATTACCATTGTTAACCATGGCAGCAAGTGTTGTTATTATGTAAGTGTGGCCGAACGAGGTAATGATCATAGCTGTTAAACATCAGCATGTTCGTGTTACGGCAGCATGTTAGCGTGTTAGCATTCAGTACATCTTCACAGAGCCACATGGCTGCGGAAATGTTCGACTTGTTTAAACGTTATATTCCAATGCTCTGAGACAAAATGAATCCTTTCATTAGCACGATGGAAACCATGACCTAACGGCACCTCTCCTATGCACATAACCGCAGTCTTCTTCGGTGCTACCTTGACGTAGAAGACCCTCTCGATGCGTCGGTCCTCCCTCTTCCTCGACAGCCAACGTTCACACAAGAAGAGATAAACCTCCTCTGTGTCCACGTCGAACACCTCCACCTGGTCCAAGTACCAGTCGGCACTCATCATGCTGTTGTCGTGGCGTATTTTTATCCTGAAAACCTGCCCGAGGTCAACTGCTTTGATAGTGAACTTATCCACCTGGGGGGGGGGATAACAGATGACCTTGAACGATAAATAATAACTAAAGCATGCGTGCAGTGGGTTTGATGCATTTGCCGTGATATGGATCACTTTTTAAAAAGCAGAATCAGGTTCCGATATTGTTTACTTAGTTGGGACGGTTCACAAAAGGCTTTTCTTACGGATCCCCGTTCGAACTTGTTGCTGTTGGTCTCCGACTTGCTGAGTTTCCTCTCGCCGGTGTCCCCCTGGTCCCCGTAGACGGTGAGGAAGACGTTGGCGTCGGTGCCGGCTCCGCACACGTCGCCTGTCATCACCGACACCGTGTACGTGTGAGCTGCGTATTGGAGCAAACCGCAAAAGGGCCTCGCGTCAGAACTGTCCCTCTCGGGAAAAAGGCGGCCGACCACAACAGGCCCGATGTCTGTGGGCCCCAAAAGGGGGGGCCGCCGGGCGTGATGACATACTCTCCAGGGCGTCCTCCACCTCCACTTCGGTGACTTTCAGGTTCCCGTCTCGTGAGAGCTTCTCGGTGATGATGTCAGAGGGCACCAGCTCTCTCACGGTTTCCCCGTCGTCCTCCGACCTGGCGAGCCAGCATTCGCACGGGAAGATGACGGTCTCTGAGCCCTGCGTGGGAGAGAAGGGCGATTTCATGCGTGCGCCCTCTTGCCTTTAGGGAGCGATCAGTGAACATGATGTTCGGTGCCGTGAAATCACGGCGCTGGTTTAACCGCATCTGTCTGTGCGGAGAACATCCCCACCTGCTGACCAAAAATGGTGGTTGAGGGTCACCGGTGGATGAGATGAGGTAAGATGTTGACGAAGACAAATAAAAGTTAAAAGTACTGAAACCGGTTGTTTTTTGAGGTACAATTTAGGAGCAACGGTTTAACTTCTTTACTTCACCAACATGAGTTGGTAGTTACTCAACAGAAGTATTTCGCACCCCCACTTTTACTACAATCTTAAAATGCAGCTCACTTTAATGACGCGTTAATAATCATCCAACAATATGATATATTACATCATAACTCAATTTGACTCCCTAACTGAAGGAACATTTTCATTGCAGGTATTTTCTTACCTTTCCCTTCCGCAGAAGACGTCTGATCTCCACTCTGTCCAGGTGCCAGCCCGGGTTCACCCCCCGGTTGTCATGGCCGATCCGGATCTTTTCAATTACGTCCCCCACGTCTTCAAGCTGCACAGAGAGCAGAAACAAAATCGCCTGAATGAATTGTGATTCAGCCTATAACAACGCCTTTAATGACCCGATGCCAGCTTGATGGTGCCGTTATTGCACCTCGACAATAAACATGTCTTCAGCTCCTCTCTCAAAGTACATCCTCCTCTCCCTCTTGTTGACGCACAGAGACTTCTGCTGGGTGCACACTGCGTCTCTCCCGTAGAGGACAATGAAGACGTCGGCGTCCGTGCCGGCTGCAAACACGTCGCTGGTGAAGGTCTTGATTTCATACGGGACGACTGCAAAATTAAAAAAAAAAAAAAAATCCCCAAAACCTGTTATGTGCATCAGATGACCAACATATTTGTGTCAGCGCGATGCGTGGCCGTGGTGCAGCGGCCGCGTGCGTACATGGCGTGTAAAGGTCCGTCTGCAGAGAATTGGGGAAAAGGTCCCTGACGATGGCCCCGTCGTCCTCCCCTTTGTCCAGCCAGCGGCCGCAGGGGAAGTGCAGTTTCAGTCCAAGAGACGGAGCGTCGATCTCCACCCAGTCGAGGAACCAGCCTGCTGATCCTCCACCTTGAAGAAGAAACATTGTGCTGGTGTGGACTCATTTTGCATTGTGGGTGGTGGGACGGGGCCGGGGGACAGGGGACGGGGGCTCGGTCCTGCCGTACCACAGTTGTCGTGTCCAACGCGTAGCTTCTTCAGTGGTCCGATGTCCACAGCTTCCACAACAAACTCATCAATCATGCCCCGCTCAAACTTGTTCTTATGAGTCTTTGAAGCCTCCAGCTTAATTGTCCCTGTAGATCCACACATCATGCAGGCGTAAAAATATGTTATTTTCATTTCTTAAACATGCGGAGATATTATGAGAGCAGTATGATAGTGTGTAGTTACCCGTGTCGTCCTTGGTACCGTACATTATCATAAAGACGTTAGCATCAGTTCCTGCATACTTTTTGTCACCAGTTTTTATCCTCATTGTGTAAGTTGTCGACATGGCTGCAATGACAAAAAATTGAGAAAATAATTCTCAATTTCTATTCATTTAAAAAAATTAAAAAATGTCTTCTTTGAAGGTCGCTTTAGACGGTGATGCTCTTTCCCTCGGGGCCGCAGTAATGTTGCTCTCACCCTTCTGCTCAAGGCCAAGCGTGGTTTCAGAGTCTTCCTCGTCGTCATCATCTCCTTTCTTCATAAAGGCCTCGTCCACAGGAACCAGCTCCCTGGCGAGCTGTCCGTCATCCTCATCGACAGCCAGCCAGCGTTTACAAGGGAAAAAGTACCTAAGGCACGACACGTGTTGACCATGTGACAAAAGCTGTGCAGTCAACATCACCAATACATGAGTCTGTTTCGGACCATCAAATGTTCCTGCGTGTAAAAATAGATAATAGGCCAGCTGCATTTAGATGAACAGAAGGGTCACCGGATTATTTCACGGTACCTTTTCCCGCCACACAGAGGAGCTCTACGGACATTTTATGAGCAACGATTCTGCATTCGCTCATGCAACACATGTGCAGCAATGAAGGATGATGCTGTTTTGGAAAACTGTTGGCAGTGATTTGGTGTCCACAATGACTCAGCAAGATGCGAACGATTTCTTATCAGAGAAATTATTTCTGTGATTCTTTGGGAATTATCTAATTCATTATTCAAGGGCTTTATCGGATTACCCAGTTACACATCTGAAATAGTGCAGATTGATCTGCTTATCTGATGTGATAGTGACTCACGTGGTGTCGTCTTTGTTGTCCACAATTTCCACTCTGTCCAAGAACCAGCCGGCGCTGGCCTCGCTGTTGTCCTGTCGGATCCTCAGCTTCTTCAGGGTCCCCAAGTCCACCGCCGTGATGTTAAAAATGTCCTCCTGGGTCACACACACACACGCACACACACACGTTCAAACCGGTAACAAAAGGGGTCAAGAAATGTCACAGGTCTCAGTTTAGCGGTCCATGAGAACCTCATTACTTATTTATTTGATTTGTATTTAACCTGCAAGGCTCCTTAGATCCAACATGTGTTTGACTATTAAGGCTCATCGAGGGTAGACAGTGTCAACGATAACGATCATGACCACGCAGAACACAGCCGATCACACGTGTCAATACATTATGAACAGTGTTTCCTATGAGCACCGCTCTTTATGCTAAGCTAAGCGATGCTACTCCTGAATTTGGCCTCACATCCAATAAATATGAGATGTTTGAATCTTCTCATTCAACCTTGTGGGAAAAAGGAAAAATGTAATTGCCAGAAACAAGTTTCTTTTCATTCTAAATTAGAACTGTCAGAAGAACAATGCTTACCTGGCCTTTTTCAAACTTGTTAAGGTTGTTTGCCTTCCTGAGCTGGCGCTCCCCCGTGTCGCCGATCTCTCCATAAATGTTGACGTAAACATTGGCATCGGTCCCCGCCCCCCACATCGTCCCGGTAAACACATGAACCTCGTACGAGTTCACTGAGAAGAAAACAAGATGCGTGTTGTGAGTGACCAACTACCAAAGACGCACTTAAAACAAACGATCGTTCACAACGGACTCACCCTCGAGGTCTTCGTTGTCCTCCGTCAGCAGCTCCACCACGATCTCCCCGTCCTCCTCGTCCCGGGCCAGCCAGCGGTTACACGGGAAGGCGAACGCCTCCACCACTTCCTGCAGCCGCTCGACCGTCTCCACCTCCTCCTCTTCCTCTTTCTTCTTCTTTTTCTTGTCCTTCTTCTTGTCCTTCTTGGTGTCCTGCTTCTTCACCTCCACCTGCACCATGGCCATCGTCAGCCGCTTGATGTCCACCCTCTCCAGGAACCAGCCGTCCCCGATGCCCCTCCCGTCGTGGTAGATTCGCACCTTGTAGATTTTACCAATGTCCAGAGCCTCAATCTGGGTTGTAGGTATGATACACGGGTCAAACAAGTCATTTTAAATATCCTGCATACATTGCAGCAGCCAATCAAAGGCTCAATACAGACCCTGAAGATCTCCGTGGTGCCGCGTTCAAAATTGTTGGAGCGGCTCTTGAGCACGAGGACTTCAGTTTTTCCTTCGTCTCCGTAAATCTGACAGAAGACGTTGGCGTTGGTGCCACCTGCACGCACGTCCCCCGTGACCACCGTCACTTCATAGTTGATCACTGTGAGGGAGAGAGAGGCAAACCCGTAATCACCATTACTGTGATTCAAGTGCTTTCGCTGTGAGTGAACTGCCTCCGTGTCTTTACATTGCTCGATGTCCAAGATCTCACTGGGATAAATCTCCACCTCCACTTTCCCATCGGCCTCGTCTTTGCAGAGCCAGCGGTGGCTCGGGAACATGTACTGCTTCCCATGGACCGGCACGGAGATCTGCACGCTGTCCAGGAACCACCCGGCCCGCAGGCCCTCGTTCATGTGACCGATCAGGAAGCGGTTGATCTGTAAGCACACGGGACACCAGCCGTGAACATAAACTCCCGTCCTCTCGGGAAGCGCGCTCACGCCTCGCGGAACTCGCCTGCCCGATGTCAAAGGTGTCGATGGTGAAGATGTCGGTTTGTCCCGTCTCAAAGTAGTTGCTGAGGTCGTTGTCGGAAACGGCCAGTATCGTCTTGTTGGTGTCGCCCTTCTCTCCGTACAGCTTGACAAACACCCTGGAGTCCGAGCTGGCTCCGCTCACGCTGCCTGTCTTGATTGCTATGTGGTAGCTGACATCTTGGGAGGAGGATGACGCGCAGACGGGAGTTAGAGAGGTTTTTAAAAGCCGGAATCGAATGAAGGTTTGCTCAACCGATCCTGTTATCCAGGCACTCACTGAAGAGACGCAGGCCATCCCCAGCTGGGACCAACTCACGGACAATCTGTCCATCGTCTTCGTTGCGGTCCAACCACCTGAAGGGAGAAAACACATGGAAACAGACAAACTGATGGTGATTCGAGGAAATTAAATCCAATTAGATTAAACGCAAAACCTCCAAACTGTTGTTCACCATTCTTTTGCATTATACGCTTGAAAACCGTTTTGTATCAAGACACACATACAAGAAGAGCTCCTTTCTAAATGTAACACTGCACCTCCCGCTTGCGGTTTGGCACCGGTTACCGAATGAGAGAGCTGGCTGATTGCTTTGCATGTAGTGCCTATTTGTAGTGGCAAACTCATCCATTACCTGCCACTGGAGAACTAATGAAGGTCGGTGTGGCTTTTCGCCGGTTACAGACCAAAGAATCTCGGGAGAAAGAGAAATCCAAACCACTCTCATGCCACGTGTGGTAAATAAGATGCTGTAGATGGCCGATTCGCGTAGAAAATAGAAGCATTCTCTGCAAAAACCACAGCTTGCCATTTTCCTTCTTCCACATTTCGTACCATGGATTAAAACAAGACATAACATGCTGATTAAATGTGCTTGTTTTTTTTCTTCCTTTAGGGCTCGCTTCCAACCATTACGCAAAGCTTGGACAACTGTGTCCTTGCTACAGCTATAGATGCACCATAAATACTTAAGAGGGCTTTCAAACTTATCGCACAGCTTTCTACAAGAATGCATCTGTATCCAAAAGTATCTTCTATCCCTTCAAGTAACGTCTAAAGTGTCATTGCCTTGCCTGAAACAGGGGAACTCGGTGGCCAAACTCTCTGGCTGGCCCTCTTCCCGGACCATCACCATGTCAAGGAACCAACCGCAGCCTCCGCCGCGGCCATCGTGGCCGGCGCGCACTCTGCGCACTTGCCCCAAAGACACCGACTCGATGAGAAACTCATCGTGCTGAGGTAAGACAGGGCGAAACGGATTAAAGGTAACCAGCAGTGCATTTCCCAGACAACGTATTCATCCAGTGTGTATTCATGAGGCACTCACATTGCCCTTTTCAAATTTGTTGACATTGTTCTTGCTCATAAACATGAGTCTCTCCCCTGTGTCGCCCAGGTCGCCGATGACATTGAGGAAGACGCTCGCATCGGTGCCGCTGCCACTGACGTTGCCGGTGCAGATGGTAACGCGATACTTTATCACTAAAAAAAACACAAAGAAAGAGGAGGACCCTCACATAATAGCACACAATGCGCATACTCACGGAGCGCTTGTGTGCATCTAAGATCAACCAGGCACTTTTGCGTTGTCGATTCCTTACAAGGCAGCGGCTCAGTAATGAGGGATCCGGTAGCTGGAAGTTCTCTGACGATCTCATTGTCGTCCTCATTGATGTCCAGCCAACGGCCACATTCAAAAGAATACTTTTCCATTGTCAGGGTCTTCAGCAAAGTGACCTGTGGAAAGTGACATCTTCATGTGTCATCGTGCACGTCGCCATTCATGGTTTGTGATCCAAACTTCAGACCAACGAAGCGTGCAGAAGTGACTTCAACAAGTTCCTACCAAAGCCTGTTAACACTCTCTTCTCTTGCAGGTCAGCTGCAAGATTAAACTATCATTCCGTGCCTAATTTAGTACTTTGACGGGTCTCACCTTCGCCAGGTGCCATCCAGAAAACGGATGTCTCTTCTCATGCCAGATGCGCACTTTCCGCAGTGTCCCTATGTCTGGCATTTCAATCTACAGCGGCCCAAAAAACATTTAAAAGAATGACAGATCCATTTAAATAAATACCGTGGGAACTTGTAGTAGACAAATGTGCGAACGGTGGAGGAAAAAGATCCAGGCCTCACCATGAATTTGTCCAGCTGGCCCTGTTCAAAGCTGTCAGAGTTGTTCTCCAGTTTGATCTCATCAGACTTGCCCTTCTCTCCGTAGATCTGCAGAAACACCTGGGCATCCGTCCCCGCGCCCTTCACGTCCGATGTCAAAATCCACAGGGACCATGGGAACTCTGGAGCAGGATTTGACTTAAATTAAACTTGAATTTGGTTCCGGCTGAAGAGAAGGTGAGTGATGTGCTCTGAATGAGACCCGTGAGCGGAATGCAACTACCCACTCTTCTGTTTCTTCTGCCTGAGCGAGACCATCTCGTACAGCTCCCTCTCAATCAGTCCGTCGGCCTCGTCCTCATCCAGCCACTTCCCGCACGGAAATGTCTGCTCGATGCCCGTGAATGGACAGTATATCACAACCTGGAGGGGGAAACAGGTGCTTGGTGGGTGATTGACAATCTTGAGAACCACTTTTGATACTAAACACAAAGGCGTGGTACCTTTTCACAGTACCAGCCGGCGCCAACGGCCCCGTTGTCGTGCCCGATGGTGACCCTGCTGAGCGGGCTGAGCAGTTCGCAGATCTCCGCGTTGAAGATGTCAATGAGACCACGCTCGAAGGCGCCCCCCTCCAGGAACACTTTGCCGCTGTTCCTCAAGCCCTTGGAGCCGTGCATGACGATGTGGATCTTAGAGTTGGTGCCTCCCCCCCTCACGTCTCCAGTCATCACTTGCACATTGTACACGATTCCTGAGTGGATTCAGGGAGTCACGAAAAAGAAACTGCCTTTTTTGCCACCACATTTTTGACGATGAACTCGTGTGGCGCTCACCCATCGGTTGCACGGATCCAACCAACACATCTCTCTGTATCTTGCCGTCGCACTCATCCATGGCGAACCAACGGCTGACAGGGAAGTCATAGACTTCCTTATTCCCCATGTCGTCCACCATTACCTGGAGAGACACATTGTGCACCATTGTGAGTAACATCCATGAGGGCGGGTCAGTAAACATTGTGCATGCGTGGATTGAACATGCCTTATCTAGAAACCATCCAGCTGATGAACCTCTGTTATTGTGACCGATAGTGATTTTCCTCAGTCTCCCCAAGTTCGGCGCCTCTATCGTAAACTTGTCCTCTGAGCCGCGCTCAAAGTTGTCTTTGTCGCTGTCCAGTCGCCGCTCACCTTTCGTAATAAACAAATTGTTTTGGAATCAGGGGGTCAAACTCATTGTAATCAATCACATAGCGGCAGTCGTTAAGTAAGTGAGAATAAAGCAAGTTTGGTTTGACTCTCTGCTCAGCCTCCCTCAACGTTGAACCGCGCAGGCACAAAAGGCCTGAATCTCATTCCGGGTCGTCTTCCTCCTCCGGCTCCCCCACTCGTTCTGTGCCGCTCTCCACTATGTTGGCATCCATCTTGGAAAACACAAGAGCTCCCCCTCTAGCCCTTATTTGCTGCGGCTCTGATTGCTAATTCAAGGATTGTGCACAAATGCTCACACCGTGAGAGGAGTCGGGGCACATTTACGTTTTGGCATTTGGTAAGATGTTCCATGTGAACACAACACATTTATATAAAGAGTGGGTCAGATGTTAGATAATCTTTGGGGGGGAAAGTGCAGCTTGGAACAGCAGTCTGAGTGCAAATCGGTGAATGTGCTTATATTTTAGCAGCATTGTTTCAGGGGATTGGTAACGTGAATTACAGGCTGCGGTCGCTGTGGCTCCACAACCAGTTTTTTCGTGTGTAAACAGTTGATGAAAACTAAGCCAAGGAAGCGGATTAGGAAGCCCCGAGTGTGCAGCTCCCTTCCAACCCTCTGTGCACACTCCGATTTGACCTTTCCTCACCACCTGGTGGAGGGAAATCTTCCTGAGTCTTCTCATAGCCTGCTGAACCTGAGTGGTTGGACAAATTCCACATTTACCATTTTTATTTCCCTAGCGGAGTTTAAGCAAGTAACAAGGAATTTCTTTTAGGTACTTCAAATCAACAAATCAACACAATTATTATTGACAAAAAAATCCTCAGTCGCAGCCTTACCTGTGTCACCATTCTCCCCAAAGATGTTCAGGAAGACATCCGCATCAGTCCCACTCCCCTTCATGTCCGCGGTGAACACGCTCACTATGTACTTATTCACTGCAAAACAGGGAATCAGAAACGGTGACTTGCATAAACAGCAGTGAGTCTAACGGTGTCGTAAATAGTGGTTGGACTTTCCTATTGTCATTAGTCTACACCGAGATGGTTTCCAAGTTAAATATTCATTAGTAATTATGTGTGTGTGTGTGGTGGTGGGGGGAGGGGGGGGTGTGACAGCCATATCACTGTGACCACTCCCTCACAGCACACTGTCCTCAAGTCTTTGCCCGAGCCTCGGCCAACCGACGCTCTGCTTGACCGGCTGCAGGCATCGAGATGTTAGATCACATTGCAGCAGAGGACACCTGGGCTGGTTTACCTGGCTTACCTGAGGATTAAGCGCTGATGGAATTAAATTACGAACTCAAACAGTGCATGAGGCTATGTAAGCTATCGGGCACCTTTTGTGAGCCGGCTATGTTTCACAACAGAGCTTTTTAATTCCTTAAGTGGACCTGGTAATATGTCGTTAAGGAGACAGTGACATCGGCATCGTGTTGAGATGATCTTTCTGACTTCTCAAACCCAGATCTTTCTCTGCTATTTGGGATTTCAACTGTTATTCACTTTCATCCTTTTTGGAACCCACTGTGTGCTTTGTGGTGTCATGCGCGTTTGTCCCCCCCGCGAGTGACCTACACTTCGGGACGTCCATGGGGTTGATGCTGCCCAGCAGGTCCCTGACAAACAGGTTGTCGGCCTCCTCTCGACTGAGCCAGTTGTTGCAGGCGAAGTAGAAGCGCAGATGTGGCCGGTTCATGTCGGTCACCACCACCCTGTCCAGGAACCAGCTGGCGCTCATCCCCGTGTTGTCGTGCTCGATCCTGGGGGGTCAACCGTCTTAGTGTGACATGAATTTCACTCTGCAGACTCTGACTTTTTTTTTTTTTTGCAGCGGGGACACCAAACAGTGGAGACTGTCGCGTTCGAGCATTGTGGTTCTGAAATGTGGAAGAACGACGCGATGGAAACACAGCTGCAAGCGGCATCTGAGAAAAGCATTTTCTTCGACATTCGTGAGTTAATAAGCAATTTCGAAAAGGTCAAGAGCTGTGAGTTCATCACAGGATCTACTCCGCCGCTTCGTTTCATTGGTCTGCGTGATGTAACTCCTCCGGAGTGAGACACACCCAACAGATGGGCCTTAACCTTCTGTCACTGGCCAGAGGCGCAGCTGGAAAACAAGCTAGAAATGCGTGATCCTCTCTGTGATCCCGTCATCCTGTGCGAGGTGCACCTGTGCACAAACTGCGCCTCACCTCAGCTTCCTCAGAGGCCCCACGTTGTGCGTTTTGATACGGAAAACATCCGTCTTATTCTTCTCAAATGCGGTTCGGCTCCTGTGGGTTGAGGAAAAGGTGGAAAATGTGAGAATACAGGAGGAAGATTCATCGTGGGTCGTGTGTGTGTGTGTGTGTGTGTGTCCAGGCAGACAACCGAAGTGAACTGCAGTAATAATAAATCCCATCTCGGGACTGTGGTGGTTTCGTGGCAGTTGTATAACGGTAAACCTCCCGAGGCTCGGCCCCTTCAGCGCTCCCCTGCCTCCCCGTGTACTTTTACCCCTCACAGAGCTGAGTGCACGAAGGACCCCCCCGCCCCCTGCACACAGCGAATCAGACACCCTCTTTTCCACTAACAGAGAACACCCGCCTTTGTCTGTGACCCACATCAACATTTTGTTCTCATCCTCTCGCAATGTCCGACCCAGAGGCCACGCCGAGGCCTGCGCGGGCAGAGGGCCGTGATGTCACAGCGCCGCGCGCGGTAAGCTTAAATAAATGCAGTCAAACGGACTTAAATACCCTCGTTCTCTGTTTCCATGTAAAATCACCTGTAAGACAATGACGGGGGGACACATTAATTATGATAAAAACGCAAACCCAATGCAATCTTTGGAATTCATGCGGTTTGAATTTGTTGTGATCGCAATGACATTTCAAAGAGTTGCATTTTTAATCTGCCGCGATTGTTCAATCGGGCAAATGTGCTCTGAGACATAGAAACCTTCCCTCACTTGTATCATGTTACAAAAGTTTCAATCGATCATTACACGATACAGGCAGGACCTAATATACGTCGGAGTAAGGTGAAACTCCTAAAGCTATACGTTTGGCAAAAGCGACCCATCAACGTGCGTGTTTGGTATTTCACCCACCGAGCAACGCTGTGGCCACGCAGCACGAATACGCTGAACACACAGTGTGTGCGTCCATGCTGCCCGAGGTGGATGAATGAGACCGACACAAGGTGTGAGTGACAAGGTCCAGTGTGCCTTACAATAAGTCGGTGCATCCTATACGCCGCATAGGTAGTAACCCTATCCGTCAATCAATGTGTGCAGAAGTGAAGGCGGCCCGTTGACCACGACGCCCCCCCCCCCCCCCCCACCCCTCGGAGTCATTTGATCGTCCGCAGAAATGACATCGTGGTCTTCTTTCATTTGCCTCCAAATGGAAAAGAAGACCGGCCATGTCACGCAGTTCCTCCTTACTCCGGATATTCTGTGTCCGACGTGTGAAGGGACTGTATAGAGGAGAGATTCCTGCACCGGTTGAGGCTGTTCTGGTTTCAGGTCAACAGGGTCAAAGAAATGTGCAAATTGATTTAGTGGTAGTTAGTCGGGTTAATGTTCATCAGGAATGCTCCCCCATACAGTGCGATGTATACACAATACAACTCAACACAAGGACGCAATCATGACCATCCTTTTAGCCGACTGATAAGAAAATACCTCTTTTCTGTGCTGAAGGGTTGGAAAGGGATAGAAAACGTGACAAGTTAACAGCTGGCATTAAAATGTATTAAACTAAGCTTTCTAATTCCAGAAACTGGAAGCAGCATTAAATCCAATTGACTCTAAGCAACATAAGATCATGTTAAAAGGGAAACAAGACAGAGCAAATCATTGAGACCTCACTTGGAGTATAACACATTAATCAAAACACAGTAAAACACAATGGCATCATGAACCCTTTTAAACTCACTTGCTTGCCAAGTGAACCTTGGGCGTGACGCCATAGTCCCCAAAAAGGGTAACAAACACATTAGCATCCGTCCCGGCTCCCTTTACATCGCCAGTGACAGTGACCACCTCATACACTGAAAGAGAGAGAGGAGAGGCTGGATTAGACAGAGCGGGAGAGGAGGAAACGTGTTGTGGAGAAGATTCTACGAGCGCTTCAGTGTAAAAGGTTCAATAAAAGGACAAAGACACAGTCAACATCCTCAGACAGTGCTCCACTAGTCTACAAATATTAAGGAGCATTGTGTTTCCTTGCAGGGAGCTCAACGCGAGATGCAGCAGGGAACGAACACGGGAGCATAAAGATGTTGTTGATTTTTCATTTTTGTTTAGTGTCTTACTGCTTTTGGTACAGACATGCATGTTGCTTTGGTGTCCGACGTCAGTCCGTAGCTTCATCATAGGCTACTTGCTAAACACCGACAGGTTTTCATTGTGAGCATGTTAGCCCTCCCAAATGAGCATTTAGAGAGAGAGAGAGAGAGAGAGCTGTAGCAATGTAAAGGAGCGGCAGAAACCTAATAAAGAGCGATTTGTCCAGTCGATCCGATAGCGACGTGGATATCTAATTAGCAGTGAGCAGAGCTAGTAAAGCCGGATTAAAGGGACAGAAAGACACCTGATGAAATGCAGATAGCCACCGAGCCTCGGTACACTCCTCGAGTGTGCCAGTGGAGCGAGACAAGAGTTCACACATGTTTCACTGCTGAATGACGACACTTGATGCTCCTTCCATAATCTGCACACGGACCAGAGGCTTGTAGCACTTAACTGCTTTATGGGAGCAATTATGCTGGAAAAAAAACACTAAAGTGTCACGTAGCAAATGTAAATGTAAATATGTAAAACTCAGTTCAGAATCAAAGTTATCAAAATTAATAAATGAATATAATAAGTTTCAATTTTGTCACCTAAGCGGGTGAAGATTTCTATTCTTTCTGATTTTTACGTCTTTCTCTATCAGTCCCGAACCCCCCCCCCCCCCCCCCCCCCCCCCCCCCCCCCCCCCCCCCCCCAACGAACAAATGAAGTGTTTGCCGGCCTCCAGCAGGATTTGACCCCTCCTCCCCAACGACGTGCTTTGTTGAGTAAAGCCATGCGGCCTCGGAGACTGGGACGGCTCCCAGCACCTGTCTCCGCACCTGTCGGCCTTCTGTTCGGCTCCAGTCGCGTGGAACATAACTGAGCTTTCGCCCCCGGGAACAATCACAGAGTGATTCCCCCCCCCGGGAGCTCCGGCTCCGGGCCCAAAGGGAACTGGAGGAAAACTGTGTTCAAGACCTGACCGGTTGGAAAGCTGGTGAATAAATACGTCAAGTACGGGAGACTTACCTGGGATACAACATTGGGGCGGGGGAGAGACAGGTGAGGGGCTTCTTTGTCCAACCCTTACCTTTCTTCCTGTAGTACTCATCCTCGTACCCGTCTGATGAATCGGTGTGGTAGTTCAGCAGCTCGTTCTGGTAGATCACGCCGTAGTCCACCTGTTTGTTTTTGGTTTTTTTCCCCTTTTTCTTCTTGTCTTCGTCGCTGTCCAGCGAGCCCTTCTTTGCCTTCTTCTTTTTCTTTTTCTTGGAGTCTTCCTCCTCCTCCTCCTCCCCCTCCTGCTGCTCCTTAATCAAAGGCTCCTCGTCGGCGGCGGACTTCTTCTTCTTCTTTTTGCCGTCTTTCGACTTCTTGTCCTTGGATCCCATCTCTTCTTCCCCCTCTGGACCCTCTGTGGAGGATTTCTTCTTCTTATTATTCTGCTTCTTCTTCTCCTTCTTTTTGTCTTTCTCGGCCTCGGTCACTTCCTCCTTGAGCGTCCCTGATTCCTCCTTCTTTGAGTCGGTCTCGGGGTCATTATTGTTTGGCTCACCTTCCTCCTCCTCATGTTCAATCACAGCCCCGACGTCGACCGCATCCTCTGGCTTCTTCTTCTTCTTCTTTTTTTCTCTTGTCTGCTTCTCCTCGGCGCTCCTGCGTTCCTTACGACTCCTCTCCCCTTCAGCGGCGTCCCCGCGGCGCTGCTTTTTTTTTTTTTTTAGCTCCGTCTCCTCCACCTCGTCACCGATCTCTTCGGTTTCTTCAGGAGCGCTGGATTTTTTCTGCTTCGACGGCATCTTTAATTCATCCCCGCGGTCCCGTAAGCGCTGCCTTGAGTTTCTAATGGTGTGTAAGACAATTCGTTTGACCCTTGGCGGGCAGAGAGGTCGCAGGCCGCATGGATGGCGCGCAGGCTTTTTTCGGCCGGGGCGGGCTGAAGGGTGGGACGGCCCCGCCGGGACGTCTCCTACCTGGGCGGCGTGCGGCTTAAAGCTCTAACTACACCGCTCATTTAAAAACAGAAACGACCATCGCTGGGACGCCCACGTGACCCGCGGGGGAGAAAGCCCCGTGAAAAAGGAGCCTTGCACCGAGAACGTATCCTCTTTGCACACGGCAGCCTCCATTATTCATGGTGTCAGGATCGCTTTACGAGCCGGGGGACGTCTCGCTTTTACCCGCATGCACACGCACGCACACGCACACACACACACACACACACACACACACACACATACACACTCCTCTTTATTCACTCTAATGCTGCGTTCATAGATCATATTTAAGTAAATGAAACGCATGACTGGCAACTTATTAAGATTTACCGCATAACTCGTTACGTTGCAGATTTAAGTTAGCGTAGCTCTGCATAATGCTGCCTGATGAAACAGAGAGTGTAATGTTGCATTGTATTAAAGTGATGCTGCACTCTAAATGTTTACATTCGTATTCCATCAACCCAAATATTGTTTAACCAGCCTCACTTTATTCATGTGAAATCAGCCACTGAAGGAAGAGGGTTTAATTTCATTTCATTTGTCCAGGGAAAATAGTTTTGAATATTTTTGATTTATTTATTTATTCGATATACTGAATGGCTTTCCAGTGGGTGAAATGACAAAGTGAAACCATAAAATCAACAGCATGGTTTCACATTAACATGGACGGTGCCCATAAACGCAAGAGTAAACAAATCCACTCAAATTTTCACTTCGGGTGCGTCACACGTTCGCACCCATGAGCCAAATCCTCCCATTAGTCGTATTGCCGCCACCTGTCACCTGATAGGCGCCGCGGGAAAGGGGCAGACTTATCGGCCGTATTGGTCTTTGAACATCGGGTTACCCAGCGTACGGATGGCATCAGGCATCAAAACCTCATTTTACCCGTTTTAACGCATTTAGCACATCTGCATCGCGCAGCAGAAGCGCAGCGTCCTCGCCGCAGAGGAACGACCTCCGCTCTCCCCTCTGGCTGAATTCACTCACTGCACAGTGTGAAGTAAACAGCGACAGAAGAAAGCACCACTCGGGCCCCCCATCGTTTGCCGGGTCGGTCAATGGGGAGGACACCGACACCGACCGCTGCTTAATAATTGAGGTGTTGACACACCAGGTTAAAATGAGACTGTTTAAACAGCATCGTGTGCCCGCATGTGATGGTCGCCGGGACGTTCAGGTTTTCTTACCTGTGGCGAATGTATTGTTTTGAATGCGTAAGGAAAGAGCTCAAGTGTTGCAGCAGTGTGCTGCTGTTCTACACACACACACACACACACACAGAATGATCATTAGTCCATAGACTTAAGTGAGAAAATCCAAACAAGTTTATTTACAAACACATTGCCCTTATAAAGAATGATCCAGAGTCAGTGAAGAAGTACCGTTGGACGTGACATCTTTTCAGTCAGCGGACCAGTTCTCGTCCTCTTTCACTCTAGATTCAGCGTCTGTGCAACGACACAGAAACACCAAAGTAGTCGGTAAAAATGACGACATGAAGACGACATCTTATTGTCAAGTGCGTCCCTCAAACACAAATAAATGATGTGGAAGTGCCGAGCAGAGCGTGAACCAAACATTACGTTACCGTCTCTTAAAACCTTTTGCAATGTAAAACTAAATAAACTGTAAAAACGTTCCAGCCTTCTGGGGCTTAAACGCTTCCTGGCGTGCAAGCTGAATGTCCACCTTTCAGATGGGAAACAAATGAATAAGTAAATGAGCAAAAGGGCAGCAATCCTCTTCGTGCATCTTTGATCAAAAAGAACTCAATCCATTATTGTACAAGTCGACGAACCCACTCTTCACTCTTGTCTCTCTGCGTGAGGGTTTGTCCGTTTACCTCCAGCAGCACTGTGAGCTCCAGCGGAGGCCTTACGTGTAAACATCTCAGTGATCGTTGAAGCAGGCACACACAAAGCCAAGCACAGAGTAAAGTCATGCAGAGCGTCACATGACGACGAACGTCTACGGCGGGTGAGACTAATTCCAAGAGAGTATAGGTTGAAAAATCGCACACGAATTTCTGTGCCTTAGAGCCGCAAATGTCCTTTTGATTCAGGAATAAAACTGCGATTTAGCTCGACGATCACGTCTTCTGTAGATGAGCAAACCACACGCGGGTGCGTTGCGTAACACGTGGAGGGGCTCGACGTCTCGTAAGGCAGCATGGCTTAAGACATGGATGACGACGGGAGGCGGGCGGGGTCGCTCCGCGTTACTCTACATGTCGGACGGCACCGAGTTCTGCTCGCGTGGTGTCGTTTTCCAAATATTATCTTATCTCGCTTGCTTTTTTTTTTGGTCCAAAATCATGACAAGCCGAAAAAAGAAGAAAACGAGAGCAAACTGTCCTCGCTTGCGCACCAGAGAAACCCGAGGAGGTCGCTAACAGGACGAGAGCAGGCCACCGAAAAACAGGCCGTCTCAAAAGTGTTCTTAAAATATTCACCCAGTGAATCTGCCGGTTAGGAAATACATTACAAAAAGTAGACAATTGGGTGTTAGAATTTCACATTTTTTTTCCAAATGTTAGCTTAAAACTACAGTCCAGGTTTTGTCTCGCACAGAGCTGACGCAGGGACGGGACGGGGGGCGCAAAGACACCCGCCGCGGCCCGTTTCAGCGTCGGTACCTGTGCAACGTCGAGTAGAAAAAAAACAACACCTCGGTACAGCAGAGAACACTAGAAAACGTCACGGAAACAACATCGACATGAAGACCACGTTTCACGTTAAAAACAAGCGTTCTACTGGTGAGAGAGTCGGAGACAATCGGAGCGATTTGATTGGCTGTGGGGAGGAGGGAAGGAGGGGAGGGGGGGGGGGGGGGGACACGGCTGAAGAGAGGAGAACGTTGGCAGTGTGTCGGTGGCGACGCGCGAGAGCAGAGAAGTGAACGTCTCCGAGAGCGAAGTGTCCCGACGACACGAAATAAAACAACAACAACAACCCCCCCCCCCCCCCCGGGCGTTTAAAAACCCCGACAAAGCGGAGAGAGCGCGGAGCGATCACGTGCACTGCCCCGTGTGCACGTTGATGATCCCGCGGGTGTGCATGTGAATGAAGTTGAAGATCTCGTGGGGCATGGCGTGGAAGCCCGGCCGCGGCTTGACGTTGTCGTAGTAGTGGTGCGTGATGAAGATCCCCGAGGGGTTCATGGGGAACGCCCAGAAGCCGTAGAGGTGCACCTCCTCGCACATCTCCAGGGCGGCGGTCACCAGCATCAGGCCGCTGCTGACCCGCTTGGCCCGCACGCCCTGCACCGCCCAGAAGCGCTGCACGTTGAGCAGGTACTGCGGGTGGAAGAAGAAGCCCCCCCGCTGGGAGTCGAAGTCGTCCAGCATGTACTTGACCCTGAAGGACACGTCGGTGTTGCGGGTGTTGTAGAAGGCGGGGAGCACCACCGACGAGTTCTCGTACTTCTGGAGGACTTCGTAAAAGGGTCGCCGCCATTTCTCCAGCTTCTGAAATCTGCAGACGTGGGGGGGGGAGATACAGCAAAAAGCTAAAAGAGAAGGCCTGATGGGGAGAGAGAGAGAGAGGCACAGGCTTGATTTCTCAGTCGGACCGATATTTACAGTACCTCTCCGTGATAATGCTCGGATTAATTGTCACCAGGTCGGTTTTAGTGCCGACATCAGCCGAGTACTTCTCATTGATGGGGGGGATGTTGCACCTGCAGAGAAGAAAGCATAAGTCAGCTGATAAAAGGAGCTTATATGTATTGGATTCGACACGGACTCTGCATGCTGTTAATCACACAGTTGGACCTAAATTCAACTTGACTATATCACAGCTTAGCAAACGGGCCTGTCAAGCTTTGGGTGGGTGAAGCTAGTAGTAAAATATAAAAGTGTTTCTATCCAACACGCAACGCTAACGGCAAAAGTGTTGTGACCCAGGCAAAGGCTCATGGGTAATCTAACAGGGTTTTCCATCCAGATCTGGTTTTTTCACCCTTCATACCTGAACACAAAATCTGCCGAGTCGATTTCCTTTCCACATTTGGTGTTCTTGATGATGCCGCCGTTTCCGACGACGGCACATTTCTTGTACTGCGATTTGGAATACGGCATATCCTGGACGGGAAGAAAAAAAAAAGAAGACGCGTTCGGTTCATCCGGACGCTCGAACACCGATGGATTCGGGTGCTCGACTCACATCTGGGAACATCTTGAAGACCTCCGTGGTGATGGGAAGGATACCGCTGGTATCCACCTCGTACCTCAGCTTGGTCCCTGCGGGAGTGTTCCTCTTGGTGGTGAACAGAAAGGAAGGAGCGTTACAGCAGCGAGTCAGAGACATCCTTCAGGAGGACACCAGAGAGAGGAGGGGAATTAGTTTCATCGGTAAAGAGACTTTTCACAGCAGAGTCAAGACCGGAACCAGCTCGGCCCTTTGTGTGGTGTGGATATCGGCTTTACCTCCTCATTGTCTGGGGGTCCCGTGACCCTGCTGTTGTATATGTAAAGAATGTCTTAACTTTTCTTTTTAACAAAAGCCAATAAGTTACTAAGAGAAGTACTGAAGTAGTGACCCATCTCTCTGCCGCAAACTGGGATTTCACATTTGACGTTTAGATGACAAAGAACAAAGAATGATTATAAAGCATTATTATTACAATAAATAAACATATTTCCTGTTTGATAGCAGTTCGTGTAGACATACACAGTATCTGTTTGCATTATAGGTCATTTACAGAGAAAGATCTGCACAGTTTTGCAGTATTATGAGTCATGGTAACAACTCGTGAAAAACTGTTGTAAATCCAATCACAAATGTAAATCCATCAGAAAAACATTTTGTGGATGACCACCATCTTATGGACATATTTTTAAAGAGACAAATTGATGTAAAATATGTTCTTGTGCGGGTCAGGACACAACACGACAGACACAATGGGGGGGGAATTCAGAGAAATTCAGAGTCCGAGTGATGCTTACTTGAAGTTGCTGGTCTCCTCCTTGTTCTGCTCCCATCTACACACCTGCAGGTTCCGCCATCTCTCAAACAGGTCCGAGGTTTTTACCCTGGCAGACAGGCAGAGAGACTTGTGGAATGAGGAAGGATATCCGCGGCCATGTATTTTCCGATTAAAGTTTCTATGAGAGTAGTAAATTGAAGAAGCATCGTAAAAAAAAAAAACCCACTCGAATTGAAGTAGGAAATCGGTTTCCAGTGGAGGGAACGTGTTCAAAAACACGTCATTCTAAATGAGGGGGTCCACCTGGCGTCGTCATAACGACCACTCACATTGTCAGGACTTTGACGTCCATGATCTCCTGCCGGAGCTCCCTGCATGCAGTGGAGTTGTAGTCATATGAGACATCGTAGTTTTCAAGGTACCTGGAGGAAAAGACACAGTCATCCTCGGCGCTTCACCTCTGCACGCACACAAGAGAACCAACAGAATTATTCATGATTTATTTATTTTTTTTTAACCGTGGAGATAAAATGCAGTAAAAAACAAAACTTGTGTGTTGGAATAGCACAATAAAAGCAAATATCTTATGTTTACTACAAAATGTCTTAATGAAATACTGGAACATCAGTGCGGCTTAGTGGGATGAGGAAATGAGAGAAGTGATGCGACTGATTTCCGGCGTCACAGAGAGCAGCACTCGGTTCACTGGACACCGGACTCTATCACAGCGTGATCTTTACAGACTGAAGAAAAGTCACACCTCCCATATTTTTGCTAATTTATTAATTGGTTGTGATGAAAACTTGCATGGTTTAATGTCGGCCTCCTGTAATTAAAATGTGTATAAATGCTGCATATGTATCTATCAATTTAGAAGAGTAACCGAATACTGCCTGAAGGACAAAGGGAGTTAAATGGTGGATTAGTGTGAGAGGGGCTTTTCTGTATGATATTAAAATAGGTTTATTTAATATAAAACAAAGGCCCAAAAGTAATATTATATGTCAGTAACAAATAATATTTCAGGAATTTAATATTTTCAGTTTGCGCTTAAGGAATCGATAAGTATATTTAGTAAATTAATGTAAAATAATCGTTATATTCAAATGAGAACATGAACCAAATGACATAAAGTCTTTGCTTTTGACATGCGACTGTGTTTTCGTTAGAAAATTCATGTCAACCTTTCAATAGGTTTTGCTCCTGTAACATTATATTTGAACGTGTCAGATAGAATAAGGCAAATCCAGGTCACATGTTCTTTTAATCCTGGTTGGTGTGCTTTATAGATCTAAATCTTACCAAATTTTGAGTATACATCGATCTCTTTTTTCACTATTTAAAGTGTGGAAATACCACTTATCGCGATAAAGCGAAAGAGAAAATTGTATAAAGTTAATACGAATAAAACTAGTGCCTCTAAATATGAGGTTTTCAAATTGCATGCTAACACAATATTGTTTTGAATATCTGCTACGCGGGCACGAGGCTGTGAACAGGTGCTAAAATGTGGGAGGCATACGTGAACGTTTTTATCTCTGATTCATCCTTTTCCTGTCGAGTCCTCGCTCTGTTAACCAACACCTGGATGTAAGCGAGCAATATCTGCAGCTACGAATCTGAATCTCGGAAAGCTCTAAATGTCGTAATATATATTTTCCTATTTACATTCATGATGTTGTGTTGTGTTTGTAAGGATGCACGTCGTTTTTTGATGGAGTGAGGTGTTTTGGAGGATGAATAATATTGCAGAATATTAACTTTGGGCTGTGGAGGCAAACAGGGCGAGTTAAGAACTAAAACAAAACAACTAATAATAATAATAATAGATGAACACAACGAGCCATACGATGGAGAGATGCATTAAAGGAACAAGGTGCTCGGATGAAGTCATAAGGAACGATGGAACTGGTTGTCTACATCCACCTGATGAAGTGTTTCTGAGGTCTAACTGAAAGGAGCATCGGGTTTTCTTTTCTACGCATGCGTGTTCTAGCTGAGATGATGAAACCTTTTTGCGAGTGTTCTCCGCTGGGTTCTCCGCTGGGTTCTAGCAGCGTCGCACAATGCTGGCTCTAAACCAATGCATTTCACCCGCGGACACCATCTACTGCTTAGCGCAATTTGGAGCGCGTCACATCTTTTTTGGGGGGGGGGGAGAGGGAAGGGGATGGAGGGGGGGGGGATTCTGCCTTTCTGTCTTATTGTAACAAGGAAAAGTTGAAAAAGGGGGTAAATCCAGGTCGCAGAGAGAGACAATGCAGATGTGAGAAGGGAGGGAGGGGGCGTGTGTGTGGGAGGAGGGAGGGGGGGCAGCAGAGAGAAGTGTCCACACTACACATGGCAGACACACACACAGCTGTGCAGGACACATGAGACACGGATCGAGGAGGACAAGGCATTCGGAGATGGGTGCGCGATGGGACACATGACGTACGAGGAGAAGCCAGCGCAGCGACGGGGGGGGGGGGGGTCGTGGTTTAACCGGCTTCTGAAGGGGGGGGATCTGGGGATCTGGGGGCGGGAGGGGTCGAGGTGGACGGGATCAGACAACATGCAAGAGCAAATCTGAAGTGCAACCACCACTGAAAAAATATGAGAGTTTATACCTTTCAGAGAAATGAAAAAAAGAGGCATTCTTGGGTTTCTGTGAAAGTACTAAAAATGCCTTCAGACTGTCCTACCTTTTTTTTTTCTTCTTAATATCGGCTAGGCAGGGTGTGACTATTATGGAGATCTTTGAATCTGGCTGAAAATTCTGACGGAAACATCTGTCAACATGTAGACAGGTTAAGTTAGAGTTAAATATGTTTCGGTAGTCCTGCGACATCAAGCACCCCCCCCCCTGCTCACTTCCTAAACCTGCAGATTGCAAAACAAGTATAGAGCAAGAAAGGTGTACATGTGCTGCAGCTGGCATTCTCTCTCAAAGCATCTGAGCAGACTGCTGTCACACGTCACAGCGGCCCAGTCCACACATGCAGGGCTGGGTCGTCACTACATGATGTATTTGAAACGTGTGCTCTCTCTCTCTCTCTCTCTCTCTCTCTCTCTCTCTCTCTCTCTCTCTCTCTTGCGCTCTCTTCTCTCAGAGGTGTTGTGCAGAAGGTCACGCTGGAAAGGTACCTTTTCCTTCCATTTCTGGCAGGCTTCAGAGATCCGTCATCCGAGAAATTAACGGGACCGGTCCAATTTCCTGTCTCGTCCCCTTTGAGTCGGCTAAACTGTTGCGCACTAGCAAGAAAATGAATCAGTTTATTTGTGATTTGTTGTCCTCACTGTGCAGGAAGTCAAAACACACACACACACACACACACACACACAACCAAGCCCAAACTCCAATTTGCACATTCACACACACACATAAACATTATGGGGCAGCAGCTTTCTGGCTCAAGAAAAACAAGTCAAAGTGTGACATCATTAATGGGAGGAATGATTTCTCGGTTGATGACGTCATGGTTGGAATGGTTCCTTCGTGCTCAGCTGTGCAGTTGCCAGTTGCCCTATCCTGGGTGGGATTCAACACCCGCATCCTGGAATATCGGCCTGCAGGAGCGTTGGACTACTAGTTGGAGACATTGGACGGATTTTGCCAAGCGTGCCGAGGAAGACTTCGATGGTTTCAAGCGAATCTTCATCCAGATATTACTTTAAAGTCGGTGCCTTCGGGGAGTATCTCAACTTCCTCTGGTGCTTTTACAGTACAATGCTTATTAGCGACTGAATATTAGCGTATCTTTGCCTCTAGTGCGGTGATTCTCAAAGTGTGGTACGCGTACTACTAGTGGTACGCCAAAGAATCACTGAATTTTAGTACAATGTTTATTCAACTTTTATGTGCAATACATTAATTGAATCAATATTTAAGTACAGTTTTTTTTTCTTCCTATATTTAAGCGCAGTCTTAATGTTGAAACTGTAAAATGTTACAATGGCTGACAATATTAAATATACTTCTTCAGGAATAAAACCTCTGCCTTGTTTTTGATGAATACTTTGGCCTACTACGCTGCTGTATAGTGCTGGTCATTATGGTGGTACTTGGAGAGCAAAGTATTTTCTGAGGTGGCACTTGCTCTAGTGCATTCATTTCCACTAAACCCATCATGGTGAATATTTCAGAGGAGGCCATCTGGTGCTGGTGACTCATACCTCGCATCATTTTAGAGAAGTGGGGGGCATCGGTTTGCCCCTCGGTCGGTTTCTAGTACATTTAGCAGCAATAGTAGCTGAGTGACGTCTACCTGGGTAGAGAAGTGAAAATGTCCTGGATAGTGGAAACCAAACATGAAGTGTCTGTTGACTAGTAAGTATCTTTTAAGAAACTCATCCCAACATAATAAAGGTTAAGAGTCTCAGTGGGTGTGACACTCATCCCGTTACCGTTACCGAGCGTTATGCAAACATTCATGTGTGACTAACGTGTCAGAGTGCTCCGTGGGCGGCGTGCTAAATTGAAGCTGAAGAGCCTTTCTGGGTGCATTATGCGATCGAGTATTCATTGCGGGGCACTCGTGGCAACGCTCACGCAGGAGCATCCAAGACCTCGAATGACGCCGTTTCACCCGTTTGCTGAGCGGAACGCGCTAATATCCGCCTGATGTTCCCCGGTTTAGGATGTGGAGCTACAAGAGGAACTCAAAAGAATACAATTGTATTGCTTTAAACCATTCGTTTTGACCCTTAAAAAACCTGAAAGCTGGCCTTGATCAGCAGCATGTGTATTGTTGGATATTTTCCAAATGTGTGGCTGCCCATAAAACCCCCTTGTGAATCTCACGTGGCTCCCGAGGACTCAAAGGTCAACACGTGGTCATCAAGTCAGACATTGAGGGTCCATTTATCTCCTCGTGACTCAGTTAGGAGCACAGAGGGACGGTAATGTAAGCATTAGTGTGGACCAACAACAAGCTCTGCTGCACGTGATGTCCTCTGATTCTGCCCCTGAGCCGCCTTAATGGGAATCGAAAGCAGGGAGGACTTTTATACTTATTGGATTTCGGGACTCGGGTGGTTTTCTGGGGACGGTCTTGATTGATTCAGGTGTCCCATTTATTGTTTTCAGAGTGGTTTCCTGTAACAACTATAATCCTCCTAAAAAGGGGGACCGATTGTCTGTATCAAAACACAAAATGTAACTATTGTATTAAAAGGAAAAACAGATGTGAGATCGTCTTGATGTCTTTCTTGTTTCCTTACAGCAGAATACGTATCAGAAAATGTGTTGATAAGTGGGTAGCACAATTGTGTGCTTTTTTGTCCTTAACAGGGAACCACTCTTGTGAATAGAGTAAGTGCTTTGTCTTATGAATAATAAAGGAGCGGATTTATGTGCTGTTCTGTGTTACGCGTTCAGCTGTTAATCCAAACAGAGAATACACCATGCAGGGAAAGCTCATGAGCAGTCCAAGAAAAACAACTTATTGGAAAGCTAATAACGATAATAGATGTGTTTCACTCTAACAGTTATTTTTTTCAAGCAAGAATTAGCTGGTTTATTTAGAATTGAGAGAACGTTTTACCTCCTGCCCTGATAATAGAACGTTTTAACCGACGATGAAATTCTGTTCTGTGGGCAAAGCAGCTAATTTTCCGGATGCACTAATCAAACCGCTGGAGCCTCGGGCGTTTGTCGCTGTTCTTTCAATCGCTCACAGTATTTTTAGATGTCGCCCCCACGTTGGAGTTAAAAGTGGGTCTCTAACTGTGACCACTTAAACGAGCCTCTTGAATCAGCGACTTCACAATCACACATTCACCGCCACTTCAGCTCAAATGGGACGAGCTGATTCACGTGACACCACAAGGTGCCTCCGTGGAAACGCGATGTCCAGAGGAATCCAGTGCAGCGACGTCCCTGACTGGGTTTGACTCTAATGGAGGGGGGGAGGGAGGGAGGGGCAGAGCCCTTTGCCCTTTGCCCTCTGGTCACGGGCGATGGACGCACACACGCAGCCAGCTGCTGTAGGACTGATGGAACTCTACCTACGCACCCGAAGGCCTCGCGTGACGCTGCTCTGGGCCTCGGCGACTCGGGGGGGGGGTACCGAGGTTGGGCGTGGTCGAACCCCCCCCCGCCCCGAGCTCTCTCTGCAACACACACACACACACACACACAGGCAGACATCACTGCCTCTCCGTCTTTCACTCTCGCCCCCACTTGCACTGGGGTGCGGGCGCGGACAGACTGTAGCAAAATGGCTGCCGCTGCATGAGACGGCGGCTTTTGGTTAGCCTGTCCCCCCCCAACCCCTCTCCTCCCTCCCACCTCCACCCGTTTTTCTCAGTGTGTGTGTGTGTGTGTGTGTGTGTGTGTGTGTGTGCGCGTGTGTGTGTGCGCCCGAAATTCATGTATCTCACCGCAGAGGTGGAGATGCATGAATCCACCACCGTCAGAGCGGCCCAGCGGGGCGGCAGTGGAGGGTTCAGCAGCCGTGAGGGAGCTTTTCAGATCGAAGCACATGTATGTTTTGCTTTGAAGTCAGCATACATGTGCTTAAAAATATCTGGAAGCTTCTTTTTTTTTTTTTTTTTTTTTTTTTAAGATTGTTGCAGTGAGATTTGGGTTTCTTTGCGGGATGCTTCTTTTAGTTTGCGAAACACCTGGAGATAAAACATCCTGCGCTTCTCTGCATCTGCTCGTCTCACACGGACAATTAGTCTGAGAATGTGAAGAAAAGGTCTCCCGCGATGATGCGTCTTTAAAAAGGGTTCGCTGAAGAGGACCACCCGTATGAGGGCGACAGATACCTTTGCAGAGGTATTATGAAACACGTCTCTGCAGTGGCTGAGGGCGAGCTGGGTGCAACCTGGTGGAATGATTTATTTAACAGGGACCAACATGAAATACACATCATCTTCGTTGTGACAATCTGATGCCTCTGTAAGATGTAGGCTATACGACCAGTCCTGAAGGCTGAAACAGAAAATCAAATAAAGATATTTTGGGGGGGGGGGGGGGGGGGGACAAAAGAAAGGGAAAACCTTACCATACACAGCCGGAACACTGTGTATGGTGTGAATGTGATGCTTCACTTTCAGAAAATATCAAAAAAAGGAATTCCAATGGAAACTGTTTCTATGCCACTGGAAAATAAGATGGATGGTTAATTGCTATTGTTCTTTTCAGCCATGAAAGCTTGTTTCCCCCCCATGCGAACCCATCCGGTATCACACTACCATTCGTTATCTATGCTTCACCATTCAATCACTACATGGGCATTGAGTCTCACACATGAACACTGGCATGCTTTTATTTATTTTGTGTTTATTTTTTACGCTGAACGCTCACACCTTGTTATTGATAGAACAATCGTCACTTACCTCTTGATGTAGTTTTTCCCGTAGAGAATCTGCTGCAGCAGCGTGACCAGTCCGAATGCGCAGAGGAACATGAAACAAAGCGACCTGTTTCCGAGTATGTCTTTACCCGACGACGGGTCGTATGCCATTCTTCGCCGCAGCATCCAGCGCTGATGGTGACACCCGGTTTAGGTGTCTCTCTCCGCCGCATTCAGGACCGGGGTCGTGTACCCGCCGGATATAGCCCTTCGCCCATCACCTCCTCGGGGGCTATTTCGCTGCTCTCGTCACCGGTTTTGGACGATGAAGCATCGCGATGACGAATCGCCAAGCGCTGACCTCAATTGCAGGAAAAAATGAGTCGAAGAGCCCCGCGTGGCCACCTCTGATAAAGTGGTTTGTTATATATGGAGGAATTTTCCGCGGAACATATGGTGCGTCTCCGCGACGAGTTGCAGCCGCTCGCCGGCCCCCCCCCCCCCCCAAAAACGACGCGCCGCAGCAACGTTCACTCTGTACAGGGCGGATGCCGAGATATTAAATCGGTGGGAAAGGCGCGGTCCATCGCTTGCGAGCAGTGACAGGAAACGCAAAAAACACTCACATTCTCCACACATCTGAAATCTGAGCACAGCTAGCGGGACTGAAATGAAGTGGGGGAGGATGTGCGCCTTTTCTCAGCCGGGCACCCGGGGGCGCGATCGCGCTGTACAGTTAGATGCTCCTCACTCCTGAGCCGAAACGCAAGGTCATGGTCTCCTTTGCGTTGATCTTAAAATAGCCTGTTTCAATTAAAGTGACCCCGTTCGGCTGCGAGAACTGTATGCGCTCCTCCTGCACCTGGACTGTAGATGACGTCATCTTAAATCCCCATCATGTCTTGCAGAGCTGATGCGGTTGCAAACATTATGTTTTGACTGCTTTCGTGAAGCTGTTTGTTTGTCTGGGCAGCGTCACTCTTCACCCATACAAGCTGCTTAGCTGTATGTGAAAGGAGGGAGAAAAAGCCATCAGGTGATAATGGTATATACATATCTTGAGATCTGGGCATAATAAATCTGCCCTGCATCTCAAGTATTGATAAGGATGCGTGTGTGCAAATACTTTAACTGAGGGCCAAGGGACTCACAGATTTTACAGCATTACTAATTCAAGTAAATCACTGAACCATCTGTAAGATGGAAACACAAGCAAAGAAACACAGACATCCTTCTATCGTTGTTCCCTTGGCCACAGCGAGGGAACGGCATGGCCCTGAGGACCTGCGGCAGATCGCATATCCCTGCAGCTTGTTCTGGGGCGGCCCAAGAGCTCCTCCTAGTTGGAAAACTTGCCAAGCAAAGCTCATTTATGCCACCTACCCACAGTTATTTTCTTTGACGCTCGTTTGACTGTAAATTGTCATTACGAGTTTAGAACATTACCATGGCTGGATTAAACTGCAGTAGGCACAACTTCCATTTTACCTCATTCATAGTACCACTGCTTGACTTTTATTATTTGTTAGAAATTAAACGACTGTTTACTGTGTTTTAGTCCTCCCCAAGAGCAATAAAATCATCATGAATTACGTTGTCAACATGCTGCATGAAATATGTAATTTCATGTAGTGAGGGAAATTAAACTAACGCTCCTTTTCGCGTACAAACACATTAGCATATTAGCTATGTGCTACACGGGGTCACATTTCTGTGTTACACAGGAAGCAGCACGGATGTGATTTTATGCGTCGCGGGACTCTCTTCCGGTCTCTTTCCCCTTAGCCACCGGACGAAATGGTACGTTGAAACGATGGCGGACAGAAATCTCTTAACATCTGAGAATCGCGTCGTTTATCTGACGCGACCAGTTGGTTGTAGTTGTTTGAATAAGCCTCGTAAGCGTTCGGGTGAAGTATTTTTGATATGAAGCTTGGTTTTAATGTGGATATCGCTGTTCTTGTTCCACCGAGCCAGCGGTAATTTGCTGCTCGTAGCATTGAGATTCAGAGCACCAAAATCGGGTTTGTTTGCCGTAAAAATACCACGTAACGTTTATGTAACGCAGAGATTCTCCGGTCCTACCCGGTAGAATTGAGTGAAACGTGATTTCATCCGTCGTGTAAATGTAGCCGGCTTACTGTGTTTACGGGCTAGCTCTTCCATAGTGGTTAGCATTGCTAGCTTGCCGTTTCATCCAGCTCTAAAATGTGCTTATGCTACCGATGAAACGGTACCGCCACACCGCTGACGCTTTAATGCAGCCGCACACGGGTATGTTGTAAAGGTTTCTGCTTTCAGGGTCTTCGTATTAATTAAATCTTATTTTTGTATTATTGGGTTTCCCGCAGCCAACATCATCAAGTGTCTGAAGTCGCGTGCCGAGTCTTGAGTCTTGTCAGTGATGTTTTCAAAAAAACCAATGTCTGAACAAATGATTTCCAGTGATTTCATCTTTTGTTACTGAGACAAGACCGCCAGACCCCATGACCTGTGGACGAAGCATCTGGGAATTATCTGTGACTATCCCTTTTTCTAATAATCTCATTCCTCAGACCAAGGGAACATCCTCTTTCGGCAAGCGCCGGAACAAGACGCACACCCTGTGCCGTCGTTGCGGCGCCAAGGCTTACCACCTGCAGAAGTCCTCCTGTGGCAAGTGTGGCTACCCCGAGAAGCGCAAGAGAAAGTGTAAGGCACCAAACGCTGTCCCTTCACTGGTTAAACGTGCTGCAGAACATGTGATGGGACTTCATAATCTCCGTGTTGTCGCACTGTTTTTGATTCATGCTGATTTTTTTTTCTTTTCTTCTAGACAACTGGAGTGCTAAGGCCAAGAGGAGGAACACAACTGGAACCGGCCGTCTGAGACACCTGAAGGTCGTCTACCGCAGGTTCAGGTGAGATGATCTTTAGCGCTTGCGTACTTTGGTGAGATCCAGTGTTTTTCGAAGTGACCGCTGTTTGGGCTGCATGGTTTTCAGAAAGGTATGTTCGCTTTCAAGCACTCCTGAAACCGCTGGAGCAGTAAGCACACTTTAATGTTTGATTTATCAACTTTGAACTACAAACATGGGATCTGCTGTTTAGATGTGTTGACAAATTCCCTCTTGCAATATAAGCAAAATCTCTCATTCTGATATCTGCCAAAGGAAGCGGATATTGCCTCTAGTCTCGATTTCAGGTTGAGATTAAATTTAAATTAACGCTTAACATCTGTAATGTTTATCACCAAGAACTGTTTATATACAGGGCTCTTCAATGCTGCTTACCAATGATGGTGAAAAATAAATGTCTGAACAAATGATTTCAATATGATATCAATATTTTCTCTGAGGTAAGCTTTATTGTGCTCGAAGGGTTTTGTGAGCGTAGCCATATTTAAGTTGGTTGTTGGGCTGAAGGTTTGCTGGCGTTACTAATGCTCCAGTCGTGCCACATTGTATTAATTTCATGTAGCTGCAAGATCAGGATTCTTTAGTTCAAACTTGGTAACCAAGCAGTTGTTGGTTTAAATGTCAAGAGGTATATTTAATGAGATTATATGACTAATCTCTAAGATTGGAATTCAACAAACCCCTGGTTGTTGTTGGTGACTCATTAGTTAAGAACAGGCACAGACATAACCTTAGTTTATCATTCGTGCCACAGACTGTTACTTATTCTAACTTGACTTCCAAACAAATCCAAGAAGAACTAAATATTTAGGGTTTAGAATGAAGCGTCTCTACCGCAGTGACTGTTTTTAGCTAGTTGCCTCGTTGGTTCACCGACCACTCTGACTTCTAGCATTTGTGGTAAACTGTGGGCCGCAAAACTATTGTTTTGCAAATGTTTCGGATCACTGCTTAAATTGCAATTTCCTGCATAAACTTTTTTTTTTTTTTTTTTTACAGGAATGGTTTCAGGGAAGGAACCACCCCCAAACCCAAACGCGCAGCAGTGGCCGCCTCCAGCTCATCCTAAAATACACATTTTGTTTTGAATAAATGTGGTGTTAAACCGGAGTTTCAGTCTTTTCTCTTTGTCTATAAGCTTCATTGTCCAGTGGAAGCAACACGGGGAGTTCATTCATTCATTCCTCAGTTCATTTGTGCAGATCTCTAGTAAAGGGGACTTTTTTTTTGTCAGATCTAAACCAAACCTGAAATAAATGCGTTTCCAGAATTGTGAACTATTGTGTTAATGCTGGTGGTCGTGTCGCTGGGTAGCCAATGATCCCCAAACTACATTCCTTGTTGAAATGGTTGCTAAGGTAAACCTATGATGCAGTCAAATCCTTAGATCTCTTGAGGGAAAAATTCTTGCCAAGTCTGCTCCACCCAAACTTACTGGATGGAGGAAAGTGTTGATGTGCACTTAGCTCCCATGAGCCAAATCACTTGGTTTGCTTTTGAAATTTAATTTATAAATGCTTGTGGAGCCTTATGAGGTTCAATGACATTTAGCGCGAATGCATTTTTTAAAATATCAGACCATGTGCAAAGGCCTCTTAAATGATAAATGTCAGACCTTTCACACCGAATGCACTGGTAAGCAGCTGGAATTCTTTGTTTTCTCCAAGTGAACACTGGGAAAGCTTTTTTTGGGGGGGGCAGAAGTTGGTGTCTATGGCAAACGTTTCAGCACTGGACTCTAACCAAACGCGTTACTTGCATAGTTGAGATTAAGTTCAACTTCTTGATTAATCATCCAAACACCCTCCACCCAACGGCTCGTGTGAGGCTCTTCACGGTTCTTCCGGTGAAGCGTTTCCAAGCTTTGAACACCAGTCACCCTCCCTGCTTCACGACGTAAACGTGCAGCCGGTCGAAAACCTCCAGTGGCAGAGCACCAGTTCCCAAACCTCAACAACAAAACAAGTCTAAATATTTATCCCAAGCCAAGCAATGCTGATTAACAAACCAGAGAAAGATTGGTGCTTTATGGCGAGCAGCTGGACGACGTCAGACCACCACGGTGAAGGGAGGCCTGTGGGCCATATGTGAGACTGTTTAAAATACTGCAACGGGTAAAAGCATTAAATCAGCGTGCAAAGAACTCCGCTACATGTTTAACGCCTTAGAGAAATTTCCAAGCTGTGTTTTTTTTCTTCCTCACTAGAACTGCCCTCTACAATGTCAATATAAAATGGGCCTTTTATCTGTTGGTGGATCGGGGGAGTCCAACTTCTGCAGACGGAGAGTCTGGCTTCCATAAGTGTGAAAGCATTTAACAGAAGCAATGTTTTTCAAACATTACTGAATCCCAGCTGTTTTTAACTCACATTATTGCATAAATTCACTTTTCAAACAGTTACCTTTCTACACTTCATTTTCAATTTAAATTGCACTGCACTCATGCTTTGCCTTGTTTGGATGTTATGCTTAATGTGTTTGTGTAGTGGGTTTGCATTACAGAAGCGTTCCCAGTATTCACAGTGAAGAATCAGACTGCCATCTTTCCAAAAACAAACCATGTCTGACAACTTCTGTATTACAACTGACACACTTTGCATGTAACCAAAGGGTTTTGGAGGCGAAAATACTTCCTGCTCTTCTCCCCTGCGGGGTCAGAGGCGAGATCTTCCATTACATCCAGGCCCTCTACTTGGACCCTTTGCCCTTTTTACCTGCTCTCTGGCCTCAGTGTGGGCTGATACGTGCCACGCAAACGTTAGAGCCTCCATGTGCAGCTCAGCGCTTTGCCAACGAAACCAACGAGCCAGAAACACCGACCCGAGGAATGACGCAACACCTCCCGTTTCAACGTGAATCTAATGCGCTAAAAAGCTCCAGTGCGTTGAATATTTTGGGATGCACCGCGTTCCAAGGATGAACCTTTACTATTTATCGGCCCTTTAGAAACCAAACCGTGTTGTAAAGTTCAAGCTGCGTCATATCGCATGCTGGCTGCGAACCCGAAAGGAATGACTCGTCTGCTTTGCATCACATCCAACGGTTTCCTCCTAAAATCCGACTGCCGTGGGAACGTTTGTTAATATAAACGGGGGCAGCACGAAGGGGAGGAGACATTGCACGGCAGCATCGCGACGTGGAGCCGACAGGCGGCGACCGGGACGCGCGTAAAGGCGCACCGCACCGCGCCGCAGTCTGCGTCGCTCTCTCCAGGTAAACGACTCACAGGCAGGAGGTAACTCACAGGCAGGAGGTAACCTGTTTTTGTAACCCGTCCCCCGCCCCCCTCCTCCTCCTCTTCCTACTCCTTCTCCCCCCCCCTCATCTCCTGGATTGTTGGACTTTTCTCCCACATCTCCGGCAGTTTGGCATGACATCCTCCTGAACCGAAGCTGCTGTGATGAGATGTAAGTAGACGCCTGCTTTACTCCGTCGCTCGTTTCTCTGGTTCGATTCTGTTATTTGCTTTTTTTTTTTTTTTTACTGAACCAAGAGCAAAGTGAATTGATGTTGAAGTGTTGTTGAAGCCTCTGTCCTAGGATCAGTGTGCTGCCTGCTCTTTCTGTTGCCTGCGTGCCGGGGGGATGAAGTTACCTCAGACACAGGTAGGTGAGAGGTCCATGTCTCCATTGCACTGTAAACATCTGTCAGTATTATTATTTTATTTTATTATTTTATTTGTATTTTTTTAAAGCGTCAACGAGGTTTAATGATTTGTTCCCCTTAGAGGCTCGCACATTCCGCTAACCTCCCCCAAAACAAAGGCAGGCCCTGGCAAGCCCACCTCCAGAACAGTAACCCGATTCATGAAAGGACTCTGCCAAAAAATAGGACTCATACATGCATCAGCATTCCCTTCTGGTGTTGATTATGATAAGGAAATACTTCAGAGGCCTGATTGGACCAAAGCAGTGAGATCATTCTATTCATTCCAATAAAAGGAGGTTTCTTGAAATATATTAGTATAGTTCCTGGATGAATGAAATTCCAGCAGGGAAGCCGCCAGACCGACTTTTCCTGCCCGACCACGTTTACTCCTCTTATCCCCCTGCCCCTCTCACGCAGGTGAACAAACAGTTGCCCCTCCTCTCTCTTTTCATGCGTTTCTTTGCCTCCATAGTGTCACTCCTCAGGTTTCCTCCCTGCGTGTGTGAGATGTGTGCGTTTGGAGAGCGTTTCAGACTCCGTCGCAGATCTTTTGGTTTCTGGGTTGGGGAGACAGAGGAGAGGACATGTTTTTGCATGTGCACTTAGATTTGATGCAGGCTTATCCTGGTGGCGTTATCAATTATTACACAGTTCACATATCAGTACCTTGAACTATTTCTATGAGCGCGTTGTAACGCGTTCATGTGTGTGTGCAGGATTTTGTCAAAATGTCTCTTAGTGCCTTTCGTCATCAAAGACAAACATCTCTGCTTTTGCACTTGATACAACCAACTAAACAGAACAAGTCTTCACAAGATAGGTCGAGGAATCTTTCCAAGTATGACGTCGGTCGTCTTTGCAGCTGAAATTACTCTCTTGGCACATTCAAGATACCGAAACACATTGTCCTGAGCAGTGCACTCATGGGGGGAGTTAATTGCATCCCCTTGACGGCGTTTTGTTTTTTTGTGTTGTGCCCCGCAGTGAACCCGTGCTGTCACTTCCCCTGCCAGCACTGGGGCGTGTGCGTGAGGTATGCTGAGGACAAGTACGAGTGCGACTGCACCCGCACCGGCTACGGCGGAGAAAACTGCACCGTCCGTGAGTCGTCCACGCATCCTCCCCTGTTATTGCATTCTTAAGAAGTTTCGTATGAAGGATTCCGGGTTTGATGTCAGGAGGATAAAACGGGTTACATGGTTTTGTTTAATCAGGATGTAGTGGAACTTAGCCCCATCCGACCCCTCCCGGGCCTCAGAGCTTGGGGCTTTTAGGTCTAGACGCAAATATTTAGGAAAGAGAAACAGGCGCAGCAGCCAGAACGAGACCAGCTGGACCAGAGCGACTTCTGCTGATCTTCTGCTGCTCATTGGTTGGTTCTGGCTGCTGCTGCAGTAACGTAACACCCGCCGGGCCATCGCTCTGATTTCATCAGAGGATGCCGGAAAGTGAGAGTCCGATTAGAGGGGCGGGGAAGAGAAGAATTGGGCAACAGGAAAAAGGGGATTGAAACACTTTAGGGTCATCGTTGGGATCTTGGAGCTGAGCTATTTGCTTCTGGTAGGGGTTGAAAGAGACCCGAATCGGAGCCGAAAAGTGAAAAGAAATGGAGCATTACCTAAATGAAAATCTTCAGTTTGATCCAGGGAGACCAGGCCTGGCCTCCAGTCTCCTCTTGGACTCAGTTTTTATTGACTTTGACCAGCTGAGGGAATTTCTTTCCAGTTAGCCAGCCTAACTTCCCGTAATAATAATTTATAACAATAACAATTAAGTCATTTCCTTCTCTCAACGTGTCCTCCCACCGCAGCGGAGTTCTGGACCCGAGTGCGTCTGCTGGCGAAGCCCAGTCCGGATGTGCTGCATTACATTCTCACACACTTCAGCCGCCTCTGGGACGTCATCAACTCCACCTTCCTTCGGAACGTCCTCATGCGGCTGGTCCTCACAGGTCTGTGGTCAGCTGTTAATTCATTCCATGAAATCCATTCAGGGTTTTTTTTTTTTTTTCTCAAAATTCTAAGTGTTTTGTTTTTTAATTAACAGTAAGGGCCAACTTAATACCAAGCCCTCCGACCTACAACTCTAAATATGGGTACCTCAGCTGGGAGTCCTACTATAACCTGAGCTACTACACTCGGATTCTGCCCCCAGTGCCGAAGGACTGCCCCACACCTCTAGGGGTCAAAGGTTAGCCACTCATTCATGTCTTTGCTTGCCATCGATAAAAGTATTTTTTCGCTATCTGTACTGAAACTGAAATGGATGCCGATTGTTGACCTTGGGGTTCCAGCGGGGCGGCACAATGTGTTTCACGGACGCACTATTTCAGTATTATGACTGGAAGTGCGGCGTATCTGTGTTTCCGGCACGCGCACTGCGTGACGTCGTGCTTCCCCCCCCCCCCTCACCTCCTCCCCCTTTTTCAGGCGAGGCCGGGCTGCCTGACCCTGAGCTGCTGGTCGACAGGCTGCTGAAGAGGAGGACGTTCAGGCCCGACCCCCAGGGCTCCAACCTTCTGTTCGCCTTCTTCGCGCAGCACTTCACCCACCAGTTCTTTAAGACCTACAATCGCATGGGAGTGGGTTTCACCAAGGCTCTGGCGCACGGGGTCAGTCCACTCACAGCCACCCTTTGTGTGAATAACCGCCTTCTCTTTCATGCTTTGAATATATGTATATCCTCTTTTTTGCCTCATTATTCCCTTTTTTTATTCACCAAATTCCCTGTCATTTCCTCCCCCCCCCCCCCCCCCCCCCCCCCCAGGTGGATGCAGGGCACGTTTACGGAGACAACCTGCCACGTCAGCTTCAGCTCAGGCTCCACAAGGACGGAAAGCTCAAGTATCAGGTGCGAGAATGAAAAGGAAAAAGCACAAAGACCAGTTAAAGAGCAGAAGAAATACTTTTCACTCCAAGGGTCCGGAAACCTCACTAAAAGTGCTGTGGATATATTTGACTCTATTGGTGTGAATACCAACGCTTCACTGTGAGGGGTTGAAACTGACATTCATTCAATTTTTCTCCCTCAGTTAGTCGAGGGCGAGATGTACCCTCCGTCCGTGGCTGACGTCCCCGTTCGGATGAGCTACCCCCCGGGGCTCCCTCCCGAGGCCCAGATGGCCATCGGCCAGGAGGTGTACGGGCTGCTGCCGGGTCTGGGGATGTTCGCCACGCTGTGGCTCCGGGAGCACAACCGGGTGTGCGACGTCCTGAAGGCGGAGCATCCCACCTGGGACGACGAGCAGCTGTTCCAGACCGCGCGCCTCGTCATCATCGGTGAGCCGGACAGAAATTTCGACGGAACGGTTTGACAATTTTTTGGGGGCGGGGATTAATATCGGCCGATTATTGGCACCTCAGTGCATTAAACCTTTAGCGAAGTCCACATAGTTGAACCTGTTACATCATGTCCCGGCTGCAAATTTCACTTGAATGAGATGGCTTAACTTTAATCCGCCCGCCTTCTCTGTGTCTCTGCGCGTGTCCCTCAGGCGAGACAATAAAAATAGTGATCGAGGAGTACGTGCAGCACCTCAGCGGGTACCTGCTGGAGTTGAAGTTCGATCCCACCCTGCTGTTCGACTCCGGCTTCCAGTACGGGAACCGCATCGCTCTGGAGTTCAGTCAGCTGTACCACTGGCACCCGCTGATGCCCGACAGCTTCCTCATCGACGGGGACGAACTGTCCTACAAGCAGTTCCTCTTCAACAACTCCGTGCTCACCAACTACGGCATCGAGAAGCTGGTGGACGCCTTCTCTCGCCAAGTTGCTGGCCAGGTAACAAACAAATATGGAGAAATAAAATTGTATTTTTTTTTGTATAGTTGATTGGAAGCTCTGACAATTATAAGAACGTTTTAGCAGTGCCGGCCCGAGCCTCTTAGGGGCCCTAAGCAGAATTTTATTTGGGGGCCCCCCTCCCACCACGCACAGTCACCTGTGCTAGAAGCTTAGCACATAAGCGAACTAAGCGGCTGCTACCTCCTTAGTTCGGCCCTGCATTTTAGTTAGAACAATTTAATTCAACCGGCAGTATTGCACGCTTCAGACAGATAGTGGTTGTCTGCTTTGCTGGTATCATGTGTGTATTATGTGTGTATCAAGTGATAAAAGTACTGAGGTCTCACATGTTTTGATACAGATGTGTGACCAACTGGGGTTTGTCTCGTACTTTATACTTATACCAATGCTTTTTGTTGGGAAATAAAAACAAAATTGTGCAAAACATGCATCAAAGAAACAAATATTGATGTTTGGGTTTTTTTTGGTGCGCCTGCTACAAACCGAAAATGTTTTTTCCCTAATACGCTTTTCAAATCAAATCCACTCTTGTCCCGCAGGTCGGCGGTGGCTACAACATCAACGCTGCGATGACCAAAGTGGCTGTGGTGACCGTTAAGGAGTCCCGCCAACTCCGCATGCAGTCCTTCAACCAGTACAGGAAGCGGTTTAACCTCAAGCCGTACACGTCGTTCAGAGAATTCACTGGTAAATCCCGAGCCTGGTGCTGCTGGGCGGGCGGCAAAGCCAATCGACCGGCCATTGATCCATTGGATTGTAGATAATTCCATTAACTGTGATTACTATTTGCAGATAACGAGGAGATCGCCCAGGAGCTGGAAGAACTCTACGGGGATGTTGATGCTATGGAATTTTATCCCGGCATGTTGTTGGAGAAAACCCGTCAGGGGGCCATTTTTGGAGAGAGCATGGTGGAGATGGGTGCCCCTTTCTCCCTTAAAGGGCTCCTCGGAAACCCTATTTGCTCTCCGGGCTACTGGAAGCCCAGCACGTTTGGGGGCAAAGTGGGCTTTGACATAGTGAACTCTGCCACGCTGAAGAAGCTGGTCTGTCAGAACACGAGGACGTGTCCTTATGTGGCGTTCAGAATACCAACAGAGGAGCAATCCAGAAGAGCGAATGGCGACAGCGAAACAAAGACCGATGAGCTTTGATTCTTTGGAAACACCAGAAGGTTATGGTTTAAGATCCATATGTTATGGTGAAAAGGGCAGCTGCCAAACAATAAAAGATGTTTGTGTAGAGAAAAGCCAGTCGTGGTGGTCTGAATCTTGTAAATCATGTGTTTGTTGAGGTTGAATGATGACGAGAATAAACAGGATGCACAGCGTTTGCTTGAAAACCCAGAAAACCTTTTGTCTCTGAAAATTTTTAACAAATATGAGATTGTTTATATTTGACCAAACTGAAACACCACAAATACCAATTTGAAAAGAAACATTTTGCCGGGCACTTTCCATTTAATTTCTATTCTATTTAGTTTCTAATTTTCAGATTATATTCATTTTGTAGTGCTCTGTTATAACAATAGGAAGAGTGTATAATTATATTATTAGTATCATGGTACTGTACTGGATAAAAATGTTTCTCTTGGTAAATTTGGTGAGCCTACCAGCACTGTTTTGTTGTAGCAGTAGTTCTGGTGGTGTTAGTGCTATCTGTCCTACTCCATAGCCACGTTGCCCTCTAGTTGGCCATTTGGAAACTGCACAATAACAATTCCAGCATCTTCCTGCATTTCCTGGGTCAGTAAAAGGAACCCGGATGAGCCGTGGTACCGCGTTGCCTTTAAATGCGCTCTGTAAAGTCTACCTTTAACGCACGGTTACTTCAGAATTTGAACCCTCCATCACACTCCATACTTTGAATTACATATTCAGAAGACAAGACCACAAGAATGAACTTCACAGCTCAGCCAATATGAGTTCTTATTGTTGGATTGAGGTTCCAACTAAACTAACCTAAACAATGTTTTAACTAATGCAATTCGGGGTCATATGTGAGTTTACAAGTTGTTGATAACATCGAATATTGAATGATGGCAATTTCCTGTTATCTCTACACATTACACATATCTTAAACCGAAAATGAATCAGCTAAATGTCTGTTATCTTTTCGCTTGCACTTTCTAATTACGAAATGTTCGTTACCCGTGAAGGCACCACGCATCGGGAGAGGGCTTTGCGGCAGCTAAACGAGCAGATTAACGGCAGTGAGCTTTCGGAGTTGGTGATATTTTACGAACCGTAGCTGGTCATAAAACCAAAGTACGGTGAGTAATGGACATCAATATGATCATTTAGGGGTGGTTATTGATTAAATATGCTCTCGGTTTATAGAGGCAGCGCACTGCGAGAGACGTTAGCTCGGTTGACGTGCCGTTAATGCTAACCGAACGTTAGCTCACGAGCTCCACCGGTTGGACCCGTGCCCTACTTCCGCAACGATATTATTGGATTGTCTCTATCCTCTTTCTGTTGGCTTTGAGGTTCTTGGGGAAAACGGCAAAATACAGAAAGATCTGTCCAGCGATGGCCATCTGATTTTGATGCTACCCGTCGTAGCTGTCACATCACCAGCGATTCAGAGAAACCAGCAGCTAACTGTTAGCTGACAGTGTGCTGCGGGCCTCCGCTCCTACTGTTTATTACCTGTGTTGAGTACATTTTATTGAGTTTGTCCGCCATGTCAAGTAGAGTAGCTGTGACATTAGTTAAAATCAGTTTTTTTTTTATTTTTGCTTCCCTGCCACTGTTGAAATGAGAGGGGGCGTCTGCCTCCTCCTATCTGTGCACATATGTTGCCCTACTAAAGGGTCAGTGCATCATTAAAGACCTCTCCGTATTGTTGACACACTTCTCATACGCCGTGTGTAATGCAGATGTCCTATTTTTGGACATAAGCCCTTTCTGTCTGACCCGTAACAGCTTGAATGGCTGTCAGTCTACATCATTCTGCTCCACGGACTGCTGCGATCTGCCGTTCCGCTAACAGTGTGCTATTGTGTGAGCTGGGTAAAAAAAAAAAAGTAGCATTATAGTGTGTATGTATTTATACACACACATATATATATATAATCGCTGTCAGCTGCAGCTTATTCAAATGTAGTCATTTTCTTAACAAAATAGAGACTGCCTTTTCTATTCAAATAGTCTGGGGTTTTGGGTGTAAGCAAATTGGATTTATCTGCATTGATGCTCAATACAGCTTTCACATTCTTGCATTGCAAAGATAAATAACGTGATTTGTTAACGTGATTGACACTGTTAACACGTTGAATCTAAAACATTGAAAACTTCTGCCCTCAGTTGAGCCGTTGTCATGACGACTCTGGATGACAGAATTCTGGGGGAGAAGCTGCAGTACTACTACAGCAGCAGCGAGGATGAAGGCAGTGACAACGAGGAAGAGGATGGGGAGAACAAGACCATCCGAGACGCTAACGTCGAGGAGCCGGAAATAGAATACAGTGCGGATGGAAGTGCTGTCAACACAGGTACTAAGACGAGCACACACACACACACACACACCGAGGAAAGTACTTTCTAAATAAGGCCACCGTGTGCAAATGTGATGGTAAAACGGTCTATCCTCTCTCAGGACCAAAGGGTGTCATCAATGACTGGAGGAAGTACAAGCAGCTGGAGGTGGAGCAGAAACAAGAGCAGAAACAAGAGATGGAAAGACTGATCAAGAAGCTGTCCATGACCTGCCGCTCTGATCTCGACCTGGAAAAGGACAAAGACAAACAGAAAGAGCTGAAGGAGAAAATCAAAGGCAAAGTAAGGACACCGATAGATAAGTGAAAGAAGGAAATGCTTGAGAGATTCCTGTTTTTCTCTTCTAACTGGCAGTCCACGGGCGACTCCCTCTTGAAACTGTGCCACGCTCGCTAACGGGACACATGCAGTGGGAAAAGGCTAAATAAAGGCATGATATTAATGAAATACAACCTCATTAACAAAGTGGAATCCCTGCACCTCCATCTTCTAATTTCTGAGAATCTAATTATGCATTAAAGCATTTGGTGACACATTTTGTTTCACTCAGTTTATTATAGTAATAATTAGCCAAAGCGCAACAAATTTAATCTCCAGAAGGAAAATTTGATCCGCTGCTTGTAGAGTCACAGTTATGATACAGGCATTAGAGCAGTATTGATCAACTGATCTGATTCACGGCCAGAAAGAATATTTCCTCAAATGTCAAACAATTCCATTTAGTAACTGGAGGCCTCTTCCTCGTCTACCCCACAGATGACCATGCAAGAGTACAACATGCTCCAGGAGGAAGAGGACGACGAGGACTTCCTCCAGCACTACCGCATGCAGCGCATCGAAGAGATGCGGCGCCAGCTCTGCAGCGGCAAGCGCTTCGCGCAGGTCTACGAGCTCGCCAGCGGCGAGGACTTCCTGGAGGCTTTGGACAAGGAGGACAAAAGCACGCTGGTCATGATCCACATCTACGAGCCCGACATCCCGGGCTGCGAGAGCATGAGCGGCAGCCTAATGTGCCTGGCCCAGGAGTACCCGCTGGTCAAATTCTGCAGCGTGCGCAGCTCGGCCATCAGCACCAGCGCGCTGTTCAGGGACAGCGCTCTGCCCGCCCTGCTCGTCTACAAAGGCGGCGACCTGATCGGCAACTTTGTGCGGGTGACCGACCAGCTCGGGGAAGACTTCTTCGCCGTAGACGTGGAGGCCCTGCTGCAGGAGTACGGCATGCTGCCCGACAAGCCCTCCGGGGTCTCGAAGACCGTCCGCAATGGAGCCATCGTGCAGAACACTGTGAGCGACGACGACTCCGACCTCGATATAGACTAGAGTGGTTCTGCATGGAGTAGAGATGGGGTGTTTTTTTCCATGTATGTGGAGCGTCGTGGGATGACAGATTGACCCAGGATTGCTTTGTTGCTACTCATACAGACGCCGTTGAAGCAGAACCGAAAGTAAATGCACACAACCGATCACGGCCGGAGGATTCTCCTCGTGGCTTCGATCAAAAGTTAGTTAAAAGTACATTTTTGACATTATTAAAGTTGAGAACTTCTACGCAGTGAGAATGCTGTAGATGTTACTTTAAATGTTTTTTCAGCTGTGACTGTCGGTTATTTATTCATCGTGTTTGAACACAATCTCCGTTTTGTTTCATTTGCATTCTTTACTGTATTAAATATTTCACTCTATAGAATCCGAATCCTGCAACCCAAACTGACTTGTAGTTCATTTTTTAAAACTTTTATATGTGCTGTAGCATTTCAAATAGTCAGGATAATAAACAACTGTTTGGACTCGGTGACTGTTGTAATTTTTTACGTTCAGTTTCAGTTAAATCTGAGGAACGATGGTAATCAAAGTGTGTCGTATATGAACAGTGGAAGCCTTTGATTAGATTTGCATAAAAGTCTTGTTTGTAGCCGAGTTCCAAAAACATGCTACGATCAAACCACTGTACACTACGCGCTCCGCCCCAAACAGCCCATCTACAATGTTAGAACACAGCTGGTGATCATGTGACATGAAGAAAATAACACTAAGGAATTGGTTATTGTTTTTTGTTGGCACACCTCCAAATTAATTCTAATATTTTCTATGAAATGCAACTTTATGTCAAAATGAAGTTTGAAATTCTAAACCCATTGTGTTCTTGAGCACATCCTAAAAATGTCCATTTGTTGTATTCAAAGCTCAGATGAACATTCAAAGCAAACATTTTGAGCCGTCAATCAGGTGTCAGTAATGTCATGAACGGAGCCATCGTTCATGTTATTAGTTCCATTTGTGCTTTTCTTGCACAAATATCGGCTGTGAAAAACGTATGATCTCAATATTATTTCTCAAGGAATCCAAACTACTAAATGTTTGTCGTGGTTCTTGGCTTAAGGCATCAAATGAGGTTGTTACACAAATCACCTCATGGAATTAGAATCACATCATCACCATCATCACCACAAAGTGTCACCGGGTTTAATGCGCTTTCACTCGGGCTCCTTTCCAGGTCACTGAACAACCCCCCCCCCCTGACACAGAGGGTCAACTCGATCCACTCAATAATCAGCCGCAGCCCAATTCCAGCTAATCCCCCCTCATATTATCACAACTCAATAATTATTGCGGCATACTTGTGACAAACGACACATTTTCTGTGGTCGATCGAGTTGACGGCGCCTAGAAGCCCCGCATCAGCAGCAGGGTGAGGCCGAGTGACGTCAGCAGCGGCGGGAGCGTCGCCCGCGCGTGCAGGGGAGCGGCTGAGGCCGGCGGGTCGTGTCCACAGAAGGCCTGCTCCAGCAGGAGGTGGGTCTCCGCGCTCACGCCTGCGTGGAAGGGAGAAACCCCGTCAGGACGCCCGGGGAGGCATTCGGCACATTCAACCTCTGGTGCCGCGCAGAGACCAGAGCGTGTCGGGGGAGGGGGGGCGGGAGTTACACACCGTGCTCTGACCATTCGTCCCACAGATGCTGGGCCTCCTCGTCCGGATGTACGCGGTGTTCACGGTGATCTGGGTCTGTGCGAGGGGACAGGAACACACCCGGATCGCGAGTGAAAGTGAGTGGTAGTTCTCTGGAAGAGACGTAAACGGGATGAAAACGGGGCAAAGGGAAGGATTAAGAGCAAGCAGACAGCAGGACGCAGACAGGAAATTAGAGGAGGGAGGGAGGGTGGGGGTTTTGACCTTGGGGACAGAGCTGTCTTTTTTTTTTTAAACAAATTTTCCCAACAGTAATACGCATTTCAGCAGCAGTCCCACAATGCACATGCTGTCCAGGATTCATCCGCAGATTCAAATTCATTTCAAAGGTTGTATTGAAATGTACAAAAGCAACATGTGTACTGATGTAAACAACTTGAATATATGCTCAATGTAAATATATATATATTTAAAGATGGAAAAAGACTGTACCATTGGAGTGATGCACAAGCATCCGCTTGAGTTCCCTGAGGGCTTGGGTGAGGTTTTCCAGCTGATCGTGAAGGTGGATGTTCTCCTCGATCAGAGCATGAATGGTGTCCTGCAGTTCAAAGCTCCGACTTCGCAGGAGCAGCAGGGCCAAGGGCATGAAGAAAAGCGCGGGCCTTAGTCCCCTCATAGCGTCCACTGTGTCACATGTCAGTCCCGTGCAAAAGAGACGCGGTCCACGGCAGAAATGATTACTGCAGAACACTTCGTCAGCTTAAAACTCGAGGGGAGGTGACAGCAGTTTGTTTCTTTCCAAAGCCAGGGGGTGGAAAGCTGCCAGTGGGCTGCTTCAAAATCCATCCAATGTTTCCACCTCATTGGTTACTGTGATCGAAGCGACAGGCCTGGTTTGCTTCAGTTTCGAACTAAATGAAAAATAAATATTTAGTGTCGAGTTCTGGATTTGTATTGGTATTTGCGTAAAATAAACCTTAAACATGGGTATGTTCCGACCGGGCGCAGGAAAAACCTATCGATTAGTTGTAGCTCATTTCTGTCACACGTAGTACGACGTGCACAACCTCACTGGGACGTCAGAGCAGTGAGGCCAAGAGGACATTACTTTAAAGGCTGGGATGTGATTTAACTCCCTGAATAATTGGGGAGATTTGAGCTGATGTTAAACATTCTCCAGAAGAGATCCCTCAGAAAAGGAAACTCAGTGGCTACAAACATTTACATGTGTTGGAGCACCGGTCTCAAAACAAAGTACAACATAGTAATATTTACATCCGTTTAATTTTATGGAGTTAATGGTTTTAAAAAAAAAAAACTACAGATATAACTTACATATATAGAACCCTTACATAATTTAATGTTGAAGTGTGGTTTTTCCAGGACATTTTGGCAATTTATACTCCCAGAAATAATTAAGCATGAAAAAAAATGCTCAGGAAGAACTTGATTCATTTGTCCAAACCATATAGTCATGCAGTCAAATTACAAACCACAGCTGTAGTAGTGATCCAGTCAAGACGCAGGACAACAAGGTGTTTTTTTTTTTCTTTCCAAAGAAGCTTTTATTTAATCATCATGTGCATCATTATGCGGTCTTGGCAGCCCTGGTGCGCTTCTTCTTGACCACAACGGGCTTCTGGCTCTTCAGAATGGCACTGGCACGACGCAGGGCGGCCTGGGGACAAAGGACACTCGAATTATCATACTGACACCATTGAAATACACATCAAGACCCAGGATAAAACAATTTTAGTGGCAAACATCACAAGCTCACCATGCGCAGGTCCTTTCTGTACTTGTTCTTGCTAATGATGTGCCTCAGGCTGTTGAGGGTGGCACGGGAGTTCTTGTTGATGGTGATCTTCTGGTAAGCTCTTACTGGCTTGTTCTGGCCTGTGTGACACGATATAGATGTGAGACATTCATGGAGGAAAAGCAGTCAGTTCGTACAGCGTACATTGACTTAATTCAAACGATTGAGAAAACCTTCCGGTATCAGGTAGTCTAGTCCACAAAACAAATCCCTGGTTTTACAAACACAGAAGGTCCCAGACGACCGAGTCGTTAAATGTTTACCTTTGCGCTTCTTCAGCACTACGACAACCCCCTTGCCGTCGGCAGCTGGCTCCACACCCACAGTCTTCCCGTGCACCAAACCATTGAAGCGGAACGAGTTCTTGGACTTCAGGTTGTTGGGCTCCTGTCACATCAAAACATTACAGTCTCGATCACTCCGATCACGTAAGCTACACGGTCCACTTGGTGTGCAGTATTACAGCAGCGTGTAGACTTTGTTTAGCATGTTTGCTTGTTGCCGTTCCATAAGTGCAGAGCGCCCCCTCCACCACCTCATTGTACTGTTGGCCGATACAATATAAAAAAAAAAAAGAGCTTTTAAAACTCAAGATTTTTTGGGAACACCTAGTTGGGTCTTATAAATGTGGACACACCACATACTCAGATCTTTGGTTTGGCATGAGCAGAGGTAGGTGCAACTTTACTCACAGTGCTGTAAGTCTGTCCGTTCCTCTTGATGAGGAAGCTGGAGCAGTTCCTGATGACCATCCACTGCAAATGGGACGACATGATGAACCTGGACGAAAACAAGACAGTTTAAATTTTAAGATGAAGCCCATCTGACGCACACTTCAGGTGAAGGTTCGAGGTGTAGCCCTTGAACATTTGATACTTGGCATTTGATTGCTAGCACTTTTATAACAAACGTGTTCACTTGGTAACACGATTCCTAAACTAGCCAAACATTTAGGCGTGCGTAGGTGTTGATTAGGTATTGCAAAACATACTGTGTATATTAAACAATTGCAGTTGTTAATACAGTACAGCGCAGTGGTTAAATTGAAGCCCTTAGCTACAGCTAGCTAACGTTAGCTCCAAAGCTCAGCGCACAACGAGGCCTGGTACGGACGACGTGATTGTGAGTGTATTTTTCCATTCCTAAATTATTCTAGGACATGTTATGACCCATATGATACACGAAACTATGCACAATAATAATTGATTACTTTGTGTAACTAAATACAGGCACGGACACTGAATAAATTCACTTTTGTGAGTGGCTAATGGCTGCGGTGACGACCACGTTACCTTTTAGCGGAGGAAAAGAACTGGAGAGACCGGAAACCGCTTAACGGAACCTCTAACTCAGATCAGTGCGCGCCTACTGGGACTTTTTATATATAGTTTGCAATCAAACACATGTTTTATCCAATATTAAAGATATAATTCAATGCCACGTGCATTCACAGGGAAATAATTCCATCCGCAGTAGGACACAAGAACAAATTAAATGTTCTTGTGTCAAGTACTAGTTTTCCGCAAGCCCAGCGGAGGAACACCACTTCACCCTGCGCATTCGAACGGTGACGTTATTAATGCGCGCCTTGTGTTTACAGACAGCCGTCAAAATATAAAATGTCAGCTGTTTTAACCCTAAAACAAGTCCAATTTAAATAGTGATATGAGTTTATGTGAAGGATACGCAGACAAAGAAATAATACTATTCCATTAGAAATATTCTTTATTGAAGTATACAGGTTTTGCGAAGTAACTTCATTGTGAAGTTAGGGTATGATTTAACATGGCACCTGCAAGCGGTGTCTTCATGTGAAAACATGGATAAAGCAGAAGATCTGGAGACACTTGGTGAGGAACTGTACTCTCTGATTTACCCCAAACACAAAGAGAATGCTGGAAAACTCACTGGTGAGTTGAACCGCATGTCACGTTGTGTTATTTTACTTTGATAATACAAAATCAAAGGAAGACTCCCAAGCCTGTGCGTGTTCCAGGTATGCTGCTGGAGTTGCCAGGCCCTGTCCTGAGTCAGATGGTGCAGGACAAGGCCACGCTGTCCGCAGGCGTGGAGAAAGCCCTCCGAGCCCTGGCACAGGAACCCAGGTACAGCATCGGGCAATGCGCTCCCCCAACCTATAATTCTCCTTCTACCACACAGTCTGGTTGCAATTTCTAAGCCATATCCCAGCACAGGATTTTAGTTGGTAGTGTTTAGATGTTTGAAGAAATGTTTGCCCATGTTTGCCCATGCATGCAGCATCAGCCATGTATTACTTTGGTAACGAGGGGCAATTGGTAATCTCTTTCTGTGTCAAAGTCCAAAAAATGTCACTCCATGGAATTAATGTGTCGGGCGATGCAAGCGTGCATTAACAAGTCCCTGCACCTCTTTGCAGCAAGATACCGTGTAAGGACGACGATGACCTCTCTGTGTCTTCTGACTCTTTGGGGGAGCAGCTGTTTGAGCTGGTGGATGTTTACAACACCGGCCACTCCCAGAAAATCACAGGTAAGCAACCAGTTATGTGGGACCGAACAAACATTCTATGACGCTGTAAAATATCCTTAAGGCCTAAAAAAAATCTGCATTTGCAAATACATTTTTTTAGCAACGGATGTGTAATGCATATTTTGCCATCATTTCATTTACTATACTATTACGTTTTTTTTTAGTGTCACATACTGAGTAATTTGCTGTTCTTCCACAGGAATGCTTCTGGAACAGCACAAACAGGCCATTTTAAACCTTCTTTCTGACCCCAAACTGCTGGAAGAGCAGGTGAACTTCTCCCTGAAGACACTTAAGGAGTATGTGTCTTACTGCCGTTGACAGCAAGTGAAATCTACAAAATGTAATAAAATAAATGAACCATTTTCCTCTGATATATTAACATATATTATGTCAAAATCACGTCCCTTCCCTCAGGCAGAGCATGGAAGGGACAGACACTAGTGACCCTGACGACGCAGAGAGGCTCGGGGAGAAGATCTTCCCACTGGTGGAAGAGCTGGATCCCCTACATGCAAATTATATTACAGGTGACCTACAAGTCTGTAGTGGCATTCCCTTTAAACTGAATTAACCGCAAAGCTGTTGCATCTTATTCAGCTGCTTGTATTCCTCTGCGTCTATTGGTGCAGGAATGCTGCTGGAGATGGACCCAGCTGCTCTCCACCAGCTGCTCAGTGACCACACGATGCTGAAGGTTGCTGTTCAGAAAGCACAGGCTGCCCTGGACTCTCCGAATCAAACTCTCTCCACTGGACCTGAAGAGCATTGCAATATTTTACACACATAAGACAATAGTAAAGGAGTGATTGTGATTAACTACGATAATATGATGCTGGGAAGTGTGCGCACATCCCTTTAGGAGATCATGGTAATACATTTCACTTTAATAAGCAGCACAAGGATCAACGTTTCTAAAACATTTATGCATGCATTATGTTGCTCCCCCTGGAAGCCGAGCTTCCTCACAAAGCATCATAATCATTGTTGCGTGATGAAAATGTTTACATCAGGAGAGGATTGTCAAAGTGCTGACAACTTTGTTTTTTTGTACTGTACGTAATAATTTAAGTTGATGAGAAAATAAGGAAAATTATATATAAATGAAGTATGCGTTTGCATTGCATTTGAATCTCTATTAGGGAGATTTAAGAAACTTGTTAATCCCCTCCAACACTAAATGAACCCCCTGGATAAAGGGCCGCAGCACGCTATCGAATACTGAAATAGATGAAATTGTGAAAAGTTTCCTCACAGACACCATACAAGGTGTCATAGTTGGCATTTACATTGTTAGAATTAAACTGAAGCCATTTCATCACATCACTAGTTATCTACGAAAACATTTTCACAAAATCTGGGAATGAATAAAACCCAAACCACAGTTTTTTCAAAGTGCTACAGAGCGCAAAAAAAATAACTTTATTACCATTTCATTTTCACCTTCTGCATTCACTGTTAAGTCAGTCATTTTACATGAGGAACTCAAACATTGGGCGAAACTATTCCTTCTCTGAAACAAAAGGGGGCCTTTTGATATCACGACCGGAGGTCTACAAGATGATTCAAGCGGGAACATTTAGGGCGGCAAACAACTGAATTAAAACTCACATGGGCAAATTGAAATGACAAGGGAGTATTTAGAGCACAATTAACTCTCAAGATAAAGATTTATTTGTCTGGCCAATACAAATGATCAGTAAGTCCATCCGCGTCATCTATGGGGACTGCATTTCTTTGAAGCTATCAGAAAAAATAGTTGCTCTCCAGACACACACACACACACACCTACACTGCCTACAGCTCATAAATACAATCAATCTCATATACAAATATTTGGATAGATTTCTTTTTAGCAACAATTAAAACAGTTTTAATTCCAATTCCTGCGGTTCTGATGACCTCCACTCGCTTCAGCGATGGTCACGTTTCTCTTAAGGAGAAGCTGAAGCCTGACACAACTTTAAAAAGTCAAGAGTTGTAGATGGGCAGGAGGACAGTGAAATAAATATGTGAAAGGAGCAGCATCCAAGCTCTGCAGACTGTCTACACCTCTGAGGCCGTGACGGCGGCTCTGAGCGTCCTTCCGCGTTTTCTTCGAACACATCTTTCATTTACAGGACAGCGACTGTTTGGAAAGCAAACAACACGGCAGGCGCTTGATTCCCTACGGACAGAACGGCACGTCGTCTGCAGGCGACAGAAGGGCACTGAAAAGCTGCAGACGCACAAGCAAGTCCAACGGGAAACTGAAGAGTTGCCGCTTTCTGCTCATCACACAAAATCAAATCAATCAATGGATGGATCCATTAAATGTTAAAACAGTATTCGGGATTGTTTTGTTAACAGTGTTAGATTTGAAGAGCAAATTATTAGTGTACATGAACATAGATCATGTGTGTGAATGCACCCATGTTTTAGATTTTAAATGTGTGTGCGAGTGTAAAAACACACGTCACGCAATTGTCCGTTTTCTTTTTGGATGCTGGAAAAAAAAAAAGCCCTTCAAGAAAACGCAGATCCATGTTAAAAATACACAAGTGACAATTACCGAGCCAGAGAAGTAGATGAGTGGTTAAGGGGTGGGACAAAGATCTACATGATGGAGACTGCTCATGCTCTTCTTAGGGGCGGGTAAAAATAAAAACAGAAAACGGTCCAGGGATAGAGCAAGCAGTGTGTCCATGTGCTTCAGTCTGTTGACACGACCTCTCTGTAAGACTGTGTGTTTATTTCAACACCGGGTACTGGCGCTGACCCCCCAAGCGTCCAGAGCGGGCTCCGCCTCCCGACGGCGCACTCGTCTGGGGAAAAAAAACGGCAGCAAGGAAAAAGAGCGTTTAGAGGTGAAAATAAGACAAATGTTTACAACAGCCAAGCCGCTTCCTATTCTCACCTGTGGAAACTGCGCGGGGTTATAAAAGGTGACGCCTCCAGCGGGGGCCGCTTCCTGGGCGGGACTCTGCAGAGAACAAATGAGAGTCACAACGAGTGTGTGAGGCGTCGCTGCCACTTCTACGTCAAGGAAAAGTGGGTAAACTAACAACAACAAGGCATGAAAAAACATGTGTTTTAGTGACCATGCAAGCTTTATGACGCGTTAGTGAAGTTCTGCGCTGGCAACAAGCGGGGGGGAGCGGCGCGTCTCCAGCACGCCTCACTCTGACCTCTGCTGGGACGGACGTAGGTTAAGTAGGTCATGGGGAAGACCTTCGTGGTGGCCCGGCTCATGAGCGCGTTCAGAGTCAGAGGTGCTGGAGGCGGCAGGCGGACGTCGTGGGTTAGAAGGGCGGTAAAAGCTTCTGGGTGCAAATGGTGAGGCGTGCTGCTTGCGACAAGGGGGGGAGCTGTGTGGTATGTGGGAGGGGGTCAAACAGGGCAGGTGAGAGGGGGTGGGTGAGCGGAGGGGGGGGGGACCATTAGAGGCCCAGCTGGAGGTACCTGGTTTAAATGCTGACTCACTTCTCGTGATAAAGAACTCATTGAGCTAGAACGTGAGAGCTAAAGACAGCAGAGGGGAAATAAAGCAGTCGACAACAAAAACCACACAAAGCCATATTATCAGTCTCCCATGCATCAGATTAGATGTGCTTCCACTATACAACAGTTTAGAATGAAAATAAATACGATTAGCGATAGAAAAATGATGATTCTTCGATAAGACGTGGAGAGAATTGGATTAAAACTACAAATGGAACACGGATTCAACATTGCATCAAGGTTTATCATTATGGGGAAAGATTTTAAGTCGACATGCCGGCATCCCCATGTTCTTTCCCCCTCCAACATGATCTTATATAAATATATACACACACACACTAATAAGCACACTGCACGCACTGCCGGTTAGGGTGTTGAGCGTTATGATTCAGTGGCGGCATGATGGTGCTACGGTAGCAGTGGACAGGAGGGGGCGGGTCTTACCTCCCCGGATCGTGAGCCGTCAGGCACGGCAGGACCTTCTGGGGCGGGCGGTAACAACGTTGGGTTGAACATCTGGACAGATTGACAGAATGAGGACGAGTGGCTCTTCAGCTTGGTGTCATAAGTTGGTAATGAACTTGGTTCTTTGAACTTGGTTCTCCCCACTTTATGAAAAGTATGATATTGCAACATAAACTCACTCGGTATGGCAGTGAAAGAATAAACGGATACCTGTGAATTCTGCTCCTGATTTCCTCCCTCGCCGCCTTCTAGAGGCTGTCGATCGTCAGGAGCTGCACACAAATATTTCATAACTTCAATTTGTACAGTGGCTTCCAAAACAAAGACAGTTGCTTGCGTCACAAACTAAGGGTATTTCGTCATTATCCGCATCTCCATTAAAAAGGCAAACGCACCCGAACTAGGCACAAACAAGTTAGCGGGCATGGACATCGGCGCCAAAGGAGCGAAGATCTCCGCAGGAGGAGGAGCCGATCCGCCCGGCTTAGCAGTCCTGCTGGGGTTCAGAACGTCCACGTACCTGCTCTTCGTGCCTGGAAAAACAAAGAAAGAAATGTGGCGTCCCCTCATTGAGTTTGCGAAGCCAGAAACCCCCCCCGCAAGCAAAGAACCCTCCACCAACCTGCTCTCCTGGAGAACATGTTGACAGGAGGACCACCGCCCGGAGGAGCGGCAGGCCCTCCGGGACCAGGCATGTGCGGCATCTTGGGAAAGCCGGGGGGAGGAGGCGGAAGGGGCTTGCTCTAAAAAATATTAAAAAAAAAACTATAAAGCGATCGACAAAGCCACTCTGCTTAAAAAGGTGAAAAGTTTTCACTACAGACCTCCTCTTCAGGCTCGTTCAAGTCGACCCATTTCTGCTTGTTTTCATCCCAGACAATCTGCCAATAAAGAACAACGGGCTCTTAGAACAGGGTCCTACATGGAGGCAACGTGAGCACAAAAATGAACCCAGAAGAATGCTGAAACAACAGCCGTAACTTACAGATTTGTTTTTGTCATCGGGCAAGTGAGCCTCGTTCTTTCCCTTCCTATAAAGCCAGTTCAGCCAACCACCTCCTCCTCCTCCTCCTCTATCACCACCCTGCGTGCAAGAAAGCAAACAGCACTGGTAAACCGCCTGTGAACGCTGCAAGAGCACTGAATTGGATCGGGGCGGCGACGCATCGATCCGAACCTTTTTCGGGGAGTCCTTCTTCCCTCTCTTGGCCTCTTCCGAGCGCGGCTGCTCAGGGATCGAGGGCGGAGGGGGAGACGCCTGCTTGACCGCAGAGTTGCTGCGCTCTCTTCCGCCAGAGTGAGTGGAGGATTCAGAGGTGGTGCGCGAGCGGCGCCCCGAAGCCTGCAGGCCAGAAATGACCGGTCAGTATAACAAACACACACACACACACACACACACACACACAGACACACACACCTCTATATGCCTTGCTTCTGGGCATTGTGTTCAAAAAACAAACCACACAAGTGTGCAACAGAAAATTATTTCAGCAGTTTCTGCATGAAACCAAAAACACACCAAATGCATTGAAGACTGTGAAGTTGTCCTCGACCTCCTCCCGGGAGCCTGCAGTGCCAGAAAACACAACGTGGTTACCATTTTATTTTTTGGGGCAAAATGTTTGTCGATATTGGCACAGTTCAATGACTCACAACGTGAGCCATGTGGTCGTAGAAGTCCATCTGCGGCGTGAAGGAGCTCCGGCGTGGGGGGGAGGAGGACGCGGCCGGAGCGGCGTGCATCTCCGGCGGGGCGTGGGGCACCTGCTGCGCAGGCGGCATGTGCCCGGAAGAAGGGGGCATGTGTTGGTTCACGTGATTGGGCATGTGATGGTGCATCTGGGCTGGCGGCGGCGGGGGATTCATCTGGACCGGGGAATGCGGCAGCTGAGCGGGGTGCGTGTGGCGAGACGCCTGGCCCGCCTGAAGAGGCGGCGGGGGCCCCGGCTGCTGGTGGGCCCCTGGGTACATCTCGGCCTGCTCCGCCTGGGGTTGAAAGGGAGGCGGGGCAAAGCCGGGACCCTGCGGAGGGTAGCCCGAGAGGGCCACGTGGCCCGGTGGTCCGCTGGGGGGTACGGGGTAGAACTGGGGGACCTCACTGGTGGGCACGGGCTGAGGAGCAGCCATCCCGTCTTGGAGGATGGAGGTGGGAGCTGAGAGAAAGACAAGGGTGAGGTTGGACGCGTCCGGAATCTGGCTCACAGTGCAGCGAGTCCACAAGAAACACACCATCACGCCAACACACCAACACACCTGGGGGCATCAGCTGAACTCCCTGCGGTTGAGCCCCGGGCAGCAGAGAGCTCATCAGTGGGTTGTCGAGGGCGGGGCCGTCTAACTCCGAAGGCCTGCCGTAAGGTTCCGCCGGACTGGGCTGGTCCAGGTCGGAGCTCGGGCTGCTGCAGTCGTACTGTGAAGGAGTCGCTCGGTCTTCATTGTAGGAGATCACTCCCGTCTAGGAAGGAAGTGGATATGGAAGAAAAGCACATTTGTTCCATAGGAACCAATTAGGGACAAATTCCAAACATTCATCCCGGAAAAATTCCACCATGTCAGAAAACCATACACTGAAAAATATATATATACTACGGACACTAAAAGCTGTATTTTTAAAAACCTTGTTTAAATAACTACAATCACGCATCTTCCTCCTCCTCACCCTCATCTGCCCATCAAGCTGCCTGAGGTGGATCAGCCATTCAGGCTCATTGAACAACTCCTGCTCCGGCTTCTCCTTCAGTTGTGGATCAAAGAATCGCAGCTTTTCCGACATCTGTCACCACACGCAAAAAAAAAAAAAAACACGTCTTAGACTGCTGAAACAGGTTCGGATCTGAGCAGAGGAGGACCAGAGGGGTCGACAAGAAGGACGAGGGGCGCTCACCTGTATAATTTGGCTTATGAAAACGGGAGAGTAATAGGAAGGCTGCATAAGGACATTCCGTGAAATAACTTCACAGTAGTGGAAGGCCTGAGCACTCAGGCCCGCTTCAGCCAGACGGCACGCATAGATCAACTTGAACACCTGACAAGAGACAAACCAGACATGGGAATAGAGTTACTCCTCAGCAGTAGCATCTTTAAAGCACATGCTAAACCATAATGGCTGGGGAAATAGAATGACTTATGTGTGTGTGGGTTTATTCCTTTATCTGCAACTACCAACAGGAACTATACCTGGAAATTGGGTAGTGAGCACGGCTGCGAGCCCAGAGACTGAGCATACTCGTAGGCCTCAGTCCTCTGGATTGCTTCATTGGTCGCACATTGGTAAAAGGGCAAACTGAAGTGAGGAAAAAGAGGAGAGGTCATGTGTCGCCCATTATGTACACCTGTAGAGTGGTCTACATGTTCGTCTGTAACCTGTGGTTGGAGCCGATCAGAACCATCTTGGTGCTCTTCTTCGTGAAAACTCCCAGACCGACCTGGGCCATCAAGTAGCAGAAGTGAGCGGCGTCAACCAGCCCCTTGGATACTGCCGCAACACAAAAACCAGCAGAGAGCGGTGAGGACACAAAAAACGCATCAGCTCAGTGTCGCTGAGAGGCTGCGCTTTTGACGCCGTCCTACCGAGCGTGTCCCCCATAGTGGTGATCGTGCGCGTGTCCAGGTCCAGGGTGTGGGTGAGGTTGGAAAGCACCATGGCCAGGTGGGGGCGCCAGTCACCCCACTTCTCCTCCCCGCAGCACTGAATTAAGGTACGAAACAACGCGTCAACGAAGACACACAGATTTGTGCGACCTCTCCCGGGCAACAAGTGACGGGTTAAAGACACACTCACAGTGGCTGAAGCAGGCATCCTCCCGGACATCAGCTGGTACACCGTCTGAAGAGGGTCATTGATGGGCAAACTGTTGGCAAACCTAAACAACACAAAAGACCCAATTAAATGCACCTCAACACCGGTTCAAATGATAGAATGGAGGTGCAGCAAAGTGGGCGTCCCGACCGTTGGTGCGCCCGGTGCTTTACCTGGTCATGACACGTGCGTGCGTCCTGTTGTCCATCTTGCTGGCCAACAGCAGGGCGTGGCCCCAGAGACCCCCCTTCATAGCCGCCTCCAGGGCATCCTGGTTCCCAGACAAAGCGGAACTCATTTCCAATTTCACAAGATACCAATTTACGGGGGCCGTCATTCGCTGAAAGGTAAGCTCTTTTACCTTCTTGCGGCCAAACAGCAGCAGCTCCCGGAAGCGCTCCGTTTCCTTGCCGAGGTTCTCGGGGACGGTCATGAAGGTGTCGGACAGGAGGGACAGCGGCCCGGCTCCCGGCCCCTCCTCGGCGCGCGCCAGCGGCTCGTTGTTGAAGTCGATCAAGTTGGCTTCGTTTGGGCTTTTGCCCGGCAGCCAGACCGAGCGGTGCTCCTTGAGCAGGAGGTCGGCGATGTCCGTGCCGACCACGGTCTTAAGAAAACGAGAGCGCCGCGGTGAGGGGGGGGCTTTTCGGGGACACACTCAAAGAAAGACACGGTCCTACTTTGACACAAGCCTGACCCCGTTCTGTCTGCAGAGCAGCACGATGAATTCCCAGAGCAGGCGGGCAGGAGTCCCGGTCCAGGAGGTTGTTGTCACGGGAACACTCCAGCGCTTTGTTCTGGGAGAACTTGATCACGTCCACCTTGTGGGTCTCCTCCCTGAAGGACAGAGGACACAGGATGTGAGACCAGCGCTACCTTTCACACATACGGATGTCGAGAGACAAATGAAAACGGTTTGGTTTGATGATACGGACAACACATTGATTCTAGGTTGGTAGTTTAGAGCTAAATATGCGGGGAAAGTCTAAGGGACGACTTGCTTTTCTTGACAAAACATGTAGGCAATTCCCGACAAATACTTTTAAAAACAGTTTTCCCTTTGTGAAGGAAGCAGCGGGGCAACAGGTGAAGGAATTCAGACTAGTGCATTGATGGTGTCGGTATTTTAATGACCGCCACTCTCCTTTAAAAAGGTCAAAGCTATTTGAGATGGAAAAACGTGCAGAGTGCACTCACTTAACAAGCGGTCCGGGGAAAGCTCGGAGCTCGGCCTGATCCGGGGTATCCTGGAGTATGGTCTGCAAAAACACATGCAAATACTACTTTACACAGCCATAACTTTGTGAAGCGGTTAAATCCATGTTCATTTACACGCAGAGGAAAAAAAACAGACATAAAGAAAGACATAAAAAAGGTTTGAGCAGCACACATGATATATTATCAAAAGCTTGAGGAAGTAGTTGGGGGGCCACGTTTAGTGAGTTGGAAGGTTTCAATTACTCAGCTCCCTTCAAAAAAAAACAAAAAAAAATACTTGAACCGGACGCCCAAAACAGAGTAACAGCAACATTAACAAACTCTGCTTGAATCCCATCTAGCTGCTTTTAAAATGCACCTCCAAATTGTGGACATCCACGAGCGCAGGCTGTCCAGCTGAGGGGAGGTTGGGCAGAACTTGAACCAGATGACCCCCGGGTCCAAAGCGGGCACAACGGTGGGGCATCGTGAACTTCTCTGGAGTTGCAGGACGTGGAGGAGCTGCAGGCAAAAAAAACAAACAACAATTAGTCAGAATTCAAAGCCATTACCGCTCAATAAACGGCCCTTTCCCGGAGGCTGCGGGTTGTGCACGCACGCTGGTCGGGAGCGATCCAGGTGCTGTCTGCCGTGTACTCAGACGGGTACAGGTACTGGCTGTAGTTCTGGGTGGCGTCCGGCTGGTTGGGGTAATGTCCATAGGAGTAGTCCACAGCCAGCGTGGACGACGTGGGCTCGTCATAGACTGCGGACACCAAGTCAGGCTGGCTTGTGTACACCTGGCTCTGCAGGATGGGGATGAAAGATAAAGTTAAAAGTTGGGCAAATACATTTGAAAACAACAAGCATGAAGCCGAAGAAACTACCACCAACGCATCTGGGAGGGAATCCGCGCGTTCACCTGTTGCGACCGCGAGCTGAAGCTGCTGCGCCTGCTGTGGTGGCTCTGGGAGTTGTGCGCGCTGTGCGCCGACTGCTCGCTGTGGACGCTGCGCCGGTCAAAGTCGTCGGCGTACGGCTCCCGGCGTCGCCGGTAGTCCTCGTCGAAGCTGGCGTCGTAGCCGGGGTAGTAGCGCCACTGATCCTCGTAGCCCTCTTTCCTGTGAGCAGAGTGCACCGATTATCCATCCGAGAGTCCCGGATGACCTCTAACCCCCCCCTCCCCCTCCGTTCAATAACAACCCGTCAATCAAGAGCCGTACAAGTCGACGGAATCTGCACACGTTCACGTAACAACTTCATTAAAAAATGTACATGGATGGGTTTTTTCCTCTGCATACCTGGCAGGATACGCCTGTTGATTATATGAGCCGTCTCTGGCTTTGTAGGCGTCACCGTAATTCGCCCAGTAGGATTGATCATAGTAATCTCTGTACCGGGGGTCATACTGTCCGTAGTTGTAGCCTTCCAAGAGAAAATATTTAAAAAATCATATAAAAAAAAAAAATGTATTATGCGCACTCAAGAAGAATGTGTTTTGTTGGTGCTGGTAAGTAATCACAGCTTTCAACCCAGCCGGCTCATACCTGCGTATTCATAGTGTTTGGCGTAATCTGCATAATATTCACTGTAGGCACTTGGGTTGGCTCTCTGGTAATCTTCGGGGTAGCCTTGCCTTTGAGAACAAGCGGGAAACAGGGTGAGCGTTGCAAGTCAAGCACAACGCCCATCCGAACCTACTTTAAAAGGTTTATCCGGCACGCACATGTACGAATACATAAAACGCACATAAAACGCTGGCTTGACATAAAGGACGGCGCTGCGTTCACAGACCTGGACGAGGGCCTGTCAGAGTACTGGCTGGCTCTGGAGCTGGGGCGCTCCGGCTGCGCCTCTCTGTAGTGGTAGTTTGGGTCGCGAGCCGGCGGGATCTGCCCGTCGTATCGGCCGTACCAAGGATCTACTACTCTGCCCCTGTATGGACCCTCCTGGAAGATAACAGCGGTTTGGGATCTTAGGATTCATTTACCAGCCATGGGAGAAGATGCTCATCCGTGTTGTTACTGAGCATTTTTTCAAAAAGTTTTTTTTTTTTTTTTTTTAATGAGACAAATGAATCCATATACGAGAGAGAAAACGAAAAATGATCACATACTTGATAATATTGCTGTGCTCTGGGATCCCCAGGCGGAGGCGGGTACTGGCCAGGCGGATATGCTGCCCTGCTATCCGGGTATTCTCCATAACTACCATAATAGCCACCGTACATCTGCCCTGGCACGGGAGCAGGGGGTCCGTAGCCTTGCTGGCTGCCTGCAGAGGAGGGCGGCCGAGGTGGTTCTGCAGCAGCAGCGGGGTGGGAAGCTCCTGGAGGTGCTGGTCCTGCAGCCCATGAGGGGTAAGCAGCAGCAGCAGCAGCAGCAGCAGCAGCAGCAGCAGCAGCGGCGGGTGGGGGAGCCCTCCCTGCTGCAGGCCCCTGTGCTGGAGGCGGATATTGGTCCCTAGAGGGTTGTGCTTCACTCCCCGCAGCAGGAGGAGCGTCATTTTGTCCCTGCAGCGCCGCCCGAGGGTCGGATGTCCTGGGATGTTCGGCTGGTGGGGGCTGGAGGTGCGCGGCTGCTTGGGAGGGTGCCGGGGGTACCTGTGGGGCAGATGGAGAGGCCGGCACCTGGAGAGGCACAGGGACATTCCCTTGTGCTCTTACCCCCTGCTGAGCATCTTTGGTGACCTGTAGGTAAAACCCATTACTAGACTGCGGCGACTCGTGTAGAGCCAAAGGGTGGCCAGACGTTGGGTTCTGGGCTTGTTGTGATTGGTGCATAGAAAAATCAAGCAGTTCGTAATTTGACGGCTGATTGTGATTAGAGACGGGAGGGGTTGCGAGGGAAGCCTGTGGATCGACTGGGAGAGAAGCGTGGCCGTCCCCAGCCAGCGATTGGCCCCTTGAAAGAGGAGGGCGGACCGGCGGAGCGGCGTTGTCATGCGTCGCTGCTTCTGCGTTGTCTCGAGTCAGATTGAGCGGGCCGTGGTTAGAGGCAGAAGAAGTGAAGCTCAGAAATCCAGGAGCAAACAATGGATTGTTATTGGAGGTCATCGGAGGTTGTTCCTGTGTGACAGCTCCCACAGCGGGGGCCGTTTCCCGTAGGCTACTTTGACTGGATGCTTGAGCAGGCGTGCCAGGGGCGGAGGTCATGCCGTAATTGGACACCGGCGGGGCAATCAATACCGCCTGGTCGAGCGAGTCCGACACAAGGAGAGAAGCGTAGCCCCGGACGCCTTGAGGGTCGGTCGGCTCCGCGTCACTCACCTTGGGCGGGTTCTCGAGGTTCTCCGAGTGTTGCTGTGCGGTCGGCCGGCTCCTCTGAGAAGGCTGCAGGTCCAGCGGACCGTCCTCCGGGGGCTGGATGACATCGGTGCTGGGCTCTCGTAGAGGGGCGAGAACCGCCGGCGCCGCGGGGGCGAGGATGATGCCGGCGCCCAGGCTGCCGGGGTCCTGCTGAGCCCACAGGGTGGTGGCGGGGCTCTCGCAGGGCCGACTGCCCCCGAAGGCACGGGACGACGGTCGAGAGAGAGAGTGAACCGCCGGGTGGGGCAGATTAGGAACACCCCCTCCGGCATGCGGGGGGTGTCCTGAGCCGTAAATATTTTCCATATTATCCGGCGGCTGCTCCAGATTGCCGGGGATGGCGTCGGCGCCCATTTCTGCGACCACGTTAGCCGTATCGACTTCGGCGGGACGCACCCCGACCCCGTGTGCGCGCACGGGTTCAAAAGAGCTGTTTGCGCTGGCTTGAAAGATACCAATTGGCTTGGGGGGGCTGGGTGTGGTGGGCCACATCTGCTCCAGGGAGCCGTGTCGCGCACCCACATCAACAGCTGGGGAAGTGTCGATCTGCTCAAAGTAGCCTCCGGCGGCCGCAGAGACGTTGGCGTCGTCAGTGAGACGCGGGCTTTCCTGCTGAATAAAGGTGCCGACTACTCCCTGTTGCCGTCGGGTGCCGCTTCCACTTCCATGGCTCATGTTGCTGTAGTTGGATGACACACTGGCAGATCTAATCGGCCTTTGGATAGAATCCGGAGTCTCCAAGTTAGGGCCCGTTTCATACGGGTCGACAGGCGCATGGATATCACTGGGCAATACTTCCTGGTTCGGCACACACTCCAAATTCTCCACATGGTCGTAATGGGAATCATAAGACGTATGGCCGCTGGCCTGAGGGTTGCGGTCATTCATGTATGGTAGGTGGGAATTATCTGCTAGAGGAGGTCCTTGATAATCCGAAGGAACATCTGCTTGGCCACTACGAGCTTGCGGGTCGCTCTGAGGCGGAGAGGATCCCGGGATACCGTTCACTGCTTTGTTTCGGTCTCCGGCCAGTGTTTCTTCGTTTTCCACGTCATTGTCTTTGAAGAACATTGAGAGAGTCCCAGACTCCTGAGCGTATGGGACTTGGACCGGGGCCGGGGAAGAACTCGGCCCAGGCCCATTGTTGGACGCTTGCTGAGATCCAACAGGGTAAGGCCGGGGATGAGCACGGGCTTGGCTGGTTCCCATTTGGTGGTAGCCTGGGTCCAGTGGAGGCATATTGAACCATGAGTCCTGGGGGGCAGATGTCTGACTGAAATAGCTTGGAGGTTGGAAGTGGGAATTATGCTGCTGGGGTGCATTTGGGTCGGGCCACTGAGAACCTGGGGCGTTAACAGGGTTCTGGGGAGGAAGAGAAGCTTGAACCTGGGGACGCCCGGGCTGTGTTGGAGGGGTGGGGGTGTTGGGATGGGGCGATGGGGTGTGGGAGGGGTACATCTGGGTCTGTGGAGGTAAATTGAAAGCCTGTGGCGGAGGGTCACTAGTAGGCTGGAAATAATTCTGAACTGACGGAGGACGACTCCCATGATCAGGGGCCCACTGGGAATAGGAGGTGGTGGGAGGAACGGGCTGGAACAACATGGGCTGCGGAGCAGTCTGTCCTCGAAAATCTTGGTTGAAAGGGGTCTGACCCGGTACCGGGGCCAAAGATGGTGGCTCCGTGGCCATAGATGGCGTCTGTTCCGTTGAATTAAAATAACCCTGTTCAGTCTGCGACGATGCATATCCTACAGGACTGGGTGCTGGGTAAACACCAGAGGATGCTGCACTGTGAGGGCTGAACAGCCTCACCCCTGGTAGAGAGGAGGGGGGCGGACCGGAATGAGGAGCCGGGACATCCCCCAGGGGCTGCGGTTGTGGAGGCAGCCCTGAGCCGGCCTGAGAGTACATGGCGTTAGGTGGGGCCTGCATTGGTGGAGGATTGCTGTTGGGTACTGTTGGGAGACCACCTTCAGCCATAGGGGGAGGGGCTCTACCAAAAGCAAAAGGGTCTGTGATGGGCTGTGCAGCGGGCGGCATTGCGGCAGCGGCCGCTGTCGCATGCTTGTGGGGCCGGGCCCTGCGGAACGCATCGGGCCCGGACGGAGGCCCGCCCGACGCAGGAGGACGCTGCATGGCTGCAGAGCTTACGGGTCCGAGGACCAGGTCACTCTAGTAGGTGTCACCGAAGAGACTGAAGTCAGGCGAAGCTGTGTAATGAAGAAGAAAGGGAGGCGTTTACATAAAGCTACGCTGGCACACCTGACGGCCAATATCCACACCTCTGTTTGGGTAGTGGTGTAGGTCTTTACTGAGCTACAACGTGGCAATTTCCACATCCGTCCAGAGAGGTCATGAATATTACAACAGTGCTTTATTGAGTAATTGATTGTAAGGAATGGCTACTTCCATGGCATGACGCAAGTTGTATGGTTTCACTTTTTCTTACTCAAACACTTTAGTCAAAAAAACAAAAACAAATGCTTGTTTATTCCATAGGGGAAAACGTAGAAAACTGTAGAAGAACTAAGAACAGAATATCCATTATAAGAAAATATAAAAGCATTAACAACTATGTTTCAGTAATATCACTGAAACAAGGGAAGCTAGTTTCTGTGAATATAGTGGCTTCTACGAATCACTGACAAAGAGCATAGCAGCATTGTATTTATTTAATGGGGTTTGGAAAGGATGAGAATTGCTATTTTTGTTTTAAAAAAAAGAAAACAGAGCTGATGTTAGCATAGCACGTACTCAACAGGATGATGCAGCTAGCTTGCCAGCTAACGGTTAACGAATAAGTGTCAAAAGTCCAATCCTGCTGCTAACTGTTGCTTCTGCGCAGCTTCATCGCTTATGTTGATAAGCTATTTTAATAATGACGCCATGAATGCAAAACAGAAGATTGACTAAAGTGATGAGATTATCAAATCAGGACCACACAGCGTAAATCTGTCAGTGGGAAACCTCAGGGGAGCTAGCATGGACTGACATTGAGCTTTCAGGGTGATAGAAGGGGAGATCCATAACTGAGAGCGATTAGCGTTAGTTGACAGATTAGCACAATTCAAAACACCCAGACTATAAACTCATCAACAACAGTTATACACCTGTAAAGTAACGTTAGCGCCGCCGACGAACCAACTCGCCGCCGGGCAGTGGTCCCGAAATTAAACAAAGTTAGGGCGAGCTACCGAGATCCACGATCGACTTCTGATCACTAATTCTCTCCCTACTTGTTGGACACGAAATCAAATTAACGTTACACAGTGAGCAGCCTACGAGGAAAGGTCCTGAGTGCCTAGCTCAACCGTAACGCTACACGTCCTGAACGCCATAGCCATCAAAACAAAGCAATCTAAAGTCGCCTGTCGCCTAAAGAATGCCCCCAAAACGAAAGATTTCTTCTTGCGGACACATTTAACACTGACAGAGACACGTGCCAAACAGTTAAAGGTGCCTTCCATAATTTAAACAGGTTCACTGTCCGGTCAGCTAGCCTTAGCATCCGTGCTAATTTAGCATTGCTTGCTAACTAGCCTATGCCAACTACAAGGGTAACAGTTTCACGCCTGTTTTATACACCAGATCGAGACGTTCGGAGAAAAGGATTGTCAACGATTGCATGGATGTACTCTTACCCGACGTGCGAAACGTCCAAAAATCATAAAACTCTTACAAATGTGCAGGACAGTGAGTCTGACACACCGCCACCGCCACCATCTGCACACATCCTACTAGGCTACGTGTACATGCAACGTCACAGGCCAAACACCGATTACGTCACCGCGGGCGGGGCGTGTTCAAGGTAGAATTTCTGTTTTTATCTCATGCAAGGTCTGCGGATCCGGACATTTGGGGGAGAACCAGGGACCCTCACAGGTAAGTCATGTGAGACATGTTTTCTCGAAGTATGCTATTTTTTTTCTTTTTGACGGTTTCGTGACTTTTTACACATTTGTATGAAGTATATAAAATATAAGTTTTTTTTAACAAAATGCACAATAGATTTCTTTTCATCACTTTTTAAGTGGTGCAGACATTGTTTAAACATCAAACTTTATCCGAGCTGTTTTCAAGTAAGTGTTCTGCATGCCAGGTGGATTTGGCTGTTACCAATGGGGCTGATTGGGGCTGAATTTATATATTGAACACAAATAAATTACACATAAATGTAGTCAAAATGCTATGTTAACTACATTAACTTTCTCCAGTGTGAACATATCAAGCGTTATGCTGCCCTCAGCCTGCGTTTCCTCTTGACAGTAATAGACAGCTAACAGCTATTTCTCCTTCTGAGCAAAGATGAACGACAAGTGTTGTTTTCCTTGGGTTTTTACTGTCACTCACACAGGATTGATATAATTTTTTTAAAACTGAAACAGACAAACAAAATAGATCCATAAATACCGCGTAAAACAACGTTAACATGAGAGCTAGCATAGTTTAGATGCTACTGTTTAGCTGCTATAATAGTTATTATAATTCCGCGATGTCTTTCCAGGTCCGTCTCTGTGTCGCTTGGTCGTACAATGTTGCCCATGGCAACCGATAGCGTGGTAGACCAAAATGGCGGACGGGCTCAGACCCCTCCCAAATCGTGACGTATGTTCTCATTCTCAAACGGTTCCTCTCTTTCTTCGTCACGTCACTTCTACGTAATAACAACCAACCAACGTTGCTCGTCTTCCTTTGTGACGGCTGTCCGCCAGGGGGCAGCACCTACTCATCGATAACTGCCAAAATTAGGTTTAGGGAAGGCAGAACAAGCGTACGTTAAAATCCAATGCTACAGTCACTCTAAACTGAATTTAGTTTCCATTTGAAGACTGCCGGTAATGTGGACATGCGTCCACTGGGAGGTGCACTCTGGTCTGACAAATATTAAACACAATGACAGGTTGTCATTCAATACAATCAGGTATCGTGTTTGTGTGTGTGTGGGTATAATATATATATATATTGTAATGTTATGGTTTTGATTTATTGTTGTTTAGTGTCATGCGCCTATCATGCCTATCACGCCTATCATGTGTCTATTGAAACAAGATACTTATTGCAACATGCAATTTTCTTAAATGTATGACTAAATGTTAATAATAACAAATTAAATGCCTGTGAAATGAATAATTCTTCGGGCGTGTATCCAAAAAACCAGTTGTACTCAAATTTTTGAAAAAAACTAATCCAGTGCAAATAAAAATATTTTCAATAGTTTAACAATAGTTATACATTATCTAACATTCCATGCAACCACCAGACCGATCATTCGCAATCCAGATGAGACGCAGTCTCTGTGTGAAAATACATGAAAGTAGTTTTAACGGAAATGCAGAAGCAGCTCTCGAAACTTGTAGTGAAGCGGCCCACGTGAGAGAAACCAAGCACTCAGCGCAGAGTTCAGACCCACTGCACGCACAAGGATTTATGTCTTGTTCACACACCCTCTTGTAACTCTACTTTCGCTCAGACTTGTCAACCGAAACCTCCCATCCCCATTAGACTGAGTCTAGAGAGGGGCAGGTTGGAACAGACCCTCGCGTTAACGCCTAAAAACCTCCCGGCTGGTCCTCTCGGTGTAGGATGAGTGCATTGAGTAATCTCCAGCTAAATCCATTTAGTTCATGTTACATTGTTTGTTGATGACAATGAGACATACAGTGTTACAGCATATTATAATGTACAATCCATTACAAGTCCTTCTTTGTTCTGCACTTAAGTGTGTTACAACCATCCATTCATTGTTTACTTATTTCTTATGCATAGGAGGGGACAAAGCAAATCATAACCACACAACCACGACAAGTGTATGTCTCATGATTCGCACAACAACGTGTTCTTAAATGTTTTACATGCGTGCACAGTATGTACACACTCTGCTCCTCTCACACACACACACACACACACACACACACACCGCAGAAAACAACGACTGCCGCCTCACACAACCCCCCTGTTCTCATGTCATGTTTCATATTTTCCCCCTCACTTCAACGCGGCCCGACCTATCGGTGGCCTGCATCACTTCCTGTGTGGGTTCGCGTTGCGCGTCACTCTGACAGAGACTTTTGTCCGCTCTGTCTTTTAAAGGTTGTGTTCACGGGGAGAGCCGGCGGAGTGGCTCATGTTTGGTAAACCGCTGTCTAAACTCCGCTGATAAGCCCCCGAATGTTTGTTAATGTTCACGCCACGGTGGCGCTGAACAACGCGCCCCCCCCCCCGCAGGGAGCTCATCCCGTATGCTCGTAATCAGCTGTCACCCTGTGCAGGTGGGAGATGGCCCAGATAGAGGAGACCCATCTCCTGAGTGTTTATCTCTCTCACACACACACACACACACACACACAGAGACACGGACACACACCATTGTGGTTAATAGTGTGATGGAAAAGATTTGTGTGGGCAAGTGCGGGCCTGGTTTTAAACTCCAGGACGCAGAGATTAGAGGGATGGTCGTCAAAAAGCTCCTATCAGAGATTCTCCCGGACGCCTTCGTAATAAAATCAGCGTTGAAGTTGCTGCGATAAGAAAACCCACCCAGGTCACGCCGCTGCGCTATTGTCCTTTCAGAAGGAAGGAGAACAAAGCAGAAGTATTAAAATATATTGTTCATTACGAAACACTTATTGCATTTTTATTTCGATCGAAGTGACTTTTATGCAGTTGGAATCTGTGAAGTACTTCACAGCTGTCACTAATAACATTTGAGGGAGGCCAAACGAACCGGCATGTACACGTTACGGGCCCCCCGTTAAATCCAATCATTAGTGAGATCGTTATTATCATGCTGTTCCACGTGAAGGAGGCTGTGATTATGTGGGATCCAGTAGAAAGCTTCTAACGGCCTGCAGGATTTTAGGCCCAACCAGGTGGGGGCGTCATTGCTCAAGTGATTTATTACGCTCTGTAACGCAGCTTACTCCAACGGTCCTGTGTCACATTCAACCATCAACTGGGACCGGATGCAATTATTTGCTTTTCCCAAATTGAGGATCGTTTCTTCTCTTTTTCATGTTGATTAAAGCGAGAGTGACGGGGAGGAGACGATGGAGGTGGAGAATAATGTTTTTAGAAGTGGGAGATGGATTGTTTTACAAGACGTCACAGCTGCTCCCGCCGCTCCCCAGCGGGCCTTTCGGGGGCATGGGAAACGCTTCGGTGGCTCCAATTGGCCGCAACGGGCTTCTCGGAGGAACAACTTCATTCGTCAAGTCAAGTTGTAAAAGAAGCCAAAAAACGCGGATCTAATCCCACCCGTCACCACGTCGGAAGATCAAAAATAAACCCCTTCCTGATTAGTCTTTGGCGCTGCTGTGAAAATAAAAGCATCCGTCGTCAGCCAGTTGGTGTATGCGGCGTGACGCGTGCGTGTAAATACGTCTAATGGAAGTATCTCGTGAATCTGGGCCCGGCGCTCGGCACGCTGCTCCGTCCGCCAAGGAGGGGGTTTGAGTTTCCCTCCGCCGTCTCATCCTGCCTCCGGTGACCACCACACTGTAATAAGCCATTTCACAGGGGTCAATTCTCCTTTCTCCACGGCGTCAGCTGGGTCGTACCGTCCCCCTCCCTCCCCCTTTTCACCCCGTCCTCACCCGGGCCCCGTTGGCATGTGTTCGGCCCGGCGTTTGTTTACCGGCCGCGGCATTTAGGAAGGGTTAGCATTTCACCACGGCAGCTGTCGGCACCATGTGCCTCCCGCCTCCCCCCCCCTCCCCCCACAACCCCCGGGCGACTGGTCGACGGCACGCAGGCCACCGCTTCACACGCCGTCCGGCGTCCTCCCCGAGGACCCTCCCCCCCCCTCCCCCACCCCCCGCGCGCCTCGCTCGGCCTTGGATGGAACCCGGTGGCCTCGATCAGATATCACCCACCAGTTTAACGCGAAGACAGAAGTTTCGGAGTCTGCGGCCGACATGTTTCCGAAGAAGTCGGTTCGGGGTCAATAACGAGGGTCCACTTTCTGTGTTCCGCACGCAGCTGACATGAACAAACTTTATTCGACGTAGCGAGACGGCTAATATCACGGCTTAAGTGGGATTAAGGGCTCCGCTCACTACATTTTCCATGTCACCTCTCTCACGGACCGGCCTGACAACTGTAGTAATGACCACCAGGCCTCGTGCAAAAAAGAGCGCAATGGCAAGTTTCAGCTCAACATAGTGGCATCTGCCATGGGCCATGCCAGCGGCATCCATGGATGGCACGTCAGCCTGGCGGTCTACCAAAATATCTGAACTAGACTTAATGGTCATGTGTAGGCGCATACACAAACATTGACGCCATCTTTAGCATTTAAGGGCAGTGGAGGCCATGACACTTCCACATCCAAACAGTCGCGGTCGCCGGTGGATGAACTGGCTTTTTTTTGTTTTTTTAGGTCACATCTATAAGAACTATTTGATGGACTTGTTGGAAATGCGATATCCACTGGAGGTCTAACCAAGTGACCTTTTAATACAATGATGAGCCAATGAATTTTCCTGTGGTTTTTCCCGTCTGTATTGTAACACTATACATGAAAACGTGTAAACATTTAGCTCCTCCGTCCACTGCTTCAGATTTATTTAGGAATTATAAATAGATGGGGTTAAGATCCAGCGACAGACGTGCAATACAAGAACCGTGAACCGTGGAGAGTGGAGAGGGGGGAAGTGACGATCTACTTTTGGAAGATGTGGAGATAACCGGAGGAAAGAATGTGACTTGCGTCTGTGCGCTTTTAGTTCCTCAAACCAGCCGTGACCTGCTAATCAGCGAATAAACCAGCCGGCGATTTCCGGCGCGTTCGAAAGGGGACGCGCACGGACACTTCTCTTAAATCGTAAACCCGCTTGATGACACGTCGCTGAGATCTTGACGTGTTAATCTCCATGCGTCCGCAGCTACGCCCACCTGAGTTCACGTCGGGCATCGGCAGATGGTTGTGTTTTTACAGGGACGGTAGGGGGGGGGGGGGGGGGGGGGGGGGGGGGACGTGAATGTTGGTAATCTCATCCCACTGCGCCCCCAGAGAGACGAGTGAGTCTTGGGAGAGTTTAGTGGAGAAGCAAGGTCAGGGTGACAGTTGTCGGACCCTCGGCCATGCCATTTGGGTAGAAAGTGATACCGCGGACAGCTGAGGCAGCTTCTGTCACTCTCGGGGGTTAATTTGAAGCATTTTAACATTCACTTCACTCTGGATGGATTTGTAATGGACGTGGAACTGGGGGGCGAATGGAAATCTCAGCATCCGCGAGTCCTCACGTACCCCCCCCACACACACGCACGCCCAGGGCCTGGATCAAGAGCCCCTTGGTGAGTGTTTCTGCCCCTTTGGCACAGTCAGGCTGCATTTCAAGGGGTCCTTAAAATAAACAGGGCGGAAATGGGGACGAGGCTCCCCGGACACCAGATATTCAATCTTCAAGCGGTACCACGTACGCCTTCTGGATGATATTAAAAAAAACAAGCGGTGAAAGAAAAAAAAAGAAAAAAACAGGATGTCCTGGTTCAACTTTGACCTCCTGACCTTGAGAAGTGGAACTAACAGTCTTCCTGATATTTGTATGGCCTTTGGTTGCCGGTTTACCTAAAAATGAAGTAGTTCACAAATCTAATCTTACTTTTTTTGTCATCACGTTCACAGATCCCAGCATTTACTCCAACGAGTACAACGATATCTTTACTGAAAACTGTAACCACCAGAGTTATCCTTGAATGACGGAATTTGCCGTCCTCATATGACTGACACTATCTAACAGTATGGAGCCCAAAACCTGTCCTACAAACCATACGCACGTGCACCAGTGTTTCCATTACATCCCAAAAGTGAGAGATCGCTGTTCACTGTCGCTGATGCAGCAGGTAACACCAACATCAAGCTGGCCACGATGGAGAAAAAACTAACGAAAATAATGAGGAGGAGGAGTTAAGTCTTTCGCTCAGCTCGCCTCTTGTTTGCATTCCACCCCCCCCCCCCCCCCCCAAAACCCCAAACCCCCTAACCAGAGCTCCGGTCCCTAATCTCATCAGTAAATTCCACGGCTGAACAAATATCTCCTCTCATGAATAATATCTTCACTCTTTGTGTTGGCACACTCACACACACACACACACTCGCACACACTCATTCAGGCACAAAGTTGGAGTTTGACGTGGCAGCACGTCGGCGGGGGAAACGAGTGTGGGGGGGGGGGGGGGGGGGGAACGTTCTCACCTCCCTGTTTCATTTTCTCTTTTGTTCCACTTGTTGTTTCTCTCTCTCTCTCTCTCTCGGCTTCTTTCCGCTCGCGTGTTGTAACTGAGGGACACGAGTCAGGAGGAGATGCAGGTTCTGTGTTTTAAAGGGGGGGCGGGGGGGCTGCGCCGGTGGAGACACACCGCGACACGCTGCCCAAAGACGGGGACGCGGGTGGGGAGGGGGGGGTGGGCATGAAAGGCTAATTTGCTTGTGATTGTTGAGGTAAATTCACTCGACTACAGCCGAATTGGAAGATCTTGTGCTTTTAGTCAATATATTGTATTGCAATCTTCTCAGTGCAAATAAATCATCTTAATATGGACAATTATACGATACTTGAGTAAATAAATGTATGGAAAACCCTTTGCATCAGTTGGATCGTAACAAAGCTGAAGTCGGGGCAGGTTTTACTGAGCTCATGGAAAGTCGACTTGCAGCCGTAAAATGCAACATGCACATGAATGCAGCAGGTAAATGAATGCAAAAACACCAAATGTGACAGTAAAACGCCAACAGGGAACATTTGCCTGCACCACAAATCCTTTGACCCATTGCACATCTTTTTATTTAAGTATGTATTTAAACATGTGACGTCTGGGGTGTAAAGCAAAGGATCTTACAGGAGCCTGAAGTTTGAGTTTCTTATATTGAGGATGGATGTTGTGACGCTCCTCTCATTTTCCCCGTCATGTTTGCAGCAGGTGCAACTGAGATGAGCCGATTAGGCGGAGGGGCACAGTTCTTCTACCGTGTGACGCAATGTGTTTTGTTTGATGCGTGAAATAAACGCCAAACTGAGGGAGCCATGAAGAGCGTAAAGATCTCCTGTCGTTGGCGAGGAGGAACTTAAATCAACGCGTATGGAGCTCGGCCGCGGCTTAAAAATGTCCGTCGCCGCTACAGATCTGAATACTTCAGTTCTTTCTGGCACGCGGTTGTGAATGAGAGCCCATTTCCTGCCCTGTTCTAACTATGGGGCATTTAGTGGGGGAAGGACTCTCCCAACACCCCCCCCCCCTCCCAAAAAGCCTTTGTCGTGTGTAGGTATGTGTGTCTTGTCTGCGACAGCAGGGAGCCGGGCCCCTTCCTGCGTTCCATTGTTCCACGTTCTGCCGTAGTACTAAAAGGACAAGCTCATCAGATACTTTTTCAACGTGTTACTATGTTTGCATAGAGGTTTTATTTTATTTCGATGTAGCAGTGATAGCGTGGTGCTCTTGTGCCGTCACCTTGGTGATAAGCTCCTGCCTCTGGGAGCTTGAACTTGTGGAGAAGTGTTTGATCTGTAATACTCATTATTATTATTATTATTATTATAAGTGCCTGGGCATGTTTGCCATTAGCGGGACTTGCAGATGGGAGGCTGCGCTGGAAAAGGGGAAAGTGGCGGCCATCAGAGGAACGGGTGATAATTGGGACACCTGAGGACCTCTGTTGTCTGATCTTAAACTAACGGGGGCGGGGTGGCTCAACGCCACAGGAAGAGATGTTAATGCCCCCTCTCTTTGTGAGGTGATGTGCTGTTCTCATCACTTGTCTTCAAATAACCAACAGAGGAGATTTTCCAGCAAAGAGCAGCCGGTTCAGCCCGAGCCCTTCACTAAACACCGGGTAGAGAGACGAAGGCCTGGAGTATCAGAATTGGACGCAAAGCTTTTCCAGGAGAAGAAGTATTGCTTTTTGGTTGTAACCAATATCATTTTAATTAGCAGTCAATTGTAAAACTGCCTCGGGTGTATAAAAAGAGAAGTAGTGATTTACACTCACATAATTGTTAACCCAAAGTCCAAAGTGTGTCGAACGTGTTCATGCACATCTTTCAAAAACTATCAATTATGTCCCAGATTAATTCATTCAATTTGCAACTCTAACAGGTCAGAATAGAAGAATTTGAAGCTACATTATTCTTTTTTTTAAACATTATACATACAGTGTCTTAAACTTTATTTTGTTGTTTTTCTATCATTTCAATATTCAATTGAGGAAAACCTCCAATAATTCATCTAATGGGAATCCAAATTTAGACGCCGTTCTGGAGAGAATTTGATATTTAATGAAACAGCAGCACTTCAATGACTCCGTCCGGCTGGTGTCCCGGTGCTTTTCTCAGACTTTGCTGTAACCGTTTGGGTGTGAACCAAGAATAACACCTCCATCCCCGGTCGGACTTTTGAGGTCTGATAGTGGGATGACATCATGTTGTCCTTTTCAGGGGGGACCTACTTTTTTATCACAACCTCCGGCCCCCTGCTCCCAGAGGAGGAAGGAAGGGAGTTTCGGGTCAAATGATTTGCTTGCGTGCTCCAGGTCGCAGCGTCCAGGGATCCATACTGCGGCGAGCGACCGCGTTCGCATTCAATCCCACAGAAACGGCCGTGTCGTCTTGCACTCCGCACCGACCTCCCTGGCTTTTGTTTCTATATTAAGCTTTCGATAGGGCCTGTTTTCCGAGCTTTTGGGTCTTTCCCCGCTCCAACCTTGTGAATCCACCGCAGAGAAGTTTCTCATGGCCTCACCCCCCCCCCCCCCCCCCCCCCCCCACCCACCCCCGCCCCCCCCCCACCTCAAAAAACAAACAAACAAGTATCTCAATTCGGAGAGACAGATCGAGGCTCAGCAGCCAGCACGCCAGCGCTGATCCCAGGACAGATAAAGAAGACAAATCAGACACAAGTCAGCACTTTCTGACACGAGGGCCGAACCCCTCCTCGCTCATTTCTGCAGGATGCCGCAGGGCGTGTGTGTGTGTTAACTGCTCCAGCGTGTGCCTGACAGATTGGATGTTTCTCACGGTGGGTCAGGTGTTTTTCTCTCACCCTACATGCCCGTACAGATCTTTTGAACTTCACATTTCCAACATTTTTTTTTTTTCTTTCATTTTTTCGGTCATGCAACACGTTTGTAGCTGCTTTGCAAACACTCCCTCCTTTCCCTCTCTTTTTCTACCCCCCGGTGTTTCCCACACTAAACGCACGCACCTCGAGAGACCTAGCCCCGTTTGGCCCCGATCCATTTGGCAGCCACACCAACAGAAGGACCAGCATGTGCGTGGGCTTCATAATAAAATAATCTTTGCCCTGGGGCGCTGAAACTCCCTGACAGTTTCACTTGCCCCGAGAGGAAAGAAAAAAGGAAAAAGGTTCTGGCGCTGACATGCGCTCTCTGTGTCTGTGCGTATATTAAGCAATGCCTGTGGAAAGGCTGCACTAGAAGGACTACAAGTGAAGGTCACGCGGAAGATTCTGCACTGGAACAGGAACTGAAATAAACGTGTTCGTTTGAGACAATAATCTTGTTTCCCTTATTATTTTGCATCTGACAGAGCCGGCCCAAGGCATAAGCGAACTAAGCGGCTGCTTGGGGCCCCGGGGCCCCAAGCAGCCGCTTAGTTCGCTTATGCTGCAAGCAGCCCTAGTTTTGTATTATAACCTCACTGTATTCGTTTATAATTTCCGCTATAACAGCGTAGCGTGACATTTGTGCCAATAATCTTCAAGCACAGGTGACTATGCGTGGTGGGAGAGGGCCCCCAAATAAAATTCTGCTTAGGGCCCCCAAGAGGCTCGGGCTGGCACTGCATCTGATAATATTTGATCAAGCCGTTGTATTTTATCTTACATATTTATATAGCGATATAGTAATATATCAAAAGGGATCATAAAATCCTGTTTGGGACGAGCCCCAAAAATGAAAAGGCCTAAACATGGTCAAGAAAAGTGTTATTGCACTCTCTAGAATTATGCAATAACGATGGATTCTAATTGTTCTGCTGTATTGTTTTAGAAATGTTGAGCTTGTGAATTTACAACAAGTTAAAATGTATCATATTTAACATAGTAAGTTGTAAAGTAGTATTTATAGATGATGCAGTGCAGTAATAGTACACGCGTTATTTCACAAACCTAACGAAGAGAGACAGAGACACAGAGAGAGAGAGAGAGAGACACAGAGAGCGAGGGAGAGAGAGAGGGAGGCTTTACTTGGCCTGGGGGCGTGGGGGTAACGGGAGGAGGAGGAGGAGGAGGAGGAGGAACTTGTAGAGTGTCCCATGGATTTCATTGAGAACTCGCACAGCAGCAGGTCAACCGCTCCGAACCCCTCCAGAAGACATTTTCCGCTCTCACCGTTGGATTTACCTGTTTTTTTTCCCAGAGGGTTTTTCATCTCAAGCGCGCACCTGGAGTGAACCAAACTGCGGATCTATGCGAACCCTCCGCGGGACTCAACCACATCTGTGAAGTTGAACAGGAGGAATGCATCGTTTGTTTGTGAAACTAACATTTCTGTTTCCTGCAATCGTCCTCTCGCAAGGTAAACCTGCCTCTAAAAGATGCGCTGCACAGCGGGAGTGTGTGTGTGTGCGTGTTTGTGCGTGCGTGTGTGTGTGTGTGAGGGGGGGGGGGGGGTCCAGCAACAGCATTCAGATTAAACTTTTAAACTGTTTTTCAAGTGAGATACGAATAACCCAACTGAAAGGTCGTGAGTTTCTTCACGCTGTAGTCGGATTTGTTCTGCAGAGTCACGCCGCGCGCAACCGCACTTCTGCAGCAATGCGCGTCTCACAACTTAAAAAACACTCAGTCGTTTCATCCTCACGTCCGTTTTTGCTTCTTACCCACTGTTTAGTCACTTTTACTCCAGCGACACATTTTCGCTTGCACGTCTTTAAATGGTTTCCCGGGAACTGGTTTTAAATAACGTGGAGAGATAATGGAAGCGGGTGCGTGTGTTGGGGACCCGGGGACGCCGTGGGGAAGAGGGACAGGGACATGGGGGACGGGGTGAGGGGTGGGGGGGACCTTTTGTCTGCATGTGTGGGAGAGTGTTGTGGGTGGAGGAGGTGCTGTTATTCCCGTCTGCCGGAAAACAATGCCCGAGGAGAGTGTTTTATGGCTCGTGCTGGACTCTGATTTCTTTTGTTCCGCATCTGAGCGGCGCAGCTGCTGCGCTTTCCCCGCAAAAGCGTGCGCCCCCCCCCCCCGTCCCCCCTGCAACCCCTCCCTCTGCTGACCCCCCCCCCCTCTACAAAAAAAAAAAAAAGCCATGCACCACGCGCTCTGGCCTCACCGGTGTCCACGGGCAGACATCCCAATATCCCCCACGGACAACTGTGAAACCAATCAATTAAGGAGCAGGATGTGAAATGTGAAAGAGTGATGAATCATTTCACACTATAATAATTCCACCTCAGTCGTAATCCTCGGGATTCCCCGTGCTGTTGGCCTCCTTGTGAGTTGAGGACGTTTTTTTTTTTTTTTAAATAACATTTGTCTTCTTCTTCTCATCAGGTCTAAAATGCTCCCTGCCCACTGAGTCGTGTCTGAATGGAGGGTGGTGTGAAGCCACCTCCAACGGGAATGGAGAATGCAAGTAAGTAAAAGTGGGACCACCAAGCAGAAGGACACTCCGTTTAAAAACATTTTTGTGTGTGAAATTTGTGCGGTCTTAGAAGTGCAGCATAGTAAAATGTTGGTTCTTGAGAGTGTTTTTTTGGGGGGGGGGGGGGGGGGGGGGGCTGAAGAGAGAGAGGGCCACATATCCCCCCGCACCCTCCTTTCCATTCCAGCCTTTGAGAGGGCCCTGCACCCAGCAACCAGAGGGCCCCCGAGTCTCTTCTGTGCCGCTGTGCTGCTGCTGCTGCGTCGCTCCGCGAGGCTGCACACATTCCCCCCCAAAAGAAAAGAGTTTTACGAAGTGGAGAAATAAAAAGCAGTTGCAGTTCCAGAGCGCTGAGGCAAGGGTAGCTGGACAAAAGCCGCCCGCCCCCGCCTCCCTCCGGCCCCCCCCCCCTCCCCCCACCTCAATCCAGTGGGTTCGTTAATGAATGCGAGACCCCTTCACCAGCAAAGTGAGAGGACGCGTCCAGTCCTAAATCTTGTTTTTCTGCCCTTTCATGGGCGACAGCTGGGGCTCGCCCGCCGCCCGTCACCCATTGTCCCGCAGTCAGAGTAATGCTGTGTGACTAATCTGAGTGGGGCTTCCCATCATGCCACGACCAACCCAAACACCAGGACGCACACCAAACCCCTGCCCTAACCCCCCCCCCCCCCCCCCCCCCCCCTTGCCGCCCCCTCTCCTATAGGCTGCCTGTCTGCTGCCCCCTCGCCCCCCGTCCACCCACCTTACCCGCTTGTGATCTCCATTAGAAAGCCAGATGGCTGTGAAATGTAATTGGATTGGATGTCAAGAGAGTGAGATTAATTGGAATAAAGTGCAGAAATTTGAAGGCAAACAAGTGGGAACAGACAGAGAGGCAGATTGTGGGGTATTTATTTGGGGTGCAGATGGATGTTAATAGTTTGTGGGTGAGGCGCTTGATATGCATCCCCTTAAGCTGACCTACTTGGAGGCCTCTGGGCTTCATAATTCCCCGGGAATTTTATAATGGTTAGGAAACAAAGGTGTATCTTTTTTTTTTGTGTCCATCTGGAGACAGAAAGGATTTTTTTTTGTTTTTTGCGTAATCTCCAAATATTGTGTTGTTTATCTGTAAAGAAACTCAGGGGTGGCCGGGTCTGCCCTCGGGCCATGTGGTCATGGCAGGCGCTTCTTTGGTCTGCAGGGACAAGGGGGAGCTATTGAAGAGCCCACGCTGCTAGCCTAGGGACACTAATTCACAGCATCTAATCTGCACACTCCACACACACACACGCACGCGCGCGCGTGCACATACGGACCACCGCACGTGTGCACACTGAAACTGTCCCTCCACCCTCCTCCTCCTCTTCCTCCTCCTCCACAAAGCTGTTACTGTGGTCTCCATCGCTGGAGCCCAGCCCAATTAAAAACAGACAGGATAAATAGCATCACTTCATCCCGCCTCTCTCTCTCTCTCTCTCTCTCTTCCTCCTTGCTTTTCCTCTCATTAATCATTCATCCTCGCCAAGCCGAGCAGCCTCCGGTCACATGGCACTTTGGTACTCCGGGTCAGAGTGTAGCCTTCGTGCCAAGGGAGCTCGGCTGGTGATGGTCCAATTTGTTCCACATTAACCGCCGGGTTCGTTCAGGAGCTTCGTGGTGACACATTTTGAAAGTCCGATGAATCTGATGTTGGCCCACTTGGGGGGGGAGGGGGGGGGGGGGGGGGGGAAGAAGCAGAGGGAGGCTGATGGCTCAATTAAAGTGTCCCAAAAGGGGGTGGGAGTCGTCGTGAGGTTTGAAGACGTGCTGAAAGGTCTGACTGAAAGGTCAAAAAAAGGCTTTTAAACCCGTATCTGCAGTTGTTGGGAGATACCGATGAGTCACGGTGCGTTTTTGAGGGTTCGTGCAGCATGTGGCGAGATGGATGGGTGGTAAGTTGGCTTTAAATCCTCCTCCAGCCACTGTTCCCACGAGTGTGAGGGCGCTGAGTGGAATCACATGCGAGCATAGAGAACAGGATTAGGCTTGGTGTAAAACTCTTACAGATGTGTTTACCGGGTTTTCCAAGAGTACAAAAGGGAAGTTTTCTGGTTCTAAAATGAGTTCCCCTTCTTTTATAGCCGCAGTGTGCAGATCATCCTAAAAAAAAAACAAGAAGTGACTTCAGTCCTGTTTGTTCGATTACTGCGTCGTGTGTGTCACTCTTGAGATTGATTGGGCCAAGCTACCGTATATCTACCTTACAAAGGCCGAAAGCAGTTCTGAGAACTATACGGCATTCATATTATTGTGCCTCAGGTCCTGAACAACAAGTTAACTTAAGTATTTGGTTGCAGAAACGACACGCCGTAGTGGGGAAGTACTCGAGTCATGAGTCTTTGAAGTAAAAGGTTGTCTGAAGATCTGGGGCTTCCTGTCTCTCTTGCAGCTGTGGTCTTCTTGTAATGTCGGTAGCTTAAAAACAAGCGAAAAGGCTGCGGCGAGTCAAATTTAGTTTCTGTTTTGCGAGAGGTCGACGGGAGCGTAGCGAGGTGAAAGGGTTGTGGCCCCTTCGCACGACCCAATGACTGCCGGTGCCGCTTCGCTGATACAGACGCTGTTTTGGTCCGTTAATAATAAACCCCTCGACTGTCTCGCTACGTGTTTCAAATGCTGCACGACGTCTAACAGAAATAGACCCGATTTGAGAGCATTGAAAGTCGACCTCGCGCAGAGCCGTCTGGATTCGCATGTTGATGACAAAAGGTCACACCCGTAATGACCGTCGAGAGTGACTCCGGCACCACTTGAAAGATGCGCCACCCTCCTCTCGAGTAGGAATGCTGCTCTTCATTTGCCCTCCTACGGGATTACGCAGCAGGCCTCAGCTCCATGCGGGCTTAAGCGAATCAGGTGCATGGCTGGGTCAAGTGTGCCTGTTGGCGTGGGGGCTGTTATTTGGGGGTTTAGGCCCTAAGGCTGCCACTCCCCCCTGGCCGGGCCCATTCCCTGGATGCCGGTGGCGACTTAATAAAGCTGTGAGTGACGTTGTGCGTTGGATGCAGTGTTTTTTGAAACGACCCCCCCCCCCCCCCCCCCTCCTAAAAGCAAACCGGGGAGAGAACCTTCCATCACGGAGGCACGTATTTCACGTTTAGCGTTGGCGGGGCCTCGGGTCTGGAGGTCCTCAGAGCGGGCAGATCAAAGCCGGCCTGTCACAGCACGGAGATAAGAGGCCACTTGGCTCCAGTCGGTGCTGAAAGTTCACATGCACCAGCGCAAGCTGTCAAACTCTTGTGGCGGGTCAGTCTTGCACCACCAGGCCACTGGGCGTAATGGCTTAGACACATCTTACGTATGTGTTAGCGTGCCTTCTTCCCATTTTGTTTGAATTACTTCCACGAGAGGACATGCAATCGACCTAGAAGTTGCTGCTTGTAAGGCCAAACGTAAGAAAAATGGGAGTGAACCGGCCCCAGGTTACATGTCATGTGACCAATGGTGACCTGATCGTAAGAGTTGGCTGCTTTTCCCCCCGTTTTGAGTCGAGAGGTCTCCATAAATCTGCCACGGTTTGAGCACGTTCTCGCTCTCTCACACAAACACACACACACACCAAGTGTTGGTTAATTGGTATTTCAGGCATGAAAGTGATCCTGTGGTCATTAGTGGAGCAGGTGCTCCGCTCTGTTGCTGACCCTCGTAAATCTTCCCACTTCGATCCTTTTAGAGAGCGAGGCAGGGAATGGAGTCCAGCACTGTACATACAGTGTCCGTGTCTGGGTATTCTGTCCGTGCTTTTACTTCTCTCACTGAAAACCACTGATCCCAGTAATGTGCAGGGGGGAGTCTGAGCCTTCGAGGCCCAGTACGTTTCTCATTTCCTCTAGCAGAGCCTCGCTGTTCGCTTCTTGGTCTCACTAACAGATGTGGACCCGGGGGGTCAGATCTTTGGCTAATGATTAGACGCATCCAAGGGAACATCAGCAAACTCACTAAAATGAACCAGGAGGAATAGGCGGAAAACAAATAGCTGCTTAAAGACAAACCGGCGGGGAGCAGTGAGTGTTGAAGAGAACGAGAAGTGACAAATTATCTTTCTGCGACGCACTTTTACAAACATCCTAAAAAGAAAAACCAAGAGCGCACACACGCACGACTCCTCACGCGTGATCTCCGTATGCCGCCCTCAGTCATTTTCCATAACGTGCTCCACGGCGCCGGCATTTCCAGCGCACAGCGGGGCTGGTTTTTTGTGTCGGAGGGGATAAAGTCACCCCACAGTGGCAGATGGCAGGTCGGGCCCTTCGGGGGAATAAAGGGAGAGGAGAAGAGACGGCAAAGAGGCCGTCCCACAGTCACAAAAGTGTTGGGGGGTCGGAGGTCGGCGGAGCATCTGTTCGGGCCCTGAGGGGACATTGCATCGCTAGGAGGGACCTGTTGCCGTGGTGTGTGCCGCTTGGCTTTTACAGCGCGTGGGTGGATCTTTATCTCGGGACGGGATTGACTTTAGGACAAAGAGGATCCATTACACTTAGTTAGCGTGGGATGCCAAACACACGTACACACACACACACGAGTGCACGCGCACCATTAATAGCATCTGTTTCAATATACTTTACAAAAACAAGAGTGAGGATTTCACACAGAGACACTGAATTCCCGTTGTGATCAGTCGGCTTTTCGCGGTAAATCAAATGGTAGTCAAAGAAACATCAAAGCAAACCCCAAATGCTTTTTACAATCTCCTGCCAGTTGCGACTGTTCTGGGCTCCCTGCGGGGGCTCGCGGTACCGTTAAAAGCTCTCTGATTGGTCGCACCAAACTAAGTCAACAAGGGTGTTTTCACCAGTCTCATGTGACATAAGGGGAGCGCTGTAAAAAGCAGGCCGCTTGTGGAGGGGGGGGGGTTGTAAAAAGTCCACACAGGAAAGAAAACGAGGAGACGGAGCAATGAAAAAGCTGAACGTGAGCTGGAGCAGAGACAGAGGGAAGAGACAGAGGGGCGAGAAGTCTCAGCAATAAAAAGGAATCAAAATAGAGGAACAGGTAGGGGAGAAGGGAAGAGAGGAATTAAGAGTTTGGCGGGTGGAAAGAGGAGGGGGGGTTAAGAGACAGAAGTTGCAACAGCTGACTTCACATGGGTCCTTTATGTCCCCGGAGAAGAGGTTGGCTTGCCGGCCCCCGCATCTGACAAGGGGACAGAGGGGAAGGAGGGGCGGAGGGCTGGGAGGAGCAGGGGGGAGGGGGAGGAGGCGGAGCCCCGTCCAACAGCTGCCTCCATTAACATGCGCACCTGCTCCCTGTGGAGATACTTGTGGGCCAGCAGATGCCCTCCCTCACACATTAACGCTCGCACGTTCATACGTACGACCACACACTCCCACACAAGCCGCAATTCAAATATAAACACTGTTTTTTGTTTGAGTTTAAATGCTCCTACATGTGACATGAAGACTTGTATACAGGATTAAAACCAGATGATGCCCGGCTGCTTTGCATGTCAGTATCAGTGGAACTTCATATTACCACCCAGGCACTGCAAAATGGGGAGTCCCCCCCCCACCCATCTTTGGTTACTTCCCATGTTTGAGCTATGTGACTGTAGCAGCATCCATCTCTAGTCTGTATGGGAGGAAAGTTACCAGCGGCTTAGGGCCCTGAATGCAGCTCTTCGTGTAGGACATCCAGGGCCGACACAGGCCCCTTGATCTCCGCAGGCATTCGGGATGAGTGTGGACAGCCTGAGGGTGAACGTTAGATGGGAAAAGGGGCCGCCACGGCTTGACTGTTGTCCCAGCAGAATGTGTTTTCAAGGTTCAGAGGGAGTCTAATCCGGAGAGACTACGCTACCACAACACGTCGTCCCCGTTCCGGGCGGGAAACTCTTAGTCCCTCTCGGGCGACTCCCGCCTCCCCCTCATTCCTCGGCTGTTTGGATAATCGCCCTCATGAAATAAACCCCAAACAATCCTTGTTTTCTAATCAACACTACTGTAAACCCCCCCAGGTGTCCCAGCGACTACGTAGGCAATCGGTGCCAGTACCCGAGCCCCTGCAGCCCGTCGCCCTGCCGCAACGGCGGCGATTGCCGCGCCGTTTCCCACGGCAACACCTTCGATTTCCGCTGCGTGTGCCGCCTGGGCTTCACCGACCGGCTGTGCCTGACTCCCTCCAACCACGCCTGCATGAGCTCCCCCTGTCGCAACGGAGGAACGTGCGATCTCATCACCCTCTCCGCCTTCCGCTGCCGCTGCCAGCCCGGTTGGTCAGGTATGTGGACGCGCCGTTATCCTCTCCTCTCTCTCCTCACTTCAGCGAGGAGCAGACGTGACTGACGGAGCCCTTCCTGTCCTTTTTTTTGTCGTTCAGGTAAAACCTGTCAGCTCGCCAACCCCTGCGCGTCCAACCCCTGCGCCAACGGGGGCCAGTGCTCGGCTTTCGATTCCAACTACATCTGCACCTGCCCGCCGGCCTTCCACGGCCAGACCTGCAAGCAAGACGTCAACGAGTGCGCTCAGAACCCCTCGCCATGTCTCAACGGCGGCGTGTGCGTGAACGAGGTGGGCTCGTACAGCTGCCGCTGTCCCCAGGAGTACACCGGGCAGCACTGCGAGGCCACCTACATGCCGTGCAGCCCCTCGCCGTGCCTGAACGGAGGCACCTGCGTGCAGAAAGGAGACACCATCTACGACTGCAGCTGCCTTCCAGGTAACGTCACACAGCAAGTCGTTATGTCGTAAATAAGGTCGCAGTGGCCATTTGTCCTTGGGACCAATAGAATACTACGTGGAAGGGCCACTGATGCACCGACTGTTTTGTTTCTTTTACGCAGCAAGAGAGCGGATTGTCCAGGCAATCCTTTCCCTCTGTTTCGCATTTATTCCACAGGAGGCCAACAAACGTGTACAATATAACTTGGCTGCCTTTCCTATTCTGTGCTGCTCTGGCTCGCTGGTAAAAAAACTAAGTATCAGCCAGGTGCATGCTGGTCCTATACCTGGCTATGCCCTTAAATAACCTCCAGGTGCCCACAGTATTACCCAATCAATTAGTCGTCTAATTAACCAAACAATTAACCAAAACTATGCATACTTAATGACAAAAAATGATTCAACTAAATTGACAAAAACAGAAAAACCTAAAGAATGAAACAACACTATTTAAGAATAAACAACTGCAGATAACAGCTCCCACAAAGCTGAACAAGCGCTTTATTTTCTTCTTTAAAAGTGCAGCAACAACACACACTTTTGTTGACCTAAAAAAAGCAGCCTCCCTGTCGTAGTGAAACCTGACTGAGTGGAATGTCTCTGGTTTGTGCCCCCTTTCCTCGCGCACTCCCATCTCTCTCTGCCAGCCTCCACTGGCAGGATGCAGTCACACAGACGTTTCCTGCTGATAGTCACCAAACAGCCCCCACAACTTCAGGGGTACACGCATACAGATACACGTGTAGATATACACACCCTATCTGTGAGGTCTCACACACACACACACACACACACACACACACACAGAGCTTGTTTTTCAGTTAAACACAGCCGGTCTGCTCTTTATTGCGTTGGCAGCCGAAGCCTGTTGTGTAAAAAGTTGGTCTTTTTTTTTGAGCAATTGTGGTTTCTGCTGTTGGAGGACTGCAGCTGTCGAGGCCTTTTTCCCCCACCGAACCGCAACCACCGTACGAGGCACATTTCTGCTGCTCTTGTTTTATTGTGTGACTGTGTGCCCGTGACCACTTGCACAGAGCGAGTTGTTTGGATACGATAGGCGAACGTGCGTTAAAGTTTAACCCCACGCTGCGTGTCTCTCGCGGGGGGTCCGTGCTGGAATGCGGCGAGATAGCTGAAGCTGCACGGGCACCTGCGGAGCTGCGGGTTGATAGTAAATCAGACTACGGTGGTTGTAAAAACACTCACTCAAGCCTTTTGATGTTCGAGTAGGACCCCGAGTTGCTCTGTCACCCGGAGCGCGTTAAAAAGAATCTGCCCCGAGGATACTTGTCTCTTCACTGCGCAGTTGATCTAATTATTAACTCAAAGCCAACGCTGCTTGTACCCTCTGTCGGCGTGTCTCTGTTGACTCCCGCCAATTTTTCACACAGTGTCTCTTTTGTTGGTCACCAGGTTTCACAGGGCACCACTGCGAATACAACATCGACGACTGTCCAGGCCACACCTGCCAGAACGGGGCCGTGTGCGTGGACGGCGTGAACACCTACAACTGCCGATGCCCGCCTCATTACACAGGTGACCCTTTGCTTTGAGAGTCACCCCGAGAAAACACTTGCTAAACTTCCCCCTCAGACTTCACATAACTAATTTCTCCTCCCGCCCCCCCCCCCCCTTTTTTTTTTTTTAACTCTCTCAGGTCAATACTGCACAGAAAACGTGGACGAGTGCGAGCTGATGCCCAACGCGTGCCAGAACGGAGGGACGTGCCACGACACGCACGGCAGCTACCACTGCGTCTGCGTCAACGGGTGGACGGGCGACGACTGCAGCGACAACATCGACGACTGTGCCAGCGCGGCCTGCTACAGCGGCGCCACCTGCCACGACCGCGTAGCCTCCTTCTTCTGCGAGTGCCCTCACGGTCGCACAGGTACGCCTGTTTTTTCCGTGGCCCGTCAACGCGCGTCGCGGTAAAGGTCAATGAAGGGTGGACGGGGGGTGGAGTTGATGGTAAATCCGTCTCTCTTGGCGCTCCACAGGGCTGCTGTGCCACCTGGATGACGCCTGCATCAGCAATCCTTGTCAAAAGGGTTCCAACTGTGACACCAACCCGGTCAACGGAAAGGCCATCTGCACCTGTCCCCCAGGTTACACCGGGTCAGCCTGCAACCTGGACATCGACGAGTGCTCCCTCGGTAAGTCTATTTCCTCCGCTGTAGTTCTGAAATGATCGTGCGTCCATTACCACACGTGTGCGTGACGACGTGGGCATTTGATGTTGCAGGTGCCAACCCCTGTGAGCACGGCGGTCGCTGCCTCAACACCAAAGGCTCCTTCCACTGCAAGTGTCTTCAAGGATACGAAGGACCTCGTTGCGAGATGGACGTCAATGAGTGCATGTCTAACCCTTGCCATAATGATGCCACCTGCCTGGACCAGATCGGAGGGTTCCACTGCATCTGCATGCCAGGTCAGAGAAGTTTACGTTGCAAGACAGCGCCGGGACATTGAGGACGTCAAGAAACCAAAACATGATTTATTAACTAAGACGTTTTCTTTTTCCTCACGGACATTCACAGGATACGAGGGTGTGTTCTGCCACATCAACGCAGATGAGTGTGCCAGCCAACCGTGTCTCAACAACGGCAAGTGCATCGACAAGATCAACTCCTTCCATTGCGAGTGCCCCAAAGGTAAGAAAGGATCAGGCAACCACAGTGATGATGGACTGTAATAATTAACACAATAATGCAAAGAACAGGCTGTAAAAGAGTTACACTAATTTGTCAAGGAGTAAATCACATCATATGTGGAACACAGATGTAATACAAATGATTTACCCCCTCTAATAGAGTCACTATATATTGTGTATATTGTAGGACAGAGTCCAGAAACATTAGCATATTTGGCGGGCATGAGAGTTTGTGTTAAAGCTTGGCGCCAAAACTGGTGAAGTGGGGGGGGAATTGGGTTTGTTGCCGGTGGGCTTGAGGCCATTGTGTGCTGCACAGTAAGAGCTGAGGTGGGAGGGGGCGGCGGGGTGGGGAGGGGTGGGGAGTATTGTAGAGTGTTTGCGGGGGGGACCTTCAGTCTCCTGCAAGACTACTTCAGATGCAAATTTTTTTTTTTTGGTTCTCCGTTGTGGCGTTATGCACAATGTAGACATGACGTATCGAATGTAAGAGCTGAATTAAACAATAACCTAATAAAAAGATACATTCTGTATTGTTCCATTTAAATCCAGGATTTTCGGGCAGTCTGTGTCAGGTGGACATTGATGAGTGTGCCAGCACACCCTGCAAGAACGGAGCAAAGTGCACCGACGGTCCAAACAAGTACACCTGCGAATGTGCTGAAGGTAAAGCAAACAACATTCTCTCCTTAATTACCTTGAAAATGTCTTTCAATTGTTTTGGGTTCTCTCCAAATGAAGACGTCATTCTTTCAAATAACATCTCTCTTTTCCTGTCAAGGTTACTCGGGGCAGCACTGTGAGACCGACATCAACGAGTGCTTCTCGGACCCGTGCCATTACGGCACCTGCAAGGACGGCTTGGCCTCCTTCACCTGCTACTGCCGACCTGGCTACACCGGCCGCTTGTGTGAGACCAACATCAACGAGTGCCTCAGCCAGCCCTGCAAGAATGGTGGCACTTGCCAGGACAGGGAGAACACGTATATGTGTGCGTGCCCCAAAGGCACAGCAGGTGAGACTTCAGGACCGGATCCCTGCACTAAAGATTTGGTGATCTGAAAGATTCGCTAACATTCGCTCCAAACCGACAGGTTTCAATTGCGAGGTCAACCTGGACGACTGCAAGAGCAGACCGTGCGACTACGGGAGGTGCATCGACAAAATCAACGGCTACGAGTGCGCATGTGAACCCGGCTACACAGGTGAGCTTTGGGAGGAGTGAACAGGTGCAGGGGGGGTTGGTCCCCGGAGCTTTGGGAGGGGCAGGCAGGACAGGTGGCTGGCGGGTCTCCCGCGGAACAATGGTGTAAGATTCCATGTGTGGGGTGAGTTAGAGAAAGGAACACAGGCCACAACCTGATACACACACACACACACACACACACACAAAACACACACAAAGCGCTAACTTTGTTTGCCATTTGAAAAGGTTGTGACGTCGAGCCTGGAAAGCGTCCGTAAGGTGATACTTTAAAAGGAAGGGAGGCTGGCCTTTAATCACATATCTAATGTTCAGCGGTGTGCAACCGCATTACAGACCCAATAAGTATCTGAAATGAAAGTGCTTTCGCTTCACTTCCCTCGCTGGCACATGTCTGCCTGTGGTGTACTATTTGAAACTTTAGCGGCACAGTCTCGCTCCCTTTTCGTGGCCCGGAGGAGCCGGTTGTGACTGGTTAGCGGCTGGGTGATTGTGCCACAAAGGGGGGGCAGGGAGGAACAAGTGTGTGTGGGGCAAGCGTCTGTGCATCCCTCCTCCCTCTCCCTCCCCTCCATCTTTTTGTGCTGACGGGGTGAGTGTGGAGGGCACGGCGGGACTGAGACACAGAGGGACAGAGGACTATTGTGACTGAAGATCGGGCAGTTGGGCCCTCCCCTCTTGATTGATGAAGTGCAGAGGGGGAGGGGGGCTGGCTCAGGGATCAGAGGGGAGTTTAATTGTTACTCGGCCTTGTGTGAAATGGCTCTGGCCTTCTGTCCCCTGTAAACAGCCCTGGGTGAAGTTAGTTCTCCCTGGATGGATGGGGGGGGGGCTGTGTGTGAATAGGGAGAGAAGCTGCAGCTCCCCCACACCCGCCTCCTGGCAGCACCTCCCCCCTCTCAGATCCAGCTAAAATCCTCCTTCTGCCTATTCAACAGGGCCCCATTCAATCAATGGAGGAGAAGCAAAAGGGCCTCTAGGGGCCTGCCGGGCTAGGCACACATTGGAGCTGCCACCGCGTCTGCCTGTTAAATCTTTAGGGGGTCTTTAGTGTTAGATATCTCTGTTGTCCAGAGGAAGAATTAAGACAGAAGCCACACAGAGCTCGCAGCTTAAAAAGCCCCAGAGAATACCACACCACACAGACAAAAAGTCCAGCTGCCGGGCATTCGTAATGGCCAGTGTAGATATTTATCACGTCACAGCTTTCGACCGGTGAATATGCGGCGTCGCACTAAAATCTCATCTCCTTTGCCTATCAGGAACAATGTGTAACATCAACGTCGACGATTGCGCCAACAACCCCTGTCACAACGGGGGCACGTGCCTCGACGGCATCAACCGGTTCACCTGCCTGTGCCCAGAGGGCTACAACGACGCCACGTGTTTGTCTCAGGTCGACGAGTGCGGCAGCAACCCCTGCATCCACGGCCGATGCCAGGACCTCATCAACGGGTGAGCATGCATCCAAGTTTAAGACGAACAAGCGGCGAAATAGAGGGAGAAAAGGAAACTAGATAAAACGGTACTGACCTGATATTTTTGTTTGCATTGAAGCTACAAATGTACCTGCGACTCTGGCTGGAGCGGCCCCAACTGTGACATCAATAACAACGAGTGTGAGTCCAACCCATGCATGAACGGGGGAACCTGCAAGGACATGACCAGCGGATACCACTGCACATGCAGAGCCGGTTTCACTGGTCAGTTACAGCCGTTTTGTTCACACTCAGAGCACGCGTGCGACCCGTTGGCCCATATTTAACCCAAGTGTGTCCTCTAATCCCGCCAATGTAGGACCCAACTGCCAAACTAACATCAACGAGTGTGCCTCCAACCCCTGCCTCAACCAGGGCACCTGCATCGATGACGTGGCTGGATACAAGTGCAACTGTTTGCTGCCCTACACCGGTATGACATCTGACTGCTTACCTGGATGGTTTGATTTAGTGAGCTGTTTGCTGCAGGTCTGAAAATGCAAAGACAATCTCCCGCTTCCCACTCAGAAGGCTTATCGAGTCCTATTTTGTGTTGGTTTAGAAAAAATCGCCCAGTGGCCACAAACTGGGATGTCTGTTTTTGACATGATTGTGTGGAAAGATCGGCCCGTCTGCTTTGCAGGGATAACAGTGTGTGTGTGTGTGTGTGTGTGTGTGTGTGTGTGTGTGTGTGTGTGTGTGTGTGTGTGTGTGTGTGTGTGTGTGTGTGTGTGTGTGTGTGTGTGTGTGCGTGTGTGTGCGTGCGTGTGTGTGGTGTGTGTGTGTGTGTGTGCGCGTGTGTTTTGGAATAACACTGCTAATATAAGCCGGAGAACTGGAGCCTGTTGCAAGCCCTATTCCCACTTCCGCCACGTCCTGTTTCCTGTCTGGGATCACACAATTGCAGGAAACAGAAAGGCCCTTCCTGTTTGGCTATGTCGTCATGGAAATGGACAAGGAAGTGGGAAAGAAACTGGGATTTAAAAAAATTGATTTAACTGCTCTTAATGAAATATTAATTTTGCCAGACCAATATTAAAGTGTAAAGCAGTCGCTACTTATTAGAAGCGGAATGCAAACACTGATGTTCTCTTTTTCATCGCAAACCAGGTGAAAACTGTGAGATCCTGCTGGCACCCTGCAGCCCCAGACCTTGTAAAAACGGTGGAGTGTGTAAGGAGGCGGAGGACTACCAGAGCTTCTCCTGTATCTGCCCTGAAGGATGGCAAGGTATCTGTCCATTCCCACCTGGCCTTTGATCATCTATTCACCCAGTACACAATTTGCTTTTTCTTTAACTGCCGTTCTCCTCCCCCCTTAAGGTCAAACATGTGAGATCGACATCAACGAATGCGTGAAGAGCCCGTGCCGCAACGGCGCTGTCTGCCACAACACCATGGGTGGTTACCAGTGCAACTGCCAGCCAGGTTACACCGGCCAGAAGTGCGAGACGGACACTGATGATTGCAAACCAAGTAAGGAGCAGCTCTCCGCCCCCCCGTAGGGGTCTCGTGCTGTCAACTTTACAAAACCGGAAAACAGGTTATTTCACGGACTCTCTTTTTTTTTCCTGACTCAGATCCCTGCAGCAACGGAGGTCTGTGTCGCGACGCCATCAACACTTTCACGTGCACCTGTCTGCCCGGCTTTCGTGGCGGCAGATGCGAGCAGGACATAAATGAGTGTGAGAGCAACCCCTGCAGAAACGGCGCCAACTGCACCGATTGCGTCAACAGCTACACGTGCACCTGCCCGCCCGGCTTCAGCGGCATCAACTGTGAGGTCAACACCAACGACTGCACGGACAGGTAGCTCACCGTGGCCAAAGGTGGTCTTTGCTTATTTTAACCTGCCCAGAACGTGTCTTGATAAGGTTTTGACCAATTCCTGCCCCGTGTCTCTTCAGCTCTTGCTTCAACGGTGGCACCTGTGTGGATGGGATTAACGCGTTCACCTGCCTGTGTCTACCCGGATTCACCGGCAGCTACTGCCAATATGACATTGATGAGTGTGACTCCAAACCGTGTCTCAATGGAGGATCTTGTCTGGACAGTTACGGGACGTATTTGTGCACATGTCCTCATGGCTACATAGGGGTCAATTGCCAGGTAGAAATCCTATTTTTTTTTTTTTAAGTAAATTACGCCCTTTAGGCCCTGTAGTGGTTTCGCGCAGAGAAGCCCATTTAGTGCAGTTTGCTAATGCTTTCTGGATTTGATTCCCTGTCAGATTCTGGTGCGCTGGTGTGATTCCTCCCCTTGTAAAAATGGAGGTTCGTGCTGGCAGCAGGGAGCGTCTTACACCTGCCAATGTCAGACCGGGTGGACCGGCCTGTATTGTGACATCCCCAGTGTGTCTTGTGAGGTTGCAGCCAAACGACAAGGTAAGATAACAAACGTAATTTTCCATTATGTGATTATTTTGTCTTTAATTGTGTTTTTAAATATCTCTATTCGGCACTACAATGGATTTATGGTAACAGAGGATGATATATATGATTGACAGCCAATTAATTCATCCAGAAATGTAAAATTGTAATCCCTAACGGCAGCAGGAGATATTTTTCTGTTAAGGGGTGATTGACAGTTGACTCATCTAACTGTTCACCTGAGTAAAAGCCGGTAGGAGGAAACCGTTATTGTGTGTGGTTGTTTTGGAGTACAGCGATCCTTGGCGCCCCCAGAAGGGGAGAAGCTGAAACTGTTTGAGTCCACGGTGTGAAACGTCTGCACTGACGCTTCCTGCCTGTTTGCCGACTCGGGGTGTCGGGAGGCAGGATCCGCAGGCCCGCGTGTGGTTCTTGCATTCCGTGACACCTTCCTTGTTGATTGCAGGGGTGGATGTGGCTCACCTGTGCAGGAACTCGGGCCAGTGTCTGGATGCCGGAAACACACACTACTGTCGCTGCCAGGCCGGCTACACCGGGAGCTACTGCCAGGAACAAGTGGACGAGTGCTCACCAAATCCTTGCCAGAACGGAGCCGCCTGCACAGACTATCTGGGGGGCTACAGCTGTGAGGTAAATTGATATACTTTAGAGTGGAATGAATCCTTTGTAAATCTGTCGGTGTGATTGGTGATCAAAAAATGACGTAATTTTCTGTCTCTCAGTGTGTCCCTGGCTACCACGGCGTAAACTGCTCCAAAGAGATCAACGAATGTCAGTCACAGCCCTGTCAGAACGGAGGCACGTGCATCGACCTCATCAACACGTACAAGTGCTCGTGTCCCAGAGGAACACAAGGTGCGTCACCTGCTCGTCACGATCACAATCATTCACGGCTCCAAAAAAGCTCACGGCCAAATTGAGGATTTGAATAGTTTGGTAACGCACCGTTGTGTCTCCCGTAAGGTGTCCACTGTGAGATCAATTTGGATGACTGCACCCCCTCCAGCGACCCACTGACCAATGAGCCCAAGTGCTTCAACAATGGCAAGTGTGTGGACCGCATCGGGGGCTACCAGTGCGTTTGCCCAGCGGGCTACGTAGGAGAACGCTGCGAGGGCGACGTCAACGAGTGTTTGTCAGACCCATGCGACCCCCAAGGGTCCTACAACTGTGTTCAGCTCACCAACAGCTACCGCTGCGAATGCCGCACGGGCTACACAGGTACAGAATTGCATCCTGCAGCAATATTACTGTTACTGCTACTGAGTTCCAATTGGTAAAACACACATTTTGCTTCACTTCTCCAGGTCAGCGTTGTGACAAAGTTTTTGACGGCTGTAAGTCAAGACCCTGCAAAAACGGAGGGTCATGTGCTGTTGCCAGTAACACGCCTAATGGTTTCATCTGCAAATGTCCACCGGTGAGTCCAGCTATGTGATCCACTCTGAACCCTGTCCCTTTAGAGGTTATTTAACTATCCTTCTGCCTATGAAGCACATCACAAAGATCTTAACCGTGGTCTGTTTCTGTTCCTTCAGGGCTTCACCGGCTCCTCCTGCGAGTATGATTCTCGCTCCTGCGGGAGTCTGAACTGCAGGAACGGGGGTACGTGCGTGTCGGGTCACCTGGGCCCACGCTGCTTGTGTCCACCAACCTTCACCGGGCCCGAGTGCCAGACGCCCACCGACAGCCTCTGCATCTCCAACCCCTGCTACAACGGCGGAACGTGCCAGGTCACGCCGGACGCGCCCTTCTTCCACTGCAGCTGCCCCAGCAATTTCAACGGCCTGCTCTGCCACATCCTGGACTACTCCTTCGTCGGCGGCTTCGGCCGGGACATCACCCCGCCTCCGGAAGTGGAGGTGAGCTGCGAGATCGCTCAGTGCAACGAGTGGGCCGGGAACCACATCTGCGACTCGCTGTGCAACAACCACGCCTGCGGCTGGGACGGAGGGGACTGCTCGCTTAATTTCGACGACCCCTGGCAAAACTGCTCCGCGGCGCTGCAGTGCTGGCGCTACTTTAACGACGGGAAGTGCGACGGTCAGTGCAACAGCCCCGGGTGTCTCTACGACGGCTTTGATTGTCAGGGACAGGAAGGACAATGCAAGTAAGTGTTGAAAACGGGGTACAAAATGCTCGCGTGTCCTAAAAGTCATTTTGGAGTTTGTTATCAGGAAGCCAACCCAATGTCCTGGTTTTCTTCCAGCCCGCTGTACGACCAGTACTGCAAAGACCACTACGCTGACGGGCACTGTGACCAGGGCTGCAACAACGCAGAATGCGAATGGGACGGCCTGGACTGCGCAAACAACATGCCGGAGAAGCTGGCGGACGGGCATTTGGTCCTGGTGGTCCATATCCCCCCCGAACAGCTGAAAAACGGCTCTTCGACCTTCCTCAGGGAGCTCAGCAGCGTTCTCCACACCAACGTGGTGTTCCGCCGGGACGCCAAAGGAGAACCGATGATCTTCCCTTACTATGGCAACGAACAGGACCTGGTCAAACACAACGTGCTGAAGCGCTCAGCGGAGGGCTGGCCCGAGTGGGCCTCGATGCCCGCCAACGTTTTGGGTCAAGTGAAGGAGAGCGTGTCGGCCATTGTGAGCCCCCGCAAACGCAGAGAGCTGGATCCCGTGCAGGTCAAAGGGTAGGCGCCGCAAAGGCCTCACACATTTTCAGCGTACATCCTAACCGTTTTTTTAATTTTCTGAAATGTTGAATTTTAACACCTCCCCTTACCCCCGTTTCTTCTCGTAGGTCTGTGGTGTACCTGGAGATTGACAACCGTCAGTGTTACCAGCAGTCTAGTGAATGCTTCCAGAGCGCCACAGATGTCGCTGCTTTCCTCGGAGCGCTCGCCACTAGCGGGAATCTCAACGTTCCCTACATCGAAGCTGTCACCAGTGCGTAACTCCTTACCAGCTCTTCTGTTGAAATGGATTCTACGAGTAACACTCCAATCCAAGTCACCAGGTCAAAAGTAACATCTGTCGATTTTGACTTCTTTCCAGGTGTGAGACCTACTCCCGCCACTTTGGAGCTGTACCCCATGTACGTGGTCTTCCTGGGCTTGGCTGCATTGGGTTTCATCTGCCTTGGTGTTCTGGTGTCTCGCAAGAGGCGACGAGAGCACGGCCAGCTTTGGTTTCCCGAAGGTTTTAAGGCGTCCGAGCCCAGCAAGAAGAAACGCAGAGAGCCGTTGGGAGAAGATTCGGTGGGATTAGGGTAAGGAGACTTTGAAAGTGGTGTATGGAGGCTGATCTCATGTGCTAAAGTCTACCTACAGCTGGGTGGTTTCATAGCCTTGACTGACAGAAGTGTCCTTTATGATGTAATTAACCCGCCTCCTCTTTCAAACAGGCCTATGAAAAACTCGGACATCAATCTTATGGATGACAATCAAAACGAATGGGATGATCAGGATCCGGACTGCAGACGCTTCAGGGTAAGAGAAAAGCAATAGTCCTGTCTAAATAAACTGTTTTACCATTCTCAAAATTCTTCACATGTGCTGCTCATACTGACGTTATGATGATTGCCGTGTGTTTCAGTTTGAGGAACAGGCCATGCTGGATTTGAGCGACCGTACCGACCACAGGAAATGGACGCAGCAACATCTGGATGCAGCCGACCTGCGTGTTGCGTCCATTGCTCCTACGCCTCCTCAGGGAGAGATAGAGAATGACTGCATGGATGTGAACGTCAGGGGACCAGGTGTGTACTTGTTATCGGAGGATTTACAGAATAACCTTTTTTTTTATATTCCACGAACGCTTTCCAACACAACTTATTACAATCTTCTCCCTTCCTCTTTCAGATGGTTTCACTCCCCTGATGATCGCATCCTGCAGCGGCGGAGGCCTGGAGACCGCCAACATCGAAGAGGAAGAGGATCCCTCGGCAGAAATCATCTCAGACTTTATTTACCAAGGCGCCAACCTCCACAACCAGACCGACCGCACGGGCGAGACCGCCCTCCACCTGGCCGCCCGCTACGCCCGCTCCGACGCTGCGAAACGCCTCCTGGAGTCCAGCGCCGACGCCAACGTTCAGGACAACATGGGCCGCACTCCGCTTCACGCCGCTGTCGCTGCAGATGCGCAGGGAGTCTTCCAGGTAACCTGTTCTTCCACCCGAGTCTTTACCTTTCTTCTGGGTTTTTTGTCCAGTTTGTCCAGCGGATTGGAAAGCACCCAACTAAACGATTCTATGTCCTTGCAGATTTTAATCCGAAACCGTGCCACTGATCTCGACGCCCGCATGCACGACGGAACAACGCCCCTCATCCTGGCGGCCCGATTGGCGGTCGAGGGAATGGTGGAGGAGCTTATCAACTGCCACGCGGATGCCAACGCCACCGATGATTCCGGTAGCTAACGTTTTATCGACGTTCCATAGCGACTTTTTATCTCCCGCGGTCCATAAAGACCCGATCAGTGTGCTGAGCCGTTACAGCAATTAACCGCCACCCTGTTTACTCTCGCTGCAGGTAAATCTGCTCTTCACTGGGCCGCGGCGGTGAACAATGTGGAGGCGGCGATGGTGCTGCTGAAAAATGGTGCCAACAAAGACATGCAAGACAACAAGGTATTTGAGATGCGACGGTGCTGTGTGGGGAGTGTTGACACTTTTGCATTCACGGTCGTATTAACTGTTTTTTTTTTTTTCTTCCGCTTTTCAGGAGGAGACACCAGTTTTCCTTGCAGCCCGGGAAGGAAGCTTCGAGACAGCCAAGGTTCTCCTGGAACACTTTGCCAATCGTGAGATCACCGACCATCTCGACCAGCTGCCCAGAGACATCGCACAGGAACGCATGCACCACGACATCGTCCGCCTTCTGGATGAGTACAACGTGGTCAGGAGTCCCGGGCTTCACAGCGGCCCGCTCAGCACCTCCAGCCTCTCGCCTCCCCTCTGCTCCCCAAATGACTACCTGAGCAACCTCAAGCCCATGCTGTCGGTCAAGAAGGTCCGCAAACTCAGCTCCGGCGGCAAAGGAGGGAAGGATGGGGGCAAAGATAATCGGACGAAGAAGAAGAAGTCCCCGGATGCAAAGGGAAACTTGCTCGACTCGTCGGCCGTCCTCTCGCCGGTGGATTCCCTCGAGTCCCCGCACGGCTACCTGTCCGATGTGGCCTCTCCACCCATGACATCACCCTTCCAGCAGTCGCCGCCTATGTCTCTAAATCACCTGCAAGGCAACGGAGACCACATGGGCCAGATGAGCATGGGTAAGGACATGGGCTGCATGTCTTTTGAGCACAACCCTCCCCGTCTCTCCCACATGCCTGTGTCCAGCCCCGGGACGCAGGGCACAACGTCCATAGGCGGCAGCAGAGGAGGCCAGTGTGACTGGATATCCAGGATGCACCCGGGCGTAGGCCAGCAAGGAGGCTTCACCCAGGGGTCAAGCATGTCCCACGGCATGATGGGGGCACTGCACGGCGTCAGCACCGCCACCCTGTCTCAGATCATGGGCTACCAGAACCTGCAGACGAGCCACCTCGGCTCACCTGCGCACATGATGCAGCAGGCTCACTCCCGGCAGCTCCAGCACCAGAACTCTAACTCCACCACCGCCGGCCAGTCCCTCGGCCAGAGCTTCCCGAGCGTCGAGCTGAGCGGCTCGGACATGCAGCAGAACAACGGGCGCTCCATGCCCATCCACACCGTCATGCCGCAGGAGACGCAGATCCTCGGCACCCAGTTCCTCACCCCTCCCTCCCAGCACAGCTACTCCGGCCCCATGGACAACACCCCCAACCACCAGCTACAGGTACCGGACCACCCGTTTCTAACCCCCTCCCCCGGCTCCCCCGACCAGTGGTCCAGCTCGTCCCCACATTCCAACATGTCCGATTGGTCGGAAGGCATCTCAAGTCCTCCCACAAGTATCCACTCGCAGATGAATCTGATCCCGGACCAGTTTAAGTAGAGACTTGTAAAGTGGAAAGAACTTTTTTAGTTGGAAGAAAATATATACAAAGAAAGTTCATGGAGAAAGAGAGTGACAAACCTGTGTCAAGACTGAAGATGCTCCTTTTTCATTATCAGTTTTGATACTAACGTTAAATACAGTTTTAGGTGTTTTGTATTTATTTATGTGCTTTTTTTGACCTGAAATATAAAGAAGATGCTTTTATATTTATGCTTTTTTATTTTTTCTTCTGTTATGTATTGGAAGACTAGAAGCTCTTTTTTAAAAGAGAATGTCAGACATAAGACTAAAATGTGTACACTGGCTATTTATTTGTACTTTCTGTTGCTATATTCACTGGATTTAAGTTACTGTTTTGGTCTTCAGAAATTGTTATTTTTGGGCTTTGCATTTTTTTTTAATGTTTGTACATATTTTGTTTTTAACGTTTATAGATGGTTTTAAAATGTTCAGTATTAATTAATTATATTTCCTTTGTCTTGTTAAATGACGCAGGTTTTGTTACTGAACTATATTTCACTGAGTCTTATCACTGAATCTGTTAGATGATGATTAAATATATATATATATATAAAAGTCACACCTTTCACAATGTTGCTTCCTACACTGGGCCTTAGTGGCAAAATGAGAGTAACTGAGCAAAGGAAACGGAGACCTTAATGCACAGAACAAATATCCCTAATAAGAGTTGATGCTTCACAAAATGAGTGATGCTAGTTTTAATGGTCTTGGCTGGTGTTGAGCAATTTGTGAAACAAGAAACATTTCTGATTTTCAGATTGTATTCCAAATCAGTGATTATGGTCACTAGGTTTAACCTGTTATGTGTTAAAATGCAGACCCGTTGTAGAAATGTTACATTCGCGACAGTTTTAATAGTTCCAGTGTGAATTTGGTTTTTCCTAAGAAAATCAATGTGTTTGTCGGATTTATTTTGAAAGAAATGTCTTGGAGGTTGAGATCGTCGTTTTTGAAAGAAATGGGGACCTTTGTTTGTGTGTTAAACGACATCATCTGTACTTGTGTAGTTTAAGATGTCTGAATGTCATGTTTTATAAACTAATTCAGAGATGAAATATGCTTTAAAAAAATATGTAATTCAATATCCATGTTCATGCAAAGTTGTAGTTCACAAAGAAGTATTTCCTGATTTAAATGTTTTGTAAAAATTGTCTTGATTCAATAAAAGCTACCGTCAAACTCTGAAGATATGTAGCAGCCTAATACGCATTGAATGTCACATAAATTACATCAATATGAAAAGTAATCGCCCTTCATGGCCACAGACGTTGGTCCGGTGGGAACAGCCTGAACATTCGTTAGAACAACGTTGCTCCTTTTGAAATCATTTTAGTTACTTGAAAGAGATTTTAGACTTTAGTGCTTTTTGTGGATGTCATCGTCAACACATTTAACACTAACGGCCCGGTTATGGTGTCCTTTGCAACACAATCTGTTAAAATAGATAATGGCTTGGGTATATCATGCTGTTTTGGAAAATATAATTTATTCTACACATGGATCCTCAAATACATAGTTTACATGCATTTATACTCATTATTCTTAATATTGTCTCCAGGTTGTGATTAAACCGGTAGGCTGTGTTGTCCATGATGCTGACCAGAGAACGTAAATATTTAACTGTGCTGTAGATGGTCTTATGTATATGTGTGAACTGTGACCTTTTATCAAAAACAGTTATTTGACCAAACATCATTTCGGGTCACTCGCCACCGCACCAGCGCTCTTCGTCTCGTTGCGGTCCCACAGCGCCACCCGCAGGCGGACAGGCGCGCGGCAGGCGAGCAGCCGGTAGGATAACACTCGTCCCCATAGAGACAGGCTCCTACAACAGCCCCCCTCCCCCGGTTAGGACCGCCGGTCCTCCCTTCAGAGGCGATGACAACCTGCATGTGAGACAGCCTCTGGCTTCTGGGACATTAGTAATTCCCTCGAAAACCGACCCGCGGACGGTCGCCTAACAGATTTTTTTTGCATTATTGGATTAACGAGCGTCAGGCGCGCGGCTTCATCGCTGAGAGGCCCGCGCGGGTCGTGTCCCGTCGGCAGGGAGGAGTCCTCTCGTTGTCCTCGCCGCTAACACGAAGCCAGGCCAGCATGTCGGCGCTTTAACAACCACGTCTCCAACGCGAAGCTGCGAGAGAGCGACCCGATGCGCTCGTAAAGGTGGGTCTGTGTGTGCGTGTGCGTGTGTGCGCGCAGTTTAGCTAGCTAAGCTAGCTAACGGCTGTCTGAACCCAAAGGGGCTCGTGTGGGCGTCGGGTCACCCGCTGGTCACCCTGGTCCAGCATCCAGAGGAAACCAGCCGCGGTCGAAGGTGCTAATGTTTTTATTTAATTGTTATTGTTCATTTTTACGGCAGCTGAGCATCAAGCTCACGTCTTTTATTTATTTTTTTACCGTCACCGGCTGAAACCAGGTGCGAACCGTGTGTCTTCTTAACATTCGAAGGTACGTGTTGGCCGTGACGTCACGTCAAGATAGCCATCATCGTGTTCATCATTAGGAGCAGGTGCTGTCAGTGCCCCCCCCCCCCCCCCCCCGCCCCCCACGCGCCCCCCACGCGCCCCGTTCCTCCCTTGTTGTTCTTCACATCAATGACGTAACGCAGAAGAGGGGCTTCTTCGCCTGGCCGTGATGCCTCCGTGTCTCTCTCCGTGCAGGATGGAGGCGGAGGTGAGTGCTGGCAGGGACAGCACCCGGAGGAGAGCGGCACCACCACCGGCGCCGGCAGCAGCAGCGGATGATGCGGGTGGAGGAAGCATGGAGGCTCAGTTCGTGCCGCTGGAGCTCTACGACTCTGCCAGGGCCAAAATAGACGCAAATCTCCGCTGGTTGTTCGCCAAAGCTTATGGTATAGGTAAGGCTCTGATCGTGATAGCTGCGTTGTGCTTTTTGTTTATTCTTTGATTGGGGGGAGGGGGGGGGGGGGGTGGTCAACAAATCTGCTGTGCATTAGTGTTTCTAGTATTGCTGTGTAGGCCAGGGCTGGTTTCCTTAGGTGTAAGAATGTTATTTGCACAATGTATACTGTAGATAGTTGCATTGATCACTACGCAAACTGCGTTAATGGCGATGGAACAATTGCATCATTTCCATTTCCTGGAGAGCAAACAAAAGGTTAACCATACACAAAAGAGAAACACTATGATGGATACAAGACGCTAAACACAAGGGGAGGGGGGTCACGGGGCGTGACATGCAATAAAGGGACTTAACCACAATCCAGCTTTCATCCAATTTTTGAAATATGCTTAGTCAAACAGAAGAAACCAGTTGATGCAGTTAAATGAAAAGAATAATGAAAATGCATGAAGGGCTTTGTTATTAAATGGTTAATAGAGAAGAGACAATGTACATTTGAGCATTCCACAAAGTTAGTGAGTATCTTTTGGATTCGCATTTGCTTGTTGACTGGCTCTTTTTGCTGTAAAAAGTCCAAAAAGCATCCTAATAAAAATACGTCAGCAAAGCGACAGTCCGAAACCTTACACGTTAGTGACTAAAGGCATAAACCCACATCTCACGATGAGTCTTTCACACACGGGTCACCAGCCTTTGCCTGCTCTGACGAGGTCTACTAAGACATTAAAAACGATTGCTCTACGTGGCTGTAAGTTAATGTCTGGAAAGGACTCGTCGAATGTGGGTTTCTGTGTCACTGGTCCGAGCAGAGGAGGATCTGAACTGTTCCCGCGAGTCGACTCGCCTAACATGGTTTTATTGCATCAGTGTGACATCGAGGACTTTGGCAGCAGACTCGGGCAATCATTCATTAAAAGGGCAAAATACTTTTAAGTGTTCACCGCCTGGCAGGGCTGTTTCTTGTTGTTGCAGGGGATGACTCAGTGAATCGAGGAGAACATTATAACCATGAAACCGAAAGCTTGCAGCGTGCAGTGCGGTTCATATAGAGCGATCAGGGAGGATGGCATGAGAATACAAACGAAAGGATAATTAGACGTGTTCGGTATTTTCGTGAATACGCAGTCAGAGACACACGTTATCTTACAAATTGAAGCTGATACTTCCCCAAATTTAAAACATTCGTCCCCCAACCCCAGCATGTGTTTTTGTTTGCGGTCGGAAGTACGGTGAGCTCTGCCTGGCGGGTTAAAGCGTTACCTCCCTGTTACCCAACAAGGTGGAGATCAGAAGCCCATAATAAACACCAAACCATCACCTTCCCCCCTTTCAAGCCTCCTTCTTCCCTTAATCTGATTGGCCTCATCCCGGCGTCCCATTATGTCTCATGTGGGAGGCCTTTTGAACGAGGGACGCATTCTTTTCACACAGAATGGACAATACCGGCATTTAATGGTTTGGCCGTTGTCACTGTCTTCAACTGGTTCACTAGGGTGGAGATTTACTTTTGAACTTTGATGATTGAATGAATACGATTGAAGGTTGAACCACTGAATTTCATTATGAGATTGACAAAGAAGCAGCATTATTTTCTAAATAGAATAGAATAGATCTGAGGCATTCTGGTGACGCAGCGATCTTTTGTGTTGTAGTTTTGCTCTCTGGCTTCTTACTGACATACGGCAGCGATTCATTGTTTTGGCTATTAATATGTAAGACAGCTAACTGAGCTTATGAATATGTCATTGTGAATTATGGCGGCATTTAATCAGAATAATAAGTGGAAGCTTTGGAATGCCATATTCCACGGCAAAAAGAATAAATCAAATATAAAATAAACAGCCCAAAATGCATCAGTGTTGTTCTAATGTTGTGAAAGAATGCATCGTGTTGATGTACAGAGCGTCTGTTTGTCCGACCTTTTGATCCAGTCCCTGGTCATCGAGAGTCAGCGTGGAGGTCAGAGGAGCCAAAACAGTATTATTAGATTAGAGGGCGAACCGAGCAACGCGGCGGCGCTGGGAGGACTGCGTTGTCTGCGTGTGCGACGGTCATCACATGGCTAAGTGGTTAAGGGGATTGGACCTGAACGCTCATGGCAGCTTTCCCGTCGGCCGTTAGAAACCAACCCCAAAAAAGGAAACCAGGGGAAATTAGTTGTTGTTTTCATTGGATGAGGATTCTCCAATCAGCCGTCTTATAGCAGATGAATAGCGTCTTTCCCCTGAAGAGTCAGCAAACTCTCTGCTGACCAAGTGTCCGTGAAAACGTGAACAAAGGCCTTTCCCCCCCGCCCTCTCCCCCACCTGCATCCCCCATATTAGCATCTATGATTAGCACAGTGGCTTCTCCTCTTCCTCCAATTCCCCGGCCCACAGACCCGCTGCTGTCAGGGTCCATAAAACGATTCAATGAACAGGCCCGGGTGATGGGATGAGACTTCAACCCGGCCCCCCCCACACACACACACACACACACTCACCGCCATCTCCACGGCAACCACGGAGTTGATTGTGCATTTTGGGACAGCTGAGGTGCGAGATTGTGCTCTCGTTGAGGGGAAGCACAGATGAATCAATGAAGTCGATACAGACCCGGGTGGAGGCATAATGAAGGGGGTTTTCTGACAGGGTGTAGTATTCTCGAGCCCACATGGCAGCACCACAGATACCGTGGGTAGACGGTGCCAAGCAAGCAGTCTGTTGTGAAAGAGACGGCGAGCTGGAGCCTGCTGTGTGTGTGTGTTTTCCACTGATGTCGTGTTTTTGTTTGTTTGCCTCGGTCAGCGGGCTTCTAAGTGAGGCTATAACAGAAGAAATGCTGTTGTTGAGTGGTTGAATATTGATCCCTGCATTATAGCCCTTAGTCTCTGATTCTTATTGTGTGGGATACAATTTACAATTCACCATTGTTACTGCCAAGATCTTTAGACTTCTGAGCGACACAACGGCAACAATGTCAATACGACGATCAGACAGGAACGTAACATGTCGCCAAAGACTTATTTTCATAGGGAAACCATTGAAGTGACAAACTAGACAAAAGGCTCCATGTCATGTCCTTCCTGATTTGAACTGGAAAGTGCTGGAAGCTACAGTTTGTGTGCGCTTCAGGCCTTAACTCGGGATTAACATGTCCGAGGCATATACTGTATAAAAATAGCTCCTCTGTGTCCACCTGCACTGGCTGGGACAACACCACCAGCTTAAGTAGCGCCACTTAATCCTGGTAGCTAATTGGCTTTAAGCCTGTGCTCCACCTTTGGGCCTGCGGGGCTCTGCTGATCTTGACCATTGCCTTTGTCTTTTGTCCTCTCGATTTGGTTTGTAGCAGAAGGTTTAATACCGTAAAAGTCAGAGTTCTGGGAGGATTATAGTGTAGATGCACGGTATGGAATCCCCCCTGGCTGACCCTCACCGTCTCATCGTGGAGACATTCATTTAACGACACGTGCATGCTGATCATTCTGTCCAGATCACATCCCGGCAGACCTGCACAACCCCTTCTACACGGACCAGTATGACCAGGAGCACATCAAGCCCCCCATCATCCGCCTGCTGCTGTCCGGAGAGCTCTACTGCCGGGTGTGTGGGCTCATCCTGCACGCTGAGCAGGCCGCCTCACTCCAGAGCCACCAGTCGGTCGTCCAGGCCCTGTCCAGGAAAGGCCTGTACGTCCTGGAGTCGGACGACACGCCCGTCTCCGACCTGGACCTCAGCTCGACTCCCTTCAAGATGGTGGGTGTGCTTAACCACGCGTCCGGTTATCCGGTCAGATAGAGGAGGCCGAGCAAAGATAAAAGGAGAGGGAATATTGGACTCTCAGCCATCAGGTGATCAGACACACTTCTCCAATAGATGGTGGATGGGTAAAAGTAGTTTCCGAACTTCCACAGGTGTGAAAGCACAAAAGGGAGGACGCTTGCTGTAAAGCAGCAGTTTACTGGTCAGTTTGTGCGAGTAATCTTTGCTCTTGGTAGCACAGGTTCATTTTTAAGGGGCGCAGAGAACACCATTCAATAAAATAGATTCATCAAATGAAGTTACCCGTATGAACTCATGCATCCTCCAGTAAGAAAGTTCTGCCCTGTTTCCATGGCAACTCAGTGATGGAGCATCTCTTACCTCTTTGTTTTTCCACAGAAAAGCACAATTGTTGCTGTTAAAAATGCGATAAAATCAGCTAAATCTATATTCTTCCAGAGCGCCCACGTCCACCTCATCGATGCCCTGATGATGGCCTATATAGTAGAGATGATCAGCATAGAGAAGGTGGTGTCCAGCGTCAAGCGTTTTTCCAACTTCAGTGCCTCCAAGGACTTGCCTTTCGACCTGGAAGACGCGATGGTCTTCTGGATCAACAAGGTAAAAACTAGACGTGGGTGTGAGGGTTTGGCGCCGGGGCCGTCTTCTACCTGTGCTGACCCACGGCACCTCTGTCTTCACAGGTGAACATAAAAATGAGGGAGATTGTGGAGAAAGAGCTAAAGATGAAGCAGCATTTGCTGGAGTCGCCCAGCCACCAGAAGGTAACAGCGTGTGTGTCTCTTTCTCTGACTGCTTCAGAAAGAAAAGCCTCCCTGTTCAATAGCGTCTTTCTTTGGAGGCTTTGCTGCCTTTGTTGATTGTTTGAGTTTATAGATGCATGTGTCCCTTCCTCACTGGGTGATTGACCGTCGTGTGTGTAGGTTTAGTCTTTGGAGCTCGTCTGCATTGAGATCCGATGAGGCCCTCATTCCACCTTCTGATACAGATTGAAACCCAACACGGGCGACGACGCGAGCCTTCTGCTTTTAGCCTTTTTTTGTAGACTTCTTTGCTAAATCAGCTGCATCAAAAGGATGTTTGTGATCCCATTAAGGTGTAACGAACACAATAACAATACACACAAACACCTGTAGGGGTCCCCCTCCCCCCCCTATTTTCTGCCTAACTCTTTCCAGTTGTCTTTAAGATCAGATCGGTCTCCATGCTAACAGGGGATAATCTGATGTCCCATCATGACCTGTCTGCTGCTTTTCCTCTTTGTGTCTCCCCAAACGTCCCCCCTTTTCCTGGCTCTTGGACACTAGTCCCCCTCCAAATGGTACTGGAAGCTGGTACCTGTAAGTGCCACCGCTAGCCTTCTCTCGTGTGAATGGTTGTCTGTATGAGGTGTGTGTGTGTGTGTGCGTCAGTGTCAGACGGAACAAGAAGGAGCTAATGTAGCCATGTGTGAATAGTGTCGTTGACAGTGAAGATGACACAGCGCCCCTCGGTGGCAACGGAAGAAACCACAACAGACATGAGACACTTTTTATTTTCCCTGCTCGTATTGTTTGCTTTCACTTTCCATCAAATCATGAAAAGAGGTATCAGCGTTCACCTCCCTTCTCTCAAAACGTCCACATGCCACGGCACATTTTCATTTCCTAACTGTTGCCATGAGGCAAACTATCTGAAGTCCACTCATCCATTCGTGGCTTGACTCACTCATTTCATTTTACTATTTATTTTCATTATCCAATCATTTCTTTCCTCCCTCACCAGCCTGATATATTGCATGAACTGGCTAGCTGCATGTGGGAGCCTATGCAATTCTCTCACATGGTAATATATTCACCCTTAACCCTTTTCATTGATGCTTTTTTTCCTTGTTTTTCATCAATCACTTCACTCATCCACAAAATACCCCACCGATCGTAGTTATATTATCAAACCTGAACGTTCTGAACATCCTCGCAAAGGCAACGTTTATTGTACAACATGACAGGTCAGATGCTCAAGGCTCTCCGAAAGACTTTGCAAAGCTCCACTCATCTGGTAAAAGATCATTTAAGAATTGGTCGCCACACACAGATGCCACCTCTCTATGATGTGCTCCATACAGCCAGAGAATAATGTACAAAGTGAGAAATGTTGTGTGTGTGTGTGTGCGTGTGGCCATGTGACTCTGTTTGGGACTAGAGACGCTTGTTTGCTTCGTTTGAAGTCGCGCCCTCTCCTCTGTGTAGGTACGATACCGCAGAGATCACCTGTCGGGCCGAGCGCTTCAGCACTTCCCCCTGCTGGACGACCTGCTGAAGGACGTGTGTGACGGCACGGCTCTGCTGGCTGTGATACACTTCTATTGCCCAGAACTCATTCGACTAGAAGGTACGGTAACTTTGGACCGCTCACATGTTATGAAGCCAGGGGATAGCGTAGTTGAATCACTGGAAGCAGGGGGACATAAATCAGCCTACAAAGTCAGATTATTATCACACTAATTAATGGTTTAACTCCTTGCGGATTAGGCTTTATTTTCTTAAATTTAGTGATTAGCAGAAGAACATGTTAATTTTACAAAATGCTAAAGATATTCCTTTCAGGTCCCCCCTTTTTTTGTTGTTCTGTGCAGATATCTGTCTGAAGGATGTCCCCTCCATAGCAGACAGTATGTACAACATCCAGCTGCTGCAAGAGTTTTCTCATGAATACCTAAACAAATGCTTCTATCTGAAGCCCGAGGACCTGCTGTACTCTCCGAGAGTATTAAAGGTGAGCCCGAAAAAAAAAACACCCGAGCAATGGAAAGCCCGGCGACAGTGTCGTGGATTATAATTGACCGTGATCGTTGTGTCTCGCAGAATAACATCATGGTCTTCATTGCCGAGCTCTTCTGGTGGTTTGAGATCGTGAAGCCAGACTTTGTGCAGCCCAGGGACCTTCATGAAATCAGAGATGGTACAACTTTAACACACACGTCATAAAAAAACGTTTGATGCATACTTTGTGACTTAATGTTCTTTAATTTTCTTATATTCTCTGAATTTGTTGTGTGATATATTGTAGCAAACAATAATGCAAACATTTTACCATTCAAACAGCTCTTATTTAGATTTTCTTATTTAGATTCATGTTTCTTTGTGCTTATATAAGAGCAACTGGAATGAAACAACTCCCCACGGGTGTCACGTAATTGAAGTTGATCCAACTATCGTAGACTCAACTGCTAATTATGTTTTAGAAAGGCTTTTAATGGTTGTTACCTACTTTATTGTTCGTGTAGTGAGACTGCTGCTGCAGCCAAAGAGTTCAAGATCTCATATTCCCATCTCCAACGTCACCAAACGTAGTTTCCTGCCATCGTCAAACTCTGCTGACATCTTGACCGCTGGCCCGAGCCCCGACCTCAGGTAATAACCACAATACCCAAGTAACGCGACAGACGCTGTTTATGAGCAACATTATTCATTTGAGAAGCCAAAATCAAACCGAGTTAAACCTTAGAACCCAAACCTCTTCTTGCAGCAGTAATCCAGGCTCCCTAAGCCCAACTCACCCTTTACTGCCGCTGAGACAGAGACCACAGAAAGGGACTGGTGAGAACACCTCAGGTAATATCAAACACATATTTACTCAGGCTCCAATGCAGTTTGAGTGCAAGTAAATTCTAAGTAAAAGCAGGAAGAGTCAGCCCTTTTATTGTGATATTTACTGTATTTATTTTCTTTTTAAGATCAGATCTTTTGGACGCAGTGTTATATCTGTTTTATATCAGAACAGATCATTTCCCAAAGTGTAGATTATTAAAATCATCCACAATAAATGTTGCATGTTTGAGAGATCCTCTTTTCTTTGTGTAGTGCTGAGGAACAGGTCCAACTCCCTCACACGTGATGGCCAGCTTCAGGGCTCCTTACTGGCTTGGCCAGAGAGGAGGCAGAGGTGAGCTGTGTGACTACAACGCATCAGCAAACAAATGTTCTTCAGGATGCTTGGCTTACACAAATCGTACTAACCCTTCTCCTCCCGTCCAGGCCTTTGTCCCAACAGTTGCCCTACGCCTTGCATTGCCCCCTGGAGGACGACGCGGACAGCGTCAGCCTCGCACGCTCCATCAGCAAAGACAGCCTGGCCTCCAATATACTGAGCAACACCCCCAAACACATGCTGGGTCCTCAGCTGCCTCAACACAGGCTGAGCGGTCAAAGCCTGCTGAGTCACATGCGCATAGAGGATGAGGAAGAGGAAATAGAAGAGGAGGAACTCGTTGCTGTAATCCACCCGTCTGCATTTTCCCGACGTCGACTCGGGAGCGACATGGAGCAGGACGAGCTGGAGCTCCCGAGCGCGGCATCCGCCTCGAGAGTTTCCAATAGTCGGCGCTCCCCCCGCCTCGACGTCGGCCCCTTTCCTCCGGAGCACCCGGCAGACGGCTACTATCTGGAGCCTCTGATGCCTTCCATCCCTAAGCCCGCCAAGGAGAAGAGCATCAGCCTGAACAAGGAGGAGGAGAGCGGTGAGAGTCGCTGTAAAGGGACGGCCGCCGCTAGGAAAGCTGCCGTTAACGTCCCGAGAGCTCAGGCGGCTGGGTCAAACAGAGGCACTTTCACGCCCGTACCTGTGGCAGAATCAGCCACCGGCTCCATCAGGCCGCCCACAGAGGGGTCGGCAGGCATGTGTCAGCCCGAGAAGAAGCAGTCCTCCGGCTTTTTCCTTCATTCGTCCGGAGACACAGACTGCCACGCTGCTGCCTCCACTGCGCTGGATGCGGGACACGACTCCGACTCCGACATCGCGGACCTCGAGGAAGACGGCGAGGACGACGAACTGACGGAGCTGACTAAAGAACTGGTCAGGAGAGGAAAGGGAGAATTCCCAGAGGAGGGAGAGGCGTGTGAATTTGGAGAGGGCGAGTCGGCCAAACTGAGGGAAGACCTGAAGGTGAGCGAGCGGGACGACAAGGAAGGCGGCAGCGGGCGCTCGAGCCCCTGCCTCAGCACCGCGTCGTGGGCGAGCAGCTGCAGCGCCACGTGCAGCACCAGCGTCAAGATGACCAGCTTTGCGGAGAGAAAGCTCCTTAAACTCGGCCTCCGGGACGGATTCTCCAGCACCAGCAGCTCTCAGAAGACCACGCCAGATGGTTCTGAGGTGGCCCCCGGCTCCCCCTGGCAGGTGAGGAGCGACATCGCCTCTGGCTGGCTCGGGAAGGAGCCTATTTCGGTTTTGGGGAAGAATTTGGCGTTGAGTCCCCCACTAGTGCCTTCAGAGCTGCTGCAGCTTCACATGCGGCTCGAGGAGCAAAGACGAGCCATTGAGTATCAGAAGAAGAAGATGGAGGCCCTGTCGGCGCGGCAGCGGCTGAAGCTGGGGAAAGCTGCTTTTTTGAACATCGTGAAGAAGGGTGGGGGTAAGAGTGACACGCTTCCCCTTCCCCTGAAACACTCACAGCAATCCTCAGAGCTGACCGACAGGAGTAAAACAAAGACCCTGTCATGCAGGGATGACTCCTGTCTTGACGCTCTGAAGGTGCAGGCGGCGGCGGGTCAAACGGGCGCAGGGCAGATGAGCAGGAACAACAAGCTGTCCACGGATAACGTGGCGGAACCGGACTTGAATGAGTGTTCCCACTCCATAGACCTTCTCAATGAAGCTATTAGTTCCATCCAGCAGCAGATGATGCAGCTGTCCTTCCAGCAGGATCTGCTGATGAAGCGCGCGGTGGCGTCTCCGGAGCCGCCGGCGAAGCGTGCGGTGTCGCCCCAAGAACGCGTTGAACCCAGCTGCAGCGCGGCGACCCCTAACACGACAACAGAATCAATATCCTCTACCTCGGACTCCACAGCTTTCGCAGTTCACTTTGTGGATATTAGCAGCAGCAGCGCCGTCGCCCCCGCGCGACGTCCACCCAAGCTCAGCTCCAGCCAACGCACCAAGGCCTCGGAGCTAAAACCAAGCAAAGAGAACAGCAAAGTGGCTTCTGTCAAGGCTCGCACTCCATCGCTGGAGGGCAGAGAAAATTCCGGTAGATCCCAGGAGAGGAGCATTGCTGAGAGCTCCAGGTCGGAGAGAAACATTCAGAGAAACACAACCTTCAGAGTCCGCGACGAGCCCGACCAACGCGGCGCCGGGGAGGGAAGTGGCTGCGTCTCGGACGGCACATTGACGCCTCCCTCGCGGGCCGCGGAACATGAGGAGAACGCGGTCGCCGACTCGGGGAAAGACGCCGTGGCTGGGGACGAACACGCGAGGGTCAAGGGTCAACTGATCGAGGTGGACCTGTCGGAGCTGAAGGATCCTCTGGCGGACGGCAGCGTGGAGGTTCCAGACTTCGCGGCAGAGGGCGAGCAGAAGAGTGTGATAGGTTTCTTCTTTAAGGTGAAATGATCGGCTGTCCCACTTGCAAAACATCAAGAGCACCTTGTCACTATTATTATCACTAATTTCACTTCTTCCTTTTTTCTTTTCGTCTTCCAGGATGAGGAGAAAGCAGAGGACGAAATGGCAAAACGTCGCGCTGCATTCCTCCTCCGGCAGCAACGCAAAGCCGAAGAGGCGCGACTACGCAAACAGCATCACGAAGTCGAGAGTGAGCTCAAACGTGACGAGACCAGGTTTGTTCGTGTTACACGTTTATAAATACGGGACTAGTAGAAATCCCCAATAAAGCAATAGATTCAGTATTTTACTTTTATGTATTCACATTAACCACCTGATAGAAGTCTTTTGTAATGTCACCTCAAGGCGCAAGGCAGAAGAGGACCGTGTTCGCAAGGAGGAGGAGAAGGCAAGACGAGAGATAATTAAGCAGGAATATCTGCAGAGGAAGCAAGAAGCCTTGATGGAGGAGCAAGGTCTAGTCAAGCCCCGCCCACGCACCAAATCCCGCCGCAGCAGACCGAAATCCCTCCACCGCGCCGAGTCCAACAGCCTCTCCAAAGGGTCCACCGCGCGTAAGAAGACCCGCTTGCGTAGAGCTGCGCGGTTTAGGCCGGTGTCTTTGTCTGGAGGCTGCGCGTGCGTTTGTCATCCTCTGAGTGTGTAAATGTGTGTTACGCAGGTGATTCTCTGAAGAAGTCCATGTTGATCAAAGCCCAGGGCTCAGCAGCAGGCTGCAGGGGAGGTGAACCTTCTAACCTGCTCTGCATGATGTGATGTCAATAGTTTTACAGGGCTCACACGAACCGTTATCGGGGAGTCGGCTGTGTGTTCATTCCAACTTATGATCCGCTTGTTATGTTGTCGTGCCAATTCAACGGTTTTGTAATTCGCACCATAAAACGGGTGTGGAAAGAGCAAAAGTAACTGGCCTCCATCCTTTGCAGCAGAGCTGAGCTGCAGCCATCGAGGATCAACGCTCTCCTTGGCGACCGAGGCCGACAGCGTCATCTCTGGAGGGGCGGAGCCTCGCAGGTGAGACCCCGTTGTGTTCTCCTCCCGTCTGGTGGATCCGAGCGGTCATGTGATTGAGCTGTGAGTCTGCTTTCCAGGGCTGGATCCGTGTGCTCCGTGGAGTCATTCCCTACGCTGAGCCGGGCGTCCAGCAGGAACCTGGACAGGGACTGGGAGAACGCCTCCATAGCCTCCTCCATCACTTCAACGGAGTACAACGGTGAGCAGACAAAAAGGAACATTAGGAGAATTTTTATCCAATGGCTGTGATGAGCAACATGATGCATTAGAGAATGTTCAGGTTATGAATGATTGTTGAAAGATCATTTTCAGTTTGTGACCTTATTGGTTTGTAAATGACTTTTAAACCATAAGTCTGAAACCGAACAACCGTTTTACTCGCCACATTACTGTTAAGTAGCTGAAAATATGAAGCTGGGATTGGTACAAATCAATCTTTAAACACTTGTAGGCCTTTGTGCATTTGTGAAATTTAATCTTATTGTAATGTTCTGTTCTTTAAAAAGGTCCTAAACTCTTCAAAGAGCCGAGCTCCAAGTCCAACAAGCCAATCATCATCAACGCCATTGCTCACTGCTGCCTCGCTGGGAAGGTTAATGAGACCCAGAAGAATGTTATTCTTGAGGTGAGTGTGATCGCTCGAAATGTATTCACTGTTGGTGATTTATTATTACAATTATTATTTACATCTGTTATTCGCACGGTTAATTTTCGGGAAATTACATTTTTGCCTTCGTCTCCCTGGACGCAGGAGCTGGAAAAGTGCGAGTCCAACCACCTGATCATCCTCTTCCGCGACGGCGGCTGCCAGTTCCGGGGCATCTACTCGTACTCGCCGGACACGGAGGAGATCATCAAGTTCACGGGCACGGGGCCGCGCTCCATCGGCCGCAAGATGATCGACAAGCTCTACAAGTACAGCTCGGACCGCAAGCAGTTCAACGCCATCCCCGCCAAGTCGGTGTCGGTCAGCGTGGACGCCCTGACCATCCACAACCAGCTGTGGCACGTCAAGAGGCCGGGCAGCGCGCGGAGGAAGTGAGAGGGAGAGAGAGAGAGAGAGAGAGAGAGAGGACACTCGGTGCAGCCGCTGTTGGGCCGGACCCAATAGTCTCCCAGAAGCGATGGACGTGCGATCACGTGACTCGAGGGGGCGGGGGAGGGGGGTGAGACGCTCCCCGAAAGGGCGAAAGTGTCGGTTTGAATGTTTATTTTTTTTTTTTGTCTCTTTTACCTTTCTATTCTGCATGTCACACCGAGGAGACGGACCCCTCAGGTCGAATACAGCTGGATCTACGAAGCCGCAGCCGGCACACTACCGACGCCGAGTGCAACTACGCGCAGTGATGGACATTCTCTTGATAATGCTATTTCAGCAAAAAAAAACAACACTTGACCTCTCCGATCAATCCAGGCTTCTCGCACAGAGCGCCCCGTATTCCCCGGTGACTCCGACTGGTCAGTGCTTTTTTTGAAAGATGGAACTAACTTTTTTTTTATGTGAGGATGGGATGGATGTTAGTGAGCGGTAATGTGCAGTCTTGTTTTTCTATTTTAAGTGCGTTTGTGGGCGCCTGAGTCTGTGTGTCTAAGGAAGCGCACCGCTCTGAATGTGTCGTCTCACCCTCTTAATTATGCTTTAAAAGAACGACTTCTGTTTTGTTCTGTTTGTGCTGCTGATACAGAAGAGAAAGAAATGTTTTACAAAAAGGGAGAATTGTACTTGTATTCCGGACATGAAGCGCTTTCCAGACTTATTGCATTATACCTTTTCGGTAGTGCGTCGTATCGTATTAACTCCAAACACTACCCGCAAACCGCCAACCCGAGATGGCCGGCTGGCTGACGCCGCTGCGCCACGTTGAACTGGGCTTTGCCACCGAGCCGTTCGCTGCTCACTCGCTTCTCTCTTGGTTCCAGTGAGGAGGACGATTAACATGTAGCTGCTGGCGCTCAACACACGACGAGTTATTTCCCCGTGGAGACGGAACTGTCGGCAGCGGCTGTGATGTGGGGACAAAACCGCACAATACTTGATATTCGTTTGCTGCATTTTGTACATTTTTTAGTAGTATTTTTTTGGTCCGTTACGTATAAGTTATGTTTACTAAAAAGCAGGCACTATTTTGAGGTTTATTCTGTTACAGGCTTTTGGAGACATGAGTATTATTTCACTGTGTTGTATTTTATGTTTATTTATTTTGAAGAGATATAATTAAATGCAACTCGGTATGTTTTATGATTACTATGCATAATATACGTGCACCTGTTCCTAGACACTTCCCCTTTTTTATATTTCTCTGCATGTTCCTCTTCATACCAGAATTACATTCCATTATTCTAGACAATCACACCCTCAGTCGGACTCCTCTTTGGGTTACAATTACCTCCACTAAGCAGGTACCTAGCTTAGGCGTTTTTATTTATTTATTTGTTAACAGGATTGAAGGAAAAGGAGCTACGACACTGGGTGGAAAGTTGTTGCGCTATAACATTTTTTTAACGGATCTGAATCACTGAGCGGAAACAAAAAGGACTTTGGAAGCACTCAAAGAAAGAGGCAGAAAGCAAAGAGTCATTCACACCGCCGACGCATAAAACCCCACAGGTGTTTTCGCTTGAGTGGCCTGATGAGACCTGATCTCCAGTCAGTAATGTGACTCACCTGTTCGTCACACGGCTCCTTCCTTCCTCTTTCCTAAAACCATCGTTTCCTGCTGCTTTTTATTAGCGTCTCTTTTTCTTTACCTGTTACTTAATGAGTCATTCTAATATTTAGTATGTATTACTGCAGTTTTCTTCACACTCGGGCCTGCTTTACATTTAGAGAATATTCCTTTAAATTAACAGTCAGAGAGACGAGCAGCAATACCATCGCTGATTTATATCACAGCTACAGTTACAATGTTTTTTTTCCTCATATGACACTTTAAAATGAAACCGTACAAATATGTTCAACGTTTAAATATGGATGATTCAAACCATGTGCAGAGGATTTAGCATTTTAGAAATGCGTAATTTGTCCAAACAACCACGATTGTAGATTTAAAAAGAGCATTTTAACAGAGCAGCACTGAAAGTAAGACGGGGTGTTCTGATTACGAACATATTCAAAATGAAACTATGTACGGCACAGTGCTGAAAATATGCCACTGCCTATTAAAGGGGTTGAACTAAGCACTTGTAGTCCAAAAACCTCAAACATGTACAGCGGAGAAACATAAGTAACCATTGTTGTTTTTACGTAGCCTACTAATTAGGACATCTACACCACTGAACAACACACTTCTATGGTTCAGCTATGGGAGAAGAAGCTTAAAGGAAAGCTCGAATCAACATATTTAATCTCAGTGTTTACATCCCTTCAGTCCGCTGAACGGACGCTCAGAATCCGCCTCTCCTACAAACCACGACGAAAGAGCCACAGGCGACGTCGATGGTCACCTGCCAGGTAGTAGGCACTCGTATAATTACAGTTTTTGCACAAATTGTCCTTTTTTCAAGCATTGACCCCTGCCCCCCCCCACCCACCCCTCCCTACCCATGAAGGGGGCGGCAATGAAGGCACGCATCAGTCGGAGGTCAGCGCGCCATCAGAGCTCCGTGTCTTCTCTGACGTCGGCGCTCGACTCGCGTCTCTCCTTCAGGCTGCTCCCGCGGACGGGAGGCTCCTCCGGGACGTGAGCCAGAGGGTCCGAGCGGATCAGGTACCTGGGAGAGGAGGAGGAGGAGGAAGGGGGGGATGACACCTTGTCACACGGGGTGAGGAGAGGAGATTGACCCCTACGGGATGCACTTCCCCACTCTGACGTTGCCATGGATACAGAGAGGGGCCCCCGATCGCTTCGCAGCTGGATTCATGTTGCTCCAAAATAATACGCCAGGAAATTGGCAGGTTCTTTTGAGGAGGGCGGTAACAGGCCAAGTTGTAAAAATTGACATACTAGCACATAGTATGAAGTGATCATGTTGAATAAGCTTTCAAATAATTATCTATTTTTCAAATCCACTGAATGCAAACAACTTTGTTGTCAATTTGAGCTTTGTTTAGTGCCTCCACAGACTGCAGGAGTCCTCCATTCGCTGGCCATTCAACGACAAAGGTTAAGTAGAGTTTATTTTTAAGAGCTTTCTTTGCCTGCTGGAAAAAGGTCAAACGTGTTAAAGCTCTGCAGAGAATTGCACCCTGATGCACTTATTCACTACGGTGACAATTATTTGTTCATACAAGCGACTCATGGCGTGCATATTTATTAAATGAAGCTTTAAAAACGGATGACAACTGGCAATAATGTTGCAGATTGCAAACAACTGATATTCTGCTATTGTAGAAACGGCAACATGGCAGACTCCTCGAAGAGAACCGGTGCCCCGCGTGGATGTGGGGAGCTTTTTCTAAGCTAACAAAAACCCAACAATTCTTAGGTTGAAGGGATTACGCACAAAAGAAAAAATGTATTTATAATAGCAACTTAATCCGCCTAAATCCAACACATTGGTCCTTTAAATTCATTTTAAGTTATAATGGGAAAATGATAGTGCCGAAGGGAGGATTTTTGTTTACCTATCGGTATTCACTATTTATTTTTATTTAAATCTACTGTGAAAAATCAAGCGTAATTGTTTTCTGCTGCTGCAGCAGCCTCGACCGAGCTGAGACACAAACATTGGTGACTCAAGCTACACAGGATTACCCTTCGCACACACAACACCACAACCCACACGCACGACACAACACTCACACGACATCGTTGAGCTCCAGCCTGGTGTTGGGAGAAGGGTTGATCAGGACGTAGGACACCGTGTTCTGCTGATCGTTCTGCTCGTCTGAAACACAAACGCCCTCAATCAGCAAACGGGGAGCCGCCACGCCTGCGACACGCGGCGTTATCAGTCGCGTCGGCTCGGATCTCCACCTTGCAGGTACCCCAGGTTGACGCGGTTCATGACGTCGCTCGCCGTCAGGTTGGTCAGGTCTTCTGCACGCAGCGGTTAAAACAAGAAAAAACAAAAGACCAGCTTTTAAGCAGAGGAAGTCGTACAGCGGGAAGCTCAAGGTTCGTCCGTCCTCACCATATCCGGAGGTGGGGAGGCCCAGGTGCCGCATGCGGTTGCGCACCAGCTCGGAGAGCTCCTCCCTCTCGGAGCGGCGGTAGAGGTTGAGGCGCTGCTGGGCGATGCGCTGGCCGTGGTCCTTGCCCGGGTCCCGGCCGCCCCCCTGCCACCTCACGCTCTTCTTGCTCAGGCGTCGGGCCCACTGCATGCTCTTCTTCCTCAGCAGGGGGTGATCGGACTGGTCGTTGCTGCGGCACTCGTCCCCCTTGTCCTTGGTGTCCTCGCATTCGTCAACGCCGACGGACACCTGTGGCTGGGGCGGCGGTGCAGGGAGTCACCTTTATGGCAAAGGATGTTCTTTAATATAAATACTATGTACTTTATCAACTATTGGAGAGATTGGAGGGGCGTTTAGCAAATAACATTAATAGTTCCGAGACTTTTTCACCTCGTTTGAACGGCCTCTAAATGGAATCAAACACATTTTGCGCCGATTTTCATGGTTCCCAGAGGATTAATCCTAACGACTTTGGTATTTTGCAGTCTTGAGTCAAATGTCTCGACACCTACTGGATCGACCGTCATTCAATTGGGTTCAGGCGTGCACGTTCCCTCCCCGGGATTCTCGCGCTTTATTGCATCCAAGCTGGATATTCAGCCTCGTGCAACGCACAGCGCCCCACCTCAGACGTCTGGAACACGTGAGATTCCGTCCGATAGATCCCGATAGGAATTTCGGCGCTGGAGGAGCAGAGTTTCTGGAACAGTCTTCCGTAAGTGCTGATCCACAGGTCTTCCTCCGTCACCTTCATCTGGAACACGAGAGGAACCGGGTGTCAGATCAGCCGGGGTAAACGGGAGCGCGGATGAACGACTATCCGACTCACAGCGCAGAGGAACCCCGATCCCGGAGTGGTGTCCAGCCCCAGCAGCAGCCTCGCGATGAGGATCATGTAGTCCTTCACAAAAGACTTGACATGGAATCACACAAAAGCACTTTGACATTAAGAAACCGCGGTGGTCTTTCTGTCGATGCCTGAACACAAGAGGGCACTTTTGCATTATGCTGCGGCTTGTTTGCTTCAGGTGAGACCGTTTCTCTCTGCCGCTGCAAGACACAATCATTTCTTGTTTTTAAAGAGAGTTTATTTGTGGTGCGCAGCTGAAGGAGCGTATACAAACCTGGTACAGCAGGGTGTCCAACATGCTGATGCTGAACACTCTCCCTGCAGCGAAGGGTAGGCGAAACATGAAGGCCAAGTTGGAACCTTTATCGCGCTCCTTCTGCGGGGGAGAGCCAGGACACACACACACAAAACAAACAACTCAGTCCCCTTTCTCTCTCTGTAGAAAGTCAGAGGGAAACGGTACGCGTAATAACGTCACGTCAAGTCCAGCGGTTCTGTCCAACCTTCTCCAGCTTGGAGAGGGCCAGTGAATAGCAGTCCTTTGCTCGAAACTGCATGAATCTCATGTTGGATGGGTGAGTGAGCTCCGTGATGATGCTGAGGCTGGGAAACAACCTGCAACCAGAGAAGAGCCAGAGATCCCTTTAACAATCCAACGCAGGCTCAGATGGACACAGCTGCGTCGTGGAAATAAGGGACCGTGTCACGGTGAATATGTGATAAACATTACAATGAAATCACATTGAACACCAGGAAATACCTGAACATGGTCTGCACATTGACGATAGTTTTGGCATCGGCCATGTAGTCCTCCTCGGCACTCATTGTACTCTCTTTGTCCACAACAACCAGGTTATCAGCGTAGATGATGCCACACTGCAGGAGGCTGTCCAGGCTGAGGTACACACACACACACACACACACACACAATAAGCATTACCACTTCTGCACATACAAATAACTCAGTACAAACTTTGAATTTGAACTTTATATTTGAATGAAACTCGATAATCCCAATAAAAGGCAGCGGTGACTTACTTGTCTATGGTCCCGGCCATGTAGTAGACCATAGGGAAACAGCAGATGGCCTCCAGGAAGTGATTATCTGGCCTGCAGGAAACAGGGTTACTTTTTACTTCAAACCTCAGAACAGATAATATTTTATACTACCAAAAGTTTTTTTTTTACCCATACACAACAAACTGGGATTACAAAAAAACCCCACTTACTTGCTTGCTTATGTAATTCTGTTTTGTGCTTGTGTAATTCCAAGATGTTGTCAGGCTTTTGGGACTTTTTTTTCCCCCCTCAAATTACCTCAAGGTGCCAAACAAGGAGCGCAGCGTCACTCGGCGTGTCCTCAGGCTGTGTGAGATGGCTCAGGAACAGTCTGTCTGCTGCCTCACTGTCTGTCGCTCCCCACCAGCCCTGATGTTACAGCGCTTTATGCACCTGCCCAGTCCTGCTGACAGCAGACCCGAGGCTGTCGCACGGCTTGAGTTGCGTTTGCAAGCGTGTGGGTGTTTGTATTTGAGAGAGAGAGAGAGAGAGAGAGAGAGAGAGAGAGAGAGAGAGAGAGAGAGAGAGAGAGAGAGCTGCAGGGGGGCAGGTGGGGGGCTTTTATCGTTATGTGTTAAGAGTCCTGAGAGCTCACATGTGGGGGCTGAAAGGGGACACATCATCCTCCCCCCCCCACCCCCCGTTCTGCCAATATATGTAATACAGGTTCAAGGCAAAGCAGGTTGCCATGGTTACCGCCTCGAGCCACAGAGTGCATACCGTCACTGTGAGCGGCGGCGGCGGGAACCTGTATCATCAGGACCGACAATGTGGTTCCACCTCCGCAGGCTTCTCCTAAGTGATCGCTGACGTTCTCAGCAAGCGTCACGTTTCTCAGCGTCCTCGATGTCCAATGAGTGAAAGAACGGTGTGTGTGCGTGTGTGTGTGTGTGTGTGTGTGTGTGTGTGTGTGTGTGTGGGGGGGGGGGGGACTCACGGGTTGTCCAGCAGCAGGACGATGGGGTTGAGTTCTTTCCTGGGTCTGTAATAGGCTCTCAGAGGCACTATGAAGTTATAGAGGCCGTTCCCGGCCGTCTCGGCAGAAACAATGATGAGCTTGTTTTTGAAGCCGTACGCTTTGGCGTCCACAAAGCTGTTGTGCCTGCAACCCTGGAAAAAAAAAAAAAAAGAACCCAAACACAGTTGTTTTCTGGTGAGGTGACAAAGAGAGGCGTCCGTGATGGAAGTGATGAGGCAGGAAGAGTTTGAGTGACTAAATTGGAAGGCGACTGCCCACCTGGTCCAGACGTAGGCAGCAAAACGGGGCTTTTTCAGCCAACAGATGGCACAAGGTGGGCGAGCTGCCGATGTACGGCGAGTTCGGGGGGTAACCTTTCACGTACCTGCAGGGAAAAAAAGCAGAAAGAACACATTCCTGTAATTCCTGGCACTCACAAAATAATGACGGAAAATGTGTTTTGGTCAAATATTCTAGGATGTTGCGTAATTGTAAAGAAACTTCACTCAATGGATTGGGATTGTTTAGTACGGATTCGGTACAGAGTCGGTTTAATTAGCATTACGCAGGTTTAGCATATATTCAATTATTGAGGTTTAAAATATTTTAAAATATAATTTAACAGCTTTAATTAATTGAACGGATTGCAGTTACAACTGAAAGTCAATTAATAGACAATATTAAAAAAAAATACTCTATACTAGTTTCTTGAAGAAAGAGATATGAATCCCTTCACCGTTCAAATAATCTATTTTAATATATTATATAAACTCAATTTAAAATGTAAATCTTTTGTTATTTACACGACAAATAAATAAATAATAAAATCTGGGTTCTTGAGGTTTGGCACAAACAAACGGAGACACGGAAACCTTACTCGGTCGACGAGTCGCCTTTCTCATCCGTGAACACGGAGTCGTCCTCCGACTGATCGCTGAGGAGGTCGCACGGCAGAATGGAGGCCGAGTCGGCGATCTCCTGGACGGGAGCAATGCTCGGCCGCCGGCCCCGCGCTCCGTTCAGCGACGGCGGCGCCAGTTTGCCGCCCGAGACGTCGGGCGGACTCGTGTTGTGAAGATCCATGGCGACGGTGCCTGTGAATTGGATTCGCCTGAGCTTTAAAAGAACCACACGTAACGGAAGCCAATCAAAGCACACGGAGCAGTCGATCCCCCGCTCACCCATGCTGGCGATGATGCTGTGCACGGGGAGCTGCAGGGGCCCGTCGTAGAGGCCCCCGGCGCCGCGGCCCTTGCTCTCCTCCTGGTTGAAGATGAAGGCCGAGTTCTCCTCCTTGGTGATGTTGATGTAGTAGCAGGTGTCCGTGGCGGCCATGATGTGGCGCGGGCCGGGGTTCAGCAGGATGCTCTTGTTGTCTTCCCTCTTTATGCCGATCAGACACACGCCGTACCTGCCCGCCACAAACCGGCCGTTAGCCTGAGCCTTGATTCAAGGGCCGGGAAAAACTTAATTGCCTCATCCCCAAAAAACACAAATTGGAATTTTAACAGAGTGAATCAAATGAGATCCAATGTTATTTATTTAGCTTTTCAAGGGATGCAAGGGGATTTTTTTCTTCATTTTTCCTTCATTTACAGTCTTTCTTGCTAAGCTAAGCTAAGCTAACCAGCTGTTTGGGGTTAGCATATGGAGCATACAGACATCCCATAATGTTGGCAAGAAAGCCAATCTGCATTAAAATGATGAACTATTTATTTTACAGCAAGTGTGCTGTGCACATCCGCGCCGATTGGTTATACAACACGATACGAGGTGAACCAGACAAAAACAACAGCGGAAGAGGTACATTAACAACCCCGGTAAATGAAAAAGATGCTTCATCTCGCGCGTCAAACTCACTTCTTGTGCGCATGAAAAGAGGCGTATGTGAAGCTTTTGCCGTTATACTCCCCGAAGAACTTGCTGTCGCACACTCGGATGTGGTACACCTCGTTGCCAGAGCAACATCCGTACATCCTCTGCCACTGCTCCGGAGACTGTTGTCCTTCTCTGTGTTCATTCAGGACAAAGAGAAAAAAAAAACATACGACCGATCAGTAAGCCGGGAATCCTTTAAAAAAGAAAATGTACCTGTATCTATAAATATTGAATATCTGTTCAGACCATAACCATGATAGAGGTTGTCCATTGATTGTTGTGATTATTGAACTCTTTTGTGCACTCAAGGACGCCCCTCACATGCGTTGCAAACACAGACAACACTCCCTCATGCAGTCGGGCCACTGCAGCACATATTCATGACCAGCTTTGGTGTGAATGTGTGCAATCTGAAAACCCTTTTCTCTGATAAAGACGGAAAAAGAGTTTTTTCAGGAACACGGCAGGAGCTGCGTCATTGCATAGCCTCCCTCAGCCAGCGACATCAGACTTTTAAACTGCAGTGAAAAATAATTTCCACCACAGAGCTTTTCACACTGTTTCACAAAGAGCAAACCCTGAAAAGGCCAATTTGCTGCAGGTGCCGCCCCGTAGTTCCAGCCCGGGATTTTTGTCTTTGCTTGTTGCTTAGTCAACCCTCAGCGCTAGTTGAATAATAAACACAATGTTACTCATCTGCAGACATGTGTGAAGAACTGTTAAACGTGCGTGCGGGAGCGCTGACCGTCCTCGGGAGGTGTGCACGAGCAGAGTGACCAGCGTGGACGTGGCAGGACACACGCAGTTGAGAGCCAACATGGCGTACTTGAACTCCTCCTCACACACGACGTGATCTGAAAAAAAAAAAAAAGGATTCTATTATGTTTTTACAAAATAATGGGGCTTTATAAGGGAAAAGAACATCATTAAGTGAATAGTTTGACATTTTGGTAAATACGCTTATTTGCTTCCCGGCGTTACTGTCAGAATCTCTTCGTCCTCCTCTGACTTCACTTAGTGGAACAGATGCAGTTGTGTGACCTTGCGCCACAGAAATAACATGTAACATAAAGACATAACAATATACTGCATTTTATTAAACAACCGTCAACACTGTTACTGCGTCGGCTACGCCGGAAACCAAATAAGCGTTTCACTTATCACTTTTCAATGAAAGTAATTAAAAAAAAAAAAACTACCACCTGCAAATTTCACATGGAACTTATTTTCCGGTTTGAGTATCTGCACATAAAGGGGACAATTTGGAGCAAAGTCCTTCACGGCCCAGGCTCTCAGGATGGTCTGATGGTCCTGCGGGGAAAAACCGTCAAAGATAATGTGATTCCACTCTTGCGTTTTCAATGTAATCTCCTTTAATTAGTTGGTAATCGTCTCCATGACTGACGGCATTAATGAGACACACACACACAACTGAATGACAACTCATGATTGGTAGAGAGTTTTGGCATCGAGTCCATTAATTGTTGCTCTTCTCACCGCGGCCATTCGATCCACCTCGTTGCGACTGCTTAGAATGAAACAAGCCTCTGCGTCATCCATTCTGCCACAGCGGGAAAAGTGGACCAATAATAGAACAGGTTTAAAATTCATGAAAAATAAAAAGGCAAATGACTCAATAGGAGAAACAACAGCGACCTTTTTTTTTTTAGTTTATATTTCATTCATAGATTCCTGCATGTAGAACAAACACACAAAGAGCAACGTGAAGCGCTCTGCCGTGTACGTGTGCTGACACACACACACACACACACCCACACACACACACACACACACACACACACAGTCACTCTATTCCAGCAGAAACATCGTGACTTTTAGTCCCTGATGCAATTTATTTTAATCAAAGAAAGAGCTCCATTGAAAAGCTGAGTCTTCAGCACAGCTCGAGTGAATAATTACAACGTTCGCTCACCTTGAGGTGACACTATTTCTCTGACAAGCCAATTCCCTCGGGAGGGACAGAGGGAATATTTGGGCGACATTAGGACCGAAAGGACAATATAGATGTGCGTCCCGCTGATAGTTTGAGGGAATACGTTTTATACCTGGCTTAAAATGTTAGCAGCCAGTAGAGAGAATTCGATCCGAGACAGGGCGACAATGCCCCTTTTATATAAGGTCGTGGCCCCTGAGGTGTTTCAGTATGGCGCATGCGCACTCGCGTGGCCCGACCCAAAGTGTCACTTACTTGGCTCTCAGCAGATCCTGGTCTTTGAGCACGGAGCCCTGCAGGTAGATGACCCTCTGCGACCACAGAGGGATCTGCAGCACTCTGCGCACCTGGAGGTCCATTTCACTCGGGCACAGGATCACCACGTAGTAATCCTTCACGGCGACGACACACACACACACACACACACACACACACACACACACAAGAACCACTTCAGCGACCCCCGTGCACGCACCCAAACACACCTACGCTGATACCAAACGCATCTTTGTTCGTACCTGCAGTCTGGGGTGCGCGTAGAACTCGTTGAGAAAGTCCATGAGCAGGTCTATCTTCAGCGCGCTGACGCAGAGCACCACGTGCTTCTCCGTCTGCGCTCTGTGGCGGCTGTAATTCCCTCCGGATTTCTGCCTCTCCATCCACAAGTACATCAGCTCCTCGAACTGGCGGCACAACAAGAGAGACAGATGGAATCCGAGGGGAAGAGTCGCCATGAGAGACATTCGCACGCCGGGGGGGTCACAAAGAATACTTTGGCACCACCTTCCCCCCCCCCCCCCTCCCCCCTCCACCTGCAGGGGCAGCACCACCAGAGCCACGCATATCATGATGACCACCAGCAGCTGGGAGGGCCATATGCGCGGAGTGACGTCCCCGAAGCCCACTGTTGAGAAGGTGACGATGCAGAAGTAGAAGGCGTTGAAGAGCGAGAGGTTTTTGCCGGCTCGTTCCAGGTGCTGGATTCCGCACGTGCTGCAGGGCAGAAAAGGATTATTAATATATTTTGCAACAAAAATATAATGTTCAGGATCCAACTTGCTTACAATCCCTAAATACAGGCTCGTTAGTTTTACTTCTCTTTCTTTAGTTTCCTGTCCAACCTACCTCAAGATTTTGCCGTCTAAGCATTTATAACTAGTTGGTAGTTACACAGTGTAACACACGTGCTCAAATACACAAGAGAATTCAAGGACCTGAAATTGGGTCACAAATATTTTTCCTTGTTGCATTTTGTTTTGATGCAAATTAAACACTAACAACAAACTCAAGGAACATATGTGAAAGCGTTAAGAAGCAGCCTCACCCGGTGAAGACCAGGCACAGCAGGGTGCAGATGAGAATCAGCACCTGGTTGAACATTGCTGAGTTGGTCCTCTGGATCGCTCTGTGGACGTCATTCTGCCACAAAACCACAACAATGTGATGAAACGCACAGTCCCCCCCCCCCCCACCCCCCCGAGCAGCAGGACGCAACACCACCGCCGCCAGCATCAAAGTGCGCCGCCTTTACAAAGTCAATTAAATCGTTGATGGGAAAACAAGGCGATAACAGAAGCAGTTGAAGCCTCACTCACGATCATGTTCTCCAAAGCGCACTTGGCCAGCCAGCAGTTGAGAAACACGGGAATGAAGATGTTTCTGATGGAGGGCCAGAAGATCTGAGGGGAATAAAGTAAGACGTTTCTCACACTGATTATTATGTTATTTCACTCACGGATTAAAAAACGGCTGAGATGGTAATTACTGCGCACATAATCAAATCTGTGAAGGGAGTCAACAGCTCGGATATTAAATGTATTACAATATTGTGTGAGTAATTTTTGAATGTGCCAATTATTATTTATTATCACAGTGCTTAAATAGGCCGCAGATCTGAAGCACTTATTCTGCACTTGAGTATTACATCTTAAGGTAGTTTTACAATGATTGTCCTTTTTACTCGGTACATTTATTTAATCACTTTAACTACTTTACGGACATGGATTGATTATTAACTCACATGCACAAATAAACTAGGATTCATTTTTATGGGTCAAGTACCATTCAAACATGAATGATGACAATCCAGTTACACAATGTATTTGAGCTAAGTAGCATGCAGTTTGATGCTAAAGTAACGGATTCAATGCAAAACTTTTACTTGCAGGCCACTGTTTTTACACTTACTTAACTTTTACTCAACCTTCACTTAACAACCATTAAGACGAGTCTGCCTCTCAGCTGATGTTGAAAACAGAAAATACTGCTAAATAGTATGATACTAATACTGCTGTTGTTGATGTAAACGCTTTACCGTGATGATGAAGGGAACCGTGTTGATCATCTCCAGAAGAAAGGACACCTGGAACATCTGCTCCCAAATGTTCCCCTTAAATGAATAAAACCATGCAGAGACTTATTTCACCGTTTTTTTTTTAGCCGCGAGCACACAATAGACAGTGAGTCACTGCAGACAGAGACGTCTTGTAATTGCGGTCTGTCACTCTGCGTGACCACTTAATCCATCACCTCGCACAGATCCTGCAATCATGATCTATCCTTGATGTGGCGCCGTTAAGTGACTTTGGCTAATGAGGCCACTTACGGATTGTCGGTCTCCCAGCCCCGTAAGTGTACAAGCTGAACTGAAGTCTATTTGTGTGTATTTGTTTTTGTGTCTTACCTTGTAGCTCAGATACATCAGTAACATCGTCTCCAGGAAACTAATGATGGCCACAATCACCTGCACAAACCCAAAGCCGAGGATGACGAACACAAGCGCTTCAAGCTCATTAACCACAGAGCGGCTCTTTCCTCGTTGAATGTTATTCTGTTGTGACTCACTTGAATGGCCCAGACAGGAACTTTCCTGTCAACCCAGAAGATCAACTCCCTGTGGGACAGTAATTGCATTATTTTCTCTCATTATTGATGCATAATCATGTTGTACTAAAGGGACCCTCCTTCTGCTGCTTACCAGTTAATTTCTCTGTCCTGCACTGATCCGTTCCACTGGCAGTCGACACTGTGAGGTAGTGAAGTCATCTGATTAGATCTTACATTCATCGGAAAATGAAATCCTCTCAACTATTTGATACTTAAAACTCAATGTTTCATGACTTTTTATTTGTTTTATGCTTCCTTTTGGAAGCATAAATCTCCTCTAATCTCCTTGCACTTTGTGGACATTTTGTTGCCATTGTTTCATTTTAAAATGGAAGTGCAAACCATTTGTTGTTGCCACTGGGGGCGCTTTGCTGTCCCGCGCTGGGACTGGCGCCGGCGGCCTGGGCGGGGTTATCCGTGACCACTCGGATGATGTACAGCAGGCAGGTGAGCAGCTTCAGGGAGAAGTTGAACACACGAATCCGAAGGCCTTAAAAAAAGCGCAGAAAGATCCAGTAAGCAAGTGAGCCGCAGTGGAAATGACAATGAAAGGGTTGCTGAGCGGGACGCCGCCGGTTTCAGGGGATCGAGGCGATGAGCTGCACCGCGCGCTTACTTGATCTTTGGTTTTTGATGAAGAAGAGCTTCAGACGCTCCTTGAAGGTGTTCTCATTCACATAGAACTCCACCTGCACCCTGACAGGGGGAGAGAAGCAGAGGAAGCACATGTGTTTCAGAGCCGTTTTGAAGGCAGGATGTTTCACACACAGAAGGAAAATTCATAATAAAATCCATTTGCCAGGAGGAGAGTTTGGTAATTATCTGCCTCTGATTTGATTTCCAACATAAAACGACAACTTTGACACTTTCAGGCACAGAACGCATATTCTCCCCTAAGGCTTTAGTAGTGGAAGATAAGTATTATCGTAGCTATTTCCCATCATGCAATATCAGTGTTAACTGTGAAACAAGTGAAAACAAAGTAAAGTAAAATAACAAACAAACATGTTTTTCTTCATGATTTTCTGACAATGATGCAGGTACATTTTGGCAAACATCAGCCATCATGAGTGATAAATAAATACTTCCTGCTATTTAAAAATAACGATTAATTGTGAACCACAAGTAGGCTACGGATTGAATGTTGATTTGTAAGCCAGAGGGAGAGTCAGTCAGAGAGAGTGAGCTCATAGAGTAGGTACAGTAGCTTGGCAACACACTGAACATATTACAGCCTTCACAGCAGCGTGAGTGCAGACCGGTAAAAAAAAAACAATTAACACGGCGGCATCGTGAGAGAGATTAGAAGACCTTGAGGACGGTTTGAAAGCTCGTGAGGGCTGTGATCCCAGAAAGGTTGACAGGGAGAAGCAGTGAGGGTGACGACGATGAAGCTGCACCAGAGAGACGCAACAGACGAAACAGCAGCAAGGAAATTGGGAAAAACAGCAGTCACATCTGCCCAGCAGCGGGGAGGAGATGGGCTCTGGAGGAGAAGGCCGTTATACTGGAGGCTGACTGTGACACGAGAGTGTCCTACGATTGCTCTTTGTCGGTCTCACCCCTCCACTCCCCACACACACACACACACACACCTTAATCAGCGTCTCTTGAGCACACAATTACTAGCAAAGGAGGTCTGACATTAGTCATACTGAGTGTCACATTGGCGTTTTGAGGCGATAATGCGCTCTGGGAGTAACTCGATCAGGATTAGAAGATCCTGCAGCTCTGGATCAGGCCTGTTCTCATTAAATCATCTCACCTGGAGGTGTTGATCTACGCCGGAGAACAACCTGTTGCTCTCAAAATGGGTTAAAAACAATGGCAGTTTATTGTTTGGTGAGCTTAAACAAACCTGTCAATCCAATAGTAGATCAGCAGGATGATTAATTAACATTGGGGGAGGGTCAGTTGGCAGGAAAACACTTTTTCAATTAAAAAGATGTCAATTGGTCTTCTTTATGTAGGCTGGCAACAATAAGCAATGGAAAGACATCAGAAAGGTTTCCCCACTTTGGCTTTTTATGAGCCACAACAAGTAGTTGAGAAATTATGAAAAAAAAGGAAGATTGTCATGAAAATAATTTTTACTGGCAGATAAAAAATCCATTATTTCAAATAGAGCCCCGAAACACTCAACAATAAATCAACGGGGGGAAAAGTTACAACTGTGAGAAAAATGAAAACAAAGCATTGGAATACTTCCTCCAAACAGAGGCTCCATGTGGCCCTACCTCTGGCCGGCGTCGCCACCGGACGGGTCCGACCTCCACGTGCCCGCGGCCGCAGTGACCCAGGTTGGGATGACAATTGTCGGATCCATGGTGCCGCGTCGTGCAGACCAGAGCGTAAGCTTCTTAACCAGCGCGCCTCCGCGCAGCTCTGAAGCAACGCAGCACCGTGTTTGTCGAGTCAGTCACTTCCGCAGGGAAAACAATCCAAAACCAGCCGATGCGACGAAGCAACACTGTTTACCGAGGACAAATCTGTGTGGAAATCATCTTTTATGTTGGTCACTGAAGTGCTTATTGGAATATTTTTAGAAAGGTATACAATCTCTCTCTCTCTCTCTCTCTCTCTCTTTTTCTCTCTTCCTCTCTTTTTGCGCGGGCCTGTTGCCACAGCAACATTGCCATGACAGGAATAACCCTAAAGGAATGCTGTTTGCAGCGTGGTCCTCTCCAATTGCACACTGTAAACATTGCCCGTGACATACCAGGGGGAAATCCGGTGGATCCGCATGCAGAGAAACACTGACCTGCTCTGTCAGGAGAATGAGATGTGCAGAGAAGAATGTCTCCTTTTCGGGATTTGAGAAAATGCAGACAAAGAGGAAACAGAACAATGCGCTCTGTCTGTCTCCTCTGCGTCCCACCCACCCGTGTGTCTTCTCTTAATTTGAGGAGTCTGAAGTAGTCGTTTATAGACGGCCTCCTCCGTGAGTCAGTGCTTTTTGAAAATACCGCAAGAGGCCACTCCATCTCAGCTCCTCTCCGCCCACGCCGGTGGAGCCACTCGACCCGGCGTTCCAAGTTACATGAGAAGAGACCGCTATGTCCCCCGCTCCCGTCTGTAAAATATGTGACATTTTCACTCATGCACAACGCACTTATGTGTCAAAAAAGTTTCTCTAATAAAGGCTCACTTAGACATTTAAGAAGGAACAAATTGAAGTGGACCGAAAGTGACAAAAAAGCAGAAAAAAAGTGCATGTACAAAATCACAAGCATGTACAAGATCACACCGTGTACACGCATCTATTTTTTCAACATGCCTGCCTTAAAAAAGGGAATGTATAATCCCTGGGGAGACGGACACACAAGCCTGCAGGCTGATCACTGAAAAGCCTTTACCTGCAACAACACTATGGGGACAGAGGACAGGTTGATCTGCAGCAGAAGAGTGAGAGTAGCCGTCGTAATAGAAGCGGAAAATGCAGCTTCATCAAGGAGAAAACCGTGGATGTTGCAAGGACAGCCGGGGAAAGGTCGCGTCTGGCGGAAAGCATTGGCAGAGCGTGCTGTTTTTGCACGTCAAGTAGATGTGTCAAATATTACAAACAATATCCATCTGGCAGAACTCAAGCCTACATGCTTGATAAATATCTCAAGGGAACAACACATATGAGGGTTGAGTGACTGCTTTGGACTGTTTGAACTGAAAACTCTTGCAGACCAATGCAGTAACACAAAAAAAACGACAAGTGTTTTTCCTTTTCATGTTTATTTTTTGACTAAATGCTTAATTCTTGCAGTGGCACAGTTCTGAAGAAGACAAAACGAGGCAAGATATCAGAAAAAAAAGAGCGATCGTTTCTGATGTTCGGATGCAGCGGCAGAGTAGAACTGAAGGTTAAAGATGATGAAAAACTAGAAAACAGAAGGACTGATCTCATTTTAAATTCTTATTAGATATAGTTTGCAGTGATGTTGCTGAAAAATGAGTCAGACTCTTGAAAAGTTTGAATGAATTCTTGTGGGAATGTAGCTCCCTTTCTCTTCCTCAAACACACACACAAACACACAAACACACACACACACACACGCCCGTAGACTACTTCACGAAAAACCCCACAGTGATTCAGAAACGTGTTGTCTTTCAGCACCATGGACAGCACCATCAAGTCTGCCGTGATCCAAAGCAAACACCTCGTACACCATATAACACTCCAAACTGTACTTCTGGATGTTCTTGTGCATTTTAACACAAACTAGGACGAGACGAGATAAACACCCAATGAACAGTGACGGGCCAAAAGGGGGAGGATGAATAATAATTTTAGTCTTTGTCAACTGTGATAACCTTAAAAAAAAAGAAGCAATCTGTAGTAATCAGAACTTAGGGGAGAGCAGAAGGAGGCGACTAACAGAGCTGAAGTGCCATTGAATAATTTGTGCCACTGGTCAAAATAAAAGTCTATTTTTTGATATGCCAAAATGCTAAATAGTAATGCCACTTACTTATAGCGCTTTGTAGTGCGGCCTTCGTGAAGGAATTACACTGTGTTGCTTCCTGTTGCTGTGGCTCTTTGCCCTCTTGGTTGAAAGCACTTATTGTGAGTCACTTTGGATAAAAACCTCAGCTCATTGAAAATGTCACTCAATGTTTGTCAATTCGAGGTTAGAAAACGTTTCTTATCAAGTGTTCTGCATCTTTTAAAAAATGTCCTTTTTTGAATTGATTTCTTTCCTTTCGATCTCTTTCCTTTTGTACTGTCACCAAAAAACAAAGAGACACACAAACAAACAAACAAACAGAACACAACATTTCTGTGTCTGCAGGTGTCAAACAGAGCTGAGAGACACTCTCTCCGCGGGTTCACGCCTACCTGTCGTCATTCTGGAAGCTCTGGTCGCCCAGCAGCAGGTCTCTGAAGCGAAACCGGGGCGGCAGCGGAGGCACCTCCTCGCTCTCCTGCGGCTCCATCTTCAGCGTGGAGATGTCCAAGATGAGCCCGCTGGTGTTGGTGGCGTTGGTCTGGGGGGGCGCCGGGGAGGAGCTGGAGGAGGGAGAGGAGAAAAGCAAAGGAGCAGCAGCGGCAAAATTAATAAGGGGAGGGGGGGGGAAGGAGGCGAAAGGGGCAAAGCTGAAGGGAGGTGGAAGGAGGAGACGTGTTGAAAAGGAGCAAAAGGGGAAAAGGGAGAGGATTGAAAAGTGCAGAGTAATGCATAAGTGCAGGGAAAAGGATTTTAGTCTCTGCAGTTAATCTGTTGACAGCTGGTTCTGAAACAGAAGCTGTTCAAACGGGATCCTGAAGACAATAAAAGGTAGAAGCAGCCAACATATGTTCTTGTAGACGCGTTTTGTTGATGCAGCGTCTGTTTAAGTCAAGTAGAATTATAGGTTTCCTGACACAGATTACTCTTAAAATTATTGAAATAAAATGTGGCGTGAAATCTTCTTGGTGGAAGACACTTTTTTTCCACTGAAGAAAAAGAGAAGGACACAAAATAGAACCTCCACAGCAGGAGTGAAAATCCCGTAAGCTCTCTTTTCTTAATTTCTCTCCTCTCCTCATCATCACTGTCGGCCCGTTTGCTCCAGCCCTCCATTAAGCCTTTCAAACATATAATGCATAAAAGATGAAGGGTTTATTTCCTTTGTGGTTTGGTGAAACCCATCCCATCTAACTAAACCAAACATCAGCCAGCGGCAAAGAGCTCCCGTCTCATAAAACGCAGTTCAGCTCACGGGTCATTAGAGGCATTTTAGAGTGAACGGAGAACAAAACATGTTGAGTGAAATCTTTTATGGTTTCAGCTGCCGTGTAACCTGAAAAACAAATCTGTCTTCTCTTGTTCTTTCAAAATATGATTTGATGTATTTTTTTTTCAATGCAGAAAAACAGAGTCACAATACAACATTTTCTGAACTACTTTGTGTGATGCAACTCTGCAGTATATGAAACAGTGATGAGCAAAAAAACACCGATACAAACACAACCTGCATATTTACACAAAGGACCACAACTAACTGAACAACACAATGACAACATGCAGTAAAACACACAGATATATTAAGAAACACTTTTGACTGTGTTTGTCGTGGTGTCATTCACCGGTTTGTCACTTCGCTCGCTGCTTACCGCGGCTTGTGCTCGTTCACGGATCCATCGTCGTGCACAAATGTCTGATTCTCGTAACATTCGCTGCACATTTTGTCCGGAGATCCAGCGCTGCCGTCGGACCGGAGAGCCGCGGTGGTCGCTGTCGAGTCCCCGATGGCAAAGTCTTCTTCCCGGCTCACTTGCATCGGAGGCTGAGCTGCTGGGAGTCTGCGCCCGGAGAGACGGACGCGCGCTTCTGAAAGCCCGCGGACGGAGTCTCCCTCCCTCCCACTCCCTCACCCCTCCCTCCCCTCTCACCTATGCAGGTGCATCTTTTCAGCCCACATCCTTTTTTTCAGTAACTGCCTGTGGAGCCCTTTCAAACATGCAGAAACAGTAATGTTGGTGCTTGAGGTGATGCAGGAGACAACGATGACAGCTTCCCTCCGCTGCACCTATAATGACAAACATGTTGAATATTCACTTGACGCGTGATGAGGATGGAGGGAGAGATTGGCTCCATCTGTTGGAGAAGATGCGTCTCTCCGGTTCTCTGGGAGGAAAATCTATGCTTCAAATGGGAACCGTGTGTATATATATATGTACATCTTATGTGCAACCATGGCAAAGATAACACAATCAACGGTGGACTCAGATCTTTTATTTAAAGCAATTTAATTAAACAATGTAAAAATAATACTACACTGCCTGTGACGTCCTGCATTCCTAAAAGGGCAGCTGCATCATCGTCTGCAGCTACATGTGACTCATGCGTTGTCATAAATTAGATTAGGTCTTATGTACAGATGTGTTATTGCATAAGAGGCTGGAATTGTTGGAATTTTCAGACACCCTGTAGACTTAATGACAGATAATAATGATATGCCTCTCAGTACGGCTTCTGATTGTCTCCTCCAGGAGAGGGACACGAACACTAAATGGCAGCAATACAAATCCCAAAGAACGGGAAAGAAGGTGTTAAGAGAATAGATTGACTGGCTGGATATATTATTTATTTAAATGTCCATTAGATGACGCAAAGCGGAGCAAAGTAGAGACGTGGGGGAGGCGATATGATTCACCGGGGCCACGGCGATGAGAGGTTGTTGAGGAGTTTTAAGCTGGTGATGGATGTTCAGTCGCTGCGACTGAAGTGAGAAGTCGTCTTGTTTTCACTGGGAGGAGGAGAGTCACAGAGAGCGATTATCCCACCAAGGGGTTACTCATTATGCACGACGATCTATTTTAGGACAATACATATCACAACATTACAACACCACAATTGCACGTAACTTTTATGTTACAGCTAGTGTGGGTGGGGCTCATTTGAAGTACTTCGTGCAGGCTGAGATCCTGCAGAAACGTGTAACCATCAACAGTCCACTTCTCAAACAGAAGCCTCTCCATCTCCCCTCTGTGGCCGGTAAGAAACGGGAAACAAGGTTCTCTGGTCGAATGAAGCCACGGTTGAAGGCCGTGAGATGAAACACTTTGCAGGTTCTTCTTCAGGCGCCTGAGGAGAACATGAGCTGAACTGCTGCCCTCTAGTGGAGACGAGGAAGGCACCGTGACCATGTGAATGTGGGAGAGACAAAGGGACACAAGAAAAAGCAGTTTTTTTAAAACACACACAACGTCCATTGACGGAGACAGAAATGTTAACGGAGCAATTTGATGTCGTCACGCTTTTATTTTTACCGTAAATAACAACAAGGCACAAAACATGAAAGATTCGGACACTCTGAAATGGCTTTTGAAGACATCATAAACCACTATGCCGATGAATATTCCTCACGTATGCACACACACACACACACACACACACACACACACACACACACACACACACACACCTGTAGTGGGAGGAGTTAAGATGTGTTCACCCTGTTTTGATGGTCGGGTGATTTTCCCAAACAAGCTGTTGGCTTTCTCCTCCCACCTCCTAGTAGTAATAATCGCACTGCATGTGGACTCAAACGCCTTCTGAGTCCACGCATCATCTGTCCACTAGATGGGACTGAAACAGCACCAGCCCATGAAAAACCTGAGCAATGGGTGTGCGTGTGTATCTGCATGAGAGGTTTTTGGCATATCTCCTTTTAGTAGGAAAAGGAGAAGACAACGATCAAAAGAAACTGGATTATAAACTGGGTAAAGAGCGCAGATTGTTCGCTTTGTCCACATAGTCAATCACAGGCGTTTATTGTTCAGATAGAAGTTTGTAAAGTCCGAGGACGGGTCATGGTTTCCGGAGTGAGTGTTGAGAGGTGAGTATAGGCCCCTGCGTGGATCTAATTATGTCGCATAATTGTGTCACTTTGTATGCAAAAAAACACTTGTGACGTCTCGCTCTGGGTCAGAACTGTGTGATGGAACCACACCTCTCTATCACAGTCATGGAGGAGCAGGGATGCCCCCCTCCATGAATATTAGTCACATGCCTCATGGCAGGAGAACTCACATAGACGCTGGGGCACGTTCCCCCTCTTCGAACAGTGACTGCATGCTGTCAAAGATGCTCAAACAGCTCCTCTTCTCTCTGCGTTCCACAGCAGCACGATGTGGCCTTCATCCTTCATCTAAGGGGCGGAGCAAACACAACATTTGGATGTTCTGCAGACCTTGTCTCGTCTGGGGTATTGCCAGTGGTTCACACTCCACTCGCTTTGGCCAGGTTCCATTGTGTTTGCGAAGCTCCCCCCCTCCCTCCCTGGCTGCCTGTCTCACCTCGTCAACCTGAGGTATTCAAAGAACAACATCTCAGCATGCCTACGGTGCTTCTGGCTGGTGACCAGTCACAGCAACAGTTTTCTTCTGGCGTGTATCAGTGTAAACCGGGATCGCTCTCCAGGATTAATCTGGATTAATCAGCATTAACAACGTCCATTCATGGATTCACCCCCACACGCCCTCCCCCACCCCCCAGGGGCCTCGCGGTTCGTATTTTGGATTACAGTGGCAGTATTATCCAGTTTGAAGCATGTGGATACATTTGTACATCGAAATAGATCAAACAAATCATGGCGTTCAACAAGTGGGAAATTATAAACAATGTTATTTTTGTGAAAGTGTCGCTGTCTGGTTTTTTCTAAATAACCGTCCCTGTGGTGCTCCACGCTTGGACCTTTGACATTTCGCGGTTGCTGCCATCCCCACTCGGGGCCGCGATTCGGTGTGAAGCTCCGCTCTCATATTTGTTAGTTTAGCTTATGGGAGCTGGAAGAATCCGACAGCCTAGATGTGTCCGATGCAGCTGTTGGGAGACTCCATGAGGTCACTGTGCCCGGCCAAGAAATAGCTCAGCACTTGAACCTTTGTAAGAAACCTCCACTTGTTACTGTGTTTTCCACCTTTTTTTTTACTTCATTTGAATATGGTTTTTAAGCAAATCAAATCGTCATTAGTTTGCTTCGTTATCAGATTTCCTTCTGGACCTTGTGATCAGATCCGTTTATATTTAACAGCCACAGATGAGAGTCTATAAGAGATACGAGTGTCTTCGTCAACGGAGGTCTTGCGACATAACCCACTTGCTCGAAACCCTGTCACGGTCCGGAGGGACTTTCCAAGGGGAAGTGGAAACAGGGTTTTAATGCATGCACACACACACACACACTCATGACACGGCCTGCATGGCCTGCAAACGTAGTTAACGTGAGGTCGAGGGTCGAGGGTTCGGTGAACTGCATGTGGGTGGTGCAGCGCTCTGATGAAAGCCTCTCCGCTGCTCAGAGACGCACGTCTCTGCAAAGAAGGACTCATGGAACCTGGGAAACATTTTTTTACTCAGACTGTTTACGCCGACGCGACCGGTCCGGGGCCGTAGCCGCGGCAACAGTCCTAAAGGGAGGCTCGTCGGGCGTTAGGGGTCCAAACTGATGAAAGCGGGAGATTCTCATTAGGTTGTTGCATTTTTGTGCACACGTGCCATTCGTGAGAACATCAACATGAAGTATTTGTTCTTACACACGATCCTCACGGTGTCCTGTGAGCTTTTTTTTTTGAATGTTCAGATCAGAGGCTCCGTGTTTCTGATGCTCCGCAGCACACGTTCGTTTGCGTAGGAGCAGCAACCTCAAGGATAAACCCTCAACATCTGTGGTTTCTTCTCCTTTTCCCTTTTTGTAAACTCCATAATCTTCCGAAAGGTTTTGGTAACGTTGCCAAGCCATTAGTTTGTGCCTGTCGTCCAGGGCAGTTTGCTTTCATGCGTTTCAGCTCTATATTCTACCGTTTTTGGCTGATCGTACGAAAATAACCCCATCTGGAGGATATCAAGAGCATCAAACAGGTTTCCATCTGACTCCTACTTACAGCTGAAGACTTCTCCCGATGTTACAAACTCGTATTGCCGGGGATTTGTTTATCGTTTTTGGCTTTACAGGAGTCATTGAGGAGTCCGTACTCACAGAAACAAAATGTGTACAACAGGGACGTGGCCATGGTATTAAAAATACTACGGTCATTGGTCCAACATTTCACCTAGCGGAAGAACCCTTTACAACCGTCATCCTGATTCCCGGATACTTATTGAAAATGTATATAAAATATATGTATATACCTGAAATGCATTTTCTATGCATTTAAATGAGTTAATCCATCAAGTTTTAGTAAGATTTTTCTTCTTAACAAGACAGGCTGCACTTTGGCAAGTTTTCTTTTTTTCTATCTGACCTTGATGATAAACTTTTGATAAACAATTCTGTTGATGAATGAACTAACGATTCTGATGTTGACCCTACAGATATAAAGTTTAGTTTAGTTTGGCTTTTGGCGGATGTGCTTGTTTTCTGGTGCTTCTACTGGAGTCGAAGGGGCTGCTTCGTCAAAGGATCCTCAGTCCTCAGCCTGTAAATGCAGCGTATCTGATCGGCAGTCTGCTCTGCTTAGCATGCTCGCTGCAAGATGATGAAGTTATTTTCCAACACTCTGACGCACCACTGTTCTCTTTCAGCTGTGATATTCTTGCTTTGGTGAAGAAGAAAGATTCAAAGAACGAGAGAGAGAGAGAGCACAGCTGTCCATGAAGGTTTTTTTATAAGGAGGCTTAACTTGTAATGTCAGCTATTATAAAACCATTATAAAACCATTTTATAATGCAATACATCTCATTACAGCTCCCCTCCTAACATCAGCGTCCTAAATGGATGACCGTGCCAAAGACAGCAGTCTTTAAGCATTTACCATGGATCTGTTTAACAAACCTAACTTAACTTGCGTGGTTACGGTTGAGGTTTAGACATCCAATAAAGAACGCTGAGCACATATTTAGGACCATACCAGGACCATCGGAACTAAATGCATCCTGCAACCACGTCCTTCTATCATGTTGATTTGTGGTGAAAAACGCACATAGTAGACCCTTCCTCTAAGAGGGGGAATTCCTGATGCCTGAAGAAAAAGGAAATATGCTTTTTTATTTTCTAACTGAGAATATCGATGCCGTTTATCACTATGACTCGAAGCGCAGAGCGTTGAGTCCGTCTTTTGTCGAATCTTTAGACAAATCGAAGTGTAAAAAACTAACAAGTCACTCCTGTAACACTCAAGAGTCAGTTTGAGAGTCGGTGGTGTGGAGCTGGAACAGATGGACTCCCTCCGCTCTCATCCAGCGGGCCTGTCGTCGGAGGCTTTACCTCAGGTGTCGGTGACGCTCTGCTTGCTTTCCAGCGACCGCAGTCGCCCTGAGGAAAGTGTACCTCGAGCTAGAGGTCAGTGAAGCAATCTTCTCTATTTCTGCTGGCCCCAGATCAGTGGTCCCATTGTCCTCCCTCAGAATGTGATCTTAATCTGACCTGAATAGAGTTTTGTTTCAAGGGGGACTTTTGACCGGCCAGACGCGAGACGCACTGCAGTAAGCTGCTTTTCCACTGCGAGGGAGGCTTTTCGGGGCCCCGTGATTTGCAGCTTCTGCTCGCCGGCAGGTTTTACTGGTGTCTTTCATCTGTCGGGATCTATGGGATCTTTTTTTATTGGTCTTCTTTCCAGAACATTATCTTGTGGTTGTAATTTTCCATCACTGAAAATTCATTTTCAGTGGATGCTGACAGAGGAAAAAGTAGTTCCTGCCCATTGTCCAGAGACAGAGAAGTGTCTTTGTAACGACAGCTCCGACTCGCTCAGCTATTCAAGCTCTTATTCTTGCACCAAATGTTGAATCTTCGTCCTGGAAGACACTATACTTGCTGTCTTCCACACGGCGGAGACGCTGCTGGACGGTGCGATGCCGCGGACCCGGCCCGCTCCTCTGCCGGGCAGCTGCTATGTTAAGAATGCTGCGCGGGGGCATCTCCACTTTCAAGCCAAAAGGGTCTTCACTCATCCCATGTGGGTTTTCATCCACGACAACATGGGTGTGTACCCGCCGGTGTACTCGGATGCCGTGGCGTTGTTCGCCATGGGTAGAAATCACAGCAGTTAGTCATTGAAAAGAAAAGTCGAGTAAATACCAGTTATTGTGCCGTCTGTGTAATTGTGAGTTGTGACTTCTAGCACGGGGTGCAATCTTTGGCCTCAGGGGGTGCCACTTCCTTTTGATGCATGTTTACAGTTTACGCTGCGCTACGTACAGCGCCGACGCACCAGACGCACCCGCGTGCACCCGCGTGCACCCACGTGCACGCCTTCTCGCCCTGTGGCAGACTGAAAGAGGTCCTTTTAGCGGCAGGAGGATTTTCAGAACACGTTGGATGCATGGTGTCTCTGCAAAAGAGCCTTAATGTCACGCTCTGACCTCATAAGACAATGTGGCGGCTTAACGTTAACTGCACCACTATTCATAAGGTCACACTGAGAACTGGATGGGTGAGTTGTTTGCGGCACTGCACGGGCCACCCGATAAACATAATAACAATTTACCAGCAGTACAAAACTGCAGTTAGATCCCTGAAGCCTCTGGATTAACATAATGTATCTCCTACATTTAGAATTGATTGATACCTTTTGGACAACGTGCACACTCAAATTGTCACGAACAATATTGTGGAGAGACATGAAATGAGTCTGAATCCCCCTCAATGACCATTTTGAACATCAGATTTCCTTTGGGTTCCCATCCATGCACTACTGTACAATTTAGTGTAGCGAGAAACAGATTTAATGTGTACACAAATGCCAGTTTATGGTATGTCCGAATTTAGTCCCTACAGCATGCAGCAGCGCGTAAAAGTTACGAGAAAAAGCCTGCAATTCACAACGCAGCTTAAGTGTGTTTTTATTGCACAAACATTTAGTGTAAAGATACGAGCATGTTCTTCTGTCTAACGCATTTTCATCAGAAGAGCTTTATTATGTGGGCCGGAGTGCCAGGGTAAAAAGGATGTCAGTCCGAACCATCCCCATGTGCTCGCAGGTGTGTGCTTCAATTGGACATAAGTACCGTGGAAATGACCCAAAGTGAAACGTACATCTTCCCACAGTGAGGAAAAACCCTTCGGGGAACCCGGCGAGCGTTCGATCCAGTGATGGCCGCCGTGTTCATTCAGCGTGTAGAAAGCGCAAGGCCCCCGTTGCAGACCACCACAACACACAGGAGGCGCTTTCCATGTTTGTGCGTCGGAACGTAAACAGATGACAAAGTCAACAAGGCCGGGCTCGGCTTAGAGGAAGGAGTTAAAAAAGGGCATCATCTTTCATCTCTAGTTAAATGAGGCCTTTTGATGGACGTTTTCTGTGAAACGGGTCTCAGTGATGCCTTAGCGAGTCCCCTTCATGGGGCCGAGGCCCGGCTTCACACAGGCCTGCTGTTCTGCCGGGAGGCAAACACGAGGAATTCTCAAAAGTCCATCTGTCTTTTCCTGACCTGTTTGGATTCCTGCAGGAAGTTCAGCTAGCGAATATAGGTGTGACTGTACTATGATATTAATGAGTTTTGTAGAAAGGCCCCATTGAAAATAGGCCTTGAAAAAAAAAAAAAAAACACGGCCCCACTGGGATTTCAGCAGAGCTTGTATCCTGCCGGCCTCTCAGAGGAGGAATAGGAGAGAAGAGAGAAATCAAACTTTACACACTCCTTCACTTATCTTCTATTTCAGTTGCTGGAGCCAGAAAAGGCGCGGGAACAATTGGGGGCCATTTTTTTTTTTTTTTTCTTATGGATGAAATAACATTTTCTCCCATAGCCGGAAGCAAAAACAGAAAAAAGAAAAGCAAAGCGTGCATGAACTCAGAAAAGAATATATAGTAAATAAACTCAGACGAAGAGAAGTGCCCAGAGTTTTTTTTTTTTTTTTTGTCTTTTACAGTCTCCAGCTTTAGACGAGCCTGTAATTACGGTTCGGTTAACTGGGACAAGTGTGGCGGTTTAAGCCGGGAGGCTTCATGTGAGACGAGGCTTCACGAGACTGAATCCTTGTTGGGAAATGACAGTGGCCTCCGCCTGGTCGCTGGCACCAAAAATACACAGCTGGCGATGGCTAAGCATTGGGTTTGTGAACGTATATATAAAGTTAATTATTGTATATGCTCGCAGAAAAATATAGTAGGCTGTCGCTGGCTTCTCATTTTCTTTCTGTCCCTCGACTATTAGCCTTTCAGTTAACAAGCCCACTCCAAATCTTAAAATGACGCATTCAATGACGCTGTCGGTCACTGTCGAGCATCTCGCGAACATTTCCAGTCGTATCAAGGAAATTGTCACGAAATCTTCAAAAATATCAAAAATATCTTAAGTTATCTTAAGATCTCTAGTCTCTCAGGAGACTCGAGTTCTGCTTGCGATAATGCCTGTGCAGAATTATAATTGAATTGTTAACATAATTGCCTTCATTTACCTGGAGCCGGGAATTTTTTAAGAGTTAAGAGGCAGGAAACTTGAAAGATTATAACGAATGAAAAAAGGCAGCCTCGTAAAATGAAAGAAAAGGGATCCAACTAATTAGAAAGGAAGTGAGTGGGGGATTAGAGGGACAGGAACAACGGTGCGAGGAGACATCTAAGTAAGATAATGATACAAAAGTGACAAAGAGCACATGGAGAGGCCGCACTGTGCCCTTCTTCTCCTCCACTAGACCTCGGAGCAGCTAAAGCATGAATCCAGCTTTTGTGATGTAACAGTGTTATTGACCCTTGGAGGGGCCCTTGAACACCCCTCCCCCACCCCCCGTTCTCCAACGGTGATGGCACTGGTCCTTCCTTGGCTCCCTCCCGCAGAAATAACAGAAAGCGCATAGAGACTGTATTCAACGTGAGTGTAAGTCCGTCTCCACCTCCAGTCGCTCACATGTGCCAGAGCCGCAGAGACCAACATGGCCGCGTGTGCAGTGCGAGTCCGGGCCAAACGCAGGGCCAATCGTGCAGCTCTGGTGGATGGTTCGTGTGGAGGATATTCTGACCGTCTGTCATCCCGCCGGGACGCTCCCCAATCCACTCGTTGTTGTGACCACATGTAGCATGAAGATGCAGGAAAATGTGCATTGGATGTTAATTTCTCCGGATAAAAATTGAATAATGGAATATCTTTTCTGTTTTTTTTTTTTGTGCCCTTTCCGGCTATGTGTCGATTCAACTTGGGCTTAACTTTGCCACAACATATAACAGTTTATTCAACTGTGTGCGATCGGGCTAAAATACGACTTTTGCTCCAAAGTTTAACCTTGTACCCTGAAAGCCAGAGAAGTCTATTGAAACAAAAAACTACATGACACTGAAAATGCATGAAAACCATGTTGGATGAAACTTTTTGTGAGACCTAAAAACACTGCCACTCTTTCTTCTTTCCTCGTGTGTAAGTTATTCATACTGTCCTGTAAATATCGCCTCAATGTGTTTATGAAGTACCGAGTTACACGCCGAAAAAGCATCTGTTTGAACGTCGGTTTTTCAAAGGTGATCATTTCCAGACGTCCAGGCGTCTTGCGACACCCGTTTTGCAGAAAGGAAATGATGCCGATGTGACCACCACAATCACAAACAGACTTTGTATGTTTTCTGCTGGAACCGAACTTATTTGACTCATCGCCTATTTGGTAAAGGCTCACCCGGCGTGGGATGATGAAAGAAGAGGAATAGGTGCAGTTGGAACGACCAAAAAGCTGCAACAACAAAAATACATTCTCTACAAACAAGTGCAATTACGGTGCTTTTAATCAACTTGAATATTTTGTCCCACCACAAATCCCCAAAAAAGAACCGCCGACCTTTCTTTTCACAGATGTCTCTGTGGGCACATCATGTCGGGCTAACGACCCCCACCCTGCTTTCTCACAGAATCCCATCCTAAAGGTTGGATTCTGCTGTGTCATTAGCATTCATATGCTCTCACACAGGGACGTGCCGCTGTGCGTTCCTCAGGCAATGAGAAGTACTTTTATTGCAGCAAACAGCTACAAAAATCAGAATAGAGGAGGTTTTTTTGGGGCTCGACGTCAACAAGCACAACAACAAAACCGATAGTTAGCCGTCGAGCTAGTGGCTCTGTGGGGCTTCACCAAATATCAGCATGCTAACGTGCTAGCAGTGACAATAATAACACACTGTTGTTTAGCAGTACGCTACAGTTACAATCACAATTATATAAATGTTGCATATAAGTTCACCATCTTTAGCCTGTGTTTGGTTATCAGCACCAAGCTAATAAGCAAACACAGATATAAGAAGGGGAGCTGTAATGTTTGAGAACAAAGAAGCCGGCCGCCCTGATACAGACGCCCTCCCGCTCCAATACTTCAACTATTCATAAAGGTTTCCTGAGGGTTTATTGTTTTTAAAGTTTGATTGCCTTTGTTGGGTTATCATTTATTGGAATTAGGAAGGCTGGATGTAATTTCACATTGAGACATTGAGGTGCGGCTCTTAGATTAGAACCTCTGAGGCTTTAGTTGTGAGAGCAACGGCGGTTGCTTATCTGCAGAAAATGCAGCATGCAAGATGTCGGTCTTTCATTCCTAAATACACTGCAGGTGAATTCGGGGAAACCAAAGTATTATCATTACTAGCATTTACTCTGGCTGGGCAGCAAATGCTAATGTTTGGTGGGAGAATACTTGACAGGCTGGCACGAAGAGGAGAGTGTGAAGGCTCCATGTGCTGGTCTGGCCAGAGAGGTGGTGGAGCGTTTATACCGAACTTTAAATATCTGCTTTATTAAAGCACGGTTGGATTATTGCTTGAAGGATGCGGCCCTCTCATACTGCCGAGTGTCTGACGCCTCCCTTTAGGCCACCACATTTACTTGGAACTCCCTCTTGGGTGTATCACCAGCACCGCCCACCAGCCGACAGCCCACTTCAAAGGGCGCACACATGCTTAATGAGCAGGCAAAAACTGGCAAATGAAAAGTACCAGCTTGTCAGAGCTGCAGGAGAGCATCTTTGCGCTGGCATGAAATATAAACATCTGAAAAAGCAGCTCTGGTCTACTTTTTCCATGTCGTTCAATCACGGCCGTTCACAAAGCTTTGATTTTTAGGGGTAGGAACCCTTTTATTTTCCATATATGCTCCAACATTACAATTTTAGGTACGTTAAAATAGAGTCATGTGTATGGGTGGCATCCTTAATATTTTTCAAAGTACATGGAGGGAGGATCATAGTTCTCAAGATGATGGAAGATGATTGAAGAGCAAGGTTTCTCTCAAGTACATCAAAGTAGTTCAAGGAAAGATTAAAACAATCTGCCTTTATTCCTATGAGATGTGTGGCTTGGCCTGACTGCACCGTCCCCAATATAGCATCACTTGCCAATTTAAAAGCTGTAATAATATTTGATAATAGTTAGTAAAATGTATTTTTCAACCGTTATTGGGAAGAAATATCAACATATTCATATCTAAATTATTTTGAATGTCACATAAAATAATTATAGTCAAGAAAGGTTGACAGTAAATCAAATGTGCATAACTGGTTATGTTAAATAAAAAAGCCGAGGACGTGTGACGAAGTGAGCTACGGTGTTTTTACTGCCTTTGATGACCAAAAATACAATATTGCTTGTGTGCTTCATTGAAGCTTCACCCGTTTGAATAAAACATTGTTCGGCCTAAATTAAGGCAGTTCTATCCCTCTGCAATAAGATAACAAAATGTCCTTCAGAATGAAAAGCCTCTTCATATCCAGCCCTCCACCTGGAGGAATGAACCTGGCCTGAGAAACGCAGAATGACAAGCATTTTTCAGCTGCGATTTCTGCTCTTTTACATAACATAAGCCTTCCTATTGCTTGCCAGAGGAAATTAAATGTTTATTATATAGCCCATGGGCCTCCTGCAGCAAGAGTTTTGGTGGACTTAAAGAAAGGATAAGCTCTTCCTCTGCCCTCGCCAAACTTGGCTTCCACTCGTGGCATATGAGAGGCGAGGGGTGGAGGTCGGGTCACGGCGACGCTAAAGGGGAACCAGCGGAAGGTACGAAGCAGCAGGGAAGAGGAGGTCAGAGGTCAGAGCCGACAGTTTGCACGGGCGTCGTCTGTGCACAGGGGAGTACAAAAAGCAATCTGCACAAGAATTGAAGTTCTTCCGGGCCTTCTAACTGGTGGCTCGCGCCGCGGTCCGGTAGAAGAAGAAGAAGAAGAAGAAGTTGTCTCACTGCTGCGGACGGCGCACGGGGTCACATTGCCCTGTGACCCGGGCCCTTAGCAGAATTCCTCCAATTTCCTGCAGCCACTGCGACCGCAGCGCATTGGATGAAATCCCATCATCAAAACCACGTGAAAGTGATTCCAAGGCTCAGCCACCGGCCTGGAACAGTTTTTCTGTACAGGGCCGTTGACCGCACCGACTCACCGTCGCACACACACACACACGGTGCAGTGTGGCTGCACACAAGCAAACACAAGTGCATTTGAATGTGTGCACACAGGCAGCAGCATTTACCTGCAGCGACCGACGTGGCTTCACTCGTCAGAGCTCAGCTGGTCGCCGAAGGAAAAATGATTACAGGATTCATGGAGGTTTATGTTCAGGAAGGGAATATAATATCCACAGATATTTCATGTCACACCGCCGTGTTTCTACAACAGCTGCTCCAGTGCGCCTGGAAAAGGAGCGGTGAGCAGGGGTATTCAGTTGGTGACAATCTGTGACCTCTCCACTAGATGCCACTAAGTTCTACAGAATGCTCTCTTTAACGTCTCGGGACATTTTGACGACGAGAGGATGGATACAACATGGTCTTCTGTGCTCCAGGGGCAAAAAAAAAAAAAAGCTGGTAAAACATTAAAAAGTGTTTGGTTTCTCTGAATAGCCACACGGTCAAAGTTACAGCAGCGCCTAGAGAAGCTACACCAGAGACGTGTACGGGTTGGAGAAAAAAAGGTCTCGATCTGGTGCACTCTGGGAATCCGGGACGGAAGTGTGTGTCAGAGTGGAGAGTGAGTGTAGAAAGGGAAGCAGTGGAGGGGTAGCGGAGACACGCGAGTGAAAGACCATCTGCTCGGAGGGGTTCCGGGGGGTCTGAGGGACTCTCCCTGTCAGAACGATGAGGACAAAGGAGCCTCATGGCGGTTCTCAAAAAAAAGGCTCAACGCGGATCTTCTCCGATCGACATGAAGTGTTTCTGCTGATAAAACTATTCTCCGGGGGGGGGGGGGGGGGGGGGGGGGGGGGTGGGGGGGGGGGGATGAAACGCGCCTCTGCTCTTCTGTTGTGGAAATATTGTGCTCCTCCTCATTTGGCTCGAGTCAGGAGGGAGGTGGAGAGTGGGGGCAGCGTGAGCCATCCCTGTGATGCAGAAACACTGAGCCTGGTGTGGGACCTGGTTCCATTGGGGGGGGGGGGGGGGGGGGGGTGGATACAGCATCATAATGACCAAGCCAAATATTTGTGCAGTCCACATGCTGCGAGCATAATGAAGCCCTTTTACGGAGGGCATCGTTGGAATCTGGACGTTGATCCGATGCCAGAGAGAGCAGGTTTCACAGGCCCTGCTGTTTCCACTTAGGCTACCTGGGTCTCCGGTGGCCCAATCACAGCCCGGCGTCCAGAATAAGAATGAATCTGTTCGTCAGATGATAAACAGTGGGGAACATTTAGGGAACATTTAGCCGGACGTGGATTGCACACTCAGGTGGGCTCAGGATAAACCACGAATAGAATGGCAATTCAAAACAAAGGGGTTTCTACTACTGTACACGCCGTGCAGGTCGACGAAAGGGGGAGGAGCTTGAGTGCAAGAATTTCACAGCACCGAATCCAGCAGAATTCTCTCTCCCGTCCGAGACCCTGCATACCTGTGCACATACTTACAGTGTGAATACACAGTACATCTTCTATACACTCACACAGGTGTGGACCAACTTCTCCTCGTGTGTTATTCCTTTCTGAGGGTGCCAAGTCGGTTCTGTCAATATACAAAGAAAATGTATTAAGACGGAAAAGAGGAAAAAAGCGATATATATCGTTGAGGACGTGCGTTAACAAGTACAGTACATTATTAGGATGTGGAAGGACATTAGTAATTCTCCTTTTCTTTTAATTCAAGGCCCTCTTATTAATATTTGTTGGACGCTCCCTGCTGACTTAAACTGCAACACCCCCTTGGATCCAATCGGATTCTGTGAAATATAATCACTATTTAATTCAGAATGAAAAGTACACAAAGTAAATGACAGCTGTTGTTTTTGTAAATATCCCAGTATTCACCACACAATGTCACTGTTCACATGGTGTTCTCTAATTCAAACCTCAACATCTGAACGAATAAAATTCACATGGCCGTTGAATTTCAGACAAAACAAATATTAACAAACCAGCCTTTAGTTCATTTTAACACACAAGCTATGTTTTGCTCGCAGTAAAACGTGCATTATTGGACACCTTAACTAGAGCGGCGTGGAAACGCCATAATTCACACTTTATCTGAGGGGCGGCGACACCGTGAATTCAGGGAAGCAGGTCTGCGAGGCTGCGCCCAAAAGAGCTCGTCTCCACCGGCAGGTTATTCTGGTGTTATTATGAGAACTCAACGTGCTCATTACGGTCGTGCCGCTGCTTTCGGGGTGGCTGTTGACTCTGGTGTGCCAGCGATGGAAATGCTTGTGGTGAAGAAATGACAGGGGGGAGAGAAAGAAAGAGAGGCCGAAAATCAAGGAGAGAGACAGAGAGAGAAAGCCGACAGGAGGAAGACAAAAAGAAAGAGACAGAAGCTGATAAAGCAGGGAGGGACACGTGAAGCAAAGACAAAGAGAAGTAAAACAAGGACGGAGAGAGACCTTAAAAGGGAGCCGCGCCACACAAATCACGCCACACTGGCGCTTGTTTGACCGCTCGCCACCCGCCATGCAGTGCATCACCAAACCGTCCCCATACACAGGAAGGAGACACAACCCGGAACACAAACAAGTGGACACAAACACCTGTACAAGGAAAAACACAAACCACAGAGACACCCCACACACACACACACACACACATGCATTCACCCACCAACACACACATTCCTCACAGGAACAGTCTTCTTGTGTGCAGCGGCGCTGAGAGAGACAGCGCTGTCTGGTTCACCGCCACCGCCTCCAGCACACCTACACACAGAGGCGACTGTCTTCACAACCTGTTCATTTGTGTTGGGGCGACATGAGGTTATTCAACGTCCCCGCGTACTCTGCTGCTGCGTTACTTCCCTTAGGTGTTTGAAATAGTAAATAAAACCCTTGTGCTTTCATGTGTTTCAGCGGGGGTTTTTTTTCTTCTTTGTCACCTGGATACGATCAGAAACCTGCTACTTATGACACGCGGATAAATATAAACCATGAGAGACACCCAAACCGAGCCAAGCCTCTCAATTTTCTCAGCTTTTTAGTTACGCCAAACACTGTATTGGCTGTGTGTTGCGTGTATGTACAGTGCACAGCTGACTGTAAACACTGATATCCAAACAGCCGGTGTTGCTGTTGCTCCCGCCGGGCATCAAAGACCCGTCCTGTGTCCTCGCCGGGCTCAGGCTGCAATTTGGGCTCGAGGCGTGGCACGGCACCCTTTGGGCTGCGTCCGCCCTGCGCACCAGTAATGACCCCTTCCCTACGGGGAGCGTTTGATCTGGGCTGCCCGTGTGCTTCGGCGGGGCCTATTTCTGGAGCGTAGAAGGGGAAGGGGGGGGGGGGGGGGGGGGTCGGGGGATAAAGGGAGCTTTCAGACCTGGTGCCAATGACCGTAATTAAGAAGCTTTAAGGGGTGGCAGTGAGTTTGTAATTTGGGAGATGGGGGCAGAGCCGCCGCGGCTCATTGGGAGTGCGCGGGAGGGGTCGGGTGGCACCCAGCGCCTGACACACAAGGGACAAGGGCGTGCGGGGGGAGGGGGGCTGTAAAGAGGATGTTAATGACTGGCGTCCATTAGCGCCAAGCTGACACACGCAGTCAGCTCCGCCCCCAACGGCGTGTCAATCAAGGCGACCTTTCAGCGCTTCGAGGCCTCCGGCCGCTGCGCCCAATGAGCCGAGTCACTGACGTCCGTGTTCTGGAGCCTCCATCGCCGTGTTTGTCCACTGGTGTTGCACACGAACAAGCGGTTTTCTGTAATATCAAATCAAAGTGTTGTTTGGCCAACGTGATAAGATCCTCCAATCAGGAATCATCCACTTATCCACTTCAGTTTGATTGCGTTAATATATAAAAAAAAGGATTACTGGAAATGATTAGTCCACATATACAACGTAACGGATGGGCTGAGCAGCCGCAGCAGGTGTGTTTTTCTCAAAAAATATCACGATTAGCTGCGATATGATTATGGGCTCTGGTGGCTGTGTGGAGGTCTTTGGTAGACCTGGTCCTGCAGGAGGCCATTTGACACTTCACCAACACGCTGGGCAGGACTCATGTCTACAAGTTTGGATTTGGCTTTGTGGGGATATGAGCACATCAATAAAGTCATGCGAATGACTTCACATGTCTTGCATTGAGAGACAACATGCTGGCTCCTTGGAGATCGGCCTGCAGACGTTCCGCGAGTGAGGCGCGTCCCCCGCGGTCCATTCATGCCGCTGCGTGGGGCTCTGGGCGGGGTCCATTTGAGGGGCGGGGGCGTGTAGTTGCGCGATGCAACCGCTGGGCTTGTAACCTGACACCTGGTGGCGCGGTGAATCCGCCGCGCCGCTTTTACCCACAGAAAAGCCCATTTAAAAAGGAAAGGGTACGAGTCCAGCGCGCCTGACTCCGTAAGCCCCCTTCCGACAGAACCCAGCTCCCTCGCCGGCCGCGCGTCCCTCGTCCTGGATCGGCATAAATGAATGAAACACAGGGGAATATCGGCAGACGATTGCACAGGAAAACTCTCTGCCAAACCGGCCTGCCAGGAGGAATTTATGTCGGGATTGACAGGAAAATCAACATGAGTTTTTTCCCCTGGAACTTCATCCCCAGCTTGTCAAATGTGTAAGACGGCGACCGGTGTCTTCTGCCCCCCTTGCAAAGGAGTCACGCTGTGATTAACGGTCAGGTTTTTGACTGCCAGGACAAATGAATACAAATGAATTTAGGCACCCGAAGGAGAGATTGCAGAACCTCTCATCTAGACACAAAGTGAGTACCCCGTTTGCTTATTTCACCGTGTCCGTGTGCTGTGAGGCTGTTGGAGAGGGCTGATTGAAGGAGCTGCATGTCCCTCGGCGCCCCCCATGTGCGATACCTGGGATGGAGCCCACTGGGGACTCCGCAGGCTCTGTTTATACATTTATTCGCCTTATAGCCTTTCCAAAAATGTGTCATTTTACATTTTACAAGTGTTTGTTTCCCCATTCAAATTTACCAAATGGACCGATCATTAAAAAAAAAAGTTGTTATATCTTTGGAATTTGGTGCAAAAGAGATGGTGATGTTTCATTCAATAGTTTGAATGTTTTTTTTTTTGTTTTAATATGCATCCACAACGGCAGCCTGCAGGAACATTAATGTTTACCAAACTGGTTCATCTAACCAAGCAAAAGAAAAACAATGTATCTCCCATCTAACGTTTCATGAGCGTTGATGAGCATCGAGTAGAGGTGCGCAATTCCCGTGTTTCCCCTTTTACAGGGGAAATCCCCTTAATGCTGAATCAGTGACAGAAACCTCTGCAATGCTTTCCCACACGACATCCCGATTGATTCAAAGGAACACCTGCAAATGCGTTTTACGGCGAAGCATAACTTTCACTTCTCGGTGACGCACAACGCAGATGTTTTCTGCGTGTTTTTACAGCATATAGTTCTTCGCTTCGGCTACAGCGTTGACTGTTTTCAGGGGGATTCATGCAGCAGCCAGCTTTTGCACAATTCTCTTCATTAAAAAAAAAGAATCCATCCGTTCATTCATAAATACGTTCATTCATTGAAACATGCGCGCGTCGTTCTTGTCTTAGATGGAGATGCTGGATTTCATTTTGCTGCGAACATTTCGATGAGGTGGGAACTTGCGGAGGATGCATTCAGCATTCAGAGCAGGACACTCCGGGGATCTGACTTACAGCTCTCGAGTTTCTCATAAAAGCGAGCTGGCCAGATGCCATCGGCGTCACATTGTCGCATTTGGCTGATGTGCGTTTCACAGAAACTGGTCATCGGTTAAAATGATACGCGGTTCACAGCCTCACACATGTAACAGCAGCTGCTGTAATGCAAGGCGTGCATCACCTGTGTGTGTGTGTGTGTGTGTGTTATAGTGTCCCTGAGAGAAGGGTCAGCTGCATGGAACGTCACACGTCCACGTGGTGTCGCCCTTTACGTCTCACCCCCTGGCTTATTGCGCGCGGTTATCAGTACGTTGTTCATACTTTGAGTAAATTTGTAGAGATTCATATTTTAAACGTAATAAATAGCCACTCGGATACTTTCTGGATCAGTCCCTCTTGTTCCTTTATTACAGCGTGGTGTTGTTTAATGTTTTCGTGCCGTTATAAAATGACGGATAATGGACATCAAAGTACACAACTTGTGTACCTCAGTGACCTTCTCTTTCTCAGCAACTCTGAAGGAATGTTTCACTGAGTGTGTGTGTGTGTGTGTGTGTGTGTGTATGTGAGAGAAAGTATTTCTTTGTGTGTGTGTGTGTGTGTGTTCAGGAGGCAGGATCACCTTAGGGAAATCCTTTCAGGGAATCATCGAGTAGTTCAAACTGGTTAAAGCAAACGGAAACCACCGTGGCTTCTCAGTGTGTGTTTTCCTCCACCTTTGATGGATCGCTGGCCTACAGACAAGCTGCTGTTTCTTCAGTCTGTGGGGAGGAGGTGGTTTTTGCAAGGGGTTTGAATGAAGGTTTTGCACACGGCCAATGTAGGTTTAGGCAAAGCGATGAAGTCGACGCCGGAACATTTGCTTTGAGGGAAATTACAGTTTTCAATCTGCAGATTGCACCATGTGGCTCCAGCCGAGGAGATGACTGAACATCTTTGTTCATCGTACTCTGACTCATTCTCTCCATCGGCGTGTTGCTCAGTGACTCCTCTGTATCCACGTTTTCCACTCCGATTGCTTGGCTCTTTGATAGCAAAGGAGATGTGCATGCTGAGAAGATCAGTGAGTGGAGAAGGATGTTACCAGCAATGCAAAGATGCCTCGTTAGTTTGAGCGCCTCGATGCTTTAATGGAAGAAGTTATTGTTCATCTGGCCAGTATTCCGTCCACTCGGCTTAGCTGTGAATTCCCTCAGGCAGTCCTGTCCGAGCTAACTGTTAGCAGTACGAAAAGCACACCGGACTGGGTCGGTGCGCGGATGGCGGCCCGGCTGATTTGAATGTCCACTGTGCACAAATCCACCGCAGTGCAACCCCCTTCAAATAATCCACGGAAGAAGAATCCCAACCCATCACAGACGGTTAGAAATAGCCTTAAAAAAACAGGGCGCTGAGAACTATTAAGAATAAGAGGCCAAAGAAAACAGCTTCTGAAGGAAGGCGGTCCAGTGTTTAAAGATGGAAACACCCCCAGGGACGTGCAAAAAAAAATCATCTCAGCATTCATGACTCATTTTCCGAAAGCGGATCTCTCCCCGGCTGATAAGACTCTGAGTGGAAGTGTAACCAGCTGGGAATCTAGGAGAGGAAAACTCACTCTTACACACACACACACACACACACACACACACACACACACACACACACACACACACACACACACACACACTAAGCATCCCGAGTAACCGCAGCCAGCTGTGTGGGGGGTTGATTGTGATGAAGCAGTATTAGCAACAACAGGCAGACACCGACACCGTCACAGACGAGCCCTTGGATACGTGCACCCTCCCTGATCATAATCGTCGAGGCCCGAGGGGGGGAAAGCAGCCGGCGGTTTTTAGTGCGGAAGTTGTTGTCAAGAAACAAGCTCTTATCCTGTCGCGGTGCAGGTAAATAGGTCCGTTCACAAGCTACTGTCTTTCCCACGTTTCCTGTGTTTGGAGCCCTCAAACCGCCCAGCTACAGCTGCTATACACATTTCCTTCTCCGATGTGTGTGTGTGTGTGTGTGTGTGTGTGTGTCTGCATGACCTCCAGCAGTTCACAGTGGCTCCCCTGCCTGTCACCAGATCTCAGTCCCCCGCTGAGCCCTGGGTTCACTTCCCAATCAGTCCCCTCACCTGGAAGGGGTGAGGGTGTTGAGAGAGGGGACGCTTTTGTTTTTTTTGTCTTTTTTTGTGCGCGTGTGTTCGGAGAAGTCTACTGTAGTCTTTCAACCACCAACCTGAAACTGTGTGTTTTTGCACGTCTTGGAGCTTTAAGTGCTTTTCCATTTGTTACTCGCATGGACTCGGTAGCTGCGGGTTGGTTGGCTTTTGGCTTTGGGTGTGACGTAAAAGCAATGATGACGTTAATATGAACAAAGACAGTTTGCCTCAGACGCGTTGGACTTTTTAACCACCTGGACCCAGTGGCCCTAAAAAACTTTATAAAGGGATTCTTAATATAAACTGACACCAATTTGTGTATTTCCATGACGTGGGACTGCTGCCTGTGTCTAACGTCCTTTCTTCTCTTCCTGCAGGAGAGCCCTATTGCTCTGTACCGTATTATATTGTACTTGTTACCTGGGACTTACGCAAGTACACCTTGAAGGTAAGATGGGATATATTCTTCACATGTTTTGTCATTAGCCCAAAGCACAGAAAAACACATTGCGATGAGAAATGGGCCAACAGTTGCCATGACGACAAGTGTTGAGGAAACCGAGTGAGCAGAGAAGTGAGCCGATCATAAATCCAGAGCTGACCATTGCAGAGAAATGTTCTTCACATGAACACTTTCTCCACTTACAGCCTGCAGCAGACTCAAGGTGAAGGTCCTCGATATTCCACAGTAAGGATTTATCAAACGAAAATGCCACGAGCTGGAAGGAGTTACTCATAGTTTAAGACTCACAGCTTTGTTCCTTTTACGAGGCTTTAAATCAAGGGGGGGGGGGGGGGGCTCGAGCAGCGACCAGCCGCTGAACATAGTGGAGCGTTAAGAAGCTACAGAGCCCGAATATTGGACTTCCATCAGCCAGGTGGTCGTAAACACGACGAGATGAATGATGACGTAACTCCTGGATCTTTAAATGGCCGGACTGCGTGTCACGAGTTAAAAATGGGACGATGCCATGAGCTTCTCTTCATGCCGGCGTTCAGCAGCTTCTCCAGATGAAAAGTTATGGATACAGTTCAGTGACTTGGCCCCTTCTCTGCTCCAATTATCATGATTGAGACTGACGGGGAGTTCAATAGGCTCGACACGCAGCCACTGAGAACTGGTGACCGACAAAAACAAATGTCGTCTCGGTTGATTGCCACGAGGCCGAAACCTTTTTTCCCCCATTTCAAGGTCACAGCGCCTAAATAAAAGCCTTGTAAAAGCCTTATAAAAGCTTACATATGTTCCTTTCTGAGTGCCGGCGCTATAGATTGGATGAAAAAAAGAAAAGTACGTGACATAGAAAATAACATTATTCACGGATATGACAAATGGCCCAGGACAGGACAGTCAGCCCTTAATCCTTTACAAGAGTTATACGTTACGGACTGAAGGGCCTTGCACTTTCTCTCAAGTGACTTGAGGCTTACGAACTTTAGCCATGTGTTGAACACAAGTATGCCTGTGTTTGTGTTTGTGTGTGTTAGCATTTATACAGTAAGCTGTATATCTAAAACCAGATTATTGATACATGCCCTAGTCTATGTACAAGTCCCGTTGACCTCTCCCGCCGTAGAGACCACACAGAGAGAAACATTCACCGTGTGGATGTGTATACACTGTGTGCAGCGGGGCCAGTAGGCCAGGAGACAAGCACAGCCCTATGCATGCGTGGAAAAGCACCTACACGGCAAGTGTGAGGACAATATTCCGTGGTGTCAAATTAGAATGTGTTAAAACCTGGTGTGCATCGCTAACACCTAATAAATCCCCCCACCAGACGGATTAGTTTACGTTTTTGTTCGACAGGGACGCGCGAGTGGACTCAGCCGCTTCTTCCCTCAGGTTTAATCACCGCTACTAAGCATCAAATTCTTCACTTGTGTGCAATTATATAGAGGCCGAGCCCTCCCCCCCTCCACCTCCCTACCGTCGGCCGTCTAATGAACCAAGCCTTGTTCGGGAGAAAGACAAGTACATCATTGAAGTCCTTTCTCTCCCGCCGGCTTACCGGCACAGCAACCGTTAGGACATCCCTTTTTTTTTTCCCGCTTTCCCACTCTGTCATGTCATCAACATTGCTCGTCTTTTCACAAGCAGGGCTTCTATACACATGTCCCCATTAGGCGAGGCCCGGTGACAATGACGATGTGTCGTGGCGAGGGGGGCCTGGGTTTGAGCTCACAGGTCATACGGAGAATGAAGCGGCGGAAATAAAACGCTGAAGAGAGAGTCAGAGTTGGCCGCGACGGCTGGAAACTGTATTCCGCCTGCAGTGCAGGGAGGTGATGTACTCCCTCGTGGTGGCTGTGGTCATGTTTTGAAATTTCCAAACCCCCCGCTCTATTGATGAGAAAGACAGCGGGGAGGGTTTTCTGACGATGCCGATGTTCGCTGGCTCATTCATCCCCCATTCAAACAAAGAGGCCGTGCGTTGACATCAGCCTCCAGCTCTCTGCAGCATCACTTAGAGAGAAACCATCCGAGAGGTCGCTTCACATTCCCCAATCATCAGTCTGGTTTTATGTCTGTGTGGACCTGAAGAGAGTCATTTGTTTTGGCCTTAAGTCGCACCAGACAGCCTACAGAAGCAGTTTGGTAACCTCAAAAGCCCAGGGAGTTTATTATTCCTTGAATTTCTTCTTACCTTTCTTTTTCCTCCATCTTTTTTACCCTGCAGTGTTTTAGCTCCATTGCCTGGTGAACTGCTCCTCTGAGTTGGCTGAATGACCAGTCTAAAATGATATAAAGCTGTGACGCGGCCGGGCCTCTGGCGTGTTACAGCAAACAAACAGATTTTACTATTATTATCTGGCCAGTTGTTGTCCATCCAACCAATACCACTGAACAGTTGAAATGTTTTGCTGATCCTAACTTGTTCCTCACAACATGTCTAGGATTTTCATATTTTGAAGATGTTTTTCGGTTTGATTTGTTTTTGAGTTGTTATACTTCAACAGAACGGAGGCGAGCATTTGGCCCAATTTACCCTCATGTTCACTCCCAGTTAACGGGGATAATTTCACTGTAATGTGATTACTTTACGTTGTTTGTGAACAACACATTTTGTGGACTTACAATAAACAACCATGTAGCTAACCCTCAGGTTACTTGTAAAACCCCTGGCCATTGTTCAGTAGCTAGCTTGTTTTCTTTTATGTTCCTTGGTTACACTTCATATTAATGATATGTATTTGATACATCATATATGTAATGATATATCATGATACGGGCCAACGGAACCTAATTGATTAGTAGGATAATATTGAGTCTTTAAACTTAAAATGACTTGCCAGGTATTGAAAAACTTCTTGAATCTCCCTATCATGATACATCTGCACCTCTAAAGTCCTTCTCCCTTTTAATGCAGATGTGGACATCCTCCAAAAGTTGGGGCTCAAGGGAGAGAAACCGTCGCGCTCGGTGCCTGCAGGGGTCATTCCATTCAGATCGGGGATCATCCTCAACCAGCGGGCCCACATCGAGACCCCACTGCGCTCAGTCTTCCCAGCGGCCAACTGGTCCGACCTGGCACTGGTCCTGAGTGTGCGCTCACACCGCGTCAACAGCGCTTTCCTCTTCACCTTGCTCTCGGGCCGCAGGAAGCTCCTTCTCGGCCTGCAGCTTGCGCCGGGCCATCTGGTCCTGCACACGGGGCCGAACACCTCGGTGGCCCTGCCCTACGAGCCCCACGATGGTCAGTGGCACCAACTGGGAGTGGGGATTAATGGACAGAGAGTGACTCTTTATACCTCCTGCGGAGAGCAGAGTGTTCATGCAGACTTTGGGTGGGACCGTGAGGAAGGACTGGCTCGGGAGCTCCATGGCTCCCTCCTGTTGGGGAGGACGAGCCAGCAGCAGGCGTCGGCACACTTTGAAGGAGCCATCTGCCAATTTGACCTGGTCCCTTCTGCACAGGCGGCTCACAACTACTGCAGGTACATAAAGAAACAGTGCAGGGAAGCCGACACGTACAGGCCTAACCTTCCTCCCTTGTTGCCTATCATACCGCGAGACGCAAACAAGACAGCTACGCCAGCCACCCATAAGCGGGGTGGCTCTGAAACGCCCAGGAAGACCCCGGGGCAGGGCCTCGCCAGGAGTGCCGCGGCCGCTGCCTCGGCGGTCAGACACGTGGCCCCAACCCAAACAATAAAGCTCGGCCACGGCGTCATTCCCACACCCTTTCCGGGAACGTCGATACCCGCCACAGTCCAGCTGGGTTTGGCCTCCCCGCCTCCCAGGGCCAGGACTGAGACTGTCACAGCACCACTCAGGACAAGGGTATCCCCAACTAAACCCCCGAAACCTACGCCCACCAATTCTAAAGATTCAAATAATAAAGCCTCCAAACCCACTCCCCCAAAGCCCACTTCTCGTAACAGCCCAAAAAAGGCCATTTCAGCAACAGACAACAAGAAGAAACCTACTATTCCAGCCACTACCACCCCCAAGCTCCCCAAGACAAAGCCTGTTTCTGACTTATTAGAACAAGGTGCCCTCCCAAAAAAAACACAACCCACCACAGCCAAGAAACCACCACCCAAGCCTAAAGTTACTCCATCCAAAGCCACTCTGCCCAAACCCAAAACAAATGCTGTCAAAGTTGTCCCTTCCAAACCAACGGTACACAAAGTCAACCCTTCAAAATCAACAATCTCCCAAACTACGAATTCTAAAAGCTCCAAGTCGGTCACCAAGCAGGTCGTCAAACCAACGAAGCAAGCCAAAACCACCAAGGCCACAGTCACCCCTCGACCCACCAGGTCTTCCCACAACGCCGTAACGCCACCTGCTACTGATGGTTTCCTGAGCTGGGAGGTGCCGCCCACTCAGTTCTCCCTGCTGGCTGGTCCTGTAGGACAGAAGGGAGAAGCAGGCCCACCGGTAAGCACCAGCGGTCCGTCGGGTTGGTTACGGAGTACCTTTGTGTGTCTTTGTCCACAGCAAAAAGGCAAATTTAAGAAACTTACAACAGATGCAAAAAAGGGGGGCCAGGCCACGTGTGACTTTAGAGGACAACAGGAATATACAGTGACACGGTGTGATGACTTTGGTTCTGTAAAAAGGACAAGGTGTCAGTAGCACAACATGGGGCCCTTTTTAGCCGGTCTTTTGATAAATAAGAGACATCGCACATATATGTAGGTTAATATAGCTCTATCTTCTTTCCCACACAGGTTAGAAATCCCCCCCTCCCTCTTTCCTCTATGCACTGAACCCTCCAGGCCGGGTGTGACGTGTCAGGTCTGACGCCTTGCCGTCTCTGCACCAGATTCCTCTGTCACAGAGGAGTAGTGGAGGTCTCATGGCCCTCTTTCAAAGCCAGGTCAAGGGTCACGGCAGTCAGTAAACACCATCATTCAGCGTCCCAATTCAGTGCTAACGTGTAGGCTACTCCCACAGCACAAGCGGCGGTCTGGTCCTTTTTTTTTCCACATCCAGCATTTCAGTTTCATCTTGATTGACCCCTTAAGAGGAAATTTCTTAAAAGAAAATATACACATGCAGACTCACCTTAGTGCTTGTTTGATACTGGTGCCTTGCTCAGTCTTTGTGGTGGTCTGTAATTTGCCGGCGTAGATTGAAGAGAGCGGTAAATTAAGAGGCGGTATGTTTGCATCTATGCTGATGACGCAGACTTTACACAATTACTGCAATAGGAAAAACTATTATCTGCAAGCTCAATATGAAGGGGATAATCTATCACAAGACATTCAGTTTAACGGAAAATGGTGCACCAGCTACGGCTCATGAGTGTTTATTTACGATCTCTATAAATGTTCTAGGATTTATGTAGAAATGCAGTCATTTTCCGTCATCATACATTTAAACACACAAGTGTTGTGTGCACACTATTTATCATACACACACACACACACACGCACACATAGTCACAGATATAGCAAAGTTACCCCATCTCAAGCAATTTGGGCTTCTCTCTGCTTCTTTTAGAATCTGTTCCAACGTTCACCTGAATGTGATTTATGTGCTCTTGTGCGCTTTTGTGTTATTTCAGAAAGTGAGAGTTGGAGTTTCCATCTGATTAGTTTTCATTGCAGCTGTACTGGCTGTTATTTTTAAGTAGATTTGTGCTCATATAACTGAATAACTAGGCTTTTGTATTCAGTTTTATTCTACCTTGCAAGCTGCGAGCTGCCCGACAACCGAATTGCTGCCACAATTGGAACTTTCAAGCAGTTTAATTTGAAATTTAGTGGAGTTTACAAAAAGTGTACTTTCCAGTTGTTAGAAAAAAAAAAAAAAAAAAAAACAATCCACAAAAATGCACAATTCTCAAACCTGTGTGAGGAGGGAGGGGTCGGATGTGTGAAGCTGCACGGGGGAGCGCGTGTTGATGTCGACCCGTCCAAAGGCCACCGAAGTTTTGCTTTGGCTCTTTTGAGTTTGAAGCCTTGTGAAAAATGACCCGAGGAAGCTGGAGAACGGGTAAAACTTTCACACTTCGCTTTACGGTCGATGCTGCTGCCTTTTTACTGGACGCTCGTATCGTTGTTATCTCGGGCATCAAATTTAACAGCATCGTAAAAAAAATGCTGTAATTCGTTCACAGCGAAGAAAACAATGGAGCAATTCCAGAATATAAACGTGAAGTGTTTAATTCTGAGCACCACAGGTAGCTCTCCTTAGCCCCTCTGTTGATCCCCACTTCTCCTTTTCCTCTTGGATTGAAAAGAAAACGAATGAGCACGAGGCAGATAAAGCCACACCGGGGCATTGAGTCGCTCAGGAAATGACCTGTTATTTCTAGTGTTTCTACGGTTTCCTGCCGCGCGGCTTAGCGCTTCCTGAACGACGAGGCTGAGCTCTTATCCTCCCGAGATGGAAAGACTCCGGTGGGACAAGGTGTCGTTTATGACTGCCGCCGCTGTGGAGCCTTTCCGTTGGACACCACACTCCGGAGTCTCACTGACCCGACGCCTGTGATTGAGTACGATAGGAGGGGGGATTACGATCACCTGGATACTGTCGCTGAATACACTCTTTCTCCTTTCTCCTCAGGGACTGTCGGGACCTCCAGGGAAGCCAGGCCTGCCAGGCAAGAAGGGTCCTCGGGTAAGACACAGCAGAAGATTAATTTATAGGAAACCGTGTGTGTCTTTGTTCAGGCCCACTCTAGGTATCTCTGCGTGCGCGTGTACGTGCATGTTGGCGAAAAGCTCATTCATAAACTACGAGCGAGCGTCCGCGTGTCAGAGGTGAGTCAGGGAAGAAAGACGGACAAGGACAGAGGAGCACTCTGTCTGTGTGTTCTGGCCTGGAGGGCAAAGTCCTGGACCAAAAATAACCCGCCAAACCACGCTGCCACATCCCCTTTTAATCCCTTCCATCGCCCCGGCACACACACGTGCGTATACTCGCGCACAAAGTTTTCCTATGCAGGGGGAATCGTCCGTATTCAGCACGGGGCTGCGAGTGCTGACCTCCCACCCCTGAGCATAAACAGGAAAGCTCCCATAAAGACGGCCTTTCAAAAGGCTGGCTGTGCCACAGGATGCCTAATAAAAGCACTGTAAACAGACAGAGAACACATGGCTCCAGTGGACTTTCTTCCTCTCCTCACTGAGCTGCTGCAGCGACACTTCACAGGAATCCCCCTTCTGCACGTATGAAAGGCCTCTTTCTCCGCGGGGCAGTTTGCATAGATACCATCTCATTCCCGGGTCGCCTTGAAGGTCCTCGTCGACGTCCTCCGTTCCCCTCTGTGTGGATTCAGGCGGACTTGTTTTTACGTGTGTCAACAATTATTGGACCGATTGGCTGTTCCCACCGGCGGATTGATATTTATGGTTTTGAATGAAATTTCTTGAAAACTTTTGGAAAGTTAGGCAAGGAAATTTGGCACAGATGCCCAAGCTGCCTCGGGATGAGTTGTAACAAATATAGTGGTTCCTTTAATTTTTTGCATGCTGATCTTATCATTTATCATGCCGGTAACTCACTGTCTTGTTTTTTTTTAGCGTTAAATACGAACAAGATACTCAGTAAATCCACAATACGGAATAATCAAAATGCACCAGATACACCGTCAGATGTGCGCTTCATGTCCATGAATGTGTTTTATTTATTTTTCATCGTTTCTTACTGTTTGTGTCAGTCTGGGGAACGTTAAGTCAATGTGATCCCTCAGCACTACAGATGTATAAGGAGGCCTTTGTCTGGCTCTAATGAGAGCTACTTAAGCCCTCGCAGCGCCTCCCATCCCATTTCTAGTCGCAGTTCCCCAACATCAGGCCCACTTTTCCATTCATTTCTAATGATCCGGATCAAATTTACAATAACAAAACGCTTCAAAGTCTAAACACAGAAGCTGCGTAAAAACTTGGTCAAGCACTATGAGTGCTAAGTATCATGTGTGAGTGGAACTATTTTTGAATGACCGAGCAGCAGCTGTTTTTTCCCAAAATAATGTGCGATGTTTAACTTGATTGGCTCTTAAGAAGAATGTGGCTCTTTGGTGACCTGCGGGTTGGAGTCTGGACAGGTCCTGACTTCGTGAAGCCCCCTCAGCGTGCTGACCTCATTCATCACCAGGATGTTTCACGTCATTGTGATTTACATCCCCGGCGACTCTGACGTGGCGTTTGTCAAACACGGGAAAAGTTGTTGAGCTGCCGGCGGCGGCGTCGTCGGTTTGCAACGTGCAAACGGTGAAAACGAGCCCGTTCGGTGAAGGAAGCGCTCGTGAAGGCCCTCGGGTGTTTTCGATGCCACTTTTAATAGAGGCCGCTTGCGAACTCGCCGACTGGGCGTCTGACTCTGACCTCGCGCTTGCTTCGTTTAACCCCTCGCACAAGTGCACACCGGCGCTCACAAAAGCGTGCATTCACGCCGCGGCACTAATCCCACGTGTGTGGCCGTGTTTATGGCCTCCCTATTTAAAGAGCAAGACAGATTATGGAGTATTCCTGTAAACCAAAGCATTTATCAAGTTTAATTGCAGCTGCCACGAGTTGTGTGCAAACACTGAGCTGTATACACACACACACACACACGCGTACTTGCGCACTGACAAACACATCTTCTTCTCCCCTCGAGATAAGAGTGTGTTTTTTATTTTGGGAAGTGAAGTGTATACTTGTTCATCGCTGAAATAAAACCGACTCCAAAGCGACTCCAGCTCTGGTTCGCAGGTGATTTGATCACACGCATCAACTCTTTTTATGTCAGAAACTAAATTCCACTCGGGGTGTTCGCTGAAGAGAGACCTCTGCCAGGTTTTTTTTTTTTTTTGGGGGGGTTGACCCTCCGTAGCCTTGGATTACCGGTCTGCACGATGACACACACAGAGCGCCATTGAGCCCGGGGCCCGAGCCCCCCCGAATCCCTCTCGTGAACCCCCCGACCTCTGAACCCACACACGTGAGTGTGAGGCGCCGTCGCCACGGCAACCACCTTTTTTCGCCCTCGCTAGGTGTCCGCGAACAGTCCGCGGCGAGGCCTTTGTAGGTGCGTAGCGGGGACGGGCGGTGGGAGGGTGCGAGAGGAAGTGCGCGGCGGATGCGGCGCATGCCGGTGTATCTGAAGGATGTGCTGCAGGTATTCGTCTGGAGCCCGCCGGGTCAAAAGGGCCCTTTGTTCGGAGGAAGGAAAAAAATACGTCGGCCATCATTCCTCACGCTTCCCTTCCAAAGCAAGGAATGCCCCTCCGGTAGAAAACTAAAGCGGCGTTCACTGGCTTGATTCCAGAAGAAAAGCTTTTGTGTGGGTCTCTCCCTCTCAGTCGCAGGTTCATTGTTACTTCGGGCACATTTTAATACCACATTTTAAATGCAAGGCACTAAGTTGGCGCTCTACGTTTCCATCATGAGTCATTTCAAACTTGTTGTAAATGCCTATACGATCCTTTGGACCACGGTTTATTTCCGTTTTCATACAGTCCGTCACTTAATAAAACAAATCAATTCATACGTTCGGCTTTCTTAATCCATTTGCCTGTCTGCTTCTGTCATTAGGACGTTTTACAGTCGCTTTTTATACTGCGTATTCTGTAACTTTATTTTATTGAACACTGAAAATGTTCTTTACTCCTCAGAGGCAACATTTAAAGAGTGCGTGTGCAGGTGTGTGTTGACTGTGATCTTTAATTTAAGAGGACGTCCAGTGGTTTCACACGCTCTTTGAGTTGCACACGTTCCAGATTCCAGAAGACATTTGTGTACCTCCGCAGCAGGCCAAGCGCATCACACAAAACATAAGGAGCCCTTCGTTTCTTTGGATCCCCCCCTCCCTTTTTGTCTCAATTCAGAACTGTGATGAATTGAACAGAGGCTGCGGCGTTAATACCACAGGAGCCACGGCGACGCCCCGTATCGCTCCTCAGAGGCCGGTGGTCACTTGACAGCGCCCCACCCTGGTCTTCTCTAATTAGACCCCTGCTGTGCGAGAGAGCGCGAGCCCCGACATCGAGGCGAGCGTTGGTGCGTACCAGTGCGCTGCCCAAGCTGTGGTAGGCCACAGGGCTCCTTTTGAAACATGCAATTGGAACATGTCCTCCTTGTTTAAGTTTATTTTAGGGCATCGACAGCCTCCCTCGACACCGTCTGGACACTGCAGCTCTCGAGGGAACGGCAGCTGAATACAAACCCACAATGAAAGCGAGTGTGTGACCGCGTGAAAATTCTATTTGTCCAAATTCTGCTGCTGGACGGGGCGAGATGGTATCACGTTACCAATATGCAGCTACCGTAGATCTTGCCTTCAGACCGTTGTGTTCATTTCCTCAGCAACAGCCAAGGCCGACAGAAACCCCAGAATTCAAAATGTTATGATACGAAATGATCTGCATAACTCATTAAGAAGCCTGGCAAATGCTTGTTTTGGAGGGGGGGGGGGGGGGGGGGGGGGGCATTGTGGATCGTGGAGGCAACTGCGGTCAGGAAAACCACATCCATATGGTGAGGCAGCTCCACCGAGCCCCATTTTCCATCAGCTTCTACCCCCAGCAAAAACCTCTCCAGACAGACTCTGCCCCCCCCCCCCCCCCCCCCGTTCCCCTCCTCCCTTCCCCATTCACAGTAGCAAAGCCGCAGTCTTCATCAGCTTCTTCCCAATACGACGATCGATTTGAGATGTCGACGACCGTTTGATTGCGTTCTTCTCTCCCGCAGGGCGCCGCCGGTCCCCATGGAAACCCCGGCCGAGCCGGTCCGCCCGGGCCCAAGGTACCCGACGTCCCCCCTCACCCAGCTAACGAAGTCTTCCTTTCTTTCCCTCTGCTAATGAAATAACATAACGGCTCGATCTGTGCGGCTGCTTATGCATTTGGGGAGCTGTGCATGTGTGTGAATCTACTGCAACTCGATCGGCGAGAGAAGAGCTCTTTGGACACGAGTGGGTGGTGGGGGGGCTGAAGAAGTGATTTATCGGAGCCCCCCCACCCCCGGGGTGGAAAGATGTTAAGTTGGAAAGTGACTACTCCTTATAAACCTGTCTAGTTCCAACGCGAGAACAGGAAATGACCCTGCCCCTGCACGGGTTCTCTGCATCCCTGTTCTGATCGTCTGGACTGATGCCGGCTCAGAGTGCACAGCGAGGCATGTTTTCGCCTCTATAATAAGCTGAGCTGCTCTCTATAGCTTCCTGTTTATCATATATTCGCAGTAGAGTGGTATTTACCAAAATATTGAGCGGTTTCTTTGAGATAATTAAATATTTTAGCTTAACAAACAGGCGACATCGAGGAGCCCTCGAAGAACAAAAAGAGACTGTAGACGTACTTTAAGAGTCAAATATTTGAAACCCTCCTCGGCGAATGAAGAGTAAATTCTCGCCGAGTGGAGGCGGGCAGACTTCTTCCACCTGGCAGCAGCGCTGAGAGAATGACTCTGTTGCTGTTTGATGTCCGAGGGCGCTCTGCGATCTTTGTTTTATTCGCCAGCGATGAAAGAGCAAAGTTACAGCGGCGAGTAAATAGCGGGGGTCGGTCTAATTTCCCGTTGCGAAGCTTTGATGTGCCGAGGCCTCGTTATTGTTACCTGCTGACAATGAGGCCTGCTGTGTGTGTGACTGGAGGGGCAGCGAGCCGCGTTCAACAAAAGGCATCCGCAACGGGACTTTGTTTGTTTTTTCACCCCAAAACCCTTTTTTTTTCCAAATGCGATGTGTAAGGAGGTAACACACAGCTTGTTTCCCTTTGTCAGGGGAGAAAGGGAGACCCCGGCGTGTCGTCTGGGCCGGCACCCAAAGGAGAGAAGGTATTTTGTGTTTCATTCACACACATGATTCTTACATCACAACCGCTCCATCGGCGCCCTTTTGACGTTTTGACGTTCCGGCTTTCTCTTTCAGGGAGACCCGGGGATTCTCGGCCCGGTGGGTGTGATCGGCCAAGAGGGTCGGAAGGTAAGACCCAACAGAAATAGTGGGGAAAGCCCAGGGAGAAGAAGAAAAAAAATGACATCACATTTGCAACAGTCACCGTTTCGCAACCCTTTTGTGTCTCTGTGTGTCGGCACGCGCGCGTCTCCTTTTGTGCTGCGCTCACCGCTTCTTCCATCTGCGTTGGGCCGGTCCGTCGCGGCGGGGTTGTAGGTGTTGGCAGGAAGGATGTCACTGGAGGGGTGGGTGGGGGCTTTTGTCATCAAAGGAAATGTGGATAGGGATCAGGTACTGTGTGTGTGCACATACGGCACACATCAGTCAGATACAATACAGCAGGGATGGCAAAATAAATGAAAGAAAACTAAAATATTGTAAAAAACAGTGTGAAATAACTGAAAGTTGAAATGTGCACATGAAGCTTTGAGTTGAACATCTCCAATCGAGCCTGCGTGTCGAACAAATGCAAAGAATCAGCAGAGCAAAACGAACGGAGCATTTCGATTGAATGCAACTCTGCAAGTATTCGACGCCTCCCAGGAGCCACAGTTCTGTGTCAGGGCCGTCTCAAGTTCCACACATGGCTTTTGTTAGGAGTCTCTGTGCGTCTCTGTGTCCAGTAGCATGTCTTTCGGTCCCCCCCCCACACGCACACACATACACGGTCAGAATGGAAAATGTAATGGAAAACATTCGCAGATTCATTTCCAGCTAAATGAGTCTTGGACGGGGGCTTGACTGCCCGTCAGAGAGTCAGACAGTAGCGTATATGAATCAGAGCAGCAGGTACTACGCCATATTATTGTTTCTGTGCAACGGTCACATGGGGACAGACACTGCGCCCGGTCGGTTTGAGCTTCAACGAGCGGTGCAGATGCTCAATAAACTGCTATAATGACGCAGAGTACATTGGATCTGCCCCATGGGGGGGGGGTATGTGAGTAAAACCTGAATGACCACGTGATGTCATCGCAGCGGGCCTTGGTCAACGAGCCGCGGGCTCGATGTCAGATAAGTCGGCATCCTCTCCGTGGAGCGGCTTGACGGACGCACAAACACTTGAGGCCGCCTGACGCAACCCTGAAACCGCCGTGAGCCGCTTCTTCCCCTCCGAAACGCTCGAGCCAATTTGTTTTTGCTCGCTACTGTGAAGCTGTGGTTTAGGAAAAACGTGGGGCAGCTTTTCCACTCCACCTTTGCTGTCTTCCGTGTTCCGCTCTGTGCAACATGTGTTCCCACCCAGCCGGCTCTGAATGGCCGTTGAGCACGGTGGGCCGGGTCAGGCAGAGGGGACACGCACGCCAGGGCCAAACCCCAGCGACGAGGTCGCGCTAAAAGCCACGCGTCTTTACCTCACCGCCTGTTTCCAATGTCTATTCCCGCTGAGACGTGCTGCACTGAAACCATAGTTCTTCCAAGAAGAAAATCCTACAAATATGGAGCATAATGATGTGTTATAATTTCGCTGCAGGGGCAAGACTGTGTATTAATCAGATTTGTTTCCATTATTTACGCAAGACAGTTTATCGTACGACGTGAATCTGTCAATCTAACGAATCCGTAGGCTCATTATCGTTGTTAAATATGGCAGAATTCAAATCAACCATCAGTTTCGTGGCAAGTTTCACAAGAAGAACAACAAATCATTGCGCTTTGATGGTGATTACTGTACGCGAGCAAACATGCTGCTGAAGTTGTGGTTCAGGCCGGGATGAGCGAGGGAGCTTTTTCCACCGGTTCAATTTCAACCAAATTGTCCATTTCGATTAATGCAGTTGTTTGTTGTGTGAACGGAGTCGCTGGTAACGAGTCGGAGGAAAATCACAGGTTCTCTTTTTCACAAGCGATGTGCCTCTTACTTTATTTCTGCACGAAAATGCGCTTAACATTCCCTGGGGCACTCCTCAGCTTAGTGGGGTACCGTGGGACGGGGGAGGGGTGGGTGTAAGCGGTGCTACCGGGGATCAGATGAAAAGCTTTCTGGTGTGTGGGGGGGGGGGTGTTTCATCTGATTGAACACACATGCTTGTTAAGCAAGTGGCACAAAAACACACCAGCGGGCTTGGTGGGAAACGCCGCTCTCATTAGCAAAGTCCCAATGAGGGAGATAAGGATCTGAGGCGGCCTGGTTTAAGGGTACCCTTAATGCCCGGGACCCACGGTGTTTGTGTGTGTGTGTGTGTGTGTGTGTGTGCGTGTGGCCCACACAGCACAGCTTGGGAACATAAGCCGCTACAGATGTTTGTGCTATAGGGAAGCCGTGTAATGACACAGTGTACACGTCGCCTTGTGTGCGTTTCTCTTCCTGTCTTTGCTTACACGCGGAAAAAAACAGATTGATTTAGACGCATGTAGGTGATTCAGTTCGGACAGGCACACAATTTCATGGAAAACACGCACGCATTTCTGCCAGAGTTGTTTTGCTTTGATGCGTATTAACCAGGAATTTCATCCAGAATAAAGCTGGGATTTGTCTTACATACGGAGAGAATTGAAATGGAAAGGGAAACAATTGGCAGCTGGCTGTGTTTTGATGTTCCGTCATGTTGATTCGTTTTGCAGACCTGGCCCTCCAGTGAGGCTGCATGTGTAACTCGGAGGGATGTTGTGCTCGCTGAAGGACGGCTCTCACACTGAACTCTTTGGCGTGCACCTCTGGAGTTGTGGTTTAGGAAAACGAGACAACAGGAGTCTTGCCTTTCGTTCTCTCTCTCTCTCTCTCTCCGTCTGCCTATCAGACTGCGGTCTGGAAACACCAGTCGTCCCACTCTGTCGGCGCTCTGCGTTGCTGGAGTCAGCAGCAAACTGTCGAAATGCACTATTTCCAGCTGCGCCGCTGCAGTCCATCGCGAGGACGCGGCCTGCCGTGGGACTCCCAACAGGAAGCCATTTGTCTCCCCGCTGTGCCGAGGGTTTCTCTATGGACACGGCCAGTGGAAAGTCTCGTTCCCTTGACAGAAGGGCAGCTTGACTCCTCGCATTGCGGCGCTTGGCGAGCATTTCGACGTCTCTAGCACCACGTGCTTCATCTAACGTGCGTTGATCTCATTGTGTTTGTCTCTACAGGGACAGAAAGGTTACCCCGGCCCACATGGACTCCCTGGCGAGCCTGTAAGTATCTCTCTCCGTCCCATCCCCACCTTGTTTCCGGGCTCAACTGCCATTTAGATGTTGATCTAACTCGCCCCTGATGTTCCTCACACCTGAATCAACATCAACGTCCCCCAAATCTTGCAGCTCATGTTTTTTTTTTAAATTATATTATTACATAATTTTTCTTGTTAACAGATATAACAACCCTCTCTATGCATTTTCTCTCATGAGTGTGCGGATGTTCTGCTGTTACATCCCACCTCGTTTTTTTTTTTAAAAAAAGGCAGTTGTCATCCTCTCGGTCCGGTGAGGACAGACATCTGGCCAAAAGTGCTCTCCAGGATATCAGAAGGCGATGCCAAAGAGGAGGGGAAAACCGAGAGAAGGGAAAAGGGGGGGGGAACGAGCCAACGGGGCCAACAGCGACGCGCTCGCTCTCACGCTGCAGCTTCGGAGAGAGTTTTCCCTTTTTGAAGTGACTCGATCTCTGTTCTCAGACCCTCCTCCTGCTGCTCCGTCCGCCCCTCCTTTGGGGACGGCAGTTCAATGCGCTCCTTTATTCGCCGCTACAAGTGGAAGGCTTGTTTTGTCCGGCCCCAAAAGAAACTATTTTAATTTCGGAGCGTCGCGTCCTGAGCTATTTTGAGTCTGCATAGGTTCTACTACTGTTGTGATGTTAAGGAAAAGGCCTGAGTCACGGCAGGCAGAGTGGAACATCCTCCTCCTTGGGCCTCATTGTCAGTCCCCCCCCCCTCTTAGACTGCACCGGCGGCGCAGTAGTAACTGTTTTGGCAGTCCAGCTGGTTGTGCGTACAGTGTTGATGGCTTAAAAATGGTTTAAAAATGAAGAATGACTCTCAAAAGGAATCGATCATCTTAATACATAAATATTGTGCATAAATTAAGACAATAACCAACAGTGCAACAACATGAAACCAACATTACCTCTATAGACTACAGCAGTAGAATGCAACTTATTCCTTATTATTATAATGTATAATAGTATTTTTTATTAGTACATATAGTGATTTACTCTTAACGCTTTACTTAGCTCACAAATACTTTGTTACTCACATTCATGTCATTAGACAGAGAGTCTCTCTGTCTTAATAACGTCTGCTGCTGTGCAGTGAACTGCTTGTGCTTGTGTTTCTTCACTGCAATTTTGATCACCCACAGGATCTCTCTCACTCCCCCCCCTCTCTCTCTCTCTCTCTCTCTCCCCCCTGCAGGGAGAGCAAGGTCCAGTCGGAAGCCCAGGTGCCAAAGGTTATCCTGGCAGGCAGGTGCAGTAAATCCTCTGCTGTGACTGGTACAGTTGTAGTCAGGCCCATAGTAAAGGCAGCCGGCCAAGTGGAATTGGGTTGTGTTGAGCAGCTGACTTGGCGGAAAATACTGTGTAGAGGATTTGGTCCAAGAGAACAACATCGCAGGATAAATGACCGCGAAGCTGCATGGGTTCACTTGTTAGCGCGGCGGCCGTGACATGGACGGGATCGCCTGTTTTTGGCTCCGCCGGATGTGTTTTTTGACTGACAATGAGTTGCACTTACTGTTTTGGAACTAAATGCACGAATACACTTTTCAACGCTGTCAACGCGAACGACACACACGTTGTATTTCGTCAAGCATCAAGCGCTGAAATAAAGCGTGTCTCTCTGTTTCTCCAGGGTTTACCGGGGCCGGTAGGACCGTTGGGGCCTAAAGGCGTTCGGGTAAGTCCTTTAAAATGTGCTGCTCAGGTTTTTTTAATCACTGCAAAATTGGTGCTTTGACAGGATCAGCGAACATGTTCATAGGGACGGCCTTCTCACACTGCACTACACTTTTTTTAATTTAAGGTTACAGACGCTTCACGTTTTGTGCTGTGAACTTGTTGTTGCATGAGGACGTGCACGTGCATGTAGATGCATCGACGGCGTGCATGCAACCCGCATCACACGCACTCACCCAACCCGCGTGTGCCACTATCAACATACAACACCGGCACTATATCACCGTGTGTTGCTGAAGCCTTTTCACCCTGGTACACAAACAAAGAACTTAATGTTGAGTGCCAATAAAGGTTCTTTATCAGCTCCCCCCCTCCCCCCCCCCCCCCCCCCCCCCCCCCGGCTGCTCCGTGGCCTCCCCTGCCCCCACCGGCTGGAATTTCCTGTTTAAGCGCCGTATGAGGCCCTGCTGTCTTAAGGAGGCGTTCTCGTCCTCTCTCTCTCTTGCTGAGCCGCCTCTGCAAACATTCTGCGCTCTCCTCTGCAGCGCACTCCACGTTCCCGTGCGCCCACCTTACTTGCCTGAAGACCTGTTCCTCCGGTGTTCCACTGTTGTGTCGTTTTTGTGCTTGTGTTCCTCTTTGTGTGTGTGTGTGTGTGTGTGTGTGTGTGTGTGTGTCCCCCCCTGCACCCCGACAGCTCATTGTGACGTCCTGGGCTGTCTTCGGAGATCCCTGGCGTGAGGGTATGTGCCCTTGGACTACATCGTGGAAGCCAGCACCATGCAGTCCATGGGCATATACACTTGCCTCATGGCTTGTTTCTTCATAGAAGCCCACCCTGTCCGTGACCGGACCCTCGCCCCCTTCCCCCCCACCCTCCCGTGCCCCCCTGAGAGCTGGCCTATAGAGCTAACGGGAGTCGCTGTTGTTCCTGCTGCTTTCACGGCATCCAAATACTCACATCCCTCGTTCCTCCCCTCTCCACTGTCTCCCCCCGCCCCATTCTTCTCCCATCTCTCCTCTCCTCTCCTCTCTCTGCTCCTGCAGGGTTTCATTGGAATCCCGGGGCTTTTTGGCCTGCCCGGCCCCGATGGCGAAAGAGTGAGTTCCTGTCAAACGTGTTATTTTCTCTCTCTCTCTCTCTCTCTCTCTCTCTCTCTCTCTTTCTCGCACATTAATTGCACACATCTACAGCGGCTGAACCCGGCTAATGGGCCTTCTGTGAGAGCAAAACATTGCCTCGCCTGCCATCTTTTTCAGCTGTCTTTTTATTGTCATAATGTGGGAAACAACCCCCAGCTGTCCGAGGTGCTGCTGTGTGGGAGTGTTGATGACTCATGTGATAAAAGCCCCCCCCCCCCTTTTTAGGGGCCTTTCAACTGCCTGAACTCATCAAGGCCTCCCTCTTACGTACAGCCTGTAAACACGCAGCGATTAGCCTACTTGTGACATGCTCCAGGAGGCTTCGTCAGCGCCCCGAGAGCCAGACAGCCAGACGTCCCAGACAGCCAGCTAGCGAGACGGCACAGACTTCAGCGCACAAGAGATGTGCTCTCCCGGGGAGACGCTGGTGTTTCATTTTATGTATAGAGAGGCCGAAATCCCCTCATAATTTGCTGGGAAAATATTGGAAAGGCTGCAGTCAGCTGTTACCTCACATCTGTTGATGTCAGAAGCTCACAGCGTTTTTGGCTTTGAATCAGTTATGGACTAAGACTTGTACTTTTGTTTCTGCATGGTTTGTATATAATGTCTTCTTCTTTGCTTTTCTATCTTTCTTGAACCCTTCCCTTCTGCTGTGTTTTCTCCTCCACCTCTGCTCTTTCTCGTTTTGCATTTTTTTCAGGGCGTTCCCGGCGAACCAGGGAAGAGGGGCAAGATGGGTAGGCCGGTAAAGTTTTGTCTCAACATACTTTACAGATGATCTTTTTCAAAGTGTGATGGATTGTGCTCGGTGTTGACGTGTGAACGAATCACCTGCTACTAGTGCCCTTTCGATAGATTTGGCGGAGTTGGGGGGGGAACCGATGACAGATATCCAACGACGCACCTCAAGGGACTTACTTTGTTTGGGTCGTGTAGAGAGCTTCTGCTGCAAACACCTCCACCACACATGGGAAAATTATACGGCCTGGATTTACGTCATTGCCTCGGCTCAATGTTTCCATGGTTGCTGGAAGGGTTAACTGCAGCCTGAATCCATGTGGAGTTTTTGGATGTAACAAGAAAAAGGCTTTTGTTGGGGGGGGGGGGGGCTTTCCTGTAAATACGGCCTTCGTGGACGCGAAAGGTCTGAACGCACGTGAGTCAGTGTCCGGCTCAGTGTGAGGCTTTGAGCAACGCGGCCTATTCTGTAATCAGGCGAAAGGTTGTGGCCGCAGCTGTGGACGCAAATTCCCTTCGCTTAGTATCTGTTAAAAAAGGAAATGGCGGTGTTTGAAGACTGGTTTCTGCAAAAACAAACGAGTCTCAGTGTAACACAATCCATAACATTGTTATGCAATCCTGCTGAACTGAATAGCAGATACCTGTTTTTTGAATCATTCAAAAAGCCTCGTAAACTGACCTGGAAAACACACACACACACACACACACACGCACACATCCTCATTGGATTGCTGTGCTCTTGCGTGGAAAATGGAAAAGCTGGGACACTCGCAAGATGATCCCTGAGAGATCGATCTCTCCTCCCCGATGGAGGACAAAGAACAGAAGAAGCACCTGAACAGGAGCCAGACGTTTTAATGGCCGTAACCGCAGCCCTGTAGCGCTCTGACGAGGAAGCACGCACACACACACGCACACACAAACACACACGTAACTCGCTGGTACCAAAGACGGATGAGGGAACGGATCTAAAGCAGCGGAGGGCCTGAAAAGTTTCCTAAGTGCGTCGCCAACAGTTCTGCGTTTCAGCTTATCTCATGTTTTTTTTTTTTTTTGCTTCCCTGTTTAGGGTTTGACTTTGTTTTGTTCTTTTTTTGAGGTCGACTCTGTCGAGCCTTCAACCCGACCTGTGTTTCACCATTTGATCTGCGGGCCGAGGGACGTCGCTGTAGAGCAGACGATGTTGCATGACTTTCCATCAAAGGCCTTTTATTAAGTGCTGTGATTGGCCAAAAGTGTACGTTTCCCACATTTGCCGTTAGCCGTTGCCGCGGCGGCGACAGCTGCGTGATCCATCCTTTGGGTCGCCGTCATGCATCATAGATTTCTCTTGCACTTTTGCCTCCCCCTGCGCGCACAATAACTCGGCCCGACCAAGCGGTCCCATGCAGACTTTTGGAGGGATCCAAATGCCATCTGATGGCCTGAAGGAGAAGAAAGGGGCTTTTTGTAGCATGCGGTGCAGATGCGTGGAACGTGTCAGTAAGTTGAAGCGTAGGTGAAAATGAACACACCATTAGTCACAATGATTTATTGTTGTTTCAGTGTAGTTATGGTCGAACTTATCCCACACGGGCTAGAAAAATAAACCGTAAACTCAAACACAAAGAGCAGTGTTTAGTCAGCAGAATCTTTTTCTGAAGCTTGGTCACATCTTAAAATAAATATACATGCCGCGTATCGACAACATCTTATTTTTTTACAAAAATAACTGCCATTGCCTGGAGGTATGTGCCGTAATGAACTATTACGGAGCAACATGTGGTCGCGGGAGCTCGTCATTATGGGCGGTTCTGCCCGGTCGGGTTCAAAATGCACGTGGCCCCCGTCGTTTTCTGCAGATGCGGTCTGTCTTTGCAGCGCCACCAACTGTTAGCGTAGCTCAGATTAGCATCCCGTTCGCTGCCAAACAGAGTAATTACTTGGCGCTCTTATTGCATTTAGAAAGTGCACTCAGCCTAAGTGGAACAGTTAGCCACTCACACCCTTTAGCTGAGGGATTTAATGCATAAATGGGCGCAATTGTGCTCTTATTTTGTGCATATTTCAGATAACTCTTCGTATAATGTTACGTTTGAGTGGGACAAATTGTTGCGCAATTACTGCAGCAGCATTTCGTGGTTGTGTTGCAGTTGTCGGTATTTCTCAAAAACATACTTTGTGAATTTGACTCCGTAGTTAAAGACCCAATGATTTACTCCATAATTTAAGTAGCTAGTGGAAATATTTTGGTTTTCTTAAACTCGGTAATTGAAGGGTGTGATTTCACTATTGAGGCATCGATTGAATTAGCCTTACATTTAACGTTCTACGCTGTTCGTTTGAGCGACGATAGCCCAAAAAGTATTCTGTTAATGACGGATTCATGTTCCCCTCCACTGCCAGAGATTTATAGCTTCTTCCTGCCCATTGTTTGGGTTTTCTGTTCTGTAACTACTGTTTTGTTTCAGTCTCAGTGCTCTTTTCAGACGCAGCCGGCAGGTTTTCTCATTAAAAAAAAAAAAAATACTGCGCGCTGAAAAAGAACACAATGACTGCAGATGAAAGCCAATTTTGCTCCATATCTGCTGGATGCTTAAAAAAAAATCAACTGCTTTTCTGACATAATCCCCCCAAAAATAAAAGGTGCACGTGTGAAGCAAACGGTACTTACAGGACGGATGGAATGTGATTGTCCCTGGTTGCGTTCAGCCGAACATCAAAGCAAGTCTCTCTCTCTCTCTCTCTCTCTGTCTCTCTCTCTGTCTCTCTGTCCTTTAGGGGTTTTCAGGGGACTTTGGGGAGAGAGGACCACCTGGACCAGATGGAGAGCCAGTATGTCTCACACACACCTAAATGCACGAGCGATCCACGTGCTCTCACACACACACACACACACACACAAGCCAAGTACGGCGGTTTTTCGCTCGCCCGCCGACCCCCTGCCGTTTTACCGCTGACATTTTGGCAGAACCGACGGTGTAAATCACTCGGCAGCGGCGTTCCTGTTTTTCTCCTCTTTTATTGGAAGTTAGATTTTTTTTTTTACTGCACACAAATTTTACTGCAGTGTTTTTTGTTTCGTCCAATCCCGATAATGTTTCTTGGCTTGTTATCCAAATGTGACCTTTTTACCATCCACCAGTGTGAAGGGACCACCGTCACCGTCACACACGTGTACATGCTGTGTTAGTAGGACACAATATCGGAGCAGTGAAGGATTTACTTTGATTTATCGTTCCCGCGACAGTACCAACATGTCAGCAGAGGCTCTTGTAGTCCGTTGCGACCTTTACAACCTTTTTTCCAAATCAGCTGATCTCAGACTCGTCATCATTTCTGTATATTGTCATTCTGACAGACATATAAGCAAGTTGATTTTCATAAAGCTCTTAGACGTGGTGTATTCATTGAAGAAGTCCTTTTTTTAGCGTCGCCGCTTTTCTTTTTCCTCAGATGCAAGCTTTTGTTTTTTATACGATGTAGGCCAATAAAAGGCTTTATGAAATCTAAGGTGACACGCTGTCATTTCTTTTCCTTCTGCCTGCAGCAGGAAATTGAAAATTTGGACAAAACATAGAAAAACATCTATGCTTTATCTTTATTATTCTACAAACAAGACCTACATGGAGCCACGCCAGCAGCTCTGTGACCATGTACTTCCGCTCAATGCTTACAACAGCGTGAAAGCATAACATTCAGCAATATTAATGCAAACTTGCTGATATTTAACAAGCCAAAGATGTTAGCATCAGCAGAAGAGTTGAGGAGTTACCACAGCAAAAATGAATGTATCCTTTGAGGACCATAGATGCAGCTACAACATGTGGTTTTCTATTTTGAAGAGAAAACTAAACCTGCAAATTAGAAAGAAAAAAAAAAAGCCTCAGCGGCCTCGGACGTGCACACGGCTCCCCTCTCATGAGCTCTGATGAACACTGAGCCACTCTTCCGAGCATGTTTGTTTTAAAAAGAGCCAATAACCCCTGAACGTTGCTCCGTCTCTCTCGCCCTTCATCTCACCGTTTCCCTCCTCTCTGCTCTGATTAGGGGGAGCTGGGAGCCCCCGGCCCAAACGGAGTTCTCGGACTCATTGTAAGTAGCAGTTTTTCCGTCTTTTTTTTTGTGGGTTCTCCTCAGTCTAAACATCCTGTTTTCCCAGACACTTATTCCAGAAATGCATAGCTTTAACGGAATGTGTCTGATTTCAACAGTATTTTCTTGCTTGATTGAAGAATTAAAAAAAACTCCATTAGCTCCTGTAATCGCTTGTTCACTTTGGTGGGAAACCGCTCTCACTGTAGGTTCTTTGATGTAAACAAATTTAAGAGTGAAAGTGGAAGAATTTTGGAAACCAAGACGAAAGAGGACGGTATTTTTACTGGGATTTTTAGGGCTCAACTTATGCAGTTCCTCTCCTGACAAATATTGCAGTGATCCTCTGATCAATCAAACCCTTCTTAATGACGCGTCTGGGTTTCCTCTTGAAACTCTCTCCTATTAGCTACTTTTAAAGTGGGATCTTCCCCACCCACCCATCACCTTGCCACCCGCCCCCCTCCACACTGCTCAGCCCAACAACAGCCACATAATTGTGTCTGATTATAATGTCTCCCTGGTTTCTCTCGTCCGTGTCCCGTCCTCCTCCGTCCCTGCAGCTCCTCCCGGTCTATTCTAGGTTCCGGTGGTGGGAGGCCTCTAATCGAAGGACTCTGTGATTACAGCTCTTCTCTGAGCTCCGTTTCCTTCCGCATGAAATAACTTCTCCGCAGTGCACCTCAGCGCCACTGTGGGCTGAACTGCATATGTCGATATACACAAACGCGCTTCTTTCAGGCCGCAGTTGAAGAAGGGAGGCTGTCGCATCTAGCAACTTATCAAGAAGAAGTCGCGAGGTGTTTCTGAAACGGCACCGCTGTTTCCAACTCTGAGAGTTTTGCTTCTATAGAGCGAGCTCAGATAAATGAGGGAGTGTTACTGAATTTAATTTCATGCCATGCACGTCTGCGATTTGGACAGATAAGCAGGACATGTGTGGTTGACAAGGACATCCTTAGAAAATAAGCAGCGTTTTTTTTGTTTTTTTTCAAAGAAAGATATCTTGACTCATTCGATTTTCTGAGCTGAAGAAGAAGAAATATTTTAACCATCCAACATTCAATTAAACATTTTGTCACACGTGGAGTTTTAACAATGAGACAAACATTTAATACGCTGAGCCAAGGCCACCCTGTAGGAAATGCATAGCAGCAACAAAGTAGCAGCTTGTGATGCAATATGTTGTCTTTCTTTCACACACTGACAAGAATCAATCCAATCATTTCTTGAAACGTGTATAATTGATCATTTCCGGAACTGTGTCTTTAATTGTCTTTAATCTACGCTGGTTCCTTCTTCAGTGGTTGAAGCATTCATTTGTTGCATCCACATCATTTGATTCAGACTTCAACTGAAATACTTGGCTCAATCTTTATCCTTTTTTACTTGGTTGTATAATACCATGTGTTTCTTAGTGTTGCGTGCAACGTGCAATGAAAGCTTTATGGATAATCAGGAAGGGAGACAATGAAAGTCAAGGGTTGTAAAACTAATTAAATCCCTTCTTCTGGCGCAGGGTGACACGGGACCTTTGGGAGAGATGGGTCTTTCAGGACCCAATGGACTGAAGGTAACGCCACAAACACAAGAGCAGGCCGTCTGCAGTCTGCAGCTCTTTAGTGTTTTCGGGGTCCCTTTCTAACTCGTCTACTGGTGCCTGTTGCAGGGTGTGCCCGGAAATCCAGGAGAACCAGGACTGAAAGGTGATAAGGTGATCTGAATATTCCTGTTATTGGCCCGTGTTTGAGCAGCATGTGATGGATATGAACTCCTTTGCATCCCACTGTCCCCCTCTTTTTCAACCCTTAATCCATAAAGCATGCTTTCCTTCGCTCCCACCCTCAACCACACAGATTAATTTACTCATAGAAGGCATGATATGGGAAAGGTTTCTAATTCTCTCATTTTTCAATAATACACGTTCTTCCTATGAAGAACTAATTTCTATGAAGTAATGTCATAAAAAGAGGTGGTCTCTTGAATCTCCTGGCTCCCGCTCCATATGTACCATACAGAAATGAGAGCGTTTTAAATCTTCTTATTGAGCTGTTTTTGTTGGATTTCACCTGAATGGGAGGATTCACATTGGGAGGATCACACAAAAACATTCTCGGCATTGACGAGGCCAGCAACGGGAACTGCTTGAATGTTTCTGAATCTGAGACCTTGATTAAACAAAGACCAATCGTAAAAGCATTTTGCACAAGCTGTTGTCTGTTGATGTTTTTATGTGCAATACAATGTTTGAGCCTAGGTCGGAAAAATATCTACGTGACGCGCCAATAATCTCCAGTCAAACATAAATTGAACTTTAAAATACCACTTTAGTCGCAAGACTGAATTGTCTGTAAGTACTACTGTAGAACACTGGCTGGTCCTTTGAGACGTGGCTGTGCAGCCTGAAGGCTTAGGGTTAGGGTCAATTGCCATCAGGGCAATTATTGACGCAATGGGACAAACTTGGCCAATGCGATTAATAGTCCCATCGTGTGAAACCACAATGTGCAGATTGGTAAATAGTATTGTTTGTCGAGGGAGCGGAATCAACGTGATTGAGACAAAGTCGAAAGTTACAATTCCCCCTAATGTTCTATATTTGTTTTTCTTTTTTTTCCCCGTACGGCGTCTGTCCTCGACTGCTCGCCTCTCCATCAGGGGGACGTCGGGATTCCCGGAGAGCAAGGGGAGATCGGGTACAGTGGAGACAAGGTAAATCCCCACAGCAAAACATAATGTGATGTATGTACATGTACACGGATGTGCAAAAAAAACATCACCACACACAGACCCTGCCCTGCATGCAGCACAGGCACGCAACTTTTGCTGCAGAAATCTGCCTTTGCAAAATGACCTAAGCAGATGTGTGCTGTCTGTTGTGTGGAAACTCTGTCTCCTCATCCATCTGTGTGTGCGTGCGCAAGCAAAAATCGTACAGTTTTTTGCATCACAGAACAGAGGGGTCCCGCGGGCCCTCAGACATACTGAGCACAGTCATGCGTGTCTAATGTTTTTGAATTACCTAGAAAAAAAATAAAGTCGGGGTTTTGCATTTTGCTTCAGGACACCGGCTGACTCTTTGCCTTCCGCTCGGACGCGTTGTGTTTGTCTTTGACAGGGCATCCAGGGGGCTCCGGGGTTACCTGGCATCCGCGGGAAACCAGGAGCACAGGTCAGCTGCGCCTCTAGTCCCCAGAAATACATTCACATGCCCCACAAGCTCTAACCTTATACTTAATGGGAAGATATTCACCTGCTTGTGTTTGCAAGAAAACGTCCCCCAAACCAATCCGACCATTGACAAAAGGACGTTTGTGGTGTTCTGATTGTCACAGGGCAAGATAGGAGAGAGAGGCCCTGGTGGCGCACCTGGACCACCGGGTCCTGAGGTCTGTGTTTTCATCGCGGCACTGAATGTGTGACTTACGCATTCCAGAGAGACAATTGAAAATGTTTCTTCTTTCTTTTTTAAATTGGACACGACAGGGTTTCCCAGGCGACATGGGACCTCCGGGAGAGAACGGCCTTGAAGGACCAAAGGTGAGTAAATGCGTCATCTGGGCTGAGCGGTCAATCAACCGGCACGTTTCAGAGTGAGATGAAAGGTGCATGGGAGCAGGTCTCTGAGGCTTCACTTAAGTGCGCCGCTGCTTACAGGCTCTTTGGCAGGTTAAACATGTTTTGCAATCTTACTTTGCAACATCACAGCCGATGCAAAAAGCCAACGTAATTAACACATTTCGTCTGAACATGGTGTTATAGGGCATTTACCTTCAAAAGATTTCATTCATTTGACTGATTTTTCTACCCATCGCAGGGAAAAGTAGGGGTCAGAGGTTTACCAGGACCACGAGGGGTACCGGGACTGGAGGTAAGACTGGTGTTCGTCCCCCCACATCAGAATAACCACACATTTCCAAAGGGCATTAAATGTTTTATAGAAAAAGGCCTCTGCTTTATGTCCCCAAACGTGATTCATGCTAAGATCAATATCATGCTTTTCCAGGGAGATGAAGGCCCGATCGGACCACCAGGCCAAACAGGACTGGAGGTGAGTCGTATGATAAACATATAGTGTCGCCTGGCTAGTGGAAATGAATATCGCTATGGCATAATGTATGTTTAGTCATGGCGCGTGTGTGTGTGTGTGCGCTCAAGTAAGTTTGGATGTTTGTTAAAACTGACAATCAAACCATCTCTTGTGTGCATTATAATGTTTTCATTTAACACATTTTCTATATCTGGTAAACAAATCAAAAAGAGAGAGACCGGGAGGGAATCTGTTTTTTTTTTTTTATGCTCTGCACCTCAGCGAACTAATTCACAGCCTTGTGTTTAGCAGAACAATGTAGCCCTTGTGTGGCGTTAGCCCCCCCGGTCTGCAGTGGAAGTCCACTAATTAACTCTACAAGAGACTCTGAATGTGGGTTACCATCCTACACTAATCAACATGCCTAATTGCTTGATTTTCATTGTGCATTTAAAAGTTTGCCGTGCCAGAGTGAGAGTTCATCTTGACTTTATTTGAGGTAATAAATGAGCTCACGGTTATGGATTTTTCTCGGTTTGCATCGGAGAGAAGCTGAAGACACGTAGGGTTGGAGTTTTATGGAGTTTTTTTGCGGCTTGTCCCTTGATAGTTGTCGTCTCACAATGATGGACTGCCTGCACTTCATACTCATTTCCACTAGGGGGGATAATTGCCATTTGCCAATTGTTTATAGGCGGTAAGATTTATAGCTGCCTTGAAGCGCTCGAAGATGTTACTGGGTCACTCCAGAAAAAAGATATTTGCTGACTTTATTTCTCAAATGCGTCATCGATTTTTCAATTGTGGACACTATAATTGAGTCCGAGGGGAAGTTGCGTACGACTTCTGCTGTGATTGATCTCTGGCCACGTGCAACGGGTCCTCCTACTCCTCCGCTTCGTCCTCCTCAGCCATCTGGCTCTTGGCTTTACTGCTCAACTCAGAATGACACCCTGTCCTCAGCCTTTGTCTCCCTTTTTTTTTGTCTCCCTCACCTCTTGTCTTACTCTTTTCTTTCTGTTCGTTTTCTGTCTCTTTCTTCCATTCCTTGGTGAATCAGTAACAAATGAAAATCTAAAATCAAATTCTACAGCCCATAATAATTCTCCTGTTACTACAAGAATGAGATTTTACAGTGTGCTTTTGAGGGAAATACAATGTCAGCCTGTACTGGAGTAAAAAGCCTGGAACTGTTGAGTCACTGAGTCTTTAGGAGTTTGGCACAGACGTCTGTGACCTGGAGCTACGGCTGGTCAAAGGAAAGAAAAGAAGAAAAAAAAAGCACTCAGCCCGCCTCTTAACCTCGGGAATTACTGTCCGTGCAAGAAGAAACACCACAATCATTAAACACTTTCACAGGCTGCCAAAATATACCATCAGCATTACCTGAATGAGACGTAATTGCACGTTTCAGCCGGCGCGCTCGGTAAAGCTGCAACAGCTGTGGACCACGAGTCGTCACACGGGAAGCAGATCCTTCGCGTCCACGTTAATGGCGCATCAACCAGCCGGTCTGTGTCTTGTTAATAACTATTCGTTGTTGTCCGTTTTTTAGGGTAGAATGGGAAGAAAAGGTTTTCCCGGGAAGGTTGGGCCCGAGGGAGTTAAGGTGAAGAAAGTCAATACCAACAAAATTATTTTTTATACTTATGTAGTACTGTGGTAACAGCGATGCATTTATCTCTGAAGGGAGAGTCTGGTGTCACAGGAAAAGCGGGAACCATGGGAGAAAGAGTAAGAAACGCTGACATGGCCACTTCCATTTTTATTTTTCTCCAAATGTCTATTCATCCAAGATCCAACACTGAATCTGTGTGTTTCAGGGTTTGGTGGGTTTCATCGGAGCCGTGGGAGAGGCAGGACTGGCAGGGGAGAAGGTAAAAAATAACTGTTAACCTTCCCTTGTAAATGTACTCACTGGACAACTTTGCAGACTTAACGTTGTGTTTGTGTACATCCAGGGGGACCGAGGGGAGATGGGTCTTCCTGGACCGCTCGGAGAAAAGGGAACAACGGTAAGACACAGTGAAGAAGACTGCTCGAGAGAGAGATTGGAGGGATTTACGGCTTACAACTTTTGAGAGTGCTTGCAAAGTTTTTTTTTTTTTTTTTTTCCTTGGTATGCTACTTCAAAAAGGAAACGTCTAAGAAATGTTTTTCTCGTACTAAAAGGTGTGTGTTATTCCCATGGGAATATACCGACGTGTGGCATTAAGAGGTCAACGCGGTGAAAACATGGCCAAAGTGAAAGGAGCACAAATCAACCCGCGACAACTCGGGACCATGTTTTTCCAAGCAGTGGTTTAGAAATCGACGGGGGGGGCCTTGAGCTGGAAAAAGCCGTAGCCCCGGTGGAGTGAATCGCTCCCGTGGATCGCTTCCAATGATTTACCTCCCCGACGGTAGTTAACGGTCACGTGAAGGGCTGAATCCTCATCCTCCACTTCCTTAATGCTTCTGGGATCTGCTGGAAGAAAAAAAAAAGGAATAAAGAAGCAAAGAAACCCGGTGATCCATTTGCAGACATCCGCGTCAAATTCAGTTCTCAGTTCTGCCGGTCAGGCGAGTGACCCCCCCCCCCTTCACGATTACGGATTCGCTCATCATTCTCGCTGGAGACGGAGAGATGTTTCCTGCTGGCTCGCCGCCAGGGGAGATTCGTCTCAAGATGTGACCACACACACACACACGCACACACACAAAAAGCGCTCGCACGTGCACGCAAAAACCCGGCGTGACCCGTAAAGAGAAGGTAGCTGACCAGCAGACGTCGCAGCTGCGAACACGGCGCTCGCGCTGCAGGCCGCGGGGTTCCTTCTCCTCTGAATGCATGAGATCACAGCCGCTGGCTTTGCTTATTGGCTTGGATTTTTATTGCACTCAGCTGATCTGAGTGGTCTGACTGAAAGTATTGCCCATGACATAGTTTTATACTTTTATAAATGGTCTGGCAAAAAAAAAAAGAGGTCCAACAAAGAAGGAAGAAAAGGGGCCAAAAGCAATATTTTTTCAGATATAAAATCGTCTCCTCTGGTTATCGTTTTTTTCTTTGTCTCTTATTGTAGCCGCAGATTTGACTTCCAGTGTGCAGAGCCTTTCTGCAGATGTATGTTTTTACTTGTGTGTGTGCAACTTAAACCCGATTTATAACCTCAAACACCACATGAATGTAGAATTCCGTGTTTTTGTCTTCACAAGCTGTATAATAAAGTCACATTTGCTGTGTTTGAGTATCGTAGTATCGCTCGTGTGATGCAGTTTTGTTCCTGTGTACATGCAACAGGGTCACCCGGGGACACCGGGCGAGACGGGGCCCACAGGACCACCAGGAAGACCAGTAAGTCACCACTCTTTCCCTCATTCTTTCCCTCTCCTCTTCTACCATCCTTGCAGACATTTTGCAGACGATAGTGAATTGTCAATGAGCTGCGTGGTTATAAACATCTCAGCTGTACGAGGATGAGACTGGCACGTGGTGACGGGCATTAACGGCCTCGGCAAACGTTTCTTTGAGCCTCATGGGAGCCGGCAGCCTCCTGCTGAACCCGCGTTACCCCTCTGTCAGTCAAAAGCGCAACACCTATAACCAATTAGGAGCCACCCCCCGTCTCCCACCCCGCCCCCTGTCCTTGCCACGGTCAGGTTTGTCAGGGTGGGGGCTGAGCGTCGGTTGAGGCGCGGGGGGGCACTGAGCCACCAAAACAAACATAAATACGGGGCTCTGGGGTTCAGCAGGACAGGATTCCTGAGAAGCCCCTTTAATTGGTGTGAGTGACAGATCTGACAACAAACCCCACAGTGTGTTCCCGAGGTCATGCTGCCCCCTCCCAAAACCCCCGCATGGGGCAACAACCTTGGGGCTCTGTGCTCCGTCAGTCCCAGCCTTCGTTTTATCTCTCCTTCCCCTTCCCCCCCCCCCGTCCCCTCTCTTCCCCCTCCTCTGCTCGTCAGGGCTCTCCTGGAGCCGCTGGGCCAGCCGGTACCAGAGGAGCCAAAGGCTTACGGGTAAGTTTCAACATTCACACCTGTTGTTGTTGTTGTTGTTGTTGTTGTTGCTTGCTGCTGTTGGAAAAGCTTGTGACATGGAGGTGCCTCTGAACTGAGGTGGGTCAAAGCACAAAGTCCGTTGCATCTTCTTCAGGTATCCGGCGCTCGACGGATGCACGAGGAGCTCCGGTGATGTAAAACAAACGACTCACAAAAGCCCATAAATTGAACGATGACTATTAGTCGACAGAAAGACCCTAATTGGCCCTAATTAATGATTGTGGTGAATTTTTGACATGGACAATGACGGATGTAACCGTGGCGATGATGCAGGATTCAACAGGTCGAGGGTCACCTCACACACACACACACACACACCTCAGCTTCTGCTGGCGTTGAAGTTTCATCCCCGGCCCTTTATGTGCTCCCTCGTGAGGCTTAGAAAAAAATGTCTTATTCAAAATGCTGCATCCATGGCAGAGGGGCTTTGCTGTTGTTGGCCTGAAAAACACCAAGTCTGAAGATGTGTTTTCAATTAATATGAATGTCTGCCGCTTCCCGGGCCAGTAAATCTGCCTGCTGCTTCGTGACTTATGTCGGGGTTAGTTTCGAAAACGGAGAAACCTGAGTGCTGCAAGTCAGAAGACTTCATGTCAATGTGTCCAACCACACGCTCTTCTCACGTGTCTCATTCCAGCCTCCCCCACCACACGCAAGCTGCGTCTGCACAAAAAAATTCAGGTTTTCATGTATACAAACCCCCCCCCCCCCCTCCCCAGTTTGTTTGCTGTGACAACTAAACAACAAATGGATTTGATTTGAGGGGTGATGCTCTCGATGGGTTCGTCTGTGAAGCCAAAACTCCAAAGTCTCAGGCGGCTTCTTTCGAGTTGGTGTCGTACATTAAGAAACAAATAATCACATACAACTTTTCCACGCATGAAACCCCCCATGTACCCATTAGGTGTTGGCCTGCATGTGGACAGTGATGTAACATCTGGCCTCGCGCTCAGAAACATCGCCACATGACAGTTTTCTGACATGGAAATATATCGCGGCGTCACAGAGACCACAGAGAAAAAAACTGCATGTTGGCATCAGACCTGCTGGGAATATAACGAATAGTTATTTCGGAAAAAAATAAATAATAATTTGTGGATTATCACCATTCTGTTTACCTAATGACTCCCTAATACGGTGCCGACCAACACCTGCGTCTGGAAGAGCATTTCCATCTCTTCGTCTCTTCCCTTCCCGGTGTTCCCTTTCTCTCACAAATGAGTGTAATTAAACGGCGGAGCGTTTGAGTGAGCCGGTCTTTCCGTGGCCCCGACAGGGTGAGACATTTCCCCCGGCACACCGGTTTTAATCCGGCTACGTAAACGCAAGCAGCGGGTAGCAGGTACCCCAGACAGGAATGTTAACGAGCGCTGCTTATCCAGCTCAACGTGTAATGGGCTTATAGCACCTCAGCCAGCGGCCTTTCTCCCGCGGGGCCGGGCCCCCCGCTGGGCCCCCAGTCACCAAAAACACTCCGCACAAGCACAGGCCGGCCGCCTGCGTGGCTCCGTCGCGTCCTCTTTTCTATTTCGCGTAAAAAAAAAAGATTCGATGGTTATGAAAAAACAATACGATCACGTTCTCTGAGGAGCCGGCGTCCTGCACGGGGTGGATGAGAGCGACGGCGCCCATTGGTCCACTGCCTGCCTGCCCCGTTTATCATCACTGCTCACTGGACTCGCGAGCCTTTTAAGCACCCGAGATTGATTATGTTTGACAGTTGCAACCCATGTCAGTCAGACTGCTCTGACAGCGTGTGTGTGTGTGTGTGATTGTTTAACGATGCAAAGTCACAGAACGGCGGTGACGTTTGCCGTCGTGCGCTGGCTGGTGCCCTGCAGCGAAACCGGCAGCCATTTGCACCGTCCCTTTTGTGTCCACGTTGGCTTTTTCCGCGCACACTTACGGGCCTACGGACATGCGTCTGACCCGGGGGGGTGCGTTGGCGTGAACGCACCGCGGAGAGATGTTTATTTACTGCGTGTCGCGGCTGTGTTGCAGTGACCTCTGCTGGTGAAGTGACGGCTGTCTTGTGTTTCAGGGAGCGATAGGGCCCGACGGTCCAACAGGAGAGTTGGGGTTAGAGGGCAAGACGGTAAGAAATCTGACACGGTTTTGTGCATTTTTTGCGATTTCCTTTGTTGATGTACGGTACCAAAAACATTCAAGCTGTGCAGACACGACAGCAATGGCCATAAAGTAGAAAGTGTTACTGTCAAAGTGATGTCTTTAACAAGAAGAGTCGCACATTTACTCAGGACTCCAGGGATGCACAGTAAAGCATCTCGGCTCCTCTCTCATCCTCTGCTCTCTCCACAGGGCACCGATGGTCCTCCAGGAAAAATCGGTTTCCCTGGACCACAGGTAAGGGACTCGGGTACCTTTTTTCACACACGTTTTAGTGGTTATGTTCCTCCACAGAGGCAAAGCATTGAAAGGCTTTAGGGGACCTACCTGATGCCAGCCGTGTGGAGGCCCACAGTCAGACACAATACAGACAGCTGTCCTCGGAAATAATTTTACAACGATTTTTTTTGTGCAGAAAGGCTTGTATGTGTGACGTAGTCGGTGTACGGTTGTCAGATATTGGCGAGCGATTCACAAAGCATGTATACTTTGCATAACATTTCTTTGTATTGTGTCGCCGCAGGGGAAGATCGGAGAGTCTGGAGAAACCGGACCTAAAGGTTTTCCTGTGAGTTCATCTTGCTCGTACACGTGAATAATGTACATGTACTGCTTGATGAAGACGAGCTTGGTTCTGAGCCACTCGTACTCCTCGTTAAGCTACATTCGTGTCATGAAATTGAGAGGGTTTGTGAGCATTTGCCTGTATTCTAACCTCGCTTACCCTTCTGTCTGCAGGGGATCCAGGGGCCCTCAGGGCCTCCAGGGGACAAGGGGATAGCAGGCGTGCCGGTACGACCTTCCAACTGCGTCTTTTTCTTATATTTCTCCATTTCTACCTCATCCTCTATGCATCTTTGCCCCTCACATGTACCCCTCACCTGCCACAGTCTCGGGCCGCCTTCTCCTTCTATTATCTTCATAAAAGCCCAATTAGAGTTTTTTGTAGTATTTTTTGCTCATCCATAACCAAAGTCATATCACAATAGTTGTATTCAATTCTCCTTGGCATCAGACATTACAACGGTTCTCTGTGCCAAGCACTGTTGGCTCCAAAATAGCCAAAGCGAGGAGAAATGTTTTAGCAGTTATTAAAAATATATTTGCTTGTATTAAATGTTTCCTCCACAGCAGCCAGAGACTTGTCTCATGCTTCACACATCTGCTCTGTGGTGGCAGGAGAGTAAACTGCAAAAACCTGCAGAATGAATGAATGTGCTTATTGCCATGATGGAAAAAAATACGTTCCTCCTGGTTGGGTCAATGCACAGTAAAAGCTTCAGAATAGAAGAAGCGAATCGTTGGTATTAGAGACAGGAACCCGTTGCCTCGTGTTTTCATAGGTTCAAATGGATCACAAGTTATTATTACGCTCCGGTTTCCTATCAAATAAAACATCAATCTTAGCAATTAATAATGACTGAACAAGACAGCTGAATGGAGTTCGCTTCACGCAGTCGACAGTTAATACCTATAATAGTAAGCATAACTTTTGGAGGTTCGCTTTTTAGCGGTTCAGTAAGCATTCGCTACGAGCTGCAAGTGTTTCAATAAGCACAGTTTTGTGAATTGTTGACAGGTGTTTAATAGTAGTTGGTATTAAATGAGTGATCACCAATGAATAAAGATCCAATCAAGGAGGACGACTAAGTGATGTTTCCCAACAGACGACAATAAATATAAATTCTCCCTTATATAGATTGTTGAAAATCCCCTTTTTCCCTTACCGCGACTCCCCATTGCCTCATCTCTCATGCCGCCACAGCTGCTTCCACTGATGAGACAATACGCTTTCGGGCCCCAAAACATCAGAGTCATATTCATGGCAATGTTTAATCTTTGCATTTAGAGCCAAACTCTACAGATCATTTACTGATGTATCTGCTGTTGGCTCTCCTACAATAAACATTGGCCTGGGATTTTCTGTTTTTTATGCCTTTTGAACAAGATCTGATGTTGATTAGTGTGAAATATCTCCAGTTTGTGGTCATTTGAGTGTGTTTGTTGTCGTCTCATAGGGATCCCCTGGGCCACAAGGCGCCGTCGGACTATTAGGAGAAGTCGGTCAAAAGGTGGGACACACACACACACACACACACACGCACACACACATATACACACACACACACACATCTAATATCTAATGCCAAAGACTAATTCCCCAGTAAGGTCTTTAAAAAATAATTCAACATTTTCCTCTCCTGCAGGGTCCTCCTGGCAAAGCGGGGGAACCGGGACTGCCAGGCGAGCCGGGAGAGAAGGTGAGACGATATGGGGTTGGTTTTTTTTTTTTTTCAACTGTTGCATGTTTTGTCCGTGTTGCTCACGCGTGAGTATCTGGGTGTGTTTCAGGGAGCCGTTGGCCCGGTTGGGAACATCGGAGAGCAGGGACTCACGGGACAGCGGGTCTGCCCATCACCATTTAACTCTTACTCAAATATCTGTAAGACGGTGTAGCTTGTTTGCCTAAACAATCTCTGTCTTCGTGTGTGTGTGTGTGTGTGTGTGTGTCGTCCGTGTTCAACAGGGGGACCCGGGCCTGGAGGGGGAAGCCGGTCCAGCTGGTCCCGACGGCAGCAAGGTGGCGTCTCTTCCTAATTACAAAAAACACGCTGCACTCGTAATCTGAATCTATGTTCTGGGTGCAGACGTTTCGAACAGAGTCTTGTCTTTCTGTGTTGCAGGGTGAAAAAGGCGACACGGGTCAGGAGGGCGACAACGGGGAAAAAGGTGAACTCGGGCTAAAGGGAAAAGAGGGCCCGCCCGGAAGTCCTGGACTCTCCGGCGTCAGAGTAAGTGGAACCGTCCTTCTCGTCAAGTCACGTAGACGCAGATTTATTTGCAAACTGAATTTTTTGTTTTTCTCTCCAAAAGGGTCCAGAAGGGAAACCTGGCAAATTCGGGGAGAGAGGCAAACAAGGGTCAAAGGTATTAACGTCAAATCCACCACGATTGGTAGATTAATCCCGTGTAAAGCAACGACAACCCACCCACAATTACAAGTGGCTCGGCTGTTGTGTAACTAGTGTCTTTTGTGTGCGTTTAGGGTGCCAAAGGTCATCAAGGTCACCTTGGGGAGACTGGGACGGTGGGGAAGACCGGACCACCAGGTTTTGTTGGGCAGAAGGGATCCAGAGGAACCATTGGACACGTGGTAAAGTGGAACAGTAATGATTCATTTTTGAAGACGCACGACTGTTTCAATCAATCAGACGTTTGACTGCAAGCTGAACGTCGTGTAGTGAAGACACAACCGTTTGTTTCCCGTCAGGGAGCTCCGGGTCGAATGGCTCAACAGGGGGAACCTGGTATTGCCGGTTATGAGGTAAGACGATCAGGATTAGTGTCTGCATGTTGATGTTCCATTAAACATTTGGTGAATCATTTCACGTGGCATCATGTCTCGGGTCTGTCTTCGTAGGGCCATCAGGGACCACAGGGCCCCATGGGGCCCCCGGGACCCAAAGGTGAAAAGGTACACCTCGTTCGCTTTGTGTGCACCACTGATCTTTTTATCCCAGTGTAGACCGACCTTACCGCCATCATCAAAGACAACGCAATGTTAATCGTGGCTTTTATTGAGTGATTTCACACACGTGTTGTTACTCTTCCAACCAGTCGTGCGAGTGCATCTTAAACAAGGCGTAGATACAGCCGCGATGACTAAAACCCCGTCTCTAAACGTTCGTCTTCATCTGCAGGGCGAGCATGGGGAGGATGGGAAAGTAGAGGGTCCTCCTGGTCCTCCAGGTGACACAGTAAGTCACACCTGACTTACTTTCCTCCCTCCTTGTCCTACATAAACTTGCATAAATGATTGGATTTGCTTTTATCTCATACATTTATGTTTTTTTTTTTCTTTTCAGGGAACTCCAGGTGACAGAGGAGAGAGAGGAGAGTCAGGAGATCCAGGGTACAAAGTAGGTACCGTGACTTTAAGCGGATCTAAAGTCACTCGTTCGGGTTTACCTGCTTTACATTCTGTTGCTCTCTCGCAGGGTCAAATTGGCCTGGAGGGCGGCAGAGGGCGGTCCGGGGCTCTCGGACCACCTGTGAGTGTCATTCGTTTCCGTACTCTGGCTCAACGCAGGTGGTTGTTGTGTGCTTTGATTAACATAACTGGTCATTGCAGGGACACCCTGGACCTCGCGGGCACCAAGGACCTAAAGGGGCCAAAGGAGATCAAGTAAGGACATAAAAACAAAAACACTTTGAAATGATACACACTCCTATTTGTTGTCTGTATCGTCTTCCATCCATGATTGCATTGGATAGTTTGTTGGAGATCAAACATGTCTAGTAAAGTGGCAATTAATCTGCCCAAAAAATACTGTAGTGATATTGTGCTGTCATTGGATCATTTAGGTTTAAGAAAGGAAAGTGTTGCTGGTCTCCCACACCTGCATACATGTTACTGCGTGGGAATTAATAAGCTATAATGGTCTCCTTTCATCTTTAAAATGTGTTCTCTCTCTCAAGGGTCAAAAAGGCAAAAAGGGTCATTCGGGACAGAAAGGAACCAGAGGAGTGGAGGTGAGTTGTCAACGCTCGACTCGCCGATGTTTTGCAAACTCTCTCGGAAACCCTTTGTGAATTTGAGTCTGGTGAAGACGGACGGAGCAGATGAAGAAGCTCTGGCTGGATCTCTGACGAGTCCTCTGTCGTCCTCCTCAGGGTGTGGGGGGTCTCTCCGGCCCCCGAGGTGTGGTGGGTCGAGAGGGGCTGGAGGGGGTTCCCGGCACGGACGGAGTCCCTGGAAAGGACGGCAGTAAAGGGATGCCGGTGAGACAACGCGGCTCTTGTTCATTTGTCTTAATTACCCTATTTACACAAGTCTGCGGAATTCATATTGCTCTCTACGAAGACTCATTACCGGGTTGTGAATCTTTGTGTTGAATTATGTTCATTTAGCCTCCGTGTTGTTTATTTAGGGAGAGCACGGGGACGATGGGGAGGCTGGTCTTCCTGGCAAGGCGGGCTCACGCGGGAAAACGGGCGGTCCGGGACTCCCAGGAGATCAGGGGATCATTGGACCGAAGGTGAGCGGGACGAGCGACCTGCTGCGCGTTGACGGACCATCGGTCTGAAAACCAGATGAACCCAGCGGCCGTCGTTAAAGCCGCCTTCACTCAGCCGCTTGATCCTTTGTCCATCCCTCCAGGGTGAACAGGGCCACCGAGGCCAGAGTGGACCTCCGGGGAAACGAGGCTTCAGAGGGGGAATGGGGTTGCCGGGGCAACGGGGTGACAGAGGGCCTAAAGGACAACTTGTGAGTAGCAAATGTAGTACAGGCAATGACTTGTCAGCCCGCTGAATGATTGTGATTTTATGCGCTTTTGGATGTTCTGATTGTTGATTTAACTTTTTTCTCAGGGTGTCACAGGGGAACAAGGTTTTCCAGGGATCTTTGGAGTTTCTGGGCCGAGGGTACGTTACGCACCAAACAAGACAAATCTTTTTTCATCTGCTAGTCCAGTAACACTAAACATTAAATGAGGCGTAAATAAGCCATTCTTTGATGGCCGATTAAATTCATTTCTGAAGTTTTCTTTTATGCTCCCCTACTAGAATTGAATCCCTACATTTAAATCTGTTTTACTATTATATTCCTCTCTTTACATACACTGTACATATCTGATTTTATACGTATATCAAAATAATATAGCTATCCAGTTAGTCGGTGTGACAGTTCACAATAAGGGCCTGTTCTCTTCCATTAGCGGATCTCATTTACAAATGGCAGGTCACTAAAAGTCCCCCTCACTTCCTGCCCCGTGAACCGTTTGGCTTGTTACTACCTTCAGTAACAATCCCACGATTATCAGTTTTATCACAACGTGGGCTTGAACGCTTGGAAAAGTTTCCAGCTTTTAAAAAAAAAAACACTTGTCACTGCTGTTTTTAAGGGGCCTCCAGGAGACTTTGGGCCAAAGGGGACGCGGGGGCCGAAGGGGCCGCAGGGCGCGATGGTAAGGAGACGCGTGACCCGACGCACAACGAATGAAATGAACGGAGCGTTTTTAAATTTGATTGTTTTATTGTTTCCTCCTGTTCCTCTCCATCAGGGCAGAGGAGGAGTGCACGGCCCCGTGGGGATTATCGGTCCCAATGGAAGCGCGGTACGTTTTCTGAGGATCGAGGTCGGCTTCAGATTTGATATCCTGCTGTGATTCTTTAACCGACTGACTGTGTCCATCTCTTTACAGGGTCCTAGAGGAGAGAAGGGCAATCGTGGAGAGACTGTAAGTTGTACTTTTTTCATTTTTCCACACTTTGTTCACCCTGTTTGCTCTCTCGAAAGCGAATGCAACGACAATATTCAGGCTGAAAACATGCATTTTCTCTCTCTGCACAGGGATTTCATGGTCCAAGGGTATGTTTGTTATAGTGTGTCATTTTCTGTTCCTCCAGATCATTTGTATTTTCCATGGCGACTTAGAACCTCATCCTGCATGTGTGTTTTTCTTTATTAGGGTTCTCCGGGACCCCGTGGGCTCCCTGGACCTCCAGTGAGTGTTCCTTTATTAAGCAGCTGTCAAACATAATGTCACATTCAAGTTGCATGCAATAACCTTTTCTATTCTTCCTTCAGGGTCGCCCGGGTATTCCTCTATCATTTGTAAGTCATCTGTGGTTTGCTAATTTACCTCAATCCTATACTCTGCTGTCCAGAAAACAAAACAAATTACAATCCTGTTATTTTCTGCAGGTGGAAGACGGTCTTTTGTTTATGGATTCGTACACCTCACTCAGGACTGAGGTGAGCAGAGAGGGACGACGCGTCTGTTATCTCCTAACGGTTTCGCAGACTGCACAGACTCACCTCTCGTCCCCGTCCTCCAGAACAAGCCGGCGATGGACCTGCCGATGCTGGACCAGGGCGCAGAGATCTTTAAGACCCTCCACTACCTCAGTAACCTGATCCGGAGCCTGAAGAACCCACTGGGAAACCGGGACAACCCTGCTCGCATCTGCAGGGACCTACACAGCTGTGAACAGAAGTTGAACGATGGTGAGGGGGGCGGGGGGGTTCGTGTGTTGTGCTGCGTGGGGAGACGGGAAAGACTGTCACACAGACTTAATGAACCCAAATGCGTTTGCATTGTCAGGCACTTATTGGATGGACCCAAACCTGGGCTGCTCGTCAGACACCATAGAAGTCTCCTGCAACTTCACCGCAGGCGGACAGACTTGCCTGAAACCGATAACTGTGTCCAAGGTATTTAAGACACAATGACATCGGCAAAGGTTGTACAATTTGAGGAGATGCTCCACACTCGCTAACCAGCGCTCGCTCTGCCCCGCTCGAACAGCCGTCCGTCAGCGTCGGTCGCGTCCAGATGAACTTCTTGCAGCTGCTGAGCTCCGAGGCCGAGCAGCACATCGTCATCCACTGTCTGAACGTCTCGATCTGGAGGTCAGCCGAGGATCGGCCGCCCTCTCGGAGCTCCGTGCGATTCAAGGCCTGGAGCGGGGAGCTGGTCGAGGCCGGAGGAGAGCTCGAGCCTGAGATCGTAGAAGACTCCTGCTGGGTATGAAAGACCAGAAGTCATCCCCCCCCCCCCCCCCAAACGTCTTTCTTGACATTCAGACTTTTCAAACTTCTTGTGTTCATTTTAACGGGGCTATAAAATGTCTTGCGTGTCTGGGTTTCAGGTGAAAGACGGCCGCTGGCATCAAACTCATTTTGTGTTCCACTTCCTGGATCCCTCTCTGCTCCCCGTGGTCGACATCTACAACCTCCCCAGGACGACACCTGGCTCGCATTACCACCTAGAAGTGGGTCCTGTATGCTTCCTGTGAGGGCGGCCGTGGACGACCTTTGTCCTGAAAACGGAGGGACGGATCACAGACCCCCCTCGGTGCAAAAAAACCCTCGTGCGGGCATGAAGATCAGAGCAATCTCCTCCAATCCTCGGCAAGAATCATCCAAGCGAGCACACGCCTCCCTGCAAACAGATCCCGCTTCACTCTCCCAGACTCCCGTTGGACTGCAGACACAGAGGGAGGAAGCACGGGGGAGGTGCAGGGCCCGAAGGAAGGGGGTGAGGAGGAGCAGGGGAGCTCTTGCACTAATAGCTTCTCCGTACCGCGATGGCTTCGTCTAGCTCTTCAAGGAGGATCTCCACATGCACGCCGTCTGGAGGGAGAAAAAAAAAAGGCTCCCCGCCAGGCAATCTCTCGAGAACATTGCTAAGTGAAGGGAGACTGAATCCCAGTTAATCAGCGGACATAGTAACTTATTTTTTTAACTGTATACAGTCTGCATACTGTGTGCTTTAATACCAGGATTCAATTCAGTTAGGAGAGAAGAACTAAAGTAATTGGGATCAGTTAAATGTACATATATGTGTATGCTCATTATTAACTTTTATAAATGTATATCTTATGTAAAGAAATAATCTTCAAGTGCAATAGAAAATGAGAAGATAATTTGATATTTTAAATATATAAGGAAGGATTTTTCAGGGGTGCCATTTTATTTTCCTTTGGTGCTAATCTCCATTTTATCTTGTGCCCAGGTGTGAGTAAATCCAGAAGCAGGCTCGTTTGCTTAAATTGAGCAAATATCACATCTGTATTTACCGGTGCTCCTAAACAAGACGTTTAGTAGAAACGTCCACATGGAGCGTCAATGCATTCAATACTTATTCCTATACTTTTTAGTCATATATTGTACCAGATGCCACTGTTGATTAGGGAGAATATCTGTAACGATATTAAAATAAATAATAATAGTATAATAGAGTATGGAGCTCTAATTTTCAGTTGTGTTTTATTCCATCTCTACAACTCTAGAGGTTCAGCTCCTGCTTCCTCAACGATAGGAGACGGGAGGGAAATAGTTCTTGTTTTGAAGGCACCACATGGTACGAGGAGGAAGTCCTTCTGGCCCACTTGTAGTAGACGGACTACAGGTACAGGCATTCCTTAGAGGAGAAGTGACCCACAAGAGAGAGGGAAGTGGGTCGATGAATCCTAATCGGACCCCCATCTTCCGTCCTGTTCTCTCTGAAGCATAGTGCTTAGTTAATCATCTGAGGTGCTAACCATGGTGCTGCAATTACACCACTTTGATGAAATATTCTGATGTTCATAGTGCATGCTTGCTTAATTCATTTTTAAAAAGTCAATGCAACATATTGGCGTAGTTCCATAATGCACTATATATATATATATAATATCAAATCCCCAAAACGACATTGTTTCCCTAAAAGTTTTTTTTTTTTAATTACTGCAATTGACAAATATTCTTATTCTGATTTGGAATATTTTAGAGATAACTCTTTTTGTATCCAGTATAAATCACAGGGTTTGAAGTATTTTTCAAGAATAAAATGATACTATACTCTGTACAAAGCCCCCCATAGCTGTATGTAATTTTATTTAGAAACTCAACTGGCGGTGATAGTTTTGATTAAAATAAAGTTTCTTTGTTGTAGCTCGACACAAGTGTGTGTATAATTGTGCAAACCTTGCTGTAAACAGTGGATCGCCTCCTGCTAATTTAATGTTATTTAATGTTGTTAACGTTGTTGCTGACGGAGCAAGTTCTGTTGGTTGAAGCAATACTACTCTTTCTGACAACTTTATATATCAGTTTGCCCAACTGGTCTTGGAGTTAATAGATTTTTTTTTATGTGTAAATTTGGGGCTCCAGAGAACAAATTTATTGCAGTGCTAATTATCTTTTATTTTTTTAATTTTTGTTAATTTGCTTTATGTTGTTTTCCTCTATGATAATCAACCATGTACTGTACCAGGATTCTGTCCTAAAATATAACGTGTTTTAAATAATTATGCAAATATGTGAAAATGTTTCTTCTTTTTGTAAATCTGTTTTCAGACATTAAAACAAGCTAAGAATACCTCACATGTTTACCCATCACTTGGAGCAAAGATTTTCTTTTGCCTTTATAATAATTAAACCCTGTCTGTAAATATCAGCCAAACACAGACAGTCATCAAACAAGATCCTTTCTGGTGCTGCATCTTATATCTGTCTTCTTGTTGAATAAATACTTTTAATTTGTGTGTGTGTGTTATTATGTTTAACTATAGCTGAAAGGCTGGAATATAAAGAAAATGAAAAACATGGTGGCTAAATATATTTAAAGAAGGATTTAACATTCTGCCTGTTAAAATGCACTAGTCTAACACATTTAAATAAGGGTACAGTTACCAATCGTTTATTATATATCACTCAATGTTACGGGTCTGACAATTGTGTATTAACAGGCTTTTAGAAACTTGTTTGAATAAAGTGCAAAAGACGCTATGAGGCACCTCCGTTCGGGAGATGAAAATTGTAAACTGTATCTGTGAGAAGAGCAAAACTACCATTATCTATGGATAAAATCTGGATAAAACCATAATTGCTATCATTGAAACTATCTCCCAGTTGAAATTCAGAGTTACACCACTTGGTGTCACTATTGTTGTCTGGATAGATTTTATTTCGAGCAGAACCAAGTACCAATTTACACCAGAAGTTAAAGATCTCTCAACTCTTTTCCAAAGTCAGCTAATGGATGGACTACTCAGATCCAGTCATTACGTTAGACCTTTTTCGTTTGAAATGTTATAATTAGCCATGCAAAACGCCCACTATTACACTAGCCACACACATACAAATAATGTTAAACGTACTATTTGTATTTGATAAATATGTTACGCCCTGGAAACTGGAAGCTTTTACAAGACCCTTGTAAAAGTTATTTTTACTGTTACTGTTAAGGATGCATGACACGCACATGACAAAAAGCTATGCCTCTTCTAAGTAACCGATGCTTAGCAACATGCAACAAGACAGCAAGTGCTTTATACCCATTTTGGTATTATTGTGTGCTTCGATGATCTCTGCCTGACCGTGATGATGTCTATGGGTCAATAATTTTTATTTTTATTATGACTAGCTAAATCCGTTGAGATAGTTGAGATAGTAACACGACGACTTGATTCCGAAGGAGCAAGTTCAGTATTTTTGAGCCACTATGTCCCTCCCTAAAGTTTGTGTTGGCCAATCGCTTTGTCTAAGTATCCACCCTGTTGCATGGTGCCTTTTTCGTTACTCGTAAATTCTTTATTGCTATGTTAAAACCAATACATGTTCATTTAAAAATCATATAGAAATTATTTGTGGAATGGTTCTTGAATACATATTGCACGTAATCTGTATTTTTAGTCTTTAAATCATCTCATTACTCATTTTGAGGCACTTTTTGTAGGTCTTAAATTGTTGTTTAAAATAGTACTTACACAGCCTGAACGCATCGCCAGCCTCCAACGTCCACAATGGTGACGTTTACCATATCATGATGGCGGTACCCTGGACTATTTTGAATTCCGTCCCGCTTTTCTAAGTTTTATTGATGTAGTCTGTAATATGTATTATTATTATTCCGGAGAACACACGAGATAAGAGTGCCTCTATCATGGATTCCGTCGTGGGAACCGATTTGACGCTCCCCGTTGACATCAACGGAAGGTAAACCCAGCTACTTACGATAGCCAGAGCGCTAACGCTAGCATGTAAGAGTACGTTGTAACGTTTGCTAGCGCACTCATCCGAACGACAGCGGTAACGTCTCGGTCCTGTTTAGTTACCGCTACACAGGCCCTGACTACCAAATGGAACAACACACGCCCTCGGGCTATCACCCAATGGATAATACATTAACGCTTTTCTGAAACACGTAACGTCCCTAACGTTTCCCGCAATTAACGTCGGATACACAACGCAATAACGCTTTGTGCGCATATTTAAAAACCTTATCGTTAGTTCCACAATGAATTGCTCCTTTCTTTATATTCTGGTGTTGACGTTAGACATTTTTGTATAAAACGTTTAAAGTAACACATAGCTATCTAAAAACTTAAGTGGCGAAAGGTAACATAGTTGGTGTTATATTTAACTAACTTGACGTCAGTTAGTAACTTTAGCTAACGTAGGATAACGCTAACTTAGTTTAGGGTGATGCTATTTCTGCTGCAACCGAATGACTGAGCGGACAAAACTCGAACTTTAACTGTATTCTGACTACTCCAAATTATCCATATTTTACCCTTAGGTCACTGCAGGGTTTTTAAAATAAATATAATCGAGCCCTTAAAATAAAATAAAAATCCACGCTTTGTGCTGCCAGTTTTTTCTTTAATCGGGAGACGCAGATGAAACGGTAGTTATTTCCGTTATAAATCCGATGCAGCTCGTGGAAGGTTGCTGTGATATCACAGCGATCGGGAGGTGGCCTTGTTGACCTGTCAGTCAGACGGGTGAACGAAAGCGGAACTGATCAGATCCAGTGTGTCAGCGGGGTCCGGGCAGAAGCAGCGACGTCTCCCTTGCACACTTCGCCCAAAATGTGGACTAACATGTCTTGCTTGTTTTGCTTCCCGCCCTCGCGCCGCGCGTGATATGGGAGAAGCGTGTGATTGTGGTAGGTAAACGGTTTGATTTGATTATTGTCTCATTATTTTGGGCTGAGTAGGAAGGACGTTGGTCTGTAGCCCGTTGTGCATCTGCACTGAAACGCTATTTCTGGATATATCAATGTGTCCTTGATCTGTCTTCCCTTTAAATGACCTGGCCCAGCTGGGATCCAGGTGGTAATCCAAGACGTTAGCTGATCTCTGTGGTGTCAGTTACTTATTCTGTCATTCTGAAACCTAATTCATATTACCCTTTGAAGTAGAGAGGAAAATAAAGCACGTGTTTGTACTCTTTAGTTGCTTAATTTATTGCTCTTGTAACTGTGATATTGTTGCCGGTTGGTTCCATGTTTGTCAGAAGCAATTGAACCAAGTGAGAAGAAAGAGGAAGTCACTGTTTACAGGCTCTCGCATTGTTTCCACTGGGTGCCGGAGTGGTTCCTGCCAAATGTGGCGGTTCTGCCTCCCGACAGCCGCGATTCGATGTCGTCTATTCTGCATCGCAGAGTTTCATTCGTGAGCGTTTCCATCAAAGTTGTTTTGCATGTTTGCGTTTGATCTCTTGCAGTTATCATGGCTCCTGTTGAGGAGTGCTTCCTCTCCGTTCACACAGGAAGGCCTTACACAGCATGTGGAAGCTCAGTGATGCAACAGTGTGTCCCCACACTTTTACCGAGTGTGTTATGGAGGATTTCTTGTGCTCCTGTTGGTAGTGTGTTATGATCGTCACGGGGAATGTTTGACCACTCGCTGTGATTTAATTGGCACAGAGTCTCCTTGTTGTTATGGTGCTTTATGTCGGTTCGCTTTGAGGTGTTTACTCGGTGGGAGAGCTGAACAAAGATGGGGAAGAGCTGCATCATTAGGGTTTATTGTTGCAGCCTGCCACTATTGAAGTGTTATTTGAAGACGAATATTCATATGTTTCATAGAACCAGGAAGTGGGAAATTGGAGAAAGAATCAAATTGAAAGTGTGATCTGCTATACTCTACAGACAAAGAACAAATCTACACAAATCACGCTGGAAAGAAATTATATAACCGGCTGAAACGTGTAACAGTGAAAGCTGTGCTTCCACTGCCAGGGGAGGTTTAGGAAGTAGCCTTGTTATGTAATGTTAGAATTCTATATTATTAGACACAAAGTCAAAGGTTGGGCGACATGAGCTCAGACATGAATAGTTAATGTCTCTGCCTGAGCTCATAAAACCAGCATTGTTTGGAGGAGTTTTTACTGACGCTCAGTAAACACATCATTTCTATATATAATAATTACATGCGCAATAGATGGATGTGTGTTTCGATAGCACGACTCTAGTTCCATTTGTGTGGTTGCGTTCCAGATGTGTGTCGCTGATGTGTGGTGCATTGTACGCTGTGAGTGACGCCACTCTGTGATGCTTAGCGGCGTTTCGGAGTCACAGTAGTCTACTTGTCCACCAAAGAAAGCCTTCTCCGTTTTTACACTCGTCTTGTTCGTCTGAACACGAGCGCGAGGCTGCCACTGCCACATGCTCTCACACGAACCCCCCGCCCCCTACACACACACACACACACACACACACACACACACACGCGCACACACACGCACACACCGGAAGGACTCTCTGCCGCCAGTGGCTGTAAATGAAGCAGAAAGTCATGCTTGAGCTATTTATGGATTATTCTTGGGGCTCAGTTGAGCTGGCCAGCGTGAGTAATACACAAACACGGCGCATCGTGTTCAGAGCACGCGTACACAATGAGAAACGATGCAAAGGCTTGCTTTGGTCTCTGTCATTTTAAAAACCGTGAGTCCTTCTTCCACGAGTGTGCCAGAAATGAACTAGTGAACCCTTTTCCCAAATATTTGTGGCAACTAACCTGCATCGCTGACAGAATGTTTTTTTTCCACAGCTGCGGACTGGCCGACTCCATGGATGCTGGAGAATATTCCTTAGACGGCATGACTGGTACGGTGGGACCTTCTTTTGTTCTGTTTGTTTTTGTCATCGCTCAGGTTGCGGCTCCCCTGTGTGTTCATTAGTTCTGCCGTGGAATCGTTGCCGTGACCTCCCACCGGTGGCTCCCCAGAGCTGCGATGAGGGATTAGCTGTATGACGTTAATTACTTAATCCTGTTTCTAATTCTTTGTCAGTTTGACAACAATACACCCACGGCTGCAGAAAACAAGCCATTGACCAAGTGCTTTCTGGAAGTGGGTCAGCGTCCGTGGCTCTGTGCCCAGTCGGTCGTGTGGAGAAATGCCCGAGCTGTCAACAACCAGGATCACACAGAATCGAGCTCTGTTCTAATGTTTACATCGACGTCGTTAGCGGTCGTACACAGACGGCAACGAGCGAAACGGATGCAACTGTTTTTCTATATTTAGAACTGAAATGCACACAAACAAGCGATTCGCGGCTCATCGAGCCGTGTATCTGGAGCTGTTGCTGCGAGACGCGTTGAGTAGCGTTACGGGATCAGTTGTGGGCCGCCGTCAGCCGGTCTGAGCTTGGCAGCGCGCCAGAAGCCGTCTCACCTCTGACGTCCCCGCAGACAAAAGCCTTTCCGTCTTCTCTTTATCGCTTTAAAAGAAACATTCCTGAGAACGCGGAGAGTGAATTATTATTCTTAACATATTAATGCTTGTTAGCAGGGAAGAGTCTCTGTGCTATTGAACATGTTGTATGTATGTGTGGGGGGGCCAAACCATGACAGTGTTTTACTTTGTTGTTTTACAGCTCCATCCTTCCCTGACAAAATGTCCCCAATCAAAGCTCTCACCATGAAGGACTATGAGAACGTGAGTCGCTTGACGCAATCACCATGTTTCTTCATTTGGATTTTCTATGTTTCAGTGTTTTTCTTAATCCGAATCCAACTTTATATAACGTATTATGATTAAAACGAGTCATTTCTAATGGGTTCATCGGCGCTCATTATTCATTGGAACAAAGCGTGTCGGTTTGAGGTTATGCAACAAAACGGGTTAGTGTGATTTATTAAACCTGATCCTCAGTCTGACTAAAACTAAGCCTGACAGACCATTTATGGAAGTCTACTGATGAAGTGTGTGCGTGTGCGTGTGCGTGTTGGAATAGGACTGAGTTGAAGCCTATATTTCAGCTTTTGAGAGGAATGCATGCTCCGATGTTCTTTGGCTCGTGCTGCTCGGCTCGCTTTCTCCTCCCTCCTCCCTTTGACCGTCTACCCAACCCCCATTACCAGATGTATTTTGTTCTGAGCCTGCAGCACAGTGATGCACAGTCATCTCTGCACACATGTGCACTCAAACACACACACACGCACACATGTATGAAGGCCTCCCTTTATTGGAACAATAACCACACACACCCTTTCTGTTTATCTAAACATGCCATCCCGCTTCTTTCCTCCGATGAAGTGCTTCACTGCTTGTTTTTAAACTTCATTTGGTCATCATTAAATAAAGTTTTTTTTTTTAATCAACTCTCTGCAGCAAATCACAGCACTGAAGAAAGAGAACTTTAACCTGAAGCTGCGCATCTACTTCATGGAGGAGCGCATGCAACAGAAATGCGACGACTCCACGGAGGACATTTTCAAAACGGTGTTGAATTTACTTTCTTTCGCAAAAGATTTGTAATGAAGTGTTTTGTCTTTGTTCAACGGGACTCATTGATTAAAAACTGAGAACTTCAGTCACAACAACAGCTGGATTTGGTTCCAGCTAAAAACCCACATTTATGACCTACGAACAGCTGTCGTCAATTTGTTTCATTTTATGAGCGCGATGTAAGAACAATGGAATCTGCTTATCTCCTTTTTTTTCTTTTCTTTTTATTGTGGTGGTGATGCGTCATGTGACGACACTGCAGAGAAAACCTTTTATTTATTAATGCAACCGGTAGGGATCACTAGGAATCTCTTGTATATTGTACTGTGGTTGTATTTCACAGATGCAACTGGCCACTATATCAATATTATTAAGATATTTTAACGTCCTGTCGTGATTTTTAAGTATTACAATTAAGTGGCACTTTTTTTTCCCGGTGCCATTGACCACTTTACTTCATCATATCCACATTACTGATTACAAATTCTCACTCCTCCGCAATATCACCACATTTTTGATATAGCAGCATAGCAAAGACGGTGTGATAATGAATTGTCCCCACACGTCTGTCCCATAACGCTGTATGTTGTCTGCTCGTAGAACATCGAGCTGAAGGTGGAGTTGGAGTCCATGAAGCGAGACCTGGCCGAGAAACAGGAGCTGCTCGTCTCTGCATCGTGAGTTTTGTTCCTTTTTATATTCCCACTCCTCCTAAGTTCAGTACCCGCCACATTCATTCATCCCCATTGTAGGAATTCAGACAAAAAAACGCATCCGAAAGCTGTCAGGGTTTTATATTTAATTTTCTTTTAATTCAGCAAAGCGTTGGAGAGTCTCGCTGGTCGAGAATCTGGAGAACCGCAGCGTGTGAGAGAGCAAGCCCGGAGAGAGATGGATGCTCTCCGAGATGCATTCAACAAGAGGATAACTGACCTGGAACAGGTAAGTCTAAACTATTTACTTTTTATTACTATTTTTTGTTTGCCGCCGAGCATTGTGGGCTGACCGTCTCCTTTCGCCTTCATTTCAGTCCCTACAAACCGCGGAGGAAGAGGTCGACAAGATGGCAGCCATCGCTGAGCAGGAGAAGCTCAGGAATATTAACATGGAGAAGAAGCTGCAAGCGCTCTGTCCGCCGAGCACCTTTGACTCTGTCCCCGTCCCCGTCCACGACCTGCAGCAGGCCCTGCAGGAGAAAAACCGGTAGGGACACATCCGATAAACGCACACATCGATACATATCTTGTATGTATGTGTGTGTTTAGTGTGTGTGTGTTTAGTGTGTGTGTGTGTGTGTGTGTGTGTGTGTGTGTGTGTGTGTGTGTGTGTGTGTGTGTGTGTGATATATAAATACTTCCGATATGTGTTTTTGTCCAAACTAGTATGATTGAGCAGCTCCAGATCACATTAAAGAACCAGGAAGCTGCGATCCATCAGAAGCAAAGTGCAGATCAAGCGGCCGACGCCGACTGTGTTAAACAGCTGTCGGATCTCATCGCCAAGAAAGATCAGGAGTTTGAGGTCGGTCACATGTCATTTAGGCTGTAATTATACCAAAAAGTAGTTTGCAGACAAAATATTTCTAGTTCTTTGCTGCTGTCTTTCAGCACTATCTGCTATATTAAAAGTGACTGTGTTTCCCAGGCGCTGAGGGACGAGCTCCATCGCCAGAAGGACAAAGCGACACCGGACCTTCAGGTTGGTGTTGCGGGGGACTTTCTCATCAAGCGGTCTGCTTTTCAGGGTTCTTTCAGATCTGTCGAGTCGGTCTTGACCACCTTCAGACTACTTTGTCTGTTTTTTAATATACTTTTTCCAGCAGTAGCTCTGAACCCATCCAACCGTCCCTAAATGTGACGAGCCGTTAGCAGCGCAGCAGATGCACTAAGGCTCCGCCCTCTTTGTTAAAGCGCCGTCAACTTCAGAGGAGCGTCTGTGTGCTTGTGTTGAACGGCGGGAAATGTTCTTTGTGTGTTTTTATGACTTCCTTTCTTCGTCCCTGTGCCTCTTGGTGCGGGTTTTATTTCTGTCGCCTGCTTCACTAAAGGCGAGGAGTCCTCTGGTTTGTTGTCGTCGTCTTGGGGCTTTAACGGGCTGTCGGATGTTCCCGTTTCAGAAAACTCATGATCGTAACTACTTGGGAGGAGTTTGTTTCAGAGATATTTTTGGTCATCACTTGTTTTCCCCGATATTGGATTTGATGTTTGTGACCTATTGCATAATCTCTAAATTTCCCATGATCCCGTCGATGACACTAAACCTTTAATAGAGGATTGTTCTTTTAGTAATTATGTCATCCACAGCAATATTTTTTTCCATTCTGTGGGTTTGGGGGGCTGAATATTGAGACGTACATCCCTAACATCAGACGTGAACCACGTCGATTGGGCCGATGGAAAACTCGTAGTCGGGCAGGCTCTGTGGTTCCTCGGGGGGGGGGGTCTGGACTCGGGCAACGGTGTTAAGACTGGATTACCACGCTGTCTGGAGAGTTTGTCCGAGTTATTTATGTCCATCCTTCTTTATCTACGAGGGGAAATGGCCCACGGCGGCAGCGTTTGTCAGATGTGCCGCAAGGCAGATTGGAAACATCATTTTGCATTGAATTTGTTTTTGTGAAATGTCTCGGGTTGTTCTCCAGAATAGGAGATGGTGTGATTGAATGTGATGGCCAGAAAAGACCTTCGCTGATCTTAAAGCAGACTTTTAGAGGCATCGTCAGGCAAAATCGAGTTTTCGGGACTCATCGGCAACTTCCATCTTCACAAGAGAAGGACCGGGTTGCGGCTCACCTTCATACCTGGTTTGATATTCAAAAGGAGGTTTGTCATGGCACCTGTCATGGCACCGGCCATGACAGAGAGAGGAGTGCAACCGTCCTGGAGGATTTGTTCTGATCGAATGTGTGGGGTGGGGTGGGGGGGGGAGCGGAATAGAGGCGGGAGCAGGGATTATTGAAGGCTTAGGGCTTACACTGCTCGTCGCTCAGTCATTCTCCTCTGCGCTTCTCTTGCTGATGGAGTGAGAGAAACCGATAGAAAGCTCTTCCCCCGGTTGGCAGGCTGAAGACCCGTTAGGTCCGAGGAGGTGCCATGCGGGACCCGTGTCGCGTATGCGGTGTCCGCCTGGTGGGAAGCCAGTGTCGCTGGATCTTCAGCTCGTCGGCACAAAGGAAGCTGCAGGTCATCTTGTCCCACGTGCTGGGCCGGGAGGTGACCCGCGACGGTCAGGGAGAGTTCCTCTGTGGCAAATGTGCGTTCCAGCTGGAGAAGGTGGTGCACGCGGATGTTAACATCAGCCAGCTGCAGGATAAACTCAACAGTCAGATCCAGAAGATGCAGGCGGAGAAAGACCACCTGGTCCAGTGCATCGTCCACATCTACAACAAAAACAACCCCAACCTGTACAAGAGGTCTTTGGAAGGGCCCGGTTGCAAGACCCCGCTCGGGTCCCCCGAAGAAGGCAGCGCTGACGGCGAGGCTGTGTGCCAGCTGGCCTCTGAGGGGCAGCTGTTCAGGGAGAGGAGCGGAAGCGGTCTCACGGAGAACCGCATGAGACGGTGCGTGAGTCTGGATCGAATCGTTAGCAAAGGGGCGTTTCCCGGGCGGTGGAGCCTCAGGGGCAGCGGGCTGCCGGGATCCGCAACGGGGCTCAGCTGCTCCACGAGGAGCATCGGCCTCCGAGGCACGCGGCACCGTTCGCAGAGCGTGTACCTCGACCTGGTCCAACGCAAGGGCTCTCTGGCCAGACCCGGCTCCGCTTCCCTGCAGTGCCTCAATAGAGACCTTTCCTCCGACGCCCCTGCGGGAGCTCCACCCGCGCTGACACTCAGAGAGCCCAAGGTGTTTGTCGCGAGACACGGCGCCATCGGCGACCCGGGAGGAGAGGTTCAAGCCAGAGCGCTGCTCCGCAGTTCGCCGTGTAAGCCTTCTGTGATCTCTGACCTGGTTCAGCTCCTACGCTGCCTCTCCAAGCAACAGGTCTCTGCCCCTGCAGGGAGCCACATCCCTGTGCTGAAGAGGTTGAACAGAGGCTCGATCCCTCAAACAAAGCGCAGATACAGAGAGGCAAAGTGCAAGTCTCTGCACGATCTGACAGAGGAATTTGATGATGAATACATCCCCGTCAAAGTGGTGGAGGTAGTTTGTTTTTTTTCCCCGTAATCCTAGCAGGGCAAAATGTTCTAGCACTGGCAATGATCTCAGACAGACAGCTGCGTCGCTGTTTAATATCGCTGGTGTTGATCTAGTTTGTGTTTCGTTGTGTGGATTTGCAGAGCGAGGTCAGGCGAGTGGAGAGCTGCAATAAGCAGCTGACTGAAGAGCTCGCCCAGATCAAAAGCAGCTACGAGGACCTGTCCAAAACACTGGAGGAAATCCAGAACCAAAACAAGGTACACGTTTAGCTCTTTTGAATCTTTGTGAATTGGATCGAGAGGTTTCTTTGTTTAAGTCCCCTTCTTTGTGCTAACAGAGCCTTTTAGGTAGGTTGGAGGAGAAGGAGAATGAACTCGACTCGGAGAAGAAAAATGCTCTAAAGCGAGACAAAACTATCCAGGGGCTCACTCAGGTCTTCAAAGAAAAGGAAAATCAGGTACCTTTTTTTTATGGGTTATCCGTAACCCTTGAGCTGTTCTGTCACTCTTCAGTGTTCTACAAAGCTGTACTACCTGTCTGTCTCTTCCTCGGTTGCACAGATTGCCGAGTTGTGTCATGAGATTGAGGACCGGGACGACGCTTTGGCCAAGGCTCGGGAAGCGGCACACAAGGCCCAGCTGCAGAAATACCAGGCGAGTCCTGCACTTTTTAGAGGAAGCCTAACTTTATAGAGCAAAGAGGTTTTAATCACCATCTCATTGACGGATCGGATTGTTGCCTCTGTAAAGATAAATATTTACATCCCTCAGGGAGTAGAGGAACACCAAAATCTATTGATGGCAACGCAAACAGAGCTTGCCCAACTCCAGGGGGATCATCACGCCAAGTTGCTCGAGGCTCAGAAGCTCCAGCGTGGCCTCGACAGGAAGGAGCAGGAGCTGGCTGACTTGGTGCAGGCGAAGGAGCAGCTGGAGGTGGAACTAGAAGACATTCAGCAGCAGAAGAAGAAGGGCGACAAAGCCCTGAATGTAAGACTTGCTGACAGAAGCATCAGGCATCATCTCTTGGGGGTTTTCTGTCACTATTAAAATCTCCAGTTTTTGTGTGACGGTATTATTACCTCCTCCTCCCTCGTCAGGATCTGAACAATCAGCTCAAAAAGCTGAGCGGTGAGATTGGAGACAGAGAGAGTGCTCTCGAGCAGCAGTACCAGGAGCTGCTGGATCAGACCAAAAGAAAACTGCAGACCCACGAGGTCACCATCCAGCGGCTCACTTCCACGCTCGCCGACAAAGAACAGCAGTTACAGGTGACTCAAGAATATTGAACACACTGTTCTGCATGTCGCAAACTCAAACGAAGCACGTGTCCCACCATTTAAAATCTGCCATGGAATATATGCAGGCAGTTGCTTTGACACGGTTTCCTTTTGTCTGTCCATCAGGAGTACATCAACATGGTAGGAGACTTTGAGCAGAGTAAAAGTCCAGGAGGAAATGATAATGCGCTTTCCAAGCTGCGGCACAGGCTGAAGGAAAAGGAGAAGGCTCTGGAGGTTTGCATTCCTTCTCTTTTAAATCTTCTCACCATAGCGACTGTAACTCGATTTTTGACATTGTTCTCTCTGCCTTCTGGCAGCAAGCGCTGGATGAGAAGTTTGCTGCCATTGAGGATAAAGACAATGAGATTCACCAGCTGCAGCTGTCTCTTAGAGAGAAGGAGAGGGACCTCGATAGGCTCAATAACTTGATCTCTCACAACGAGGAAACCCTCAACGTAAGAAGGACTGATCCTATTTCGATTGCGAAGAGCATTTTTAACCCAGTGCAGATATTTTCCTGCGGTGACGATCTGGAAAGTTAGACTCTCTGTGCTCATTTTTCCTCATTACAGAGTTTTGACAGTCTGATCAAGGAGAAGGACGTTGAGCTGCAGCATCTCGCAAACACGCTAAAGAACCTGCAGAGAGCTAAGCAGGATGTGGAAGATGACCTGAACAGATCCCTGAGGGAGAAGGACTCCATCATTAGTCAGCTGCAGCTCTCCCTGGAGTGCAAGACGAAGGACATGGAAGTACGTTTCTGTGTAAACACGTACACCTACAAACGCTCGTCCTTGCGTACCTCTGAGCCTTCCTAACTCGGACAACCTTTGTTTGTAGGAAATGGCCGAATCAACGCTGAGCCAGTCGCAGACTCACACGCGTGACCTCGCTGAACAGATGGGCCAGAGGCTAAAGGTCACTGAGGCCATGTTGGCGGAGGCTGTGAAGGCAAGAGAAAGGCTGGTTGCCGACAACGAGAGCGCTGTGGACGGCCTGTTGGCTACAATCGGCAGCAAGGATCAGCTCATGAAGGTCAATTATGAAAACGCGCTGCCGTCTTGGGGATTAGCACAGGAAAATGTTGTCTTTTGTAGCAACAAATAGTGACAGAATAAAAAAAATGCTTTACATTTGAACATGTTTGACCAACGTATAAACTGCCCCATTTGTTTCATCGGTTGGTTGTTTCTCTCCAGGAGTCCGCAGAGCACTACAACCGCATGCTGTCTGAGCGCACCCAGGAGATCCTGCAGCTGAAGAAGCAGCTGTCCGACAGGCAGCAGCAGCTTGTCACTGCCGAGAAGCAAAGCTTTACATCGGCCCAGGAGGGTTATTTGGAGACGGCAGAGCTCCGAGCCCTCCTGGCTGAGAAGGACCGCGTCATCGACGTGAGTCCCTCCGGGGTACAACGCAGTCACTCGGCTGGAAAACTGGGAGACTCCCAAGTCATACGACCTTTTTCGACAACGTTTAAGCGATCGCTTGTATGTTTTTTTGAGAATGCTAACTCGTTGTCTTTGCAAATGTGCAGAAACTCGTGCAGAGCGGTCAGGTGAGGCAGAAAGAGGAGCCGGATCACGTGCGGGAGCTCCGACAAACTGTACAGATCTTGCAGGAGCAGTTGGACAGGAACGAAGGTGAGGCCGTCACCGTTTTTATCACTCTCACCGGATATTAGGTTTCGATCCAATAATTGATTTGATTTTGTCTGCTTTGAAGCTGAGCTCTCCGGGCCGAGCAGAGAGGATAATGCAGAAAATATTCTGACCTCTAAGAAATCAGTCGTCATCTTGAAAAAGGAGCTGGCGCAGAAAACCGATGCCCTGAATGAAGCGCTGAAGAGGGAGAACGAGCTGAAGGTCAGTTGGTTGTACGCATTCTACTCGGCCCTTAACCAGGACGCAGGGAAACAAGTTTCAGTCATTCACCTGAATCATTTCTCTGTATCCAGATGTCTCTGGCGGAGCTCCAGTCATCGCTATCCGAACTGGAGGGTCGATACGAAGGGCAGGCCGCTAACATCGAGTCCCTGACTTCCACTCTGAAGACCAAGGATGAGATTATTGACGTGAGGGCTCCCCGATTCACGTGATCAAACTCTTATCACTCAGCGAAGACTTGGGATGAGGAGCTTTTATTCTGAATGCAACGAAGTCACGTTGTGTTTATTTGAGCAGGTTCTCCACCAGCGCCTCAGTCAGGGAGGGGACAGTCGGGCCAATCACACCCAGGATCAGGTCATCGGCTGTAGCCTGGAGAGATCGCTCCCAGGCCTCCCTCAAAGAGAGAGAACCATCATCGGTGGAGATAGCCAACAAGAAGTAAACTAAATGCATTACCCACTTTTTAATAACTGAATAAAAGAAAAGAAAACTGCGTGTTTTAAGAACATTTCCCTTTTCGGTTTCCCTCAAGGCTTTGCCCAACCTCGTAGCCGCGCAACAAGAGAAAGACGCTCTGAACAAAGCACTAAGAGCCGAACAGCAGCTCTACTCCAGCCTGGTCAGGACCGTGAAGGAGCAGGACAGGTAGGGTCGTAACGAAGGAATCGTTGCCGTTCGTTGGAAAATGCAAAGCTTATTCTGAGCGGCCCGTTTCCTTTGCAGCGCGCAGCGTCTCCACGCTCTGCAGCTGGAGCTGACGGCGGTGCAGCTGCTCAGGCAGCAGCTCGAGGAGGGCGTCCGAACTAACGGGGAGCTGAGGGACGACCTGGAGAGAGAGCTTCACCGAGCCAAACTCGGAGAAGGTGCGGCGCAAACTCATCGGCTGGCCAATGACGAGGGTAACTGAAAAAAGGCTAATCGGTGGGAAGAGCATGTTTGTCATTTAAGTTTCTAGTTACTAGTTGTAGAAACTGAAGCTCAGGGAGGCATCGGTCCGTAGCTCCTAGAGGGAACATACGAAATCACACTGAGGGACGGGCGGTATGGGCAAAGTATTGTCTCGCAATAGAGGTAATTTCATGCGTCCAAAAATCCTACGCATTATGTTATAGCTAATATTTTCCTGTTAACTCAATAAATGTCCCGTATGAAATAACATGATACGGCAACAATACAATAAGACGGTAGTTATTTGAAAGGGGTAGAAGCAGAATTCTCTTGGTAGGTGCTGGTTTTGATCAATGAAGCAGTTGTGTATTATGATGCCATGATATACTGTATGATTTTATCACAATATAATTCCATTGAATATCCATCATGTTGAATTATCAGACAGTCCTAAACACACCGGACTGCGTTCACTCTAATCATCTCCTGCTGACAGGCTTACACCCCCCTTGCCTCTTCTTTAGCTGTCACTTCATTCAGCATGAACACCTGGTCCTTCCACTCCTCTTCTTTATGTTTACTCTTCTTTTACATCATCACCTCCTCATCTGCATGCTTTGTCCATAAAAGAGTTGCCACCTGTTTTCTCTGTCACTTCTTAAATGTACTCTCTTCACACTGTTCTTTTTATTCAATATATATGTGCGTATATATATATATGTTTATATATATACATATATATCTATATATCTGTGAATAAAGGCTACTATTTGCATCCTGTCTTTCACTTTCAACTCACTGTCTGCTTGTTTTCATTGTCCCATCAAAGCTCTCTGTTGATTGCATCATCTCTCAACACCCCTGTGTTTATTAATTAAACCCTTCCAACCATCTGTCACATCAGTCCGATTGCAATGCAAAAGCATCTCATTATATAACGGAGGTATTAAATGTCGTTCATCTGCTTCAGAGTAACTTCCCTGAAATGGATCCTAATAAGGAATCCGTCACTTGTTATCTAATGACATCGATTTGTCAGTGAGATCAGTGGCAGACTCATTAAACGTGTCACTGCGAGCTCAGGTTGTCGTCTAAACCGAACGACTCGAGCAACGGTTCACGTTCATGTGTCTGCATGTCAAGCCTCTGTGTGAAGAGCGCATGTGTATAAATAGGTCAGCTGTGAATAACAGGCTCGTGGCTTACATTCACGTTGAATACAAGAGAGATGCAGCTGCAGTAATTAGCAATGAATGTTGTATATTCATTATACGGTGTTTTCACACCACATATAGACAAACACATGACATGATTATTATTTATTGCTATTTTTGGTGTGAGCACTTTCTGTGGCAGCACAGTTTGGCTTTTGGTCACATTCCTCCATTTCCCCAAATAAATTGCTTTCCTCAAGTAAGAAGATTCACAGGTTTAGTTTAAACTAAGCAATAACAAAGCTGTACAGTGCAATCGTGCATTCATCGTATTTGCACTATTTTGAAATGTTTCCTTTTTTTTATTTTTATTCGCACCAAAACCTTTTGCATTGGCACGTTAAAATTGCCTTTTGGAGATCAGTTCTTCTCAAACTGCATGTTCTCCTATGTAGCAAACAGTATTTGTATTGTTGTGAAAAACAATGTCACATGAGCTTACACACAGTCAGTAACAACCAAAGGTGCAGCGCAGGGATCCTTGTAAAACAGTGTTCGGTTAGGAGCGGTCTCACAGATCACGCAGAAATGCACTTTCTTGTGTGTGTGTGTGTGTGTGTGTGTGTGTGTGTGACCCTCCGTGTGTGTGTGTGCGCGTTCAGGTATGGACCGGATTGATCCTAAAGAACTGCAGAGGATGAAACATCAGCTGGAAGATGCACAGCGCTGGAACGCCTCTCTGCAAGCTCGCTTAGGAGCCATCCAGAGCCGCGGAGGAGGGGTCGGCGGAGCTAACGACGGTGGTAAGATCACGGAATATATTCTATAACTCTTATTCTCTGAGTATGTGCTTCATGCGAGTGAAATATTTTCCAGGCGACACTCTGAGTTTCATCGGGGATCAGACTTCCTACATGAGCATCTGCGTCGTCGACGGGCAGGACGACGGCTTGGCGCTACTTTCTGCACAGGAGCTCAGGCAGAAAGTGAGGTCTTTTTTTCCACTAAATAAAATGTGTTTCTCTTCTAAATATAACGTTTTGCGAGACCTGTCACCTGAATACACTAAAAAAAACTAGCAAGACCATTACTAAAACCCATTTGGGCCTCAGGTGCAGGAGCTCCAGGATTGCGTCAGCAGGCTGCAGACTGTAAACGGCGAGCTGCAGAACCGTCTGTCGTCGTCGGAGAGGTCCGACGACGACAACGAAGAGAAAGACGCGGCCGGCAGCGGCCCCTCGAAACAGGTTAGACAGAAAATGGAGGCCGTTGTACTCGAAGCCGGGGCGCCAAAGATTATTCCTAAAATGGCATCATCAGTGAATTTACAGTATGCCCGCAAACACTGTGATCACGTCTGAGTCATTGTCTTAACGCTCACCTATATTGGCTCCTTTCTAACCTTTGAACCTGCATCTTAACCTTTGCTCTGTCCACTGCTGGTACTAACGTCTGTCTTTCTTATCTTTAGTAGAAGATCCTCTTTTTCTCCTTCACCTTTCCTAATCTGTCCCTGTGTTTGTTTGTTTGTTTTTTGTTTGTTTGTTTTCTATCCCCGTTTCCCATGAAATGCTCTATCGTTGCCACGCCACATTAGACACGTCATACCATTCTGCTGTTGCTTTTCAGTGTCTTATGGCTTCTGTTCCCACATTAAGTTTTTCTTTTACCGAGTCACGCGTGTCACACTCGCCTCCCATCCCATTACTCGGCAGCAGGAGCAGAGGACACGGGAGACGCAGCCCGTGGCTCACGTCGGCAGGACGCATCACTCTGCTCGGGACAAAGAGAGTCAGACAGACGTCAAACTAGGACAGGTATGAAATAAACCATTTTCCTTAATCGATGAATTGCTTTTGGGAAGTTCCTTTTCGTGGAACTTTATCTAAACGATCCTTCTTCAGGTGTTGTTGGGGGACGTAAGTACGGACAGCGGCCTCGGCCTGATCACAGAGCGCGCTCAGTCTGTCGACGACACCTCGGACTCTGGAGGGAGGGATTCTAGGCCGAGGAACGCGGACGCAGTGGCCCTTATGTCCCTGCTGACTCATTGTGGGTCCACGTCAGTCTTACAGCTTAGGTGGGTCTTTCCTTTTAGCTTTATGTCCCGATACTTTACCTTATTTTCACTCCGAGAACCAATTGTCTGAACAACGGACTGATCAAATTTCCCCTTATCGCAGAGACGAATTGCTCGCACTTGGATCAGAAAATGCGGCGCTGCGAGGTCTCCTGAAAGAACACAAATCGACGGAGCGCAAAGAGAAAGAGAGCACGGACGCCTCGGGCAACAGCAGCGACGGACAGGCCGAGTGGAAGAGGCGGGCGGAAAGCCTGCAGGTCGAGGTCGTCAATCAGTCGCAGGAAAAGGGAGAGAAGGCGGCTACGGAGGCGCCAGACGGGGAGACCAGCGTTCCCAACGAGCTAACGGTGCGCCCACAGACTAAAGGCCAGTCGCACAGCAAGATCCCAAAGCAGCACGTTGCCAGGCACGGGGTAAGTTTTGCATCGAGTGTAAAGAAACTTTCTGCGTCAAGGCAACAGTCGGCGTTTTCATTCCGGGTTCCATTTGTCTCCGTTGTAGGATGGCGCCAAATCTCGCCTCCCGGTGCCTGTGAGGCTGAGGGCGGAGTCTAGCAGCAGCAGCAGCAGCAGCAGCACGCCGTCTGCGAGCTCTGACCACCTCAAAGCCGACGGACTTCAGGACCTTCCTTCGGATGGAGCGTACGGGTCGGACCGGCAACCGCGGGAAGGGTCCGCCGCGTCCCCCCAGCACAGCGCTTCCCCTTTTTCCACCCTCGGCGAGGCGCGAGCCGCCGGCAGGCCGGAGGGGTCGGACGGGAGCTCCGAAGGCAGAACGACGTCGGATCGCGCGCAGGCCGACTGTGCTCTTTTCACTCAGCTGGAGCTTCTCCACCAGGAGTGTCAGGAGAAAGAGCGCTTGATCGATAAGCTGAGCGAGCAGCTGGCCAACCGGGAGGAGCCCCACGCTCAGAACCAGGAGAAGGACCGGCTCATTCGGCAGTACGCGGAGGCCTTGCAGGCCGCAGAGTCCACCATCGCCTACTTGACCGCCTGCAGTCTGGACAGCCAGGGGCGCTTTGGCTCCGGCCCATCCGATTCCGCCCTTCACAGCAGATGCACGGAGCTGCAAAAGGCCCTGCGGGAGAAGGAGGAGCTCAACAACCAGCTTTTAGAGCTTCTGGACACGGCAGAGAAAGCCATCGCCTCCACCGACAACCAAGAAAGGACTCTGGGAATCGGAGACGTACGTTTGAAGATGGAGACGGCCTCGCAGGAGGCGAGCGCTCCCTCTAAACGAGAGAGCCCGAGAGGCGGTTCCGGAAGCACGGAGGACTCTACGCAGGAGGCGCTGCGGCAGCAGAACAGGCTCAACGCAGAGCCGCAAGAGAAACTGAGGGCCGCGGCTCAACGCGGCCACGACGACGACCGGGAGGGTTGGCGTTCGAGGCGGACGCCGGCAGAGTCACCTGACGGCGGAACGGGTCGTTACACGAACCAGGAGATTACCGCGGTTCTGACCAACTGCCTCGGTGCCGCCGAGTCGGCCGTTTCTTCTCTGGCGGCGCACTGCACAAACGCCAGCCGCCGGGCTTCCGATCGATCGTCACAGACCGATCTGGAGTTTCAGATGAGTTTGGATAAGCTTCAGAGAGCCCTGCAAGGAAGGCGGGAGCTGGGAGAAGCCGCCCAATTGGCCGCCGAGCCCGGCGGCAACCCGTCCCCGGACGGAAAGCTTCCCCGAGGGCTCCACGCCGACCTGCGCCGCCTCTACGAGGTCTTCAACGATCACCGCCAGAGGATCTGCGACCTGCAGGCTTCCCTGCGAGAAGACCGGGGCCGCAGGGAGGAGAGCGAGGTCCACCGCACGCCGCAGGACGCCAAGGGTTTACCGCCCGGCGTGCAGGCTGAACTGGAGACGCTGCATAAGGCGCTGAGGGAGAAGAGGAAAGCGTGTAAAAGCCTGGAGGAGAAACTGGCCACGGCTCTGACCTCCCCCGACACCGCGCGCAAAGGTGAGCGCGCACGTTGAGCCGTTTACTCAAGCGTTTCAATAGTTTATGCGATTCTGTGAAAAAGCACGAATGTTTTTTTTTGTTGTTTTTTTTAATCCAAATGGATCATGAACACCATGAAGCAGTGAGACCAAGACACTGTACACCTTAAATGATGTCCTTCTAACCCCAAATATATTGCCCCCAATGCCAGCTCTGGAGCAGGATGACAAAGGCGTGCAGGTGGATTTGCAGGACCTGGGTTACGAAACCAGTGGCAAGAGTGAGAACGATAGGGAAGAGAGCAGTAGCACAGGTAGACTGCTGAGTGGACACTAATGTGGATAGATTCTCTCTATTTGTCTGCATGAGGAGCGAACAGGGGGGGTGGGGGGGGGGCGACGACTGTAACCCACCGTCTCCGATCTCGGGAGGTGTTTCCGTTTGGGTCTCGTAACCACACTGGTTTTAACTTGTACCTCTGCACCGCTCCCTAATGTGAATGGGCTGTCAATGTGTCGCATTGACACATTCTTGCATGTTTCCACCCCGAGGTTACCGACTGTCTTTCGAGCACTCATTAACCTTTCACTTGTAGTCCTCGTCTTACTTCACCGATCGGCTGCGTCTCAAATGATTTGTTTCCTCGCGCGGCTGAATCAACAGTTGTCGTGGTTCTTGTCCTACTGTTCTCTAGCTGATTGGTTCTGTGTACACTGTGTTGCCAGATCTAGAGGTTGCCGCGAACCCTAGCGGCAGCGCCTCTAGCCTGCCTTCCCGACACGAGCAGCCCACCTTCTCCTCTACCGAGAACCTGGACTCCACCTCCAGCACCCCCTACCCGAGTTCCCCAGCGCTCAGCTCAGCCAAGGTACCCGGATAAAGTAAAATATGAGATTAGATTCCAATCTTGGGTCTTTCTTTATCCTACTTTTGGATTCCAGGACTACCAGCTCTCTATTGACGCTCTCTTGTCTGTTTTCAGGTCAGTCTGAAAAGCCTGCAGGCGTACGATGAGTACGGCGTTTCTAAGGACCCCCTGCAGCTTCAGGCGCAGATCCGAGAGCTCAAGGTGCAGCTGGAAAACCAGAGCAAACTCAGCCTCCTGGTCGCCAACGCCTCCGATCCCTCGGCAGCCAAGGATCAAGAAGGGTCACAGCCGGCCGACCGAAGCCGAGACGGGAGCTACAGAAGCGGGCAGCTCGGGGAGAAAAGGGATCGAAGCGGCTCTCTGAACGCGGAACCGGACAGAGAAAGGACACCCAACAGGAGCGCGAGCGAGCAGCAACGGCAGAACCGCAGCCGCTCCACGTCACCCGCCAGGTCAGCCGTCAATGTCGACGCATCCTCAGTGTCACGCCGCTCGTTTTGAATAAACCACGCCGTGACTCCCGCCGTCTCCGCAGACTGGAGTCTTTGGTGCAGTCGCAGGCCCGAGAGCTGTCGCAGCTGAGGCAGCAGACGAAGGAGAGCCGCAGGCTGGGAGCGCTGCAGCGCCGGCAGCTGGACGAGCTGAGAGAGGCCCTGAAGGAGCTGCTGCAGGCCGGCGAGGTCGACCACCACAGGGCCGAGGCGGTCCAAGAGCAGCTGGACAAGAGCCTCAGCATTCTGGACCGGCTCGAAGGACGGCTGGACAGAGGTAGCGGCTGCGAGGACGCGAAATCTGAAACGCACCTAAAAAATTATGAAAATGGGCTTCTTGGTAATTCATCTTAATGGTTCTAAATAGAAGCTGCACTTGAGTCGTGTATCTTTTGTGCAGAAATGTCTCTGTGCTTTGACAAAGACTCGGGGGGACAGGGCCGCAAAAGAGCAGCCACCCGTGTCTGATCTTCACAGACGGCCCTTGACGGCATCTTTTCTCTCTGTGCGCTAGGAGAGCCTTGTGTGGTTAACGAGGACGCGGCCGCCCTGGAACTGTCTCGAAGGTGCGTCTCAAACTCTCACGCTGCACACGCTTACCGTCCGGGTCTTGGTTCATTTGCTCATATTCAATTAGTCACGTTTTATTTGTGGTGAAGAGAAACAAGGTCCTATGATATCGACAATCATCCGGTCCGTCTCAATGTTGGTCTACTGGGAGACTCGTTTTTAGAGGCGTGGTTCGACATTTATGTTGTAGGAATGAAACGAATGAGATGTAGAATGGTCCAAAGGTGTTTTTAATGTTTAATGTTATTTTGACCAGTTTCCTGTGGGCTGTTTTGTTTTTTTTATTTTATTTTGTACGGTCATATTGTCCGTTGAACTTTTGGGGGGGGGGATTTAAGGGCATTTGGCTGCGCGTTTTGTCTCGTGACCCTTTTTGAAAGACCTCCTCCCAGCCGAGTGCCCCATGACCCCAGGCGCCGCGTTGGGAATTGGTTTTGAAAGTCCTGCTGTTGACCTAATTTAGTCATTGACAGCCCAAACATTAAGGTTTCACTGCCCCCTAACTGGGTCATCGAGGTCTGTGAGACAGAAAAGGGGAACACACACACACACATTCACTCGGTGTCAGTGGTCATCCATTCATGTGCGTGGAACCCAGAAAGCTTTCAAAGCTTCGCACGAAACATCAAGATTAACATTTTGGTTTTATTCTGCCGTTGACGGGAAAACAAAAATCGGTGCAATATGAAGCACACGTTTGAGATTAGTAGTAAAACGGTTGCAAAGCAGTTTCATATGTCTTTGTTTATCGGCAACTTTTTAACAGCGCTTTTTGCACCATGTCATTTGGAATCTGTTAATCTGTGTTACTACTGATGTGGAAGTCTCAGGGAGCGTCGGCTGCCCTGCGAGGAGAACATTAGAATCCAGCTGGATTTAGATAATCTGCGTCTGGAGCTGCAGGACGAGAGAGAGCTGCTGCTGCGGCGGCACACGGGCCTCCTGGCCCAGCGCACCGGGGAGCAGCTGCACCTGTGAGAACGCACGAGCTTTGCTGTGAACTCCCTTTGCCCGTTTCCCAGCTGTGTGCTGCAGCTAAAAGCTGCAAGTCCTCTAGGAACCCCCTCAATCTTTTGGTTGCTGTGCGATTTTATCTCCATTGTTATTTAGATGTTTTGCTCTCCCGACGCGCAACAGGGCGATGTGACAAATGCAGCTGTTGCATTTAGGAGACAAAGTGACCGACGTGTTTCCCCTCCTTCTCCCAGGTTGACAAAGGAGCTGCAGGAGAAGAACCGCCTGATCCAGAGTCTGCAGAGCCAGTCGAGAGGCCGAGGCTCCGTCAGCCAACACGGCTCCCACTCTGATGTGTACCACTCGGACGGGACGTCCTCCTCCTGCCACAGCAGCTCGACCGCGCAGAGCGGACGTCGAGCCGAGAGTAAGAACAACGTCACGTCCGCGTGGGCTGCAGATGGACCCGACCGGGCGCGGCGCACTAGGCTGTTGTATTACCACGGTTCGCTCGGTCACATATTTGGGGTATAGCGTCGAGATGACCTCATTTCCCGTCCAGGATGGCACTTATTTTCCACTCGGCTCCACTCTGTCGCAGCGAGGCGTCCCGCGGGACAACGCGCGCCGGCCGAGGGCCGAGCAGGAGTCCGGTTTCAGTCCGCCTCCACCTGAAGCTGCATTATTCAGTACCGCCTATCCGGTTTAATCCTCCACTTGGGTTTCCCAGGGACAAGAGATAGAGAAGGCTGTGACAAGTGAAGCATGTGGATATGCGAGAGGGGGGCCGTGGACCAAAACTCACCATCAATGCCCCCCCCCTATTTAGGTTTCAGTGGTTCATCTTCTGTAGTATTATAATTTATGGATTTAATAACGGAGTGATCCATCCACCTATTCTATCCTGATATCTATTGTTGTATATCTCTTGTTTAGGCCAGCGAGGCCTTTCCGATTGGACCGGAGCAGACGTCCCTCCCGGGGGAGGAGCCCACGGCGAAGGCGCGTCCGCTCACCGGGACGCCGTCGGCCGCCTGCGGGTCCTGCGCAGGGAAAACGGGCGGCTGCAGGATCAGCTGAGGGGCAGCGAGGAGCTAAACACCAGCCTGCGAAGCGAACTGGATCTGCACCGTTCCATCATGGCCCAGACCAGCCCCCGCCATCAGGAACGGGCCGCGGACCGGGACGCGTCGGCGCCACGGACCCGCAGACGGGAAGGAGACGTCGGCTCGCACAGGAATCGCTCCGATTCCGACGCAGGTAAGACGCGCGGCGAAGGTGGAGTCCGAAGTTATTTGAAGAGAAATTGTGGTTTGTGCTTTAAATCGTCACGGTGTAAAGGCATATGTTGAATTTATTTAAGGTACAGGGTTTCAATCAATCAAAACACGTGAAAACAGTAGAATTATGTATTTTGGGGCTTGAGAGGAGGTTCTTAAATCCAAATGACGTCGCAGTGATGTCTTTGGCTGAAGTCTTACAAACTTGTGGCGTTGCATTATGGGAAATGTAGGTTCCGATGGATTCATATTCTGTCGTGCAGTTTAGCATCATGCGCGTGTGTCCCTCAGACTCGCTGGCAGAACATCTGCAGGAGATCCGCGCGCTGCGACAGCGCCTGGAGGAGAGCATCGACACCAACGACCGTCTCAGGGAGCAGCTGGAGAAGAGACTGGCAGAGGTGGAGAAAGATCCAGGTACGCGCCCCAAATCGCGTCTCTGCGTCAACGGGGTCTTTAGGGTCGGACTGCCGTTAGTTTGCTTGTGACTGTGTGTGTTTGTGTCTGCGCTCGCGTTCAGCAGCCACCAACATCTTCATCCACGGCAACGAGGAGCAGGGTCAACTGGCCAACGAGGTGTGTCTCCTCTGGGGACAAAACAAAGTCCTCAACGAGCAGCTCAGCCTGGTGTCGGAAGGTAAAAACACAATCATTTTCCTGGCTCTCGCCTGATAGTCGGTCTTTGACAAAAGAAACATGGTTTCAAAGACTTTAAAAGGCTTTTGTTTATCCGCAGACAAGCAGAAGGAGCGCGAGAAGCTCCGGGAGACTCTGGCCAGGAGGACGGCCAAACTGGAGCAGAGCAGGAGGGAGCGTGCAGCCCTGATGCAAGAAAACAACCAACTGCGGGAGAGGCTGCAGCACAGCAGCCAAGAGAACTCCCAGCTGCAGGAGTCTGTGCACAGGTACACACATACTATCCTTACGCCTCTGCATCCTTTGTACGCTCGTCGTCGCACACATGTGACCTCGGGCCGTGGCGCTCACCGAGACGGACACCCGAAACCCCGGAGTGTAGTCGGCCGTCGGATCTCTTCTCCTCTCCCCGTCCGTGCCTCTGACTCTTTGGTTCTGCAGAATTGCACGCTATATTTAAGAGGCCCCTTGTTTGTTTTAGGAAGCAAAGAAATACTTCTGCTGCTGAAACCTATTTGAGTTGTTTTCTGAGGGCCCTGCTTATCGATGGGAGTGGACCATCCTCTCTATTCCCTCCTAGCAGATGGATGTAAATCCTTCGGTGTGCTTGCAGGTTGCAGCGTGAGGCGAGGCTTCAGGCGCAGCAGCTGTCCGACTCCCAGCATCTTCTGCAGTCGCTGCGGGTGGAGCTGCAGGTTTATGAAAAGACGAAGACCGAAGCTCACAAACAAAAGGGTACTTTGTTTTCAACGAGCCCGTTGATGCATTATGCAGAGTGACTAAACAACGTTTACAAAATGAAACCTGTGTCGGCCTTTCTGGCCAGAATGATCATTTTCGTCAAGTTGTATTGGACTACAACTAAAAATATATTTACATCAAGTTTTGGTGTTCTGACATGAGTGACAGATGCTAATTTCTTGTTAGAAAAGATTCTTATCACAGAGATAATAATCCACATTTAAATACGGTGAAAAAGAGTGTAGAAATGAAGGTACCATTAATATATCTGTACACGATGAATGCTGCACGCTGTTCTGATCAGAGTCCAGCGAGGCGGCCCGGGAGCTCGCCGCCGGCCCCGCGGACCTGAGCGAGCTGCTGTCGGAGATCCGACACCTGAGGCTGCAGCTGGAGAGGAGCATCCAGACCAACACGGCGCTGCGACAGAGGCTGGAGGAGCAGCTGCTCAGAGGACCCAACCGCTCTGAGACCATCAACATCAACTACCTGCTGTCCTCTCCAGGTGAACAAGAGGCGCCGTGTCACAAAGACGCACGTATACGCGCGCGCGCACACACACACACACGCACTCTGCCAGCTTACAGCGGTTTGCTTTGACCTTCGTTTTAGAAGAAGGAGGCCGGTCACCGGGCGGCGAAGGCTGCGATCTGCTGCGTCACTCGTTCCAGAGTCACAGCGAACGTGCCGGCGTTTTCCCCCGGTAAGAAAAGCACCACCGAGATTGACCATTGTGTCGGTAAATACGACGACCTACCTTTTGTGAGTGTTGAATGACGCTACGTCTTTTCTCCTCAGAGGAGGCCGGCGGCTCGTTCAGCAGCAGCTCCGGAGAAAGCGCTCCCCGCCGCCTGGTGCCGGGTCACCGGATGTGGGCCAATCGCAACGGGCGGCACATCTTGGGTCTGATCGAGGACTACAGCGCCCTCCGCAAGCAGATCTCAGAGGGCCGCAAGCTGTCGCGCCGCATGGACACGCAGCTGCAGGAGAGTCTGCGCGCACTCACACAGCAGCCCTCCGACAACGAGGTACCGAGCGGCGCTGCCGTGTTTGTAAAAACGATACGCAAGTCTTTATTGCCGATGCCATTATTTGTCCGTCTTCACAGGTGAGCGAACAGCAGCATCTAAAGAGCCTCTCGGGCAGCGTGAGCAGCATGCAGCACGTTCTGGAAGAGGCCGGTCGGTTGCTCAAACTGGTTTGGAGAGTGTCTCTGCCAGCTGGTCACACGGCAGGGGGCGCCGCAAACAACCAGCAGGTACCCAGAGGCACGCGTACTACACATCTACCACAGCTAATCATGCGCCTACGAAACCCAGTCTCACATCCTCTTATCCTCCAAATCAGGATGAGCAGCTTAAAAATGAGATCGCCAGACTGAAGAGCAGGCTGTCGCAGCAGGAGAGGATGCTGAGCGGAGCCGTCAAACGGCTGCGGACAACCAACCAGCTCAAGGAGGGAATGGAGAGAGTCATCATCGACCAGCGTAAGGGCGTCTTGCGAACAACTTGTCAGCGTTTAGTCAAGGCAAAGCAGCCTGAATAGGTGTGTCTGTAGTTTGCGGCGGGAGATGTGGAGGCTCTCTGCAGTTGTGATGTCACCAGAGAGGTCGTGCGACCATTTTGGAGCGAGGGCAGCAGAGAATTGTGATGGTGTCGCTCTCGGCGAGGGAGGAACAAGCAGTTTAGCAAACGCAGAGCGGAGCGTGGAAACGTTTGTAACTGGATGCGGGCAGCTACAGGCAGCCAGCGAAGAGCTCGGAGGAATGTGGGTGAATGCAGGAAGGCCGAAGACCAGGCGAGCTGCTGCCGTGTGGATGAGCTGCCAGGAGAGAGCAGGCGAAGCAGTACCTGCGCCGCCTTGCGAGCGAGGAGGGGGCGGCCTGCCCGGCAAGCGGCAGCCCCGGGCAGCCTCCCGGGGGAGACTCCTTGTCTTTGTTCTGCTCGTCTTTGGGAGGCGAGTCTGCGCTAACGCTGAAGCTAACGCTTCAACACGGCCGCCGGTTAAGTAGGCTGCACCCTCGTCGGCACAGGCCGGCTGCGCTGGCCACTCCCCCGTCGTTAGGCCGTTGACGGCTCTCAGCAGAAACCACTCAACAATTCGCTGTGTTGTTTGGGCAAACGCAATGTTTCAGGATTCAAGTCTGCTCGGCTTTTGAGAGAAAGCCTGAACACATTTGGATCACGTCTAACCTACCTGAGACAGGAGGGTAAAGTAGTCCTCTATTTCATGCCGCATAATCTAAGCCAAACTAGGTCACGACGACAAAGTCAGCGCAATACCTTAGTTACTTTGTTTTATGTATTGTGACTTAATAGGACAATCACCTGATTGCTGTCTTTGCTACCTTTCCTCCCTCTAGTGTATCTCACCCACGGAGTGTTGAAGAAAGCCCGGGGGAATTTAGAGGTGAGTCTACCAATAAACACACGCCCCGGTAATTTGATCGGCCGTAGTGGTGACTTGTCCTTCTGTCAATCGCTCATCTTTTCCTTCTCGCCCTGTGTGACGTCACGATAGACAAATTACTGCAGCCTCTTTGGCCTCAGAGGCCCGTCTGAAGGACCAGACGAAGGTCAGTGTGCGCGAGGTGCAAGCTTCCAGAGTGACCCGTTGCATGACAGTCTCCATTTGCTTTTATCCATCGCATGACGTAGAGGCCATGTGCAGATTTTCCAGTTGAGCCTAGCATTGTGCAAAGCACACAATGATTGGGTTAGTCACTCCAAGTAACATTTATCAGGAAGCGACATCCTGGCCCCTGTGACAGTTATTCTCGTTGGATGTGGTCGTGATTCATTATAACTGCAGCAGTTAATTGATTTTAAAATCTTTCAAAAAAATCAATTGACGAAACGTTACACTAATATACACGTTGCTTTTAGACATTATTCGCATTAGAATAAATGCCAGTTGATCATTGAGTGAAACGTTTCCGAAAAAGCGGGAATCTGGGAGAATAAATGCTTCATCTCTAATGAGAGAGGGTCCCTTTCTTACTGCGTATTTGAACACATCAGGAGGTGACGTCATCCTGTCCTCGATTTCAAAATAAATCCCCATAAACTCCGAGTGACTGTGTGTGCGTGTGTGGGAAAATCTGCCTTCATGGCCTTTTTGTACATCATACATTTAAAGGAATAGTTCCACATTTAGGAAACTTTCTTGCCAAAAGTTGTGCGCGTATCAGCACGAAAGCATTTTCAAACTATTTCTGTCAAACAACTTGTCAGATGCAAAAGCACATGTAGACATGCATTCAGCCACTCACGTAAACGTTGCTACACTACTTCTGTTTTGTTTTCAGGAGGTCCCACTCAATGGCCAGTAGGGGGCGCCGCAGCAGTCAGACACTCTGAGGACAACAGATGGGACGCCTCTCTGCGCTGCAGCTACTAAACCTGCTGTCTCGATGCCACGCGCTGCGTTTATAACAATATAGCCGATTGCTCCTGTCCTGCTGTGAAGACGCCACCTTACTCTCCTACAAGCCTTTCGTACTAAAACACCTGCATTTATTTTAGGTACTGGAATTGTAAACTTTTTTTTAAGAAAATGCCTTTGTAAATAGGGATTACTGCGATATCAATGTTCCTTTTTGTTTTTTATACTGTGCACAGAAGAACATGACAATGTTTAACTTTTAAATTGTTTCCATCAGTTTGTGTATTGAATGGTTCAGTGAATCATGTGCAAATGCAGTAAAGAAAATAATGTCACGATGGAACCCAATTGTAATAAGTGCCTTTTCTTGGCGTTTACATAGATTCTAAATTACTAAAGTTGTGGGGGATGGTTTGCTCTAAAGGTCACTTTCCTACTAAAAATAGATATCTGAATCAAACTCATTCAGTTTGACTGAACGACTGATCCCAATACACGCGCCGCTTCCTGTAGAAAAGGTCTTTTGCCTCTGCATTGATAATAAGACAAGACACTAGCTTTTATCTTTCCTTCAGTTAATGTATTGGGACAATTTCATGTTCACTGAATTATTAAATGTAGCCAAGAAACAAACAATGTTTGCAGCCTAATTGTGGTACAAAAGTCCCTTTTATTAGCATATACATTTGCTTCTTAGTTGCCGCTTCAAAATGTGTACGTGGTTAAGCACAGATAAATCCAGAAGAGGATTAGAAAAAGGAGAATGGAGCTTCACAGAACAATGACAAAATGATATTCAAAGGCCTAATCTTTTTAAGTAGCACTTGAAACACGTCCGGTTGTTACGTCTCACCAAAGCGACCTATAAAACTAGGCCTCGCAAAGATAAAACCAGTCAGTGACTGATGTTCTAGTAGCACCGCGGCCTCTTCATAATACAGGTTGGTCTTTACTTTAAGAGGCCAATGAGGGTTGTGGCAACAGCACTTTGATGATCCTCGTCACACGTTAACTACTGCAGAGACTGTTCGTATAAATCCTCTGACACACCGACTGAGTTTTTTTTGGGGAGGGGGGGGGGGCGGACCTGGTGTCGGGAGATCTGCGTTCATCTCTGCACGAGTCTCACGAAGGCCTGAACGAGCTGGATGAGCGGCTCCTGGCCCTCGTGGCTGCCCTTGGAGCCCGGCGTGGGGGGCTTGGGTTGGGAGGAGGGGAGGACGCCGCTGGCGGGAGACGACGGAGAGCCGCGGCGGAAGTGCCGGAAAAGGCTCGAGAGTAAAGTGCTCTGGTGGTGGAACCAAAAAGAGAAAGAAATGGCAGCAGGTTCAGTCGAGTTCGTTATTGTGTTTTTTTTCCTTTTGGTTGTCAACAAAAACAAAATCTCACCAGTTCCGAGCTGAGCTCCTGTTTGAGTCTCTGTTGGTCCCGGGGGAGGACGGAGGGGTCTTTGAGACATCGAACAGCCTGAGAGATCAGCACGTAGAAGCAGTTTTCCATGGTGAACATCAGCAATGACCTGAAGGGCGAAAAAGACTTCGTGTTGACACGCGATGGTCGTTTCCCTGCTTACACTCCCGATGCACGCTAACATTAGCCCTAGCAGGACCTTCATTTTCGTTGGAAGGAGATCAAAAGACGCAATTATTTCTCCTACAATGAAATGAGCAATGGAAAAATGGACTCACTTCAGAGCCTGGATCTCCTCTGATGAGGCCAGTGACGCTATGCTCACGGAAACAGGCTCTTTCTTCTTCTCCATCTATGAAGAAAAACCCCCCCCAATGAGAGATCTGCTGTAGAGCGACCGCTACGGGGCTACGACCGCGGCATTGAGCGCGTACCTCGCCCAGCATGCTCAGCGCCACGTTGACGGTGGCCAGCAGGGTCCCAAAGGAAGGAGCCACGTCGGGGTCAAACGCCGGCGTGGTGAAGCTGAGCACAAACAAGTTCCGATACTCTGCCAAGTCCATACTCTGTGACGCACGGGGGGGAGGGGGGGGCGGGAACACAAGTCAGCACCAGATGTGAACACAGAAAGACGCCACAACTGGAGGGAAACGTTTTGCCCACCTGGTCCAGCAGGATCTGGCAGCAGTCCGGAGTGAAGCGCTGCAGAGTCGCCAGGGTCTTGCTGAGAATCTTCACCAGGCTGCACTGCACCGCCAGCAAGGCCTTCTGCTCGGCCTCCTCCCTCTCGCCTCCGCCCGCCGCTTCTTCTTCTTTGGACGGGGTCTGGGGTGCTCGCTGCGTCCTGGGGAGGCGAACGGGAGGCAGCGCTTCTCCGTTTTTAGCCTAAAAAAAAAGCAAACGACGCCTGAATAAATAAACGCGGCCGTTTGTCCCGGTTACAATGCTGCGGGGCTTGTGATTATCGAATCGTACGGAGGGTGGAAAGAATGGCCGCTTTCTGACCTGGAGGTAGTGATGCAGCATCTTCTTGCTGTGGAGCAGATACGTGCAGGTCTGACACAGATAACACAGGTTCACCTGCAGGGAGGAGAAACGGGAAGATGCATTCTGAAGCGTCGCCGGATTGCGGCGCCGGCGAGGCCGACGAGCGGCTCTCCCCCTCTGGACTCACCTGAACGTCTCGGAGCAGTTCGGGCAGGTGGAACTGCCACTCCTTACAGAAGCCGGAGAGCTGCAGCAGGAAACCGACCGTGTGATCGGCCTCGTCCAGGCAGGCGAGGCTCTGCGCCGTCCGCACCGCATTCAGACACTGAGAAAGAACGTAGCGCAATGTAGCTTTGTTTATTACACGTACAGTACGACGCCAACAATTGCAATGATAAAATCAGTGTTTAAGATTTATTTTCCAGCCGTCGGGGTTAGTTTGGACTACCGCAGACCTGTAGAATGCGTTCTTGATGGACTCCGACAAAGTCCAGGGCGTCGTCGATGAAGTTGTAGCGCAGCGTCTTGAGCAAACTCTCCATCAGAGACATGCAGAGGCGGTACACCCCCGGCCAGCAGGCCGAGTCCTGGGACTTCCGGGCGAAACTCTGCTCAGAGAGGAGGAGGACGGGTTGTGTGATGTTAGCAAAAAAACAAAAAAAAAAAGGGGTTCCTATGCCCTGTTCACATTACCTGCGACGCTCCGTTTGAAGTAACCTCGTAGACGCTCAGCAGAGGGAGGCAGATGGTCTGGATGACTCCAGCTCCGGCAACAGCAGACGCCCCCTGGAGGACAAGAGAAGACACCCTCGACATTTCACACCTTAAAACCGATGGCTTAAAGAACATTAAAAAGGATGAATCGAGTTCTTGTTTGCGGAGCCGCAGCCTGACATGGGACTTTTCACTGAATTAATTGGCAAGAAAGAAATGATACAACGTATTGTGTGCGTGTTTACCTGAGGAGTGCGGGCCAGTGTGAGCAGCAGGTGAAGAGCGGCCTCGGTGAAGTACAGGTTGTGTTTGGATCGCAGGCTGAGTTCCACGGCGCTGAGCACCGAGGGCAGGACCGGAACCTTCCTCATCACCGAGACCCAGTGCTCGCCGTCCTCGTCGGTGCGACACAGCTCCTTCGCCAGGTGCAGCGCCAGCACGCACACCTGGTATTAAAAAAAAGAAAAGGGAGGAATTTTATGAAAAAATTAAAATAAATGGTCCTTACTAATGACGTGATAGCAAAAGACTATTTAAAGCCTTTCTCCTGCAGGCTAAATGCCGATTGGTCGGCTCTGATAGAAGGCCTAAGCTCACCCCGTCTCTCCGGTCCTTCTGCGGGCCGCGGAAAGACTCCGTCTCCATGCTGTCCTCGTCCTCCGCCCGCTCGCCCGTCTGGCTCGCGTGACGGGTGTTGTCGATGAGCGCCAGGGCCTCGTCTTTCGCCGTCTCGCACACAGACAGCAGCAGCTGGGGCAGCTGGGAAATATCTCCGCCTTGTTGACAAATGACAAATGTTGGGACCCCAGAACACGGGCGCGCTCAAACGTGATCCCAGAGGACACGCTCTTACCGTTGAGTCCCTGAATCTGCAGCACAGAAATGAGCGCACAGAAGATCTTGGCTTTGGTTCTCTCCATCATCTGCTGGTCGGCTTGCAGGACGCTCTCCAGGATCAGGGAGAGAGGAGACAGGATGTCGGGAGCGGTCGCCACCACGCTGCACCCACACAAACAATTTTCAGAGGAAGAAATTTATAGGAAATACAAAACAAATGTCTTCTTCAAAACCGTGAATGCACACCTTCTCCACTGCTTGAGGAGGATGAGGAGCAGCGTCGCCATCATGGATCCAAGACGAAGACAGGACGCGGACATGGGTGTGGTCAGCTGAAAGAGGCGCCGAGAGTCAGCGAGTCAAAAAGGGGAAAAGTGGTCAAATGAGACGTGAAAGGAAACGGTGACTTACAGCGGCTTTGGCTCCATCCAGGACGTCCGTGAAGAGCTTCAGTTTGGTCGAGTCGTCCGTCAGCTGCATCACGTCGGACTGGAAACGTAAAAAAAAAAAAACACACAGCGTCGCATTTTCACGTGGTCTAAATAAACGCATAAATAATAAACAAAGCATTGGCTGGAAATGCTAAATAATTAGACGAGACCAAAAGCATCCTCACATCTTCGCCTCAAATAGGAGATTTGATTCAAACAAAAACCGACTGCTATTTAACGTATCATGTTGTGGGCTTCGAAAGATGCTGGTTGGATACGTGCGACGTACGTGGGTCGTGGAAAGAATCAGCAGCATCCGCCAGGCAGAGATCAGCATCTGGGTCTCGGGGAAGGAAGAGATGCCTTCCTCCTCCATCTCGGCTACGTGGCACACCAGAGACTTGACGTATTGGGACCAGTACTCGTATCGTCGTGCGTTGGAAAACTTCTGAAGCCCGTCCTTCAGAGACTGCCCCAAAGAACCGCTGTCGACGACGCGGAAAGAAACGGCATCGGTTACGGGAGATGTGAGCTGCGTGAAGTGGCAAACGGGGGATGCCGGAATTTACCTGACCACGTAGTAGATCTCCAGGCCAATGATTTTCATGACAAACGCACACGTCTCCAGAACGCAGGGCTGAAAGTCAAAACACAACTCATTAAGCCGCGGCGTCGCGATTACGGCGGCGGGGGAACGAGCAAAGTACCTCGTTGGTGTCCGAGGGCGGAGTCAGCGTCCCAAAGAGAGGCGTCGTCAGGTTCTCCCAGAACCTTTCTCTGTGAGGAAAAGCAAAGATGCATCTTCATCGAACTCCGTTACTTCAGGCGTTTCCGTGGGGCGCAGCGGGTCATTTTGTGCTCACTTGGTACGCAGGACAGAGATGGCGCTGTCTCTGCGGTCCTGCCAGAGGGCCAGGAGGAAGGCCAGGGCCGCTCGGTGGAGCAGCGGGGGGCACCAATACTTCCCCTGCTGCTTGGAGTCTATCAGCTCCAACACCACGTGGAGGCAGCTCCACTCGCCCGGCAGAAACTCCTGCGGAGGCAAAAAAAAGACGTTTCTCTCCGTTCCGCACGCGGCGGCGCCGCCGAAGAGAAACAAACGAAACCGACGCCGTTCTCACCTTCGACCCCTCCTTTCCGTCTTTGACTTCCAGGTTGAGGAAAAGCTCGATGAGGCCGGGCTGGGTTTCCACGGCGACGGTGAGGAACTCCAGGATCATGACCTTGATCCTCATGTCCTCGGTCTTGCTCTGCAGCCGGGTGAGGAACGCGTCCCTGATGGGCGCCGCGTCGCTGCCGAGGCAAGCGTAGACCGACATGGGAGCCACCTGCGAGAGGGCGGGCGGACGGACGGAACGCGTCAAACGTCCGCGCGGCGTCGTGAACGTTTGCGGTCAATGCGCTTGGGCGGCCCTTACCGTGGCGAGTCTTTTAAGCAGCTGGATTGCCAAGCGAGGCAGCGCCGGGTCGTGTTTGTGGTAGATGTACTTGGCCAGGACCACTATGAGGTTGTTGCCGTGGCCCCCGTGCTGCGTCAGCGCCTGCTCCAGGGGGGACGCCGCGTCGGAGGGCGGCTTCAGGCGGATGACGTTGTTGGTGACGGAGAACGCCAGTTTGACGGTCTGGATCAGGATCTGACCGGGACCCTCGGAGCCGCAGCTGAGGAGCAAAAAGAAAGAGTGACGATCGAGAGTTCCGGAAGTGACGGCAAAATGAGCCCGTCGACGCGCGGGAGGCTTGTCGTCTTTTCACCTGCTGGGCTGCACGGCCAGGACCACGTCTATGGTGTCCACACCGACTCCCATGATGTTCACCACCGCCTGTCCGGCCTCAGTGTTTGCCAGGCTGTAGATGCACAGAGACTGCAGGGTGGGAGTGCTGCAGCAACGGAGGAAGGGGAGGAGGGTTTCATCAACAACTAAATCATAGTGAAAATGTGCGGGTAACAATCCCCCTAAGGGTCTTCTCTTTACCTGCCCTGGTCCTCCCCCTCTGGACTCAGATTGAGAATAGCGTGAATCAGCTCCAAAATAAGACAACCTGCAGCGCCGTGGAACAAGAGGCGTTTTATTTTACGGCCCGGAGGAAGGAAACCTGCCTCCGCCGCGTCCGTGCGCACTCACCGATCCGCTCTCTGACTCCGTAGGCGTTGTAACGCCACTTGTGATACGTGGGCAGCATTTCCTTCAGCACCAGCAGCACGCAAGGGATCAGACCTTTGTTCTGAGTGCTGCCGAGCTGACCCTGAGAGGAGAGAGATGCGCATTTAAATTGCATTACTCGGCTGCTCAATGACCGCATATCAAGTTGAACACGGTTACCTTGACCAGGGTTGTGACGAGGCGGAGGAAGGCGATGGTCACGGCGTACTCCCCCCTGGGCTGCTCGATCTGGACCAGCAGGGTGCCGTAGTTACCCGCCTTCATCCCTTCAGCGCTACAAAACAAAAAAAAACGTCTCGTTCAATATTTTTTACTCGTCCCAACGAGGACAATATAAATACTCCGGGCAAATTAAGAAGCACACAGTACCTGACACACTGAGGCATGCTGGTCAACGGGTTGGAGGCGAAAGGGAGGAAACCTGTGTGGTGCAGACTGGACCACACCTGGACCAAAATGCACAATTGAGTGACTTTAAATCCTTAATGTTACCCCCTGTTCACGACGCAAGCGCACGCCCACCTTCCCGGGCATCCGTGCAGCCAGTACAGAAAGGCAGTTCACGCAGGAGGCGATCACGTCCACCGGAGGGTTGATGACCGACGTTAACCTGACGGACGTTAAACGCGCAGAATAAGTCTCGTTTCAGATAGAAAGAACAAAATCGCGATCTGCGTCGCCGTGACGGCGAGCGTACCTCTGCAGCAACATGTAGATGCGTGAGGTGAGCGGCAGCAGACAATCCGACACGGTCCAGTCCGTGCTTATGATCTTGTGGACGAGATCCAAAATGGGCTTCACGCGTGCGCAGTGAGCTATAACGTCTGGCACAAGAAAAGGCAGAGAGAGACGCGCACACTTACACAAATGTGATCAACTGACATGATAAGTTAATGTGACGGAAGCCCAATACATTAATTTCACGGTAAAATGGCGGAAGCAGAATGAGCCGCGTTTGCGTTGAAATACCTGTTGGCGGGATGAATCGTGCCTTTATTTGTCGGCGACAATAAAAACAAACGGGTGTGTTTTTACCTGCGGTCGATACGACGTGCAGCAGCATCTCCACCTCGCAGGTGAAGAGAGTCCAGGAGCTGTACGAGTGCTCCCAGCGGACCACGTAGCCCTGGTCGCCTCCGATCATCACCTGGCCCAGCACTCCCTGAGGCATCCAGAGGTTAGTCTGCCCCGAGCCTGAGGTCACAGGGGAGGTAACGTCACGCCGCGCGCACACTGAATCTTAAACCTTTTGACAATGAGGCGTATGAATTGACAGGTCGAAGGACCCGGCGAGGTCGCGTACCGAGCGGGTAGAGGAGTTTAGGAGTCTGTCTCCTCCACAGCGTCTCGTCGTCCCGGGAGACGACGTCGTTGGGCTTGTGCTTGTAAACTTGCGTGAAGAAGGACATCTTGTCCAGAAAGTTGTACACCTGTCACATTAAGGGAAAAAATATATATATATATATATATACACATTTGTTAAATAAGTTACACGAGGAGACAGTTAAGAGAGCGGATCTCTTTGTAGAACGTGTGAAATCTACCTTTGTAACAGTGGACTTGTTTGAGAGGAGCGCAGTGAGGAGCTGCAGCAACGGTCCGATCTTATGGGGGAACATCCCGACTGCGCTGTCCAGGATCATTCCCAATCCCATGTTTGGTTTCTGGTTTCAAAATCAGACAAACGGAAAATGTCGTCAGCTCTTTTTGGATTTTATACGTCGTCATCCCTAAACAACCTTCTTCCTTTCGTATCTTTTTCCTCACCATTTCCCAAAAGACTTCAGCCAGACTGGGAGCGGAAAGGACCTCGCAGGCGGCGTCGATGAGGTGCGAGCACTGCGTCGCCACACCCTCCGTCTGTCGCGTCAGTCACATCGCGCGAGTTACAAACCGCAATGCGAGCGAGAACTTTTAACGTGTCGACTGTTAAATTTGGACGCGTACCTGCAGGCTTTCCTCCTCGAAAGAAGTGATCACAAAGGAGAGGAGACCGTAGATGCACATCTTCGCTGTGCTCGCTGTGCACTGGAGAGAAAAACAAAAAGTGTTGACATACTCTAGTGTTATGTTGATGTTGGTACGCAACTGTACATGTAACTTTGTAATTATGGGTTGAGTATTTTAACAGGAAGTAGTTTTCAGAAAGTCACACAAACAACCAGTAGCAACGTAGATCTTCTCTTCTTCACTGTCTGACTGCAGACATATTGACCGCAGCGTGAAGGTTATAATTATAAAGCCCGAAGGCCGACTTGGCTCAGACCAAATATAAAAACTAACCGCCGCGTTTGCAGACTGCCGGGTCGTTTTCATTCTGACCGTCTCATTACAGACGGATTTAGGTCCGGGGACACGTGTGATTACCAGAAGATCTTTGTCGTGAAGTTCTAGATATATTTTTAACCAAATGTTCATTTATGTTCTCTTTACATTATTCCCCGAGGCTCCGAGGCCTCTCAGCATGGTTGAAATGTACTCGAAAACCCCCAGCTGCAGGGCGGTGTTGCCGATCCTCCGGATCACGGGGCTGGACTCGTCCGGTCGCAGAGTGTGTCTCAGCAGCACCCAGGCCAGCAGCACCGGCCCGTGATGAGGGATGTCGCCGAACGTCAACAGCAGCTGATCCATCTCCTGGAAGAGACGGGAGGGAACGAGCGGGTTTACGCGGCCGCGCGGTTTATTCTGCGCGCCTCGCGGAGCGCGTCCCGCGTGTCGGCAGAGGGTGAGGACGGACCTTGATCACGTCAGGAGCGTTGGAGAACTGATGCTGCTCCGTGCAGTCTTCCAGGGCACACTTGTGCAGGAAGTCTATGTCCATTCCCTCAACCAGGATAAGAGCGCTCAAATACCTGCAGGCCGAGGAAACGCACGACACGTGCGGAAATCAATACAAAGCAACGGACGAGATACGTCGGGCGATTAATGCTTATTGCATGTGGATTGACTGGAAGAAATCATTCTAATACAGAAGTGCTGATTGTACCACACATTAAATATCTTGGTTCTAAATTTTCAGGACATTCACGGAATCTCTTCGGTGAATGGTGTTAATTTTTTTAAATATAATAGATCTGTTGCAGAGCATTTGGTTAGCATCCACTAGCTGCTAACGTGAACCGCACGTCCACAAAGAGGAACTCCTACCCAATGCGGTCCACCAGCACGTCCATGCTCTTGTCTACTAGGTGTCTGTTGGTCTGCCGTAACCCGAAGCCTTCTTCTTTGAACATTTTGGTGAAGCTCAGCAGGTCGGACGGGCTCATCTCAAAGTAGGCGTAATACAGGAAGATGATCTCCAGCAGCAAAGACTGTTCCCTGAGACACTGCAGGAACCATAGTGACACCTGCCTCTCCGTCTTAAAATAGAAGGGGAAAAAAGTAGTTTGCGACCTTGGATGGATAAATGCCCCTTTCTGAGCAACGGGTTACAATACGCAGCGTTATGGTATTGACCACATGAGCCATATTATTACCATGAGATTTCCGTGAGTTTCCCATGTTGGTGCTTCTGCTTTGAAGAGGTTTTCAAACTGCGACTGGTACTTGCTCACCAGGTCCTTCTCCAGTTTATTGACACAGTTGCTGTACTCGGTCTGGACGTACACATACGGTGTCGTTATATAGAAGCAACAAACAAATACACACATTCTCAGTGGAGAAATGTGACCCGACACCAGCTGCCTCTCACCCTGTAGGGGTGTCGCTCATCCTGGAAGTATGTCAGAAGGAGCAGGACGCATCTGAGCAGACACATGCGCTCCTCGTAGTAATAGTCAGCTACCTGTGAATGAAAACGCAACAGGTATAACTCTCACGCCGAATCCTTTGGAACTATACATCGGGTGTAAATGGCCGCAGATCTCGACACCGACCTTCAGTAGCAGCGCCTGGCTTTGTCGCTCATCCTTGAGCACAACCTGTACGGGAGACTCTGTTAGCCAGCATCGTAGAGGTAAAAAGTCAAATCTTGTAACCGTCTGGTGTTCTTCATTAACATGGTGACGATAATACATTGCATCAGTGACAGACTGATATTACATCTTTCCTGCAATAACGACGTCTGCTTATTTTGTTTGTGTGCAAAGATTTCAGATGGGACACAAATGTCAAACAACAAAAAATAAGACACCTTCAAGGAATCGCGTGTTCCTCTGTAGTCCTCCTGAAGGTAACACTGTAACAGCTGCACGCTCTGCTGTTCATCAAGACACTGTATCAAAATAATAATATCATCAGTTTACCATCAAATGCAACCCCAACGAAAGTGAATCTGAAACAGGCATTTCAATTCTCACCAACAGTTTGCTGATCCGTAGACCAAAATCCTTCAATGGTTGTGCAACAGCTTTGTTCTCCTTCACTTTCCCAGCAGAGGAAGAGCTACAACGAATAAAGCAGACAATAACCATTTGTGTCGACGTGATTTGTGGATTTGATATAAGGATAAAATAACAAACGTACCTGGGTGGCTTATAGTAATTGAGTCCTTGATGAAGTCGGTCCCAGTGTCTGTCGAGCTCTGCCTCTATTTGAGCCTATTCGCGTCAAACATGTCACAAAATCCTTCATCACAATTTATTATATAAGAAAAAGTAAATATATTTAAATCGATCATAAACTAACTCAAGCAAATATGCTACATAAGGACGTGTAGACATACCTGCTCTCGCAACGCAGATCTTCCCAGCAATATGGTCCATAGTTCTCGACTGCTCCTAAAAGAATAATGGTATGTTTTAGCAGATGCATTCGCGAGTATTATGAGGGAGAACTACTATCAGTTCATTTGCATAAGTAAGTAAAAGTCTATCTAATGGAAAGATTAGAAGTGGGCAATAGTTAGTTCACTGCCTAAGGGACCGAATATTAAAATAATAGATTTATTTCCACATACTCGCTGAGAAACAGTGTGGAGGTCTATACATTTAATAGGAATATAGCGTGTTACTGTGACGTTTGGTACGAAATGTACACACAAAGTATCCCTCAATGTTCGTCAGTTCCTATGAACTGGCTGCAAAATCCAGTTTGTTTCATTTATGAACAGGGCGGAGGCTGAAATAGTGTGTGTGGTGGCTCACGTTGTCATTTTAAAACTTTGTAATAGTGAAGGGAAATATTCCGCATACGGGAGCGTACGCCAGCGTACTTCGTCATTGTCCGCCCCACTTATCCTTAGTCACAACCAACTACGGCCGCTTATCGGAACCAATTGAAAGGCACTTAAACTAGAAACATGCTCGCCCGCAAATAAAAAAAACATCTGTTACGGCTTACGAGTCAACCTCACAGACATGTTGTCATGCGGCTGACACACCGCACCGCTGAAAAGCCATTCAAATGTTCAACTGCTAGCCCTAGCTAAGCTAACTTAGCGTGGTGCTAACAACTTACAAGACACCCTGTCGAATATAAATATAACCAACCAATAGGGCTCATTAAAGAGACACGTTGTGTAGAAATGTTTGCTCGCTGGTAAAGGCTTAAAAATTATTTTAACAACGTAGTCGTTAGCTTGAGATTGTTTCGAGTTGCCTACCTGACGCTCATCTCTGATTCCGCCATCTTCGTTTCTCTTCGCTGATTGGTTGAAGGGCTCTGTCGTCACCACCATCGTGTAGGCGTTCTTCTTCGCTGGCATTGTGGCATTTCTTACAATGCCATGATTACTGTCACCTTCTGGAACTACCCGATGCCCGCCGATTTCAACACGCTTCGCGTCATTCTCCGGTAACATGTATTTTATCAAAATATTAAAACTTCTAAATTTCCCTTTTCCTGTTACACAATGGATTATGAATAATATTGAATATATGCTAATAGGTTTTATTTGTATGGTGTACTGAACAATCTACAACGCAAACAAAAGAGGGTTCTAAAAAAAACGTTGCATAGAAAGAATACGCTGTCATGTCGAAAAAACGTCTCAACAAATTTATTTTATTTATAAAAAAGAAAATTGAATCCACGTCTTTAAGAGCTCTTTTTACGGCCGCACCACGTGACCCGGCTGTCAAACATGGCCCCCCTTCCCTCTGGGTGTGAGAGAAACGACAGCTCACAAAGGAAAGAAATCTGTCAAAAAGAACGTCGCCGATTGGGTTTTAACCCCGCAGGCCCGCGCCGATAATACAACCCTGCGCGCATGCGGTACGTTCGCTCGTCTTTGTCTGCACTGTTTTTATTTATCATTCTTTTTTAAATGTAATTTCGTTCTCCGCCTGCAGCTTTGCCCTCTGTGGCGTTGTGTTAACTCGGCTGTATTCCGCCGCTAGCTTGACGCCGTTGCAGCATCCTTCGGCTCGCATTTATTTCCCTCTTTGGTTCGATTTTTAGCCGGTCCCCGCCGCGCAGCATCAGCGAGGATGGATCGAAAGAACGGATACGTTTCTTTTTTCAAGCCTTTTAATTTTCTTTTTGCGTATCTCAACAAAAAGGTTTCTGCTGGGTTCGTGTGCTTCGGTGTGTGTGTGTGTGTGTGTGTGTGTTTCACGCTGACTGTGTGAATGTTCAGTGTGGCCATAGTTCATGACAGAAAGCTGATAAAAGGACGAGCAAGGGTCACTGCTGGAATGAGCCGCTATATATATCACGGTCTCGGTAAGTCTCCCACTAATGGCTCCCCAAAACGCCTTTTCATTATATCCTCCCCTCCCCACCCGCCTCTTCTTTTCTAGACATCCTTTGCAAGTGAAAAAAGCGGCCGCTGAAATGATGGCGTCTGCCAGGGAGAGAAAGTGACAGAGAAAAGGCCCTCCGCTGTTGCAGACCGCGTGTTCGGGTCGACACCGGCTTCCCTCTCCTCGCGCTCCTCCTCCCCCGCCGCCGCCGCCGCCATGCTGATCAACCCGGTGCTGGCGGAGTCGTCCGTGGTCCTGGCCGTGGTGCTGTGCGTCCACATGGCGATCTGGAACCAGCACACCTGGTGCTGCGTGGCCCTCTTCATCCAGGCCTTCTACGTGCAGCACAAGTGGGACCGCCTGCTGAGGGGCGGCGGCGCCGTCTTCCAGTTCCGCCCCGCGGCCAGCAGCGGCATCGTGCCGGCCTCCATGGTGATGCCCCTGCTGGGCCTGGCGCTGAAGGAAAAGTGCTCCGCCGCGGGGAACGTCTACTTCGAGCGCTTCTCCATAGTGGTCGCCGTCACCGGCATGATGCTGGCGCTGTTTCTCTCGCTGATCGCGCTGGGCATCACCAGACCCGTGCCCACCAACACGTGCGTGATCGCCGGCGTGGCCGGCAGCGCCATCCTCTACACGGCGAAGCAGACGCTGACGGTGTCCGAGGTCATCGAGGTCCTGGAGGTGCTGCTGATCTTCGTCTACCTCAGCCTGATCGTGCTCTACCTGCTGCCGCGCTGCCTCACGCCAGGCGAGGCGCTGCTGGTCGTCGGCGGGATCAGCTTCATCGTCAACCAGCTGGTCAAGCGTTCGCTGAACCTGGCCGAGGTCAGGGGCGACCCGTTGAACTACTTCCTGCCCGTGGTGGTGGTGGGCTCGCTGCTGCTGGGCGTCTTCTTCGCCCTGCTCTTCTGCTTCATGGAGTCCGAGAACTGGGTGTCGTCCCTCTTCTTTCACACCATGACGGCCGTGCTGGTCCTGGGGATCCTCATGCCGTGGCTCTCCCTGTTCATCGGCCGCCACCCCATCATGTGGCTGCTGGACTTCGTCACGCTGAACGACCGGCGGCTCTGCCTGCTGGGCTACTGGGGGTTCCTCGCCGCGGTGGCCGCTGGCGTGGTGCTGCACCAGAACTACCGGCGCCGGTCCGGCTCCAAGAAGCACCAGGCCTCCACGGTGGTCAGGAAGTACTTCCACCTGATCGTGGTGGCCACGTTCGTCCCGGGGCTGGTGTACGACCGGCAGCTGCTGCACGTGGCCTCCGTGGGCTGCCTGGCCGTCTTCCTCTTCCTGGAGTACGTGCGTTACTTCCGGATCCGGCCGCTGGGTCAGCTGCTGCGGCAGCTGCTCACCTTGTTCCTGGACGAGCGGGACTCCGGGCCTCTCATCCTGACCCACGTTTACCTGCTGATGGGCGTGTCCCTGCCCATCTGGCTGTTCCCCGGTCCCTGCGCCCCGAAGGGGGCGCTGCCGGGGGCCGGCGGCCTGGTGCCCTACGCGGGCGTGCTGGCCGTCGGGGTCGGGGACACCGTGGCGTCGGTGTTCGGCAGCACCATGGGGGAGATCCGCTGGCCCGGCACCAAGAAAACCGTGGAGGGCACCGTCACGTCGGTGTTCGCCCAGGTCATCGCCGTGGCGGTGTTCCTCATCTTCGACGCCAGCATCAACCTGAACTCGTCGTACTCGTGGATCGTGGGCTCCGTCGCTCTGGTGGCCATGCTGGAGGCCTACACCTCCCAGATAGACAACCTCCTGCTGCCGCTCTACCTCTTCATCCTGCTGATGCTCTGACGGGAGAAAAAAAAAGAAAAAAAAAAACAGACGCCTCCCGCGGTCCACGGCTCTTTCGGAGCGCGAAGAATGAAAAAAAAAACAACGTGATGGTAGGAGAGACTGCAGCCTCTCTCATTGGAAAAGAATAGTTCAACCGAGGCGGTTGAGGCCCACAAACCAAGCGGCGCTGAATAAATCGGCTCGTGACTTTGTGCGGCAGCGGGTGTGATGTTAGCATGACCTTGGCGTCTCCGGCGCCCTCGGATTACGTATTTTTGGTATCAGTTGCTTTGAGGAATGAGATGAATATTTCAGAAGAACTTGAGTGGGAGCTGCTAATACCCCCCCCCCCCCCCCCCCCTCCCGTGTCCTTTTTTTTGCGAGCGGACCCACATCTCAGTATTGCCTTTTTGGAGAACATGATTTAGAGTTGGCTTGTTTTTCCTCCAATCAACGTTTTTGTTGTGAGAATATGACGGCAATACGACAAACTTACTGCTGAACTGCTATTTGCCTTAAGAAGTATATTTTCTATCATACGTTGCCTGCTGTTGAGGATGAAAGCATGGCGGCCCGACGCAGCCCTCCTTCACGAAGGGCCGATCCGCGCTTCACTACGACAGAAACTCACTGCTGTTGCATGACACTAATGTGAAAGTCAGTACTGTAACATGTACACTTGTGTCCTAAAGTATATTGTAGTTAGGACCCCTAAAAAGGTACAATTTAATATATACATTTTCTCGTGACACCGAGCCTTCAAAACTGCATATTTTTGGGGCAAAATGAGGACCATAAGCCCAGTTCCTTACGGCGTCTTCTGCAATAATTGATTAACCTTTTTTGAATATTGTCTTGACAGAAATATCCACAAAAGCCATCAGGTTTCATGTCATCGTTCTTGGGCGAGGATGAACTACTTGAAAGCCTTAATGTTTCAGTTTATCTTTTATCTTAATCAGCATGTTCCTACTAGTATGTTGTTTTTACGATCATTCTTGCATTTAAAACATGTAATATTGCATGTTGAGTGCATCAAAGAAGAAATTGAGTCAATTTGTTTAACCTGTATTTAATAATTGACAAGCGAGATCTGTGTTTATCCTTTGGTTTGATTTGATTTCTTTTTTTTTTAAATTATTATTTAAATGAACATGAAATGTTTCGATATTGTAGTTGACGATCATCGATGCATCTGTAGTGGCTTTTCATTCAAAGTATTTTGAACATGAACATACTTGAAAATAATGCTTACTGTTATCTGTTTAAAAAATCTGCCATCGTGTTTGGGCAAAAAAAAGAATAAAGTTGGTCAATGACACTGTTGAATAAAAGTTGTCGTCTCATTGAAAAACGAGTTTACTCCATTGTATTAAAACATCTAATTTAAAAACGTTCATCAAAAATGTTGTACAGTCGCCATTAACCCAGAATGAAGCTGGCCTTTCTTCAGGCTGCTTACCAGACATTTTCCCCGGTTAAAAGCGTGAAGACGTGAAAGAAGGAAAGGATCGCGTGTTTCTACGCGGCCTGCGGCAACCGACGAAACAGCCTTCACTTTGTGTAGAGAGGCGGGAAAGGAAGCTCTTCAGTGGGTTGCAACCTTTTAAAAAAGACCAAAGAGACGACAATGAACTCCAGACGCAACGCAAACCTCCTCTTGCAAACCGCCGGGCTCACCAGTTGTCGGGGCTCCAGCGGGCGTCCTGGGCCTCCATCAGGTGGAAGGTGTAGACGTGGCGCGAGTCCTCCGAGGTGTTTTCAGCACTGCGATGCACCACCTCCCCGTGGATCAGGACCGCACCACCTGGACAATCGCTCAAATCAGTTGCCCTCTCTGTAGAATGTGTATAAGCTGTTGAGCGCAGTCTAGTGACAAATGGTTTGGCATCTGAACTCAACTGCAAATTGTTACTTTGAGGATGGCGTTGATTCCTGAAAGAAATGGTTTTATGTAAATGTGTATTGTAAATTAGCTTAGCACAATGACTGGAAACGGGGGGGGGGGGGGGGGGGGGGGGGGGGACCTTTTTTAACCGGCACGGCGAGGAACTGCCCGTCGTCGTAGGCCTGCTCGCGCCCGATGAAGTCCGTCAGGGGGAAGGAGCCCTTCGGCGTGCGCACCATGCGGCGGGAAATGCCACCTGGGGGCAAATGATTCGACACACAACATCGCACAGAAACGGGTCAGGTGAGCTGCCCGGGTGAGGGGCTAGGGTTGTGTGTGTTTTAGGGTTGTGCGTTACTGTTGTGTGAGCCCGGGATGAACCACAGGCAGCCGTTGGTGACGGTGGCGTCCTCCAGCGCGATCCAGAGCCCCACCACTCTGCCCAGCGGCTCCGTGTGCAGGAACGTGGCGTCCTGATGCGCCATCACTGAAAAAACAACGCAAGGGGGGGGGGGGGGGGGGGGGGGGGGGGGGGGGGGGGGGGCTTCACCGAAAGTCGTTCGCCTGCAGACCTTTTCAATCTGTGCGGTGCTCTTTTTCTCTCACCTTCTCCGCCGATCCCGGGTTGCTGGGGAGGAGTGACAAGAAAGAAAAACAAAAAAATCACATTAAAAGATGTCACAAACCCAAACCGTGCGACGTCATGTGACGCTACCTTGAAAATGAACATGCTCTGCAGGATCACCGGGCTCACAAGGCCCAGCTTCCTCGCCATGCCCTGGGAAAACAATCAGAGGGGGGCGGGGAGGAGGGTGAGTCGGTGCGTCCTCCTGCTGGGAAATCACCTCGACACGTCACTCACCTGCACTTTGGCTGAATGTGTAACTTTTTTGAACAACGGCTCGTAGGCGTGTAGGGCTGAAACGACCCCCCCCGCCCGCCCCCCAAAGAAAATGGGATGAGTCGTGACGTTTTTGGAAAGCTCTCCGCGCGCGACGTGCTGGAAGGTTACACAACTCACCGTGCCCGACTTTATTCAGGGACCGCTGTTTGGGGACGAGGAATTCCCCTGCAAGGCAGCAGATGCTTTGACCCCGTCGTGCGGCGTTTTGCGACGTGACGGAAACCGGATGGAAAACAAGAGCTCACCTTTGTCGTCAAAAATCCCCTTCTCAAAGAAAAAGCGGATCTTGTCTCCACTGGTGATGAAATAATCTGCATTTCCCTGCGTTTCAAAGAGGGAGCGGGGGGGGGGGGGGTCATCAGCCGGAGAGATGATGCACCTTAAAGGCTACTTGAACCTCACCTGCATCTTTCGATGGCTCACCTGTTTCTTGAGCTGCTCGTCCTGACAGGTGGAGAAGGTGGTGCGGCAGTGCTCCGGGACGTCCATGCCGTCCACTATCTCCGCCATCCTCTGCCTCAGCTCGTCGCACTCCCGGGGGGTCAGCAGCCCGTCCAGCACCACGTACCCGTCCTGCATGTACTTTGACAGACAGGGAGGAAAGGGGGCCGAGGAATGTCTCCAGTCGGGTGTCTTTTGTCGTGCAAGTTTCCGCTTTTTTTGTTTTTTTTTTACACAGAGGAGTTATTTCGCCAGTTTAGAATCAAATGTGCAGCATTTAGTGCGTCGAAGTCGGACGCTGGTCCTACGTGTGTGTTAGTGTGCCGTTTTTAGTTAATTAATTACTAATCTGCCATACATTTGCCCGATTCATTATCTATCCATAAAACAGTCAAAGAATGGTGAAAACAGGTTTTCTAAATTTGACACAATTAACCAGGAATAAGAAGGGTTTTGTCATATTGACAATTATATTGAACTAATGGAATGATTCACAGGGGGATTTTTGATGAGGCACCTTTGAACCCATCGGGGGTAGAACTGAAACACTGATTACACAGTTGCGTAATACTCTGCGACCGTTAAAAGGCTCTTCACCGTTAATCTCGCTTGACCTCGGTATTTATTTCCTGTTTGTCTCCTCGGCTCTTTTAAAGCGGAAGCTCTGCACAGCGCAGAGTGTCACAGCCACGTTTCTTTGATTATGCTCTTGTTAAGGATATATAAATATATACAAACGTATGTATTTTACAGGTGCATTGGAAGCATACAGCTAACAGTAGCCCCCACTTCTTCTTTTTTTTTAAACTTTAAACCGCAAACCTCACCTTCTGCACATCGCGATCCGTCATGAAGTCCATGGTTGTGTGTTCGGGTCCAGTTCCGATGGTCAGGCGCTGCTTTCCGACCACGTGACGCGTCGTAATAAAGCGTAACCCCGCAGGAAGGCGTATTAAAGGCGTTTGGACCATTAACTCCTTCGTCGCAGCACGCTGTTTGCTCGGGGAGGCTGCTGCGGGGGCTGTAGTAACTCCGCATGACCGCTAGGTGTCGCTTGTGTCGTTGCTGTAAATCTTCGCATGTGGAAATTAATTACAGGTGAAGCACAGCGCCGCCACGCGGTCAATGTGGCTTATTGACGAGGCCCTTTGAGTATTTACATTTCGTGCTACTAAATATTTACTACGTAGAAAATAATTCATTTTTTGGCACCAATTTATTCGATTTTATAAAAGAAAATAGAAAGTAACACTCTTTGCAACCGGACTTAGTGTTAAGTGTTTATTTCAATAACACGTGTCAGAGTAGTACAAAAATTTGAGCGTGAACGTTAGGAAATAGAGTTCAGTTCAGTAGAAAGCCAGCGTTCAATCCACTCGGCTTAATGAAGGCCTTGTACATTCAGACGGTGCAGAACAAAACCAGCCGGACCATCCAGGTCACCGACGATGCGGGTGGCTTCAGTACGGCCGTTATGCAGTTATTTGATCATTGGCCATGAATATGACAGTTTGTTAGATCGTCACGTGATCAGTCATGCGTCTCAACGGACTGCTTTGGATCAAGACCTGTCGGTCGTATGTAAGAACAGCACCATTTCACACGTACAAGTACACTACTTAAGGCAAACATAACATGAATACAGGCCATTTTTCGATTTTTCACACTTTAAATAAATTCAGGACGGGCAGCATAGAACCTCAAAATAAAACATTTTGGCGCATTTGCACAGAATAAAACAAAAAGCATTTTCCAGGTATTAATGGAAGTGATTCAGGTTGTTTGGATGAGAACGGGCCCCTTCCTGTGTCATACTAATAATAGAGCTCGCATGAGAGTTTTACAAGCAACCAGAGGGGGGTTTTATGAGTCACTAAAAAAAAAAGTGACCGAGTCACTGAGTCACTTTTTTCCCCCTCCGGTGGCCTGGGGCCTCGACCTTCACCGACTCTCTGACGCGCAGTAAAAAGGAGTCCGGGGGGGGAGACCGGTGACTCAGAGGGAAGCGACTTTTCTCCGAGCTTTGCAAGTCAGAAAACTCAAAAAGATATTTAAGGATATGAAACCAAACATGAGCTTGAGACACACGAGTCCTCCTATGGTCCGGATGACTCATCTATGGAACTGGTAAACTTCAAACCTACTTAAAGATCCATTTAGGGCAAAATAAAAAAGTACATTTAGCTGTGACCATCCAACCGCTGACGACACTCGAGACAACAACTGACGGGCGTTTGATTTGAGGCTGCGCGGCGCACTGCAGGGCCGAGAGCATCGGCGTCAGCAGCGCCGCACTGCACCACGAGCCGCGTCACCGTATCGGGTTCACTCCGGGATGAAGTACGGGTCGCCCTGCAGCGTGGCAGCTACTGCCCTGGACGAACTGTGTTATACACACACACACACACACGCTGTATTTTGTGTTCATGGTTTGGCATCCCACAGTCCACGACCTTTTAGAGTTTAGTGAAAAGCGCGTTTTGGCAGCTTCTTGGCAATCCGAATGAGAGCGGGAACACAGAAGTGAACGCGCCGCTGTAACCAGCGTCGGTATTCAAACAAAGTTACTAAGTTTTTTTTTCTTTCCCTGCGACCTTTGCTTCCATCTTTAAAAAAAAAAAAAAAAAAAAAAAAAAAAAAAAAAAGAGTTGCTCGTCAACACGCTGAAGATTGAGGCTTCGTCTTCCAGGAGCGATTTCCTCCCCTCGACCCCACGAAGGGCATCCGGATTGAGCCGGTCCACGTTCACGGTGAACAAAGGTGCGATTGTCTTATTACAGTGAAGAAAAGAAAACAGCTGCTGACAATGTGTCTGAACGGGATGTTTGCAACGAGGGCATTCGGCTTGTAAAAGATAAGGCCTTGTTAGCAACGAGATGCCTGGCTGGACTAAACGTTGCTATTAAATCTTAAGAAGAAAAGTGTTTCAAGCAGACAAGGCGTGTTGCATTTGTTTGCAACGTGAAATGTGGACCGCTTTCCTGCACGCAGCGATTTCCCGTTTGTCCCCCCCCCCGGTTCTCTGTCGCTGACGCGTGTCCGGTTTACCCGGCAAAACGCTTGACGACGAAGCAGAAGAAGAGAAGCGCTGACATGCCAACGTGTAGAGTGCCGCTGCACCCGGGTGACACGTTTCCTCGTGATTGGGGCTGTGCCAGAGAGAGAGGGGGAGTCTCGTAGTGGAACGGAAGGGACGTAAATGCAATTACAATCTCGCCAGTGATCAAACAAAAGGTCACCTGAAAGGTCACCCTGTGTACGTGGCACAAGCAGCTCGATACAAACCAGCGAACGGCAGCGTTTAAAAAGGATTAAATGTACATTGAAGTTGAATTCAACCCGTGATTTAGTTTCAACCGACCAACCCCTGATCCAAAGCGCACACATTCACGATGTGAATGTGACGACATGCGAAATAAGGTAAAGACTAAATAATACAGGATGGTTAGCAAGTTTTTTTTTTTTTTTTTTAAAGGCGTAAAAATGGTGCATTTCTCCACTGCGGCGCCCGTTGAGCCGGGAGAGAGCGCCTCCTCGCAGGGTGGCGGTACGAACGGACGTAGAGTTTGTTCCCATTTGTGCACTTGTGGACGTCGTCGTTACGCCGGTCCTCTGTGCAGAGGCCTGGGCCGCGAGTTCTTCAGAGTGCCTTTGTCCTCATGAAGGGACGTCGGGCCCCATCTTTCAGTCAGTTGCTCTAGAATGAATCTAGTCTTAAGCTCCGAAGTACGTTCTAAAGGGGCGGGACAACAAAACGTCGTTGTAATAACGTCCCCAAAAAGGCCAGCGGTTGAACGCGGCTTCGTTTGTACATTCAGCTCGGCGGCTTGTTCCAATTTTCCGTTTGTTTAACATCGGCTTCTTGCACTCGTGCAGCTGCTATGTTTTATACACCGGGATGATATTACAGGTAAGCCACATTCCTCCCTTTGATCCCTGGAGTCCCTCGAAAGCTCTTTGAGCCCGATCCTTCCCCGCCCCCCCCCCACAACGGCTCAGGCCTGCTCCTTGTCGGCCCTCCACAGCTGCTCCTTGACCTCCGGCGGCAGCGTGTTGAACAGGTCCTCCTCCACCACCAGGCTGCTCCTCTTCAGCAGCCGACACTCGCCGAGCTCCACCGGGAGGCACTCCAGGCGGTTCCCCCGCAGCTCCAGCTGCGTCAGCGCCGTCAGCTCGCCGAAGCGCGACGGCAGCGTCCGCAGGCAGTTGTTCCCCAGGTTCAGAGTGCGCAGCTTCTTGCACTTGAAGAGCTCCGGGGGCAACGTCTCGATCTGAGGAGGACGAGAGACAGAAGGGTTGAGTAAGTCTGAGGTAAAGCAAAAAGGAAATGTGGAAAGAAACAATTACAATCTGAATCTACTGACCAGAGATCCGCACACAATATTCACAGTATTGCATAACTTGTTCGAATTGTTAACGTGGGATTCAGGCAGCAGAGAGTCTCATTTAATTAAGCTATTTTCAGCTGCACACAAACCCGCTGGAACCGGCTACACGAGTACAACCACAACAGTGAGCACAGTGAAAGGGCAGTAATAGCATCCTTTACTGAAAACACATGATCCTCAATGAAAAACAGCCCCTTTCAGGAGAATATCACGTTGTAAAATTGTCGGGAACGAAATAAACAACATTTTATTAGGACGGAAATGTTCCACTTCACCCAAAGCCAAACCGACTGACCGAGTAATGGGGATCGGCCTTCTGGAGCAGCACCCAAAACAATTAAGCCAATTACCTTTTTCGGCAGAAATAAACAACATCCTAAACGAAGCCTGTGAGGGATCACGTCAGAAGCGACGGTTTACTTCTCAGGAAGTCGAAAAAGCTGACTGCAATCTTATCGGAGAGAAACCGGATTAGAGAAAAACTCTCTCGAGAGAGTCACATATTCCGTGTGCTTCATTCCAGACAAGAGGGATGTTTGTTCAACATGTGCGACAGATGTTTGCATGATGGGATTCCTGCACGGGAAGCAGGAGTGTGTTTACAAGTTTCTGTAGAGCAGATAAACAGACTAAGATTACATCGGGTTAATGATTCATTATTCCAAAAAGAGCCAAAGGCCTCAGGCAGGTGGCTGTAGATCATAAAGAACCGCGTCGCGCCTTTCGAGCTAATCCCATTCACGCACAGACACAAGAGCTACTCCGAGGGGAGGTTCTCACCCGGTTTGCCGTCACGGCGAAGTACTGCAGGTTCTGGAGGAAGCCGACGTCGGCGTGGATGCTCGTCAGGTTGTTGTGACTCAGGTCCAGGAAGCGCAGCTTGCCGCAGAAGAAGAGCTGCGTGGGGATCTTCTCGATCTTGTTCCGGTTCAGGTACAGCCTCTCCATGTTGGTGAGCGTGCCGATCTGGATGGGGATGTAGGCGATCTGGTTGTACCACAGCTTCAGGCACACCAGCCGGTGCAGGTGCTGGAAGCTGATGATCTCCTCGATGGTCTTCAGGTTGTTGTCCTTCAGGTCGATCTCCTGCAGGTTGTGCAGGCTGAAGATGGAGTGGGGGATGCGCTCCAGGTCGCAGCGCACCAGCTCCAGCTCCGTCAGGTTGACCATCTTCTTCAGGCTGTTGAGCACCATCAGCTTGGTGCCCTCGTTGTTGACCGAGAGCTTCTGGAGGTGCACGCCCACGTCCGTCACCACCTGCGGCAGCTTGGTCAGGTTGCTCTTCAGCCGCAGCACCTTGAGCCTCTTGAGCTCCCGCAGGCCGTCGATGACGATGTAGCGGTTGTTCTCGGCGCTCAGGTTCCCGGTGAGGTGCAGCTCGCTCAGGTTCTTCAGGCTGTAGATCCACAGCGGGATCTCCTTGATGTCAGTGAACTTGATGTGGAGGGACTTCAGGTTCTCCCTGAGGAACGCCAGGGCCGGCGCCTCGATCTTTGCCGGCGTGTGGTAGAGCCACATCTCCCGCAGGCTGGAGAGCTGGGCGATGATCGGCGGCACCGTCACGTCGGGGATGAGCTCCAGCTTGAGCACCTCCAGCTCCACCAGGTCGAACACCGTGTCCGGGATGCCGCTGAGCATGAACAGGTGCAGCTCCAGCTTCTCCTGGGAGTTCTTGGTGATGCGCTGCCGCAGCTTCTCCAGCGTCCACTCGTTGTTCAGGTTGAGCTGCCGCAGCTTGTTCTCGCTCACCTCGGACAGGAACACGGCGAAGCGCTTGGAGTACAGCGGGTCGTACTGGTCGATCATGTGGAGCATGAAGGCAAAGTCGTTCTTCAGGTCGGGGATGTCGCTGTAGCTGCTCTCCTCGCGGATGGACTCGAAGGAGTAGCGCTTGAGCGAGCGGCTGACCATCCAGCAGAGCGTGTACATGCAGATGAGGCCGTAAACGCCCACCAGGCTGATGTAGAAGCAGGCCAGGATCTTGAAGAGGGTGGCGAGCGGGTGGGCGCAGTAGAACGTGCTGTACCCGGTGAGCTTCTGGATGTTCACCGTGCACACCACGCTGAAGCGGATGTAGCGCACGTAGTAGGCGGTGTAGCTGATGATCAGCACGAACTTGATGACTTTGATGATGGTCTGCCGCACGTAGAGGCGGTACACGATGTCGCCCTCCTCCACGTGGATCCGGAACTTCTTCACCTTCTCGAACAGGGCCTTGGCCTGCTCCCCTTCTTTCTTGTCCAGGACGCCCGTCTCCGAGCGGTCGATGATGCCCTGTTCGATGCGGGACTTTGTGCGCTGCAGCATGGGCAGGCTGGCCTCCACGTCCTCGCTCACGCACGACGCCTTCTTGTCCGTCGAGCCGTTCGTCTTCCCCGCGGGCTTGGAGTCGCTCTCCTCCACCACCGTCTCGGACAGGGCCCTGGTCGTCCACGGCGAGTCGAAGCACTTGAGGAGGATGGAGACAAAGTGCTCCAGCTTGGAGCTGGTGCGGGGGAACTTGAACCAGAAGTTGCTGCAGGCCAGGAAGATGAGCGTGTGGAGCAGCACCAGGTAGGGGAAGTACTTGGCGAACCAGTGGAGCTTGTTCTCGTAGCAGACGGCGTCGACGTAGTTGTACTGGTGGCGGTCGAGGTCGTACCTGATGCCCCGGGGCTCCGGCGGGTAGACGGCGCTGGCGTTGGCGGCGGGCATGGTCTCGCAGGACTTGTTCACCACCCACTTGCAAGGCAGGCAGATCATCTTGTCCTGCGTGACCTGCAGCGTGCCGCCGAACACGGCGATCATCAGCATGATGACGGAGATGTAGTCGGTGAAAACGTCCCACCACGGCTTCAGGATGCGGTACGCCGGCTGGCAGTCGGCGAAGTACCGCAGCTCTGTGATGGGAATCATGACGGCTGATCTGGAAAGACGGAGAAAAAAAAAAAATTCATCGGCCAAGTTTTAAAACGCGATACAAAAAGGTTTTGGGGGAGGGTTTTCCCGCCACACGCTGCGATTCAGGGACTGACGCAGCACGCGTGTTCCCACGCGTTTCAAAACTCACCTCCTGAGGCACAGGGACACGTCGGCACAGAGCGCATTCAGAGAGCCGCGAACAATCTCGGCTACATGGAAGTGATACTAAATCAAACCTCAACCGGGCGACTTCCTCACACAGTACACGACGGTGCAAGAAATACAGCAACCCAAGCATTTCTTTACTTAAATTTGTTTCTAAACTGTTAATCCCAGACTGTTATCTTATACACTGTAGAAACAGTGATGTATAAAAAAAATGTGCCTCCCTGTGAGCTCAACTCTCCCCTTACTAACGGGTACCGGCTGAAAGAGGATAGCTTTGTTTTATCCGGTTCAAACCAGAACGGCGGTGCAGTCGCTGAGGGCCTCCTGTGTGACGCTGCTGCTGCTGCGCTTCACCTGAGACGCAGCGTACGCACAGCAACACCTTCAAAAAAAAAAAAAAAGAAAGACTAGGAGGAAGCAACCTTTGACATCCAAGCGAAGTGCAGGCTGACTGAGTCACCGGGCGGCCTCGCGTCGCCGAATCCCGAGGGCAGAGAAAGTGGAAGGCAGCAGACGCCACTGATAAGGTCGCGTAAACTTGTAACAAGGGGAGATTTGCCGTGCGGGCTTCTCCTCCGGTTACGGGGGAAACTAAGTGTCACGGACTGATTTCAATTCAAGCGAGGGACCTCTGCTCTGTGGAGGTGAAGCCATCCGACCCCACCGTCCCCCCCCCCCCCCCCCCGTCCCCCCACCGGGAGAATATGATGTCTGGATCCAACCACTACCTCCACTTAACGTAAGTTTTGTTTCCCTTTTCCCTGAACAGGCCTTCTTTTGTGCAGAGGACGAGGCTCTGACACGCAACGCGGGGGACTCGAGCTACCGTCCCACAACGTCAGAGAGGGGAGCAAAAAGACCTTCTTGTAAAATGAAACAAAGCCGAACTGAGAATTTGGAATGGTAGAGAGAAACATAACCATAAGCCTCGCCGGTCTCCGCGTGTAGATCGGCACTCTGTTTACGGTAAACACATGAACTCACACACGCCTTTCTGGGATCGGTTCCAGCCCCCTTTTGCAAGAAATGGACGGCTGGATGGAAATATTGATGCGAGCCAGCGTTCCCTAATTGCTGGCTCGGAGTTTTATTACATTCCATTAGGTGATCTGCACTTTTTGTCTTCTGTTTCTCTATCAATATTCCATTTGCAATAGAGACACACACACACACAAGTGGACCTTCAAAGTCCCGACACAAGAGAGAGAGGCTCACAACCAGCTTTTTCATTGAGCGACGCAGCGAGGATGGGTGGAACTCTCAAGAGGGTGGGGCACATTTGAAGGATTTGGTCGTTCCAACCATCTGGATTCCAGAGCGGCGTCCCGCGGCCTGCAAGCGCCGCTTCACAAGAGCCTCACAACAACTGTGTCTATTTATCAACGTAAACCAAAGAAAAGTGAACAGAAGAAGCTTTGATGAAGCGAAAACGGCAAACATTTGCACGATGAACATGAGGTCAGGGCATGTATGGATGTTTACAAGTGTAAGTGAAGATAAAGCCGGGATGTTCGTGGCAAGAACAGCGTCACACATCCTTCCAAAGCATGAGACATTTCCACCAGTATCCGGCTGTGCGATCGGTTTTAAACTAGGTGTAACTGGTTCTGGCTCACCAGCAAGCTACTTTCCCTTTCATCACACTGATGCATCTTATTAACCCCCCCCCCCCCCACACACACACACACACACACACACACACACACACACACACACACACACACACACCAATGTGTAACGACACGTGTTACACATTGTATATATATATTATACAATATTTATTTAGCCAATTGTTGTTTTGCGTCAACAATACAATTAGAAATACAGTATACAAGTATAAGTATAGCAAGCGGCCATATGGGCTCTAACATGCATATTACATGGAAACGAGATCAAAGATCAAAACACAATCAGAAAAGATGAGGTCCCAAAACAAATGCCTGAATGAAAACATGATTAGAGATCGGACAACGGGGATCCTTGGCGATGTTCATCATAGTTTTTGCGTTAGATGCGTTATTGTCGTTAAAACATCCGAATTATTTCGGTCCACGGTACATTACTGGCCTCACACCGATTAATGAACGGATAATAATTCATCCGCTGTAACGCATTCTGATATGCGACCGTTCTTCACAGCCACACACCGCCGCGAGGCGACCGGGAAACGGTGTGTCACACACCGGGGTCCGGTTAGCCCGCTGCGGCGGAGAAATCCCCGGTGACCCCTCCCCACCTCCACTCCCCGCGGCTATCGAAGCCCGTGAAAAAAACACTTTAGAGAAAATTAATTTTTAAAAAAAGCCCACCTGTTTTAGTAAAGATGGTGTTTCTCGGTTGCGGCGCACGCCGGCGACACATTTCTCTCCCGTTTCTCCGCAGCTGTGGCCGGTGGGACACCTGGCCGAGGCCCCGCACGGTGACGGTGGAGAAAAGCCACTCGGACAACTGAACCGAGTGGGCTGCGACGGCCGTGACGAAGCTGACTGCTATTGGACGACGGACGAGACGGGCGGAAGTACTGTTAAAGAGCCGCCGTCAAAATAAAAGCACGGCGGTAGGATGGCAAAGTGTGTTTGTTTTATGGAATAAGATTTGACATAATTTGTAAGATTGTCCCTTTTTTAACCTGCTTTCCATTTTCAGTTTTTTTTCTTATTGTGTGAATATGTGGTTTTATCTTCCTTGTTTCAAAGATGTTTATGCCACGTTGTTCAGATCCCTTATTGATATATTAGAAAAAGTACAAATATAGTAACCTAGAATGAAAATAATGTTACTCAAATGTCTTGAATTCAAAATGTGACTTCATAAGAATTACAGAAATATACAATTCTTATGGTGGTAATTTTGTTATGCATAGCCTACCCTAGTTCTTCCTTTCCCTCTAGCCATTCTGCAACCAACAAAGCCATGATAACTGTCACTACCCAGTGCAATGACAGTACTGAAGGATTCTTCCCCAGGCATATCTTTGAGATAGGAGGAAACAATCCAAATCTAAGAGGTGAAATCAAATGATTTATGACACCCTCTGGTGGTTGTTTTAAAGACATTTCTTGACAACCTCACACACACACAGATGTCTACTTAATCCCCTCTTAAAATCAAAAGAACATTGAATATTCAGAATATTATTTCTGGTTTATTGAATATATGTTTTCTTTAAAATACACAACTGTGTGATAATGGTAGAGAAGAGAACAGTAGAACATGTAGCGTTGTAGAGCTGAGACTATAGAAACTCTATCACATAACTGGTACCGTTGTTTGTACTGTTTAAGGCTACATTTTTGTAATTTACTTACGTTTTTCATTTCTTGTAAGAACAATTTGTTAATAAAGTTTATTTTGAAATCACAACTTTTTTGACGTCATCAGTCCACGCCGAGGTGCTCGTTGATGAGATTGAAAGGTTCAGACGTTGTAGTATCTAAACATGCCAGCCGGCATGTTTCTTTTGCATAAATGTTTCGGTATCGTTCGTCCGTCGGGTTCTTCCTCGGGGACCGTGCGGACTGTCAGCCGGCCGTTTCACGCTCGTTCCGCGGCGTCCGGTGCTGCGCTAAACCGTCGTCCTCCAGGACCGCCGACTGCCGCAGTAAGGTCGGGGTTCCCCTTCCCTCATCACCGGCGCATTTTGTTTCCCGCAGAGAGAAGTGAAGCACGTCTCAGCGGTTGTGGAAGATTCTCGACCTCACTGAGTAACAGCGGCGACGCTATTGGAAAGATCCAGGCGACGCATTATCACCTTGTTTACACGTGCAAGGTACCAGCGCCGCCTCGGGCTTTGCTTTTGAATCATCTAATCGGAACTCTGTGTTGTTGTGACGTGTTTCTCAGCCGGATATGCTGTAACACGTTTTTGCAGGTTTGCTCTACCAGGTCGACTCAGAAGATTTCCAAGCAAGCCTATCACAAAGGTGTTGTGATAGTGACCTGTCCGGGATGTGAGAAACACCACATCATTGCTGATAACCTCAGCTGGTTCTCTGATCTGGAAGGGAAGAGGTTGGTGTTGATTGGACTTCTGATCATAAACCCAAATATGACATTTGAAACTGAATTTGGTCACTTTAAGTTTCCAGGTAAATTTAAATCACTAAATACCAGTTAGATGGGCTGATAACACCTCTGCAACTCTTTAAGCACGTCTAGAGAAGCCAACATGCACTAGGGAAATTGTGATATTTGTATTTACCAATGACTGTTTAACGGAATATCTTTGACTAATTCGTGCTGTGTTGACTTACACTCTAGAAACATTGAGGAGATCCTTGCTGCCAAAGGAGAGACCGTGAAGAGGATTAAAGGAAGTGCCGCTTTTGAGACATTGGTGGAAGAATCAATCAAAGACAACTTTGAAAAAACAGAGGAATCAGACAAGGACCCAGAAAGAAAATAAGGCTACATTTACACTGTATATGTATATTGTAAAATTGTATATTTCGTTATATAATAAATGCAAATGTTGTATTATTGGATGTGTTACCATGGTTTCTAGGCAAGGAAAAGGGAATTGTGTGACCGGGGACTTGACTATAATCTCAGCAAACTGACAGTAAAAGGCAGATATGCGTTTCAAATTGAAACCCAAACATTCGATAATAAACGTATATGCTTTAACATAGAAAATCGTAAACATGAATTCGGTTCCTCTTCAAACTGTCCCGTGTTGCGCGTGACTTCTCGCGAGAACAGAGCGTTGTTATTGCTAAAGGGTAACAGCTAGCACTCGGCCGAGCTCTCTGCACATCCGCAGTCTTGCTGAACCGTTGGACTGCGATGGATACATCCGCAGCCCCAGACGAGGCGGACAGGCCGCGGCACCACCCTTTCTTAATCGGGGTCAGCGGAGGAACCGCCAGCGGAAAGGTCAGTCTGCCTTTTCAGCCACTAGCTCGCCCAGAAAGAGATTAGCATTCCAGTTAGCTTAGCTTCGTTCGCTTGCTGCGCCAACGGTAGCATTTCTCGAACTGTCACGCGAGCAGGCACGCCCCTTTTCTCAGTTAGCATTTATTCGTTAAGACGGTGCGATCTTCAAGCTGTTTCTTCTCCCCTGCTGGTATTTGCCATCTTTGCCAACAACGATGCGTGACCTTCTAGCACCAGACGGGTTCATACAGCTAACTAGCGGCTGTCGAGTATGCGCTCCATGTCTGACTCCGAGTCAGCTGATGAACACCAACACAAATCGAAAAGGTCGCCGATAGTAGCGCCGCGGTGATTACTTCCACGTGAGGCATTTCACTTCGCCCTCGCTTGTTTAACCCAGTAAATAAAAGATCACCATGAGCTGCAGATGCCAATGACTGAGTATGAGAAGTTTTGTTTGCCACAGTCAACAGTTTGCGCCAAAATCATGGAGCTTCTGGGCCAAAACAAGGTGGACCACCGGCAGAGGAAGGTGGCGATTGTCAGCCAGGACAGCTTCTACCGAGTCCTGACCCCGGAGCAGAAGGCCAAGGCGCTGAAGGGCCAGTACAACTTCGATCACCCAGGTAAGCTCCTGCTTCAGAGGGGTCATATTCCCTCACATGTCTTTATTCAAAAGGGCTGCACTGAGCATTTGGTGAGCATTTGTATTGGCCTTCTTGCACAGTATATTATGCACTGCATTTATATTTGACTGTCCGGTTAATTTCTTGCAGAGGCATTTGACACAGAGTTAATGTACAAAACCTTGAAGGACATCGTGGAGGGAAAGGTGGTTGAAGTTCCGACATACGACTTTGTCAGTCATTCCAGGTAGGAAGGAAGAATTTCACGTTGATTCAGCCTGTGTGGAAAAAAAAAAAAAGTTGTCCTCAACATTGTACTGAAGAACGTGTCTTTTTCCAGGTTGGAAGAGAGAATCACAGTTTATCCAGCAGACGTGGTCCTTTTTGAGGGCATCCTGGTCTTCTACCCCCAGAAAGTGCGCGATATGTTCCACATGAAGCTCTTCGTGGACACGGACTCCGATGTGAGGCTGTCTCGCAGAGGTATCGACGTCTCCCTCCAAAGCGCATCATTCCAGATACCGCCGCAGCACGTAAACCATCAAACTGAATTTTCCCTGCAGTTCTGCGGGACATGACCAGGGGGAGAGACCTGGAGCAGATTCTCACGCAGTACACAACGTTTGTCAAGCCTGCTTTTGAAGAGTTTTGTTTGCCCGTAAGTATGTTCATCGCTAACCGCCCGCCCACTTTCCGGTGTGTCTTACTCCGCCGACAAATCTCAAGTCATTTGGTTCTCCCTCAGACAAAGAAGTATGTCGATGTCATTATTCCAAGGGGAGTCGACAATATGGGTAAGTGGTTTTTGTTTTCATTTTTTTTTTTTTTTGTACGATGTTTCTCCCAAGAAGAATACCTGACCAGCCCTCTCTTTGTCACTAGTGGCCATCAACCTCATCGTGCAGCACATGCAAGACATACTGAACGGGGACATCTGCAAATGGCAGCGTGCGTCCATCTGCGGCCACGGCCGACCGTTCAAACGGGCCTTTTCCGAGCCGGGCGACCTGCAGAACCCTTCAGGAAAGAGGATCCTGCTGGAGCCCAGTTGTCGGCCTCATTAAGACTGTTTACGCACGGATGAATATATGAGCTGGAAGTTCGGATTGCTGTGACGGATTTTTTCGTTTGAGCGGGTCGCTAACTGATGCCAGTCTCGGTTTGCGGGGTTGTTGCAAACGGTTGTTTTTTTTTTCTTCTGTTGAGTATCCACAATCCCACTGTGCCAACATTCAGTGCGCCAACGGACCTTCAAACTCGCGGTTCGGATCTTATCTGGAGGCAAATAGAACTTTGCGATGTCTGTCATTTCTGATTTTAGATCACAGCAGCTGGTCTGCAAGGCTCCAAACAAAACCTTTTTGACAGTCTCAAAATTCCCCTAAAAAAATGAAAGCCATTCAAGGTTACTTTTACAGAAAGACAGAAGAATCACCCATTGCCTCAAATACAAATTAAAGTAAATATTTTAACGGGTCTGAATTCATATGAAAACCTCCTTCATACAACTGGATTAGAGTTTCTTACCAAATTTACAAGGTTTATAAATACATATAAAATGAGTACCAGCCGAAGGTAAATATCATTTTAACTTCAAACATTAGTTTACAATGCAACATGCTGTCACATTTGACTGGATAACGGCGGATTAAAATAGTGAAACAATTTCACATTGTGTTGGACACCAATTAATCCATGTGTGCGCCGAACCGCGAGGGGGCTTCTGTACCAATCACCCGCTGTCCGTTGCACTAATACACTTCATAATGTCCGTGTAATTATTGGTGCATAACCAAAATAGTTTCAGCTTGTCACATGCAAAAGTCTTCCAAGATGGCGTTTGACTTTTCATCTTAAAATGGTCAGATGTAGTGAGGATGCTTTTGCTTCTTTAATAGAGATTACATGAACCTTTTATCTTGCTGCTTTGCCGTTGTTTTTCACTTATTCAAATGTAAAGTTTAGTGCTTCCTTTTAACACGTGATCATTTTCCATGCACAACAGTTCATCAATAAATGGAAAAGTGTCAAGTCTTACTTGTTTTGACCGTGAGAATGAAGCGTCCGACCAACACAAAGTGTATAGAAACAGAGCCGTTTGTTTTATTGGGAGTTGGAGAGCACAGTGTGATGTGTTGGTTTTTACCACTATCCCGAGGGAATCAAAATGATTTACTACAGCACATTTGGGAATGACACACACACAGAGAAAAGTCCCAGAGGACTTTAGTGACACAAACACTTTCACACACATGACTGGGACGTGACTGCCTGATGGTTCTCTACACAGCACACAATTGTTCAGATTGACATACATAGATCACAGCATCTTTAGTAAGTTATCTTGTGTTTTTTGCTTCACTTTTTTTTTAGTGCGCACACACACACACACACACACACACACACACACGTATGGCACTTGGGAGAAGCTAAGCTCTTCTCGTAAGCATAAACGTCCTTTTTAAGAACAAAAGGAGCACTGTATATAATACATTTCATAACCATACATGATTCTTACACACATCGGTTCCAGTCTCTACGGGTCATCCTCTCGTCAAGAGTCCAAATTTCCCTCACGACCCCTCCGGCGGGTCTGCAGCCTGCGTGTCGACTCCTCGGGGCCGGGCCCTCTCCTGTGGTTCTGCCGTCATGAGTCCAGGAGGAGAAGACCAACGGATGGCACATACGTAAAAAAAACTCTGAAAGTAATGGACCATTCAGCTCAATATCTCACACACAACAGCTCCGCTCTGGAACAGGGAGCCACGGGAGTGGGCCTTTGGTTATCTTCGCAGCGTCTCCCGGTCCGCTCCGTGTGATTGCTCCCTCATCCTTGCTGTGGTGGGGGGGGCGGGCGGGCTTCCCCTCGTCTCACCGAAATCTCTACCCTGTCCGAACGCTGCAGTGAAAGAAATCCCAAATATGATCTCCTGGAACAGGAGGGCTTCCTTGTGAACCTCGGCCCCGCTTCCTGCTGTCTGTAGTTTGTTCTGCTCGCCCCGCCCACCAAAGCGCCTTCCATTAGCTCCAGCGGGTCGCTGCCGTTCGTCTCTCTCTCTCTCAGTTTGTAGTAAAGTGGAGTTAGTGTCACGAAGCACAGTTGGAGGTCAGTGTCGCTGGGCCACGGGGCCCCCTAGGTCTTCTCCTCGCGGTCCGTCTTGCGCCTGGTGATGTTCCTGGGCTTGATCTTTAGCGACAGCTCCCACAGGGCCTCCTCCGCCAGGTGGTCACTGAAGTCGTTGAAGAAGCAGACGATGTCCTCGTTGCGCTTCAGCTCGTAGTGCCTGCCGTGAGGAGGGAGGGAGGAATCGTCAGTTGGACAACAAACAACCTGTGTGGGGATGCGAGCCTCAGATTGAGGTCAAAGCTCCCTAATCGTGTTCCGAGAGGTCGGCAGTCTTTTCAGCACAGGGGACTCACACTTGCTGGAAGCGCCGCATGCTGTCCAGAATGTTGAACTGCTGCCAGCGTTTGGAGAAGTTGACCTTCCCGTCGATGAGGTCAGGGTTCCCCAGGTGGACGAAGGTCAAGTCCTGCAGGATGAGACCCCTGGAAGAAAGAGCGAAACGGGTCAAGGTGGTGTTCTCGGCTCAATAAAAGCCCCACCTGCAGGGCTTTGAACAGTCGTGCACTTACAGGTAGGGGATGCACGGAGGCTCCACCTCAGCCAGAGCAGCTCGGTACGCTCTGAAGGACGAGGAGCTGTCAATCAACGTGCAATATTCCTCCAGTCCCTGAGAAGAGAACACGGCGCGGCGTGAGTCACAACGCGGTAATCGGCGAGAGTAGACGTGTGCATTCTGCTTTGATGACGAATGGCGACGTCAGCATTCCCTCACCTCTGACGTCTGCTTCTGCCACTCCAACCTCCGGATGGGGGCCGAGTCCAGAGCGGACAGAATCGCCAGGTACGAGTTGAAATTATTCAACTTTCTTAAGTGCTGTAATACGAGATCATTAAAGCATTAAACCAAGGAAAATCAAACGGGACGAATAGGTTTGTAAATCCACGGTGACTTACCTTCATTATCTTTATGAACTTGAGGAGCAGCTTCTCTCGGTCCTGAGCTTTCTCCTGCTGGATTATCAACGAGCGGACCCTGCGGGGCAAAGACACACAAACCGCGTGCGGTCAGGATGGAGGCCAGCGGAGCGAAGGACACGCGGCGGCACGAAGCTCGGCGTTGGCGGCTCTCACCAATAGCTCATGTTGTTAAAGTGCTCCGTGAACTGAGTCAGGTTGGGACTCTTCTCCTCGTTCTGCTCCTTGGCCCAGAGCAGCACCTCGGGAATCTGAGGAGGGAGAACCGGACAGGAGTTCAAGTCGGACTCAAAACCCCCCCCCGTCGCATTCCAACGGACCGACAAGGGAGCCGCTGTACCTCGATCTTATAGAAGAGTTCGGCATCGAGGAGAGTGAGCTGATCCGCGATCTCGTGGCTGCGGAAGTCGTGGAGCGTGCCGGGCCTGCAGAGACATGGCAGCTGTTAAGAGGACGTCTGCAAATTCCTTTTGGTGCAGTCAAATGGTTTTACCAGAAAGTCTGGTCTAAAAGGTTTGATAACAAAAAACTAACCTATCCATACTTTAAGTGAATTATTAACGTTTATCCAGAAATACGAAGCAGTTGAGAATGTATTTGGGCTTTAATGGACGCCTCACTGTCGACCCTTGACCCCGCCACGGTTTACCTTGCGGAGACCCCTCGGGCGGCGAGCGGCTTGAGCGAGTTGGTGTAGCGCAGCAGCTTCCTCTGCTCCACCTTGTCCAGGATGTTCTTGCGGAGCACGCGGGCGAGGCTGAGCTCGCCGTTGCACACCAGCGTGAACACCAGGTCCATCAGCTGTTTCAAGATGTCCTCCGTCAGCTCTACCAGGCTGCGCGACGGATGGGGGGGGGAAATCATGTTAAAAAGCGGCGCTGAAAAGCCACGTTTCTAAACATGCACATGGTTTCATATATTGATGAAGTTCCTGAGGAGGTCTTCTACTCACCACAGCTCATCCACCACACGAACCAGCACAAAAAAAGTGTTCTTGCTGACGCGCTTCTTGAAGGTGTCCGGACTGTGGCAGAAGCTGGTGTATGTGCTCAGGGGTCAAGGAGCAAAATGGAATACTATATACTATAGGTGGAATGCACAATACCGTAAACACACGTAAATGAAGGTTTTACTCTTTTAAAATAACATTTGGTGGTTCATCAAATCAATCGTGTAGTTATTTTGCCTTTTGAGGATGGCAGCTGCGCTGGAGGTCTCAATCTCCGGATGTTTGTGACTGAAAGAGCTTAATTAGAGCAAACAAGTTTTTTCTCGGTGAAAATAAAAAAAAAATCACTGCAAAAGAAAAACAGCTGTCATTAAACTAAACAGCAATGACACACGTTCGAAAAGGATATCTGTAGTGTAGCTTCTTAATGAGATCCTCAGGGGTTATAAAAGTCCTATAAGTCGTCAGAAAGGCTTCACAGTACAAAACGAGATCTGTCAAGAAAAGAAAAAGCAAAATATTTCAATTGAAGTTCAGCCAGAGATCCCAATTAAACAGCCCCAGCTGAAAAGACAACTCATGATGTGAAGGCTGCTAACCAGACACACATAGTGACACATTGCCAATAAGCGGACCTCAGAGACGCCGCGGCTGCTTAGAATGCTGCTCAGATGAGTCAGTCAAACCACAGAACCACAACACACAACTGAAACTAAAGACCGAGTGGAAAGGCCTGCGTGTCTGTCATGGGAGCACGAGTTGCCCCAGTGACCCCGTAACCGAGCAGCGCCCTGCACTGTACCTTTGCGGTCCGTTTCCGTCGCGTGGACCAACAGAATGTCTCCTGATCCCGCACGGACGTCGGGGCCGTCGTCGTTCTGGGGGGAAAAGAGAGCAATGGAGGTGCGAAGGATCAGAGACGATGAACGACAGACACAGGAGACGGACTCAAAGCGGGCGAGGAAACGAGTGGTTGCAGACAAAAATGCAGCCTGCACCTTTCCTTCTTCTGCCCGTTTTTCTTGTCCCGCTCCCCCCTCGGAACAGCCCCCACCGCTCCCTGTCCTGCACCAGCTCCTCTGATGCAACATGTCCCCTTTAATATCTCTGTAGACGTCCCTGCAGGCTGTGAATATTACATCCTCCCATTTACGCTCCCCCCCCCTCAGCGTCTCCTTTTGCAAATCATTGATGCCACATTGCCCCTAACCTTGCAGAATGGAGCGTTTTTCACACATCCGTCTCTCAGACTGCACCACGCAGGACAAAAGGAGGGCGCTTTGTCAATTTCAGTCAGGAAACAGCAGGGGGCAGCAATGGCCGTCCGCTGTGCGCCTCAGTGTGTGACCTTTAGCCGGTGCTGGACTAATGGGATAGCGTGTGCTTACACATCGTCGAGGGGGGTCTCTTACTTCCTGTTTTAGTGTTATCCTGCTCATGATCTCCTTGTGGTCTATGAGGGAGAGCTCGTCCACGTCTTCCTCGTCGCTCCCAGACGACTCTGTTGACTTCTGCCTCCTAAAACAAAACAAGCAGACATCAGAAACACACACACCTTTCAGACACGCCAACGTCCGTAGCAGTCATACTGCAATTACCCAATTTATTGAAATAAGCAGCAGATGAATCATTAAAATTATTTGTGGCAATGCAACATAATAAGTGGGATCACTCGTCTTACCTATCCTTGTCCAAAGCCTCTTTGCTATTGGGGGATGGCATTTTAGGGGCGGGGTCTTGAAGCACATCGTCCGCTGTGATCGTTTCCTGGTCGAGAGGGGAGAAGCAATGAACAACAGGCCTCCTGTGCGTTACACGGAGCGACACTGACGAGGCTATCGATGGGATGAACCAGCGGTGCGTGCAACGCTACAAACATGTGGACCACTGTGTTTACAGGAAATCAAGTGATGTTGATGGGTAAAATACAGCTTTTCGCCAGTATGAACAAGAGGGGGGGGGGGGGGGAACCCAACAGAGACACCAGTGTAGAACACACACACGCCGACACAGCACCACAATCACGCACACACACCTACTCGCTGTCTGCTCTCTTACTGCAAGTTACCCAACACACCGTAAATACACCCTGAACGCACACACAGGGCCCAAGGGACTACAGCCCCCCCCCCCCCCCTGCTCCCTCCCCCACGCACACTGTAAAACATGCAACGGCGCACAAGAGCAGTTGTGGGAAATGTTATTGGAAAATTGAAAAGCGGCGAAGCGTTGAGAATCGGCGACCCGTCGGTTGTTCGATGTAGAACGAGGTTAAATGCTGGTAAAGCGCAGCCGAAAGGGACGACAGCAGCCACCAGCCAGAACAACATTCAGAGACACGACTCCTTCCACAGGCACGAAGCCGGCTCCGAGGCCCGAGGTCATGCGCCGTCGGGAACCTTCCATTCCAGCGCCATCAGTTCGAGGGGATCGGATCGATACGAGCGGCTCGCGTTCGGTTCGTTCCTCCCGAAGTGATGGCACGCGAAAAAAATGGGAGTTCACCCCTTCGCCCGCGTGGTCGCTCAGCTACTTACTCTGAGGGAGAGAGGCAGCTCCCCGTTGGCCCGGCTGGATGAGTACAAGTTGACGTACTCCCCCTCCCCGGCCTCGTCGTTTGCGCACTCGCTCTACGGGAAGAGAGGAGGGACACAAACCGAGGCGTGAGGGTGCGGAGAGGGGCACACAGTGGCTTTTGCCAACAGGCCGCACAACGTGGAAAATGTTGCTCGGGGGGACGAGAGAAAAGCAGACAGCTGAGGTTTTGGCGTTGTGTCATCACGGCCACCGGGTGGCACTGGGGAGCATCATTTATTTACCAGCAAAAAGAACATGCAGGGCAACGTGCTCTACTGGGATTCTTTTACGACCAATAACCAGACAGCAGACGTTTTTTTGTGGGCAGCGGCGATGACAGCGAGCAACGCCGCCGAACGCCACTCCGCCAAAGCAAAAGGGGTCCGGCATCGCGACGTGCTATCAGCCCTTTGTGAGCTCACCGCTGAGGCGTGGAGGGACTCAGTGAGAGGCGACTCGGAAGGAAGACAGACGGCCACAGAGCCCAGCGAGCCGGCCGGCGAACCGTCGGGCTCGCCCCCACCGCCGTCCAGGACGGTGGCGTTGGTCAACGCGACCTGGTCCAAGCTCTGTGATCGGCGGGAAAGAAGGAAGGAAGGAAAGCAGGAAAGAGAAGGAAAAAAGGAAAAATAAAAAGACAGCAGTAATAAGATCCGAGACGTGAAAAAAGAGCAGATTGGAAAGAAGGCCGAGGAACAGGAAGCGGTGCTGGGGAGGAGCTATTCAGCACAGGCTGACAATGATGTGGATGGACGTGAAATCAATTGTACAACACACACACACACACAAATGCCAAACTGGGATCATTGTCAATAGATACTTTGCCTGTGAGAGAACATGGAAGAATTGTTGAAAGGATGGCAACACTGTAGATATGGGATATGATATAAATGTGTGTTTAAGCAAATGGCTGCTTCATTGCGTGCGGCCAGCTGAAAAGATGCCCGTCTGCGGGGAAATAGTAGCTACCTGTCTTTACACGTTTTCAGCCCCTTTTCAGCATAGTTGCACGTGACACACCCCCCTCTCTCCCCTGATGAGCATCATGCACAGACACGCAGGAGCAACAGGAAAACAAGGCAGCCACCTCGCCTTAAAAAAAAGGCGCGGTGGCTGCTTCTACGTCAAGACAAAATAAAGGATATTTCTTTTCACTCAACATATGACTCGAGTCATATCGCTCTTTCCTTGCATGTCTTCCCCCCTCCAAAAAAAACATCATGCCCCGAGGAGTAGAGGAAAGAATGTGTTTTCCATCAGGTCCATCTGGAGCCGCATTCCAGCGTATAGATACACCCCGAGGGAGAGCCGCACCATGCGCACACACACACACACACAGTGGGGTCACCGTCGGTCAAACCCCGCCCCCCTCAAAGTACTGAGGAGTGTGAGGCACAGCCGGCTCTGCTTCGGGGTCAGGGTCAAGTCATAAGTAACTGGAACACAGCGCTAATTAACCACGAGCTGATTCATTAACAAGAACCCGTCGATGGGCGAGACATTCCAGTCGGACACACAAAGGGCCGCGTGGCGGTTTCTAATCCTCAGCCTCTCGTGATATTTACACGGGCTGCCTCGGACGCACAACTCGCTGGCTGCGTCTGCGAGGCAAACGGGTCCAGTAATTAGTTGTGCGGAGGAATGCGTCAGTGAAACACACACAAACAAGGCAAGCCAGAGGCAACAAATAACTACCACACTCAAACATCACAATATTATATAATACATTAAAAAAACACACACACACACACACACACAGCAAAACAACAATTTCACACGGTCAAAAACAAATGTGGAAGGGTGGATGAGCAAAATGAAGGATGACAACACTGCAGCCAAACCACAACCCTCGAGAGGTGACCCCCCCCACAAACACACACGTTAAACCGTCCCTAGGCCAGGACCACACAGCACCCAGTTGAGAGATGGAGGTGGAGCGATGGGGGTTTGAGCGGGTGGTGGTGGTGGTGGTGGGGCGGGGGGGGGAACTCACCGTGGGTGTGATCAAAGAAGCTTGCCCAATCAGGTAGGAGTTAGAAACGGACATGCTGAGGCCCAGCGCAGAGCCCGCCTCCTCCATGGCCGCTACAGACGGCTGGAGGTGGCAGGAGAGGGAAGAGGAGGAGGAGGAAGAGGGGGAGGAAGAGTGGGAGGCCTGAGGGGAGGGACAAAGAAGACGAACGAGAAGGTAGAAGAGATGGAAACAGAGTGACGGTGATGGGGGTTAAGGAAGGCAAAGAGGGGAGGTATAGAGTGTTGTAGGAGGGGAAAAAGAAAAAAGACGACAGTTGATTACACAAGTAAGCAAGACTGAATTAGAGCAGATTTAATCAAAGCGCAGCAGAAAGGCAAAATGGTGAAAGCTGGGGAGGATTCTGCTAGTTGGAGTGAGAAGAGTCGGCGCACCAGCTGTGCAAGTAAATACTTAACCGACTCCCGCGGTTGAAGCGCTACTGAACATGGCTGCACTGTTGTGTTTAATTTGGAGTCCTTTCAAGGAAGCTGTAATGACTGGACCGTCCTGTGGCGTGGACAGGTTATACACACACACACACACACAGACAGACGAGCGGTCCTTTCGTGTCCCCGGAAAGAAGGCTGACTACCACACGTTCTAAACGGGGCCAATATGATGCATTTGAATTAATGTCCACCAAGCTGCTGGAATGGCTTTTTAGATTTTTGATTTTTTTTTTTTAAATCCAAAGCTGCGTAAAGTCGCCAGTGCGTGTAAGCCTGCAACACTGGTTTACAGAGGGAGCCAACCGGCTTATTCCGCCCGGGCCACGAGCTCATCAAGTCCAAAACATGAGGCCAGATTAGGCCTCGCAGCGGAGGGGAGACAAGTGCGGTACGACCGCGCGCTCGCGCATGAAAAGCGATTAAAAAAAAATGAAGCCTTTAAATGCAGCGTGGTGGCGGCAGAGTGAAGACAATGATCAAAAGCGAGAGAGACGGGAGACAGACTCCGAGGTGGCCCGGGTAGACTGCCACTCAGCCACACAGTCTATTTCCATCCCTGAATGCAGCGTGTCCAGCTCTGGCCTGCAGGAACGCCCCCATCAGTCTACTGTGCGCGAACGTGGCGCTTCGTTGCAGCTTCAGGCCACGCGCCACGGATCAATTTGTCACCTTCAAGTATGCGTGGAAGGCATTAGTGAGGGAGAAGAGGGGGTTTATTTGTGGCAGTCTGGCAAACCACTGACCCACCGAACACGCACCGGCCCTCTGGTTCTGTAGCACTGCAGTGGCGAGTTGTGTTTTTTTTCTACGGACCGCACGTCCTGTTTAGTGGGAAACAGCGCAACTTGCTTCGAAGGTTAAAAGCTGGCACGACCGCAAACTCACGACGGTCCCATTAATGTGAAACTGAAGCAGGTTGATGTGTACTGGAATTCTTACATTCATTCAAGTATTTATGTGTACAAAGCATTAACTAGTCATTTTATCCTCATAAAACCAGTCTAATTGGAAATAATTACAGCTACATAAAATCTGGAATGATGTGGGACCCCCGTCGCTCGTGGCGTTTTCAGAAAAAACACATTTTTAACCTTAAAAAAAGGTTTTAATTCAAACTCGCATGGCTCATCACAAGGTCACGAGGTTCTCCCTGCTAGGATCCAGCTAATTTGCCGCCCCCCCCCCTACTCCTGGACGGTCCAGTCATTGTAACTGACTCCCCCGTTGGACAGTTGTCTCAATTAACCCAGATTAAGATAAGTGGAATGGATCTGATCTGTGCTGATAACGGGTGGTCTCGTCTCCCAATGACAACCAAACGCCTCTGTGTGTGCACAGAAGAGTCTGCATTGGCTACACAAAGGGGAGACAAAGGGACATTTATACATCAAAACTTTTTGATTTCTCTATAAAAACATAAAACTTTTTTCAGTGAAATTCTTTGACCTAAAAGGCCGCACTGAAAACTAAAGACGACCACCTCTGGAATGCTCTCTGCATTCCTTCCCCCGCTTTGCTGCCAAGAGGCATGAAGACATTTGGAGCGTTCGCGTTGTGCACCAGTAAGCTCTCAGGCATGCGGGATTCTAGCTATGATCTCATAACCCAGCGTGATCAACGAAGGCAGCGCCGCCTCGAAGACGTGATTTGAATTTGAGGAAGAAGAACTGAACAATTGAAGGAATTTAAAATTACAGCTTTGCCCAAATCAGTGAAACAAAAAAATACATTTTTACCCACATAAGAAGTCATATTCAACTCAACAGTGGCAGTGCATGAGAAACAGCACAAAGTAAGAGCACCTGGTTATCGTCACGCTTGCACACATTGGGGAGGTTCCTTACCAGCTGCCTTTGTTTCGGGGGCAACGCTGGGGGCAGCACCGGCTCGTGCACCGAGTCGGTGCTGCTGAAGGAGTCGTTGAAGCCGTAGACCTCCTGGAAGCGCTTGTTGCGCTGCTCGTAGATGCTCTCGCTCTGCGGCATCTGGTAGAACACGGAGGGCTGCGGCTCCGAGTAGTCTTCCACAAACTGCATGTACTGGAGGACTGTGGACAGGAGGGATAAACGAAAAAAAAAAAGTCAAGAATAGACTCGTCCTGACACTGTCCATGTAGCCCATTTGAATTAAATTAACACCACTTTTATTAGGAGGCCGAGAAACTCTTTTACCATAGTTTGGCAAGGTTTTTGGGCTAAAAATATCTCCACGCCCAACATGAGGTCGCCCCACGATGACATCACCTATCATTTCCTCAGTATTGACAAAAACCTCACGGCGGCTGGTCACCTAAAATCCCACATGTACGTCATCATACACCATTACTGTATGGAACGACATCATACAGTAGAACGAGAGGAAGTGATGCAGCAGGTGTGTCATGACCAGATGACCAAGTGTTGCCCCCGGCGCCGGCCCCCATTGTAGCACATCCTGGCGTTCACTTCCTGCTTCTATTCACAGAGGAATATTTCCTTGACATCAGGCTACGCCTCAACGAACCGATGACGGAGCGCAGCTAATCTCCCCCTGACCCTTCCTGAATAAAAAATAATAAATCAACTTCACCCCTCCCTGTATCCCTCCATACATATGACTCTTTGTTCAGCGCCTCAGGGCCCCCACCCCCCCACCCCCACTTACTGTGTCTGCTTTTCTTCTCCGGCAGCGGAGGCGGGCTGCCGGGGACGTCCGCGTGCTCGCCGGCTACGTACTGGGCGACGAACACGCCCCCGTTGGTCTGGGGCATGGGGGAGATGGGCGTGAAGAGGGGGAACGGCGGCGTGGGGTGCAGCTCCTCTTCCGACAGGTTGTCATATTGGGAGGGGTAGCGCTCGTACAGCACCCTGGAGCCCGCGTCGGGGAACGGCGAGTTCTGGGTGCTGCGGCGCTTCTTCTGAGGGAGGGCGGGGGGCGCGCTGACGCGGGAGGGGCGCAAGGGGCTGGTCTCATTGTGTTGCGCGGTCCAGTATTCTAGCTGCTGCTGCGAGGGGGGGGCACTGAAGCGGGGATGTGAGGGATGCTGTCCGGGCACCGGGGAAGAGGACTCGCTGTGGGACTCGGGCAGGGGGCTCAGGCACCCTCCAACGGGGATCGGGGGGAGGTTTTCCCCAGCGGACAAGTCCTGGTGGAGGAAGTCGTAATCCGGGTCGTAAGTCTCCGTGTTGTCTGAAAAGTAGAAAACACATTTTAAGAATACAATTCTGACTGAAGCTTCCAACTGTTTTTAAATTAAAATCTAAAACTAATTAAATAAATACAAAGCAAAGGCTTGATGCGGGTTCGGATAGTTGGTTCCCTTTTTGATCAGGTTCCTCGATAACAAAACTAACATTCAAAGAGCGCTATGGAAAATGTTTAGGAAATGTAAACATGCAAAAATTTCTGTGCTGAAAAAGACCCGTCTCCACGAGCGGCTGACTGACGTGCATTCTCTTAAAGTCAAACTTTTGGGAGCTGTCTGGTCAACGTGCTGCTTCTAAGCCAAACGTGTCTGTGTGTGGATTCAAAAAAGGCTCCACGGAGGCCCTACGGTGGCGTCTTCTTCGTGGTCTTACCTAGCGTCTCGCAGCTGGTGTTGCGAGAACACTGACCGCTGTCCTGCTCCATGGACGAGAGCTGTTCGTCAGACTTACTAAGTTTCCCCATGCTGCTGCAGGGAGAGAGGCGCGGGGAATCCCCCCCGTAGGACTGGCTCCCCCCAGAGAAACGCCTCTGAAGGCAACTCCTGCTCATAGTCCTGCTGCTGCACGGACACAAAACAAAGGCCGTCAGCACGCCTCCGTCTGGTCCAATTTAGAAGAAGGCTCAAGTTGCACAAGGAGGCGTCCTCCACCTGTCTGTGGACGCTGCAGGGTAGGCTGGAGCCGCGGCTCATCGGGGCGACCACGGCTGACACGCGTCGGGGAAGGGGCCGACTGCCGCTTCTTAGGGGGGAGGGCTGGCGGAGGGCTACGGGAGGAATGGCAGACAGAGACAGCGGAATGAAACGACACACGTGTCAGACGTCAGGCGTGCAGGAGGCAAAGCCGACGCAGACGGTCGTGGGCGCACACAAATCCACGTATGAATGCATGAGCACACACACACACAGGCCTCTCTCGGCTTTGACAGGAAGTTGTCCGACTTGTCAAACCCCAAAAAAAGTCAGTCAGTTAACACCGGGGTCAAAATGAAGGCGAGGAGCAGAACACAAGGCGCCGTGATATGGAGGCCAGCAAAAAGAAACACCGCACAGGTCAGTCACACACTCTCATGCAACGTCGGCCCTCTCGTCGGGTCCTCAGGAAAAGCACAGGATAAAACAAAGTCTGGGAGGATGCAACCATGCAATTCATCCAATCCAGAAGCCAAATGGGGGTCTGGGGTGGGATGTTATAGCTGAGACAGGTGATCCTGCTAACATACTTCTCCTTCTGAGAGGGTCTCCTTTGGCCAGCGTCAGCACTCAACTGTGCTCTGTTCCCAGAATCCACAGGGAAACCAAAGAAGAGAAGAAGTAAGAAAGGAAGAGACAGAGCAACAGACAAACCAGAGTGTGCGCCGTATTTAAGTAATGAGAGATTCTCAAGGCTCTGGCAGTTTGGGCATTTGGCTCGATGGAGCACGGGGAAAGAAAAGAAAGTGCACTAAACGCCTAAATGGATTTTCTTACTCAAAAAGATCAAAGTCAGTGAAACTGTAATGCGGAATTCCCCCGACCCTCCTACACCCACATCCTAAAAACCTTTCCTTATTCCTCATTTGATATCACTGAATCATTTCTCGGATGAAAAAATAAGCTTTGTTGAGAAACAAAAAGGTCACCACATTTGTGTGGCCACGTCACCTCCACCGAGCCGCCAGCGCCGCTTCTCATCGGATGGAAACCAAGTAGAAAAAAAAAAAGGAACCTTGAAAATTCTCTTTATAAAAAAAAACGATCCATGGACCTCACTCTCTCAAGAGTGTGTGTGTGTGTGTGTGTGTGTGTGTGTGTGTATTGTCCTCACCTGAGCTCTGCCATTTTGGCTTCAGGAAGGGGGGGTTTGGGAGGGGCCACTTCCTCATCTGGCACGTCCGTGGCCGCCTCTGCGGGAGTCGCTGCCGGAGCCGTCTTTTTCGCGACCTCCTGCTCCCGATCCATCGAGGGCTTCTCCGACGACACGCCGCTGCGCACAGAGAGAGACGTTCTGAGTGGAGGAGCCGCCGCGGGTGACCCGTCGGCGTTCTGCCCGAGCGCGCGCGGGGGGGAGGTGCGGGGGGGGGGTGGGGGCACACTCACCTCTCCGCCACGATGGCAGGTGGTGCCGGTTTGCTCGGGGTGGTGGGTGACGGCTGCTCCTGCTTCTCTATGGTCAGCTTCACCAATTCCTGTTCACAAAAACAGTGCTCGGCGGCTGCTGCGACGGCAAAACAACAAACAAGCAACACTTTCTCAACGAAAGAAGGGGGCCCGACCTTGACTCCATCCAGGACCGCTTTGATGACGCTGGTGACGGACGCCACGTTCTCCTTGTCCTCAAGGTCGATGCCGTCCAGCATCACCTGGTCCGCCCAACGGATGAGGTTGGCCAGGCTTTGGTACACCCGGTTATGGCAGGAAGAGAGCGCCGTACTGTTGGAGTGGTGGGAGCACATGGTCGGATAAAACAGAACGACGCACAGGAGGCAAGAGACGGAAAAGGAAACCACAGGGGAAAAACTAGATTTGCCTCTGGGCGAATGGGAAGCGATAATCCCACATACAACCACCATCCTTCCACCAGCTATCAAACAACATCTTTGTTGGCCAATGGTCGAGCTGCATGTATGCTTGACTACAAGCCCTGTGGTGCTGACAGACGAACGCCCAACCACACGGTGAAGCCGGGTGTTGTTTCTGCCTGTGCTGAATGGCACCTTTGGAGCGAACACCAAGGTGTGGCCCAGGCCTGTGCCAACACGCCGACGCTGATTCACAGCGCTGGAACGTCCATCCGCCGTCTCCGGGAGACGACTGGAGCTACGGGGGTTGGCTGAAGGATTTGGAAGGGAATGTTGATGCAATTGGAAAAGTGGGGAGGTTTGACCCAGAAAGACTTAGGACTGTAACTATGTAGGAATAATAATGAAGTCCACAGCTATGAGGGACTAGTAAGTATGACCGCAGACTCAAAACCCTTTTTTGCAAATTAAGCAACCACCGCGGGCAGCAGTTACACTCACTGCTGACCTACTTATTTCACCTGTATTGATTTAAATCACCGAAGGCTGCAACACTGCACGGCAAAAAAAACATTGTTAGCACAGGAGGGTGGAACTCTTATAACAATAGTACATACTACAATAGTTTGCGCAACAATCCATCAAAAGGGTTCCAGACAGAGGGCTGTGAGAGGCCAAATCTGTCATCTGTACTGACGGATGGGGAAAGGCACAAAGGAACAGACAGGCGCTCCGACGTGTCTGGCGTGCCACGGGAACGTCGTTTTAAGAGGCTTCAGGCAACAGGTCCTGGAAGCTTTGAAGTCTGTCCCAAGAAGCTCACCTGTGCTGTATCCGCGCCTCCACCTGCACCAGAGGCAGGATGGCCTCCAGCACCTTGCTGGCCGAGCCGGGAAGCATCTCCAGCACCTTCTTCTCCACGACCATTTTGTCCACGATGGTCTTGAAGTAGCGCAGGGCGCTGACCACCTCCTTCTCGTGCTCCTCCAGCCGGCTGACCTTCTGCGAGAGAAAGGGACGCGATTAACACGGCATTTCAGAAATCGCACCACGCGGCCACTTGCGCTCCTCATGGCCGCGCTGAACATTTCTCAAGCTTTTGAAAACAGTCCAAACAGAGTACGCAGGGAAATACTGTGTTGGCGAGGGGAGGTCTGGGCTTCATGCTATGCTTCTATTACACCGCGGTTTGCTTGCAGCTCATAGCTCCAGCTTTCAAGTGATGTGGCTTGGAGCCATTTTGGGGCTGTATCAGCTTCTTCATTCTTCCCCTGCAGGGCTGCTGTGGAATATAGTCGTCACTACAAAAGCCTTAAGAGGCAGCGGAGGAGTTCAGGAAGTGGCCCAGTTCCATGCATGCGTTTGTAGGTTGAGACACCTGCTGCAGCACAGCCAGCCACCACAGCGGCTGTGGGGCTGTGGGAACCAGGCCGGGGGGAACTGGCGCAGATACACAGACACAATGGAGTATGGGCGCACGAAACATTAAACAGGAAACCAATCGCGGAAAAAAGGTGGGAACGAGATGCATTTCCCACAATACACACGCACGTGCATTTCCCTGAACACACACGCACACACACAGACCTTGTTTGCAGGTTTTTCGGCGCTCTTGGCTGCTGGCTCCGGCTGCAGCTGCTTGCCCTTCTTGGATGGAGTCCTCTTGATCTTGGGAGAGTGGAACTTGTCCATCAGTTTCATGGTGAAAGACGACAAGTGGGACCGCTGCGAGTCTACGGACAAGAGGGGGGGGGGGGGGACACACTGAGATTTCACCCAAAGCCAGTGAGCGGACATGATACCAGCTGAGCACCAGCGGGATACAAAACAACATCAACACTGTGTCTTTAGGGAGAGAAATGTTACCGACAGGCGCCTTTCATCTGCTCTCAAAAATGAATCTGCTGGACAGGCACAGTCGCAGAGCCTCTCCCAGCAGTCACAATCATGTGCACGTATGCGCGCACGCACATGCGAGAGCACGCCGACGGAGACGAGGACAGGGTAGGAGAGCCGGGCTGCGATGAAATAGAAGTGCTTTACGGCACATAATGAGGAGAACCTTCATAAGAGCGAAGCAATTCAGCAAGATTGCACTCGTTCACTGTGGAGGGGGCGGATTGTATCTCGGGAGAAGAGTACCGCAGTCGGTTAATCCTCGGAGAGAACAGACCGCTCACCCACCGTCTCCCGTCACCTCTGTCTGTGTGTGTGAGGGAGGGGGGGTTATCAGTGACAAAATGAAACCCTCATCTATTGTAATCTCCCCGCAGCGCGACAACGGCGGGATTCTGACATTCCACGGCCATCAGCGCAAAAACGCAAAATAGCGAGCGGCAGCAGGAAATTGCCACAAACTGCACCGCCAGCCGGGCGGTGCTTTCATCTCCACCATCGATCCGCCCCGCTGTCCTCCCTCTCCCTCTCTCTCCCTCCCACAATCCTCATCATCCCTCACTCCGAGCAAAAGCCAAAGTTTGCTGAGGCAGCCAAGGACGACCGCGTGTCTCATTAAAAATGTTGATGAGAGCAGAGCTTCCTTTTCAATGCAAATGCATGCGATGAGCCGGGCGTGACCCCCCCCTCGGCCTGCAGGCTACTTTACACAAAAAAAAAGAAGAAGAAATCCTTGGTTGTGCAAATCTAAATCAAAGCCGAGCGGCTCTGCGGGCGTTGGCAAATTACAGATGGTGCATGGCTGATTCAATAAAGTACAGTTACTGGACATGGATCGCATTACCCGTGCTGTGTCACCTCTAAATCGGCCTTCACTGACCTCATTCCTGACATCCAAAACAAGTCAAATGCCTCACATAAGAGTCACAGGCAAATGTCCAACCGGCCGAAATGTCAGCTTTGTTAAAAAGAAATATATTTTCAGATATCGTCGTATCACTCAGTGTGCTGGTGCCCATCACGGGGCGAACCGGAGGGGGATGTAAGGAAGACAAAGTGTGTCAGACAAGAAACTTCATACTGTGGAGCTCGGGAGGCGGAGGGGGGTGTTGTGCTGCATCAGAGCCTAACCCTTTTCTTTTTTTGCACCCCGAGGCCACAACACATACCTCTGTTGGTATGTCAGGATGCTATCCTGGCACGGCTTTGCTTTAGGGCAGAGTGCATATCGGGCCGCCTCCATCCGAGTTTAGGCTCACATAATCCAAACGGTTTGGCTTTGTCCCCCCCCTTCCTCCCCTCCTCCCTTCCTCCCCCCATCCTGCGTGCGAGTACAGAGCTGCAGCCAAGCCCAGAGTTGAGAAGCGGTGCGTGACATCACCGCCATGAGTCACCACCAAGATCGATACAGCTGGTCGCTTAAACTCGCTTGCATCACCACCTCCGCTTATATCTGTTCCAGTTCTGAGAACAGAGAAGTCCTCCGCCCTCCTCGAGAGTTCACTGGAAGTCTGGTTCAGGCAATGGAAATGACATCATCAACAGGAGGAAATGAACGCGGTCAAACAAAGAAAGTCAGAGAGAGAGAGAGAGAGAGAGAGAGACACACACACACAATACAGTGGACTCCTCTGTCAGAATCACGTACATGTCTCTTGGCCGCCATCGCCCCCCCGGTGCCTGTCTGCTGCCAGGATACTACGAGCTACGAGGCAGTGAGCTCATCGCTCGCCATAATGGGAGAAAGGGACCCAGAATGGACCCGATTATTCATAACACTCTTCCCCTGTTAACATTTCTCCTCCTGCTCCATTTAAAGCTCGGTGCGATTCAGCAGCGAAGTGTGGTTACACTTCCATAGAGGGTTCGAATTGACTCCTTGGTTGTAAACAGTCCCAGGAGAGCTGAACACACACACACACACACACACACACACACGTTTTTGTTACACTGCAACCTCAGAGGACGATGTGATGAGTTTATATTTTGGCAACAAAAACAAACAAGCATTCATGATGCTGTGAGTCTCCAGAATCAGATTGTTGACAGTAAAGTGAAGTGAATTAAGCAAGTAAACATCTTTTGGAGACATTTGAATTTCTGGGACGCGTTGCCAGGCCTCAGGGACATTTCGAACCAACACTCACTAACAAAGCCTTTCGGGGGGAGGGGGGAGGGGGGTTAATAGACAACACAGACCAGGACTCACTAACACACACATCTATGTCGTTCCAGTCAAAACAGTCAACGTGCAACCCGACGGCCGGACGCTCAGGTGATCGGACGCCATCGCTGCAGCACAACCGGCGCCCTGTGACACACGAGCTGCTCCGGCTCCCTCTGAGGAATCCACAGGCTGGCAGATTGATCTGCTTCTTCTTCTTCAGTGCAGGTGTGATCTATTCAGGACAGCTGGTCGGCCCCACACTAATCCAACCACCCCCCCCCTCTAGGAGTAGGATGAAAACCGGGTGGAGGGATACAGGGGAGGCTGTGCGAAAGGTTACACACACAGCTGTCGGCTGAGCAGCGAGGCCTGCTCGATGAAAGCGCGGCCGGCCGCGCACACGAGGACCTGGAGTCCGACGCTGGTCCCACTGCCAGCTGTTGAAGGTGGGGGGGGGGGGGGGGCTCATCCTCAATAAAGCGGAACAGTTAAAATTGGTTGCACCTCCGAAATGAAATGTCGTAATCCGCTCCCGACTGAGAGGACGACATCTGTTATCCATGTGACACACACCTATCTGTATATAGATCTGTATATACTGTATATGTAAATATACTGTATATGTAAAACAGAGTCCTTTACCCCCCACCCCTCCGGGATACACAGACCGCTTCTAAACAGCGGTGCTTGCAATGACGCCTTCCTTCGCTATAAAAAAAAAAAAGGAATGAATTACTGTCTGCTTCTCTGTAAAACTAAACAAGGTGGCGTGCCAGGTGTCTTAAGACCTGCTGTGCAGCGACCGCGCGGAATGCAAAGCCTGAGGCATGCGAGATCAACAGCAAAAAAAAAAAAAAAAAAAAAAGATTCAACAGGAAATAGTTAAGTGCTTGGTGAATTATTTATCCTGTCCCATTGTAGTGGCTGGCTTCCTGCTGGGTGTGTTCGATCTTCGAGAGGTCTCCTCTTCCGTGTCTTTGTCAACGAGTGGCCCTGTAGTGACGCAGGGAAGGGGCTCACACACACTTATCGTCTCGTCCATTCTATTTCACTCGACGAATGGGACGCACGAGAAGGTCTTCAAGGGGCCAATGGACGCATCTCGGAGGCCCCAAAACAAACATAATGGGCCAATCACTTTTGACTCGGCATCCGTGTGATCACATTACAAAGAGTCGGGTCGATTGAGATGGATCCTTTGCGGCAGTGGTAGAACATAGCCCACGCTTATTCATATTGTAATATACAATTACTTTTCGGAATGACAGACCCAAATTAGCCCACGACACGGTCGATTGTTTGTCATCATTATTTCATTCATCGTCTGGAGGAAGCTGCAGTCGGCCTGTTGTTTATTAGAGAAAGACGAGGTCTCTTCCTGATCTCCCCTTCAATGAAAATCCATCACCGCCACGCATTGACGTTCTGAATAACTCACACAAAAAACGGCAACCGCGGGGTCAACGCGCTGACGGAGGAGCGCTGCTCGCCGGGTTGCACGGCAGCAGACGGCGCCCGGCCACACGACACGGACGATCCGTAACGCAGACCGGTGATGGAGAGCGCCGTGTCCTCTAGAAGTGCTCGACCGCACCGTGTTTGTCCACGACCTGTGAGAAAGTCCCTGAGGCGGCAGAGAAGCAGCCATCTGCTCTCAGATCTAACCACGGCGGTGACACTGTCGACCAAGAGTCTGATGACTAAGAAAACATCTGTAAGGGGGAACTCCTGCTCGGCAAAAAACACAGCCCTACCCCCCTCCCCCACCCCCCCCCCCTCGCCGCCCCCCCCTCCACGAGTCATGACATAAAAACAACAAAGGTACCGTCAATCAACTCGGATAAAATTTGATTGTGTAAATCTTCTGATTGCCACTCTCAAAGAATCTTTCCTCGATACCGACACAATACAAAAAGGTGAACTGAAACTAGAGTAATCTGCGAGGATTAAACGCTGCATTAAGACACAATAACCCGCGGAGGCAATGACGCGGCCTAGCCCGATCTCTGGGGGCGGCACGCCTCTCATTACTCACGATGAACGGCAGACGCATCACATCGGACTAGTTTAAAGAAGGGAAAATCACACAGTTCATGTCATCACAAAAAGGCCCACTGGAATGAAGTGTCAGCGATTCGACAATGCTCCATCTATTCTGGGATGTGCTGTCGTGTACAGCGATAAAGCGGTGTCTTAAAGCATTATTTTGCCTTAATATTTTTGCCAGCACCCAGTCACAAGGTTATGTGCCCTCGGAGCAGCAGAGCAGAAAAACCGTCCTCTGGCGCAACAGCCAGAGGACACTAACATATTGTGTTGCATTCGTAACGTAGCTTAAAATAAACCATAAGATAGAAGGGGACGAGTAGTTCCGTTACATTACCTCTCAGACCCGATGCCGTCCAACTACACGCAATAACACAACTTTTACAATCAAACAAAACACATTTCTTAAAGGTTTTACCTTCCAGGTGGTTGTGAAACGGGGTTTCTATCAGGTTGATCCTTTTTCATCATTTTAAAAACGAATATTCTACAATGGGTTGTTGGATACTTTCATCACGTAAAGTATCCGACTCCAGCCAGTGGCTTGGAAGCCGTCTGTGTGTCGTATTGTTATGGGGAGCAGAGATGACATCATCTGTATGTCTCATCCCTGCCCTCGGTTTACATTCTCATTGGTACCATTGCTAAAGAAAGAATACACTGCTGGTGGCTCAGTGCCCCCCTCCCCAAGCTACTTTAACATAATTGTTCATCGGTTCCTTTGCTTCACAGCCTTCTGGTGGCCGTCCTTTCATGTTGACGCGTGGGTAACTGCATTTAACAATGTATTAGTAATCCGGTATGAGGTAGCTTTATTGTTACAGTAAGCCTACGTTGCTTTTTACCACCTTGCATGACTGTCAGCGGTGAATGACGTGTTTGGCTGTTCAGAATATTCCAAACACTCCCCCCCCTCCCGTCTCCAGCGCCCGTTCTGTATGGTTCCACTACGAGTCGAGGTCTCGTTGTGGGACGAGGGCGAGCTGATGGAACGAGTCAATGGGAGCACTTGGCACACCCGTTCAGTGGGGTTGACCTGGAAGCTTCGGAGGGAGCCCCGAGGTCTAGGTCACTCAATTGTCCTACGTACAACGGACGGACACACACACACGCACACACACACTGCCTTACCCGGCATACCATACAGTAACAGATGAGGAAACACAGTGCCTATAAACAACTCAACCCAAAGTGAAAGGTTGCGGGAGGGAGGCCCCAGGGCCGGGTTTTCAACCGCAGCGACAACAAATGACAAAAAAAAAAAAAACAAGAAGGCTGCACAGTGAAAAAAGGGTGAGGTGAAAAACAAAATGAAAGTGAGAAGGAGCCAAACTTGTACCACAGCAATAAGACTGTTCATCTGGTAGCCTGGAGGAGGAAAACCTCGGGAGTCCCTGTGCGCGGCTGCAGGAGGAAAATAACTCACTCAATATCTGCAAATAATGCTCTCTACAGCTAATGTAAAAGTAGACTGACTTTTATTCTGAGAATTAGTATCCTCTTCATTTATCCTCTAAGGTGCTCAGGTCAAAATCCAGCGCATAGCTACGATTGAGACCCTGTACACGGCGACCCTCTCAACATGGCACCGGCCGCTATAATTAAGCTCCAAATTTCAAGAATCAAATCATAATTTTTCAGACAAAAACATTTACTAGCTGCCGCTTCCACACAGTGATGATTTGTTGCTTTTCTTATGGTACATAAATAAATAAATGTCATATTTGGAATCCCCGGCTGCGATGGCTGGATCGACTGAGGCCACAGACGGCAAAGTAAATGTTCACAAGTGCTGAAAGTGGGAAATCACACATCCTGGGTACCCCTCCCGTTCCTTCCCCTCCTCCAGACGGCCACTATTTCCCGTCCCTCGTCTTCCTCGTTGGGAGCCGCTCCCCTCTCGCCCCCCCTCGCCCCCCGGCCGACACCCAGGAAGCCGTCCGACTCCGGTCCTTCGGTTGACCTTCTCGGCTGCGGCAGTTTTTCTGCCTTTTGAAGGAATTTTCTATTTTGTTCGCTTCCCTTTTTTCTCTCTCTCTCTCTCTCTGCAGAGGCAGGCAGGCAGCAGGGTTCACCTCGGGTGAAACCAATAAACTAAAAGAACCACGAAGTGCTATAAATACCCCGCTTTGTCAGTATCTGTAACATCAAGCAGCACCAGAACACAGACACACTGCGACAGCTAAAAAACAACATTTTTTTAAAAATCCCCTTGTGATCTACCCGGATGAAGCTGGAGATCTGGGTGAGCGGTAAAACTATAAAAGCACTCGAGACGGGAAAAACATCCCACTGCTTTGCCGTAATGCAGGCGAGACGCAGAGGCGTCCGCAGCCGTGAGGAGTGGTACCACTCCGCCCGCACAAAGGCCACGTTGTCTGTGCAGCGGGCCACTCGGGTGGGACAATGGCTGAAGGACAGACGCCCAATACGACGCACTCATCTCACAGTTCAAATAATAATGCACAAGTCCACCACTGAGAAAGAGACGTGCACAGACGCGTTGTTAGTCGTTTGAACGGTGACGGTGAGAAATAATCCGACGCACGTTAGAAACACTTATTTTACTCATCATGCACACGAAAAAAAAACGCATCACATGGGAATATTGCAAAGTAGCTTCCACATTCTTCTGTTGCTAAATGCTCAACTTATTAATACATTTATCTTAATTTATTTTTTTCTATCACTGAGCTCACTTTTTTGTATATATATTTTTTCGGGGGAAAAGTCCAAAGTGAGATACAAAGATGCACGTTTCTTTTGTGAATTTAACGGTCAATGTTATTTTAGTTCAACTTATCAGAGGAAAATTGAATTCATCAAATTCAAGATCAAAGTCTAAAGGAGGAAACACTTCCAACACTACTTATCAGGCTTATCTCCTCAGAACAAAGTCCAGTGATGGCACGAGCACACTTCCTCCACTCAAGGAAAGGATTGTCCCATAAAGCCACTGCGCATGCATATCATTCATGCTTCATTGCTATTCCAAAAACACCTTTTCATGGAGGTCGCACGTGGAGGAAGTGTGTCAGTAAAAAGGTAGACCGGAAACAAAAAAACTCAATTAACATTGAGTGTGTCTGCATGAAAGTGTGTCTACTTGGGTATGATTAAAAATAAAAATAAAAATCAATGAAGCAATTCCGGATGGAAGCACGCGCGTCCTCGTCGGCCTGGACGCGACGACAACAGCGGCGGCTCGTTAGCGAGCGATGCCGACTTCGGCCTCTCCATTCCCCATTTAGACCGCCATCGGAAACTGGTCCCCAACAGTGGGACATCCCCTTCATCGGGGAGGGGGGGGGCAGCTCCCTGACCTGTGCCATGCCGCTTGGGGGTCGGAACCATTCCACACACACACACACTCAACGCAAGATCACGTCACAACCACTTTCAGCCGGGGAGATGGCCAATCGGCATCAAGTATTAAATAACCAACATCAATCCAAAGAGCATTCAGAAGCGCTGTTATCGACGGTATGGACATATCCTGTAAGTGCAGCTCTGACAGGAGCACATGTTCGATCGAAATCTCACAGCAAAGCAAGAACTGAGAGAAAACGTTCTGTGGCAGATTCACTAGTGGCTCTCAGTTTTACTTCCACCGACGATTACTCAGAACGCGTTATTTCACAGTGGGTGTCTCAGCAGCCTTTGTGAAGACAAAGAGACACTGGAAAGGGTGTGAAGAGTTCAAACAGCTGCAGATATTCAGCCGTTGGAAATTTGCATAGAGATCGCTATCAGCTGAATATGTGAGAATGGAAAGTAGGATTCATTCCTAAAAATAAATAAATAAATAAAAAATACGCCAAACGCATCACTGGCAACCCCCCTGTCCGTAAAAGAGCCGTGGCAGTTGCAGAGACAGGGCAGGTCAGGGGAGACGGGCAATATACACACCGTGGCTCCTACTGACCTACGAGGGCCGAGGGCACCGCAGACTGGGCTTTCAAAACAAGGTATTACGGCCCTCTGAGGCGTGTCGCTGCACAATGAGGGACTTGACTACCGCGAGTTATGGAGCCTCTTTCAGGGCGGATTCTTTTCACGTGGGGGGGGGGTGAGGGACGGCCCGCGACGGAAGGATGTGGCCCCGCGGAGCAGCCGCCTCGGACCGGGTCCACCCAAGACTTCAGCGGAGCAAATGGGCACCTTCTGTAAAGCCACACGACACAAAAAGCACAGCGCGGAATGTCCCCTGCATTTTACAGGAAAGCTGCAGCCTGCCTCAAACAAAGAAGAACACATCCCAAACGATGCGCACACACAAAGAGAGAAAACGCAGGATGAATACATGCATCAGATGAAACTTCTGTGCGCAGCAAATGCTGTGAATGAATCCTGTGCTGGGGAATAATTTATAGCAGGAAGTAGAGACCCTTGCTCTGTGTGGCCTGCTCATTTCCATTCTAAAAAAAGCTCTGTCTGGCTGGATTTGTCTCTGGGCCGTTTGTATTGTGGAATAAAACACGCAGATTATTATAAAAAGCTACATCGAGTTCATAAATTGTTGTTTTATCATTGATAAACAGTCCTGTTTATTCAGGGCTCTAAATGACTGTCAGCAGTAATGAGCCCTCGCAACCGTACGCGTCTTTACCCGAGTCCTCGTCCGGATCCCCCTGCAGAGAGGAGTCCGTGTCCTCCGCGGAGACCTGGTTCCTCCAGCTTATGTTGCCCATCCCAGAGGCCCAGAGTCAAGGGGAGCAGCCGCTGGTCCGGAGGCGTCGATGGCGGTTATACTTTTTCGGTACAGGCACGACTCGCTGGTCCGGCCGGCGTTTCCCCCCAACCGGTCCCTCACCAGCGCTGCTGACTGTTAGTCACGAAGCCAACGACCCACATGACCTCGTCCTCTCCTGAGTCAGACGCACCGTTCTTCAGTGGAGGCGTCCGCAAATAGCACGGCGGCCGGCGGCGTTGAAAAGTAACGTGCCCCCCCCAGACGCCAGCGGGTTGGTTGTGATGTAAATTTTGTGCATTCGTCTTAGAATCACACGTTCCCTCGCGTTCCCTCTGTGCAGGGACTCGTTTCACCATCAACGCTCTACCTTCCATCTCCGCCCTCTTTCTTTCCCTCCCTGAGCCCTGCTCCATCCCTCTTTTGCTTTCCCAAGCACTGCACACACTCAACAACAACAGAGAAAAAAATAAAAATAATTACAACACAGCTAAACCTATATGGGAACAGCGGGGCCTCCCATTCTGCGGGAGAGGGTGGTTGAAATGCTTTCAGCCAAACCCACCTCAAAATTGCAGCATGTCAAAAGGGGGGGGGGGGGATATGAAGCTGCGCAACAATGGGATCGCTCATCGAAGCCTTTTGAAATCACCACTGTTTTAGCTCTTGCGTTGAGTTGCGTTTCGGTGACCACGGCGCGCTGGGTTTTGCGATTTATTTACCTGCACAAGGAGAAGATATTTTGCTCTGAAGCGACGCATTAAGTGAAGTGTTAACTGCAGCAATGCTTGAGAGTCAAGAATTACAGCTGAACCCTGAACGGGCAGATGCACAGATGCACTTGCATAGTGGAGGAGGGTGTATGTTTGGGAGGGGGGCGGGCGCGGGTCTAAAATAAGGAACTGGTAGGTCAGTTCTGCTGCTGCCACCATTGAGAAGTCTACAGACTAATAATAAAACATTGTGCTACTCCCACGACTTTGTTAGCAACATGCCTAAACTATGCGTCACAATCAGTCTCTGAGGGGAAAATGAGGCAATCCAAGTTGTGTGTCATGACGGTGTTAAAACACAACTCTCAAACAACACTCGTGTCGCTGCTGGAAATGTACCAGTCAACAGCAACACAAGCCTCCTACTTCGTGGCAAACAAAGCCCATCACACGGGTTCAGCCCAAGAAGGAAGCGGGCACTAAAATAAGCTTCTATATTACAGACTTCATAGTGTGCAAGATGAACGCAGGGCACTTATTCTTGTGACAGAGACAGTTTGTAACTGCTGAAAGCTGCAGCGATGCTGTTACATGTCAGAGTGCTTCAGAAGGAGGACTTTGTGCAGAGGACACGTTGTCTCAGCACAGCAAAGTTACGTACATCAAAATGCTGTTCTTTTCTGCGTTTTTCCTGAAAACTGAAGACGGGCTTCATTACACGTCGTGAAGATCACAGAGTTTGTTTTTCCTTAATTCTGTGTCACAGCTGGTTTCTGGGCTGTTGCATTGAGTGACTTACTGCCACCTCGAACAGCAAGAGCGGATTCATTCCAGGGTGTCTATATGGGCCATTGAAAGCATTACATTAAACAAAATAAATTCATCATCATTGCTACCCCGATTGTTATTTAAACGAACAGCATGTATACGAGCAGAGGCAGGTTTAAAACCTCCACACGCTTGAGTATCTATATTCCAACAACAAACTCACTCAACAAAAAGTACACAGAGTGAGACATCAGCAAATCAAAATGTTAGGTTTTCCAGTTTCCTGCACCGGTTTGGTTTGGTTGCCTGCTGCACCCCAGAATCTGGATCTGTTATGGACCGCGGTTCGGGCTGCCCGAAGGATGAGGTCATGTGGGTGCGTGCACAGAAGACTCAGGTTCAGTGTTGAAACAGACACAAGAACCGCCCACCTGATTCTCCGGGCGATGACATCCTAACTCGGCTGCACACAAGTGGGAGAAAGAGGCTCTGAAACAAGGTAACAGTGTTTACACCCCAGAGGAGAGGACCATAGTATCCATGACGACGGAGCCAGCGACTGATGGAAACGCTGGCCGTAAGTCTCTTGCTTCTGGAGCTCGGTGTCCATGCGACATTGATAGTCTAGCGCGCCATGGTAAACCATGGTTAGACCTTAACTCGCAACGACATCCATGTGCAGCAATCCCTGATCACAGACTTGAACTTTACTTTAACTAAATCTTTTCTCTTAATTTGCTCCTCGAAGCAACGGCGGGATTAATCTCCTGCTGTCGAGGTCTAAAACCTAAGCCCATATGGGCAACAGCCTCCTTCCATCCTCCCACTCTCGGAAAAAAAAGGCTTAACAAAATGACACCGAAGCTCAGCTCCCTGGGCTTTATCCCTGCTTTCCCTTCTCCCCCCTCCTCCCCTCCTCACCCTGGCACCCAAAACAGCGTGTCCTCTGGGTGCATATTTGGAATGGATGGGAATATGGCCATCACACGCTGCCCACTCAGTGAACCCAGCTCAGGAAGCAGCTCCACGCAAGAGAAGTGATGGATCGGGCTCGTGGTGACCATTATCCCGAGCCTTTATGTGCTTTCGATCCACCATGTGGGCCACAACCGACAAAAGCTCCATCGACCTCGGGAGCTTTCATTTGGCTGTGACCATATGTAGGCATCTGTCTGCAAGACACGAAAGGAATCGGAAACTTTTACGCCTGTGAAGAATGACCGAGTTAGTGGCGGATGACACTCCCTCCCCGCCTGTTACTGGGAGCTGTGTGCGTGCGTGTACGTGCATTTACTGCAGGACTGTATGTGGAGCAAATCAAGGAGACAGCTGTTGGAGTGGGATGCAAGTGTGCAGCCCGGCGGGTATAAAGTTTCCTTCCAAAAGGCATAACCGGAAGCGGCCCGTTTCCTCTCGTATCCATTGCTTATTTATTTGTGTTGTCTTTAAAAAGGTGCACACAACATTGCTCTTAACTCGAGTGTAGCCGGTCAGAGCGTCGCTAGCGTTAGCTCGAGGAGAAGCTAACGTTACGACCGAGGCTAGCCACCGCTAGCTAACAACCGTTACTAACCTGTTTTCTATTTTTATTTGTTACGTTTTGTGTGTGTTTTTTAATGAGCTTTACAGCCAAACTAAGGAGTTCCAAACACTGGATCCTCATTAATATAAAAATAGTGTTAAATACACAAATATACCCCCGTGTGAAAAGCTGAGATTTGTCCCTGAATGTTAGCGATGCTTCCAGAATCGAACCGAATTTACGGGGAGAGAACGGTTGGAATGCCGGTGAAGTAAGCTAACGTTAACACACGCTATCACACCCAAACGACATTTTTTTTTACACCAGTCTCGCCCAAATGTACCGAAGTCACCCCGCTGCCCAGCTATCCGGCCTCTGTCAAGTTATCCGGACCCAACGTGAGGTCGAACCGGTGCAAGAACAGCCATTTGCTGCCAACGGTAGCTAGCACCAGCTAGCTGATCCGGTGCCGCTTTTATTTCCCCTGGATAGCCGAGAAAAGGAACCAACCCACAAAAGGCCCAATCCAACCCCCGTTTACACTCAACACTATCGGGTCTGTGTGCGGTTGTACTGGATGCGTCTGGTCCGTAGAGCCCCCTCCCCCGTCCCGCATGAGGAGTCCCGTTACACGGCACGCCGAGGTGGAGCCGGGGTGGCGGCGTCTAGCCGGGCGGGACTTACCTTGCTTGTTCTCTATTTTTCCCGACATTTTTCCTCGTAGCCAGCAGCTGTGATCCCACTAAAACAAAAAAAAAAAAACGTTGAGCTACGGACGAGCCTCTCCGTTCGTCGCCGTCCGATTATTCCCTCATTGTCGATGCGCCGTCGTGTCCACGAGATGATTCGGCCCGAGTTAACGCAACATATTCGCAGGGCACCCACATTTGTACGGGGCGAAATCGGTCTCTGTCCGTCTCCGGGTATTTTTTTCTTCCCACTGGATCCACATACACACACAGGCACGGTAATGTCTTGAACCTGGAGTCGGGGAGAGAGCGCTCTCAGCCAGTGGAGCGGCGCCCCCTGGCGGGAGGAATGAGTCACTTCCATCTGTCAACAACACGGTGGGCGTGTTTCGATCCGAGTGCAATTTCGGGTTGTTGCCGTGCCTTTTTCAGTGGTTAAGTGGCAGTGCGGTGAGTTTGTGGGACATTAACGATGAAGTTCATAATTATTACGTGTACAACTTTTCCTTTGCACATAATAATTATGAACTTTGTTCCCTCAGCGCCTTTCAAACATCCAGAATTGGATGGTGCAGCAAACAGTTTAGGACTACAATGATGCAAAGTAAACCCAGACAGATACTACTAAAGGAATACACAATATTAGCGTTGCAATAAGATAAGAAAAAAACAAAATATTCTAAATTTAACTCAAAGTAATTTGACTTTTTTTTACTACTGTTGGTCCATAAATAATAGTGGAAAACTGAGGGGAAGCGTGAGAGGGGGTTATATGACCTAGTTAAGCTTTAGTCCATGACATTGCACGAATGCTGCTGAAATCAATGACGAGGGCAGAAACAGTTGGCTTTTCAGAGAATGAACTGAGAAAACAGAATATAAAAATACAATTAAATAAATGCACAGCAACACCGGTTTGAGCTTCAGTGTACCAACAATATATTTCCCAGTAAACCCATTTTGTATGTCTATGAAACAGTCTGATTAAATAAAGAACAATGTTTTCTCTTGTACCTTGTTTGACGCCATCTTTTCACACAAAATGTCTGCTGACTAAGCAACATTTTCCTGGCAAAGAAAAGTGCTCTTCTGCATCTTCTTAAGAATCTTATTTTGGTCCATGTGGATGTTGCTGTCCCTCGTGGCTGCCCTTCAAAGGTCTACTAGTTTGCACATGTATTTCTTTGTCAGGTCCAGTCATGTTTTTTCCAGGTTGAGAATGTGCACAGTATCCTGTGTACATTCCATTCATTTGTAATCATCAATCCAGATCTTGATAAATCAACTGAGGAAAGGTCAGTAATTTTATTTATAGTTTAGTTTGACGCTAGCTGAAAAGGAAGCAGAGAGCCCCCTGTTGGACAAGCCGAGCTCACGGCTACATGCAGCTACCGTTTAGTGATTCTCCTATTCATCATTCCCCTTCTAGGACTTGTTGTCAGGACGGGGAGTGACGCTCAGGACCAGGGGGAGAATGACTTCTGGTTTAAACCCGACATCAGTAAACTGCTGACTGCTGCTTCGGCCCGTTTATTGCTGCCCATTATTCCCCGGGCCATTAAAAAGAAACCGTCTAGATTATGTCTCTGACATATCAGGACGCAGACCAGCGTGCCCTGTCATCTTTCAATGAATAATTGATCCGACTGAAAGGATCTACTTTCTCTGAGACATCTGGGTCAGCTTGAGATGCGCCCGCAAAAGCACAGGCATGTGCATATCAAAAATAAACAACTGAGATAAGGGCTTCATCAAGACTGGTGCAGTTTACCTCAATCAACAACCCAAGGCCCGGGGAGTCAAGGGTTCATATTTGCACGGTCTGTCATTATGTCCGCTCCCTTGTGCTTAAAGAAAAACCACACCTACATAACAAGTGCAAAGTGCTCTCCCCGTGTGTGTGCACGCACCAGCGAGAAATGTGTGGGCGTGAGTGGCGGAGAGGAAGGAAATACCTTCCTTGAGGCTACGATAAAGTCACACCGGCTTGTCAGGACAGGATTCGTCTTTGAGCGTCTTCGCGGTCCTCGACGGGCCACATGCAGATTGTGGGCGCTGCACGGTTTCAATGAGCACATCGGTCCTCTTACTTCAAAAGGCCACTTACGCAGCTGTGAAAGAAAAAAAATAATAATAATTTGATTGACATCCAACACTTGTGATGGGGTCACCGGGACATCGCCGTTGTGCATCTTTGCTGCCATCTAGCGGCTGCGTTGAGAAGCGCAGAAAGGAACCGCTGCCATTACACTGCGAGCCGCTGAGGGATGCTCATGAACCGCTCATCGGTTTTATGTCCCGGAGCGGAGCCTCATGCACCCTGTGGTAATTTTTTTTTTTTTTTTTTTAGAAACCTATGGGCAGGAAGAGGCAGTGCTGATGAAATGTAATTTGAGCCCAGCGATTGCTGTTTTTCTTGATGACATGTACTGAAAGAGTAAAGCCGAGCTGAGAGCAGAGATTCTGATCAGAGTCGAGGCCTCCAAGGAAAGTCAACAACGCACACGTTGTGTGATTAAGTTGTCTTGTGCTCCACGACAACTTTCCGGAGTCCTTGGTAACCGTTCGTGGAGGATTTAAAAACCAGCTCAAATACTCAGGATGGAAATGTTTAATCAATGTGGACTGGGAAGTTGCACGCTGGGTTCCGAGGCCGGTCTGCTGCACGCTTTCACGGATGAGGGCAGAGGAAGGAGAAGCGAGGCCGCTCGGTTGGCCCAGAGTTGTTGGGGGAAGGGGAGGGGGGAGCTGCGGGGGGAGGGCGGCGTTTGATCCCGGGCGGCGGTGGGCGTGGGATGCGGAGCTCAAACACGGTTTGTTTAAGGCTCCGTTAACCTTGGCCAGCGGTCAGGCCCCTGCGTCTGCGAGATGGGGAAGGAGGTTGAGGGTGGGAGGGTGTCGGGGGGGGGGGCGGGGGGGGGGGGATCAGTTGAGCTTAAATGACTGAATATGTTAAACCGAGAGGGAGGGGAGAACACCTCCACAACACTCGGGGGTACTCAGTCTTAAGAAGGTGTCGAGAAGGTGGGATCCAAGATGGCCGAGGCCACGACCAACTCGATACTGCACGAGGACGGAGCGCTCTGTCGCTGCCGCGGACAAACACGTGGAGCGGCGCGTTGACAAGGTCATGGAAATTAGCCCAGGGGGGAGGGGGTCGGAGCAATGGAAGCGCAAACAGAGCTGCACTCTCTTCCCATTACAAACGTGAAATACAAAGTGTGCTTTTCTATTTGGGACGGGGCACACACACACACACACACACACACACACACACACACGCGCGCATGCAAAAGGAATTATTAATGTGCTGAGACGGGCATTGTTGTGCTGCTCTTTGCGGCGCTCCGGGGCGGCGGCCCTGGCTTTTTTGGGAAGCACCTGCCGCTCGCCTTTTAAAGAACGCTCCTTCCTAAACGGCCACAACAGCAAAGCCCCCCCCACAAACCCGCTCTCCGGCTCCCGGCCCGCTTTCAACAGCCGGGGTCGGCCCGCTCTTCTGTGGCGGGAGCCTCCGCTCTCCGCTGCGCCGGTCCCTGACATTTAACTCGAGGCCGGAGGGGGTCAAAGAGCACGAGATGAGGCGGGGGGAGGAGGGGGGTACATATGCGAGAACAATTACACTCCTTTGGATTATCTCTTTAGAAGAAACCCCAAGCCTCCTTTCTGCCCACTTGAGAGGACAAAATGTCAGTGTTTATCCGGCCCTTTATTCTCAGGCCTTTACGGGGGTGTTTGATGCTTCAGTGGCACCTGAATGCTCCACCCCCCCCCCCCCCCCCGATCATTCTTGTGTCGCTCCCCTCAGCGTTCACTGCCAATGGTTCGCTTCTGAACGCTTCAGTGACATTTTCGCTTGGCATCTTTCAAAGCCCCACTCTGTGAAATCTGCGACGTGGGTGACCGGCTCTCTGGCGCCCCGCTGGTCGGCCCGCGCGGGTCGCCGGCGATCGCTGGACGTGGAAGCCGACCAAGGGGTGCGTCATCGTCTGCTCACGCCGGTCCGGCCCGGGTTTTTTGGGCGCGAGCGCGTCTGCGTGGACTGGCCTGGTCCGTGGGTGTGACGCTGAAGTCCACGCCGGCTCCCCGGTGCCGGGGGGCGGGGGTCACGGTACCGCCGGCCTCGCGAAGTCCAACGCAACGAACGACGCCCACCAGCGTCGTTAAACGGGATTAGTGATCAAGTCTCTGAGTAACTGGATTACGATCGTGCTGCGCAGAAGCTAAAGCTGCCCGTCAGCAACTCTGACCAAAATGAGTTTGTGGTTGGCCTTCCTCTCGTGTTTCTGTCTGTTACCAACGCTTATGCTTTGACCCATGTCAGCTGTAAAACACACTAAAGCCTCCTCCATCACCACCTCTATACTGGAACGACCTCACGGCCTCTTTTTGTGTACCGGATAACAAAGCGAAAATGAGGAAAAGGTCACATGAGGGCGGTCAGTGCAGTTATTACTTTTGTTTTTGCTGTAATTCTTATATTATTGTTAAGTGTCGAAAACCGACCCTGACAACACACAGGTCATTTTATAGTTTAGTGGAAAAAAATATTTTATGTTTTATTTTGTTGAAATAGAGATTCTTGACAAAGTCAAAAAGCCTTGATGCAATGAACAAATTGATGCGGTTATTTAATGCATTTAAAACCTAACGTTGAACAAGAGGAAGGCCAACATGTTACTTTACCCACAACGATTACATATTAATCAAACTGTGATGCACTATTACACATTTAAAAACATTTTGTGCACCATGGTGCAGCGAGTGTTCTCATTCATAAATACATGAGGTGCTGCTGCGGAAAAGGAGAGCGGGACTTTTTTTTCTTTGCATTTTTCAGGTGCAGCAGAAGCCGGTCGCATGCACGCCGGGAACAAAGCCGTGCCCCAATTCCACGCTTCACGGCACTTTCGGTTTGTGGTGCGTTCACACCAGGAACGCGACAACATTATTCACAAAGACACCGGTGCGACTGCTAAATGCACGCCAAGTTGGCAAAATGTAAATTGGCAGAAGAGTGCGTGACTTCTTTGAGCATCAACGGCCAAGTTTAACACAGAGAAGATGGAAGTGGGACCCGGTTTAAGTCAGGTCCTACTGCTGGCGCAAACAACACAATGTGACAGGCCATTACTAATGTAGCACTGCCCTACTTACCTACACATACAAACACACACACACAAACACACTTATTGCTGGCAGTGAGCGACTCAAAGGCAATTTGAACATTTTACTAAACTACTTTACACATCAGGAAGTCAGAGGCGTCTCTGCTGGTAACAGCGGGGGGGATGGAGGGGAGGGGGGGGGGTCGGGTGCTGGACCTGCACACACGCCGCACATGGCGGGGAAAGGCCGGACATGTTGCCAGTCTACCGCGGCGCTAACACAGAGCGACAGATAAACACACTCTCTCTCTCTCTCGTTCCTGTGGGAAATTTACCATCTCTAATCCACCTGGTTGTGTGTGTGTGTGTGTGTGTGTGTGTGTGTGTGTGTGTGCGTGCATGTGTGTTAGCTGTGGGAGGAAGCCAGAGTGTCTGGAAGAAGCCCGAATGTACGGAGGGAGAACAAACCGGACGAATGGAGTCGCAGTCTGTCATCGATTCCTCCCGGTTGAATGGGATTTTCACACGGCCTCTTTTGACCCTCGAGCTCAAACCGGGTGAATCTGCAGCGTGATAAATACTTTACACGCCACCCATTAAGGACACGCTGACATTATATTCATGCTGTCTGGTTGGAGAAAACTCAAAGGTTTGCAAGATCGCACCAAACGGAAGAACCTGCACTTTGTTCTCACGTATGTATCGTGTTGGATAAAGTTCTCTGTACTTACAATAACAGTTATTAAAATGTCCGGTGGTCGTCACTTCGATCCGCGTGATGTCACCACTCACCCAGCGGCAAACGACAGGCCGATAAAGTCAGCACTCTTTCAGATAAAGAGGCCGATCTCCGACAGAAACGTGCCTGGGAATGAGCGTCAGTGTCGCTCTGTGTCTGTTGGAGTCTTCGATAAGCGACAGTTTATGAACATTCGACAGCGTTTAAGAGGGAATGAGCCGGCGTTAACATTAATTGTGATTAAAATTGTGTGAAAAAATCCCTTAAAAGTAGCTGAAAGGGAGTTTTTCTATGCAATATTGTGAATAATATCGTGACATTATGGTGAAGTAAAAAGACTATTTCGACTTCACCCCTCCAGCTCCGTATACACACACACGCACACATTTATGCTACACAAACACTCTGAATAACCCGGACAAAAAGAAACCCAAAACACCCTCCTCATTATTCTCCCGACCCCCCAAGTCAGAAAACAACTAAAACACCAAAGCAAGGAGGAAAAAAGGCAACATTAACAAGTGGAAGAGAAGCAGCAGCTGTGGCCGAAACATCGCAGGTAGCTCGTTACGGGGGGGTGGGGAAGGGGGGGTGGGGGGGGGGCTTCGGAGGCCGCTTTTTTTTCTCTGATGTGCTGCAGTCAACTGGTTTTAATCTCGAGGGAGTAACCTAGTTTGCTCTGCACGGTGCAGAGACAGCGACCTGCAACCCCCCCCCCCCCCCCCCCCCCCCGCCGAGCCCCTCGGCTCAGGCGTTGCGGCGGATATTAATATCTGTTTAATTGGCAAAACTGCTACCCGCAACAGAACATCCCACTCTCCCCCGCCGCAAAGCGCCCAGGCGCCCCCCCCCTTCCGATGCCCACGATAACAAGCCGAAATCAGATAGACAACGTTCACACCGCCTTCTGCCTCTCCCACTCGCTGCCTCTGAAGCACAAACCGGTTGGTTGGAGTGATGCTTTTCAAAAAGAAGCCAGGTACCGAGTGGACGGGAAGGAGACGGGCCCTTCCACAGCACAAATGTCTGGACAGCTTGTGAGAGACAGAAAGCTGCCTGTTCCGGGGACGGGGGAGTACGGGGGAGAACGGGGGACGGGTCACTGCGTTGTGACACCAAGGTACGAGTGGAGAGGCCGCATGTGGGAGCGCAGGTGCGTCATGTATAATGCATAACAGGTGTGGAGGCGAGGGGGGGGGGGTCGCTGCAGCGTGACGCTGTCTGTCACGCGATGGTCCCTGAAGACACCTGTAGACACCTGGGCTCCCCTCCGGATGTCCCCCGTGGGGACGCGGACGCCGTAAAATCAGGGAGCGGAGAGGTTTTTTTTTAAAAGGGTTACAAACGTGGCAGAGTTGCGTCGAGAGGTTTTGGATCCACGGTGGACGCGTGACGGGCGGGACGAGGAAGGTGATCCGTCCCGTCTGTCCTGTCAGACGGATCACCTTCCTCGTCCCGCCCGTCACACACCTGCTCCCAGCTGCCCGAGGTCGGCCATCGCGTCCGAGTGTGTTTGCACGTAGACTACAAAAAAGCAGGGAAAAGGTTGGGAGACGTGGAAGCGCGCTTGTCTTTGTCCTCGCGGGGGACATCGGGTCCTGCCCGAGGTCGAGAGGGCGTCGGCGTCAGAAAGGACGTTGTTTTACTCATCAAATTGAGTTTACAGGCCCGCGTGTGTGTCGCGTCAACTTGTCTCGGATAGACACTGAATGTGAGGACACCGGAGCGGAGTTATTAGGTAACCTGAGCTAAAACTAATTACATCTACAATATTGAAGGTGTTTAAGTGCTGATTCAACTGTGCGATCGGGTTGGAGGCTGCGGAGTTTTATTGTTTCATCTGAATAACAGAAACACCTTTCTTGGGCGCGTTTTGAATTTTCATTAGAAATATAATGTTCATCTCATCAGAACAGACGGAAATGAATCTTTTTCCGCTGATTTTCCGCCGTTGCGACTTTCCGCCACGGCCTCGAAGACAAAGAAGAAGTTACAGCAACTAAATAAAAGCACGATGTTCTAAAATCAACGAAAAATCCTGCAGCCGTTCTGGAAACATCTGGGTGCTTTTAGATGAATCACACTTGCAGCCCTCTGCGTTTAAGTGTTTTGTTTGTGAACGGGCCAGCATTCGTTGGAAAGACAGGCGTTCAGTTCCGCGGAACTCTCGTGTTGCACAGCTGCTGACGGACGTCACCCAAGTGGCCCGAGTACAGAGGAAAGCCGTGACGCAGCTCACCTCCAGCGAGAGCCAAAACGGCCGCATATGCCTGCGATCAAAAGGTGCAAGCGGCCCCGCGGTGTCCAGTTCACAGGCCCTTTGATACCCGCTTCTAATGAGCTTTCACAACGCAGCCAGAGACGAGAAGATGGGCCTTTTTTTTCTGGTTTCTGGGGCCGGCGTCGGGTAAGAACTGACATTAGTATTCCCCCAAGTATTCCCAGCAACATTTGTAAAAACCTGCCCACCCGATCTCTCCGGAGCAAGGTCGCTTTCATCGTCGCGTGCCGAGTTAAAAAAGGGATTGAAACCAAACGTTTGTTTGCGATAACAAAAGGCCCTTTTCTACTGTAATCAGCTTAATAATGTCTACAATTCCCTTTGTGGATGTGGCGGCCTCCCGCCGCTCGCCCACGTGTGCATGCAGCCGTTGAATTTGTCGGGAAGGATTAAGCACCGAACCACCGTGGGGCTGAGACGTAGCCAGGGGTAAGATATTTGTTAAACTGCAAAGTGCTTGTGTACAGCACATTCGGTTAAAAGCAACAAAAAAAAAAAAAAAAAAACCCACTCTGTGCGAATATACAGCTGGATATGCAATCAAAAAGAATATTTAATGCCTCCCCACCCTCGTTCAGAATTCAGCGTGCGGTGCACTCTGGGATGCTCGTGCTCTCCTTTACCGGCGACAGGCATCATGCATTAGCTCGCCGCACATTAGCCGCACGTTTTACAGGAGGGGCACAAACGTCGGTTCGCTAACAATGCTCAAATGTCATTTTGCTAAATCGCACGCAGGTTATTTATGGACAAACAAGATGAGCTGAAGCTGATTGAAGTCCCCCGAGTTGAAGGAGAGACAGACTCCTTTTTTATTGATGATGAAACGCTTTTGGGATCCAGTCATCTTTCTACGTGGGACTCATTGGAATTGCTTAATGATACCCGAGCCCCCGCAAAGGGCTGCAGAGGCAGCGGGACATCAAAGAGGGGGGTTGACAGACAGACAGATTCTGAGCTGCATGTTAAAAGCCCACTCCTCTTTAAAATGAAAATAAAACACACACACACACACACACACACGGAAAGACCTCATCATCCTTCCCCATCTCTCAGCGGTGAAATACTACTTCCACCTGAACACACACACACACACAGACACACACACACCGCTACATCCATCTTTCCTCAAGTCTTTTTATTTCATTATTTCCTGTCTTTTTTTTTTTTCTCTCTTTCATTCCTGCACACTCTTCAAACGCGCAGCCCGGCCTGCTTTTTGCATCATTAGAGCTGGTGCGTGTATTTGAAGACGGTCTAATGACAGCTCGGCTTTCCGGCTCAAATGGCAGCCATTTCTCATTTACCCCGGATAGACGCGCAGATAGACAGAGGGGAGGGTGGGGGATTTGGGGGGGGGGTGGGATGGGGTCGGGTCGTGATGACACAAGCCAAAGCGGCAGGACGGCCGACTTGAGCCATTCAAATTGCGGTCACGGATGTGGTGTGTGGGCATGTTGATGCGTGTGCTCCTGGACAGTTAATCCACGCTGACCCCGCGTTGCCTGTTACACAGTGCTTACACAAGTTTCCCACCGGGCTCAACTTGTTGACACTTCATAAAGTCCCCCCCCCCCCCCCCCCCCCCCTCCTCTTCTCCTCTTTAAAAAAAAAAGAAACCCTTCCTCCCAAAGCGGCCCGAGGCGATACAGATTACAACGTAATATGTATTGATCCCTGCCCCCCTCCACCACCCCGTCATCTTCACACACACCGGGCGAGTGTGTGTGTGTGTGTGTGTGTGTGTGCGTGCGGACCTTGTGTTGTGGTATTTGTGAGCCAAACACACAGGTTCTTTACCCAACCTTCTTTTCTACTTTTAACCCCCCCCCCCCCGCCCCCCCAACGCTCTTTCTGCGAGATTAATTCCTCTCTTCCCATCTTTGGGCTGTCGACTCGGGGTACGTAGTCATTTTTTACAGGCGGCCGCGGTGCAGGACGGGAGACGGATTGAGTCGTGGCCTTTTTGTGAGGTGGGTGAAGAACAGGATTAATGCGCGACTCTCAAAAAGCAACCTCGCCGGGAAAAATAAATAAAAAAAGGGAAAGCGGAAAAGTGAGAAAATGTCCCATGGGAGCGGATTAAATAATGAAAGTTTATGAACTGGGGCATTGTGTACTACGCCATTGATTCCTTAGGAAAGAAGAAGAATATAGTGTGTAACACCCTTCCAAAATGAATGAGTGGTCACTACGATGAATCTGTAACAGGATGGATGTATATTAAGAACTACTAACATACTAATATCCTAACATAAGAATTACGCACTTAAGCACTTAACCCCCACTTTCTGGGGGGTTTCCCCGCTCTGACTGTGGACTTTATATTGAGATAACGTCAGACTTTACAAAAGTTTTACAGATAAAAGCTGCTGCTTTCAGTTTGCCAGCGGTGGTCCCACTGCCTTCCGTGGACAAAACGATCGTGTCTCCGTCAGCAGGTAAATCTACTTGCAGAGTCACAGAGTCGCTGCAAGAATGAAACTTTTTGTGTCGAAGGGCCGAGTGTGATCTTCGTTTATCCGGATTGACCTCCAACACGACCTCCTGTCTCTCTTGCACTAAAGCCTTTTCTTTCGCTTTTTGAAAACACGCACGCTCAACAGTCACGACAGCGCGACGTCGCCATTTTTCCTTTTCAGACTGCACATGGTGAGGCGTCGGCCGCTGCTCTGCTGTCTGCGGGGAAGCGAGCCGAGGTTCGGCCAGCGAGGAATCAAGAGCTTGAGCTTGCACTTTCTCATGAACTTCTCCCAACACTCGCTCACCGCTCCCCTCCTCTTCCTGTGGCCACTAAGAGCTGAATAGCTGATCAAGCACACATTGATTAGCGCCGGCTCATTAGCATCCTGTTTGCATTGACCCCCCCCCCCTGCCTTCCCCCTCCCTCCACTCCACCATTTCCAAGCAGAACTCACACACACACACACACACACACCTACGCACGCACGCAAACACACAGGCCTGCTGCCTCGCTGCCTGAGCCCCCCCCCCCCCCCCTTTAACCCCCCCTCACCTCGCTGCCCCGACTCACATGGCTTAACAAGCAAAATAATTCTGCCGGCGACGGGAAATCACTGAACACTTGTCAGGAAGCTGGTAATCGATGGAATTCACATCATTGACATTAACCCCCCCCCCCCCCCCCCCCCCGCGCGCATGCACCCCCTAACCCACCCTTGACCCCCCCCCAGTGTCCCCGACCTTTCCACTCCTACCCTGCAGGAACACTTTCTCCACACAGAGCCTGCACCACAGTTTTAGCACCAATTTTATACATGAATTTCTTCACAGGAGTCCGCCTCACACACACACACACACACACACACACACACACGCTCTTACACGCACATTAATGCCGAAAACAACTCTCTCTCTGTGAAGTTATGCTCTTAGTTCTTAGCGTATCTCTTAGTTTTCCACCTGTCTTCCCATCTTCTTATTTAAAACATCACAAGTAATAAAGCACAGCGGCTGTGTGAATTAGTTCCTTTTGTGTGTTCGGGCTAGCAACTATCGCACATTTCTAGATTTCTTTTGGTTACAGAAAAACATGATCCTAACCCCCCCCCCCAAAAAAACCCCCCAACTTGCTGGCAAAAAAGTAACTTATTTCTCAAAGCCGCGTATTTTCAGCTCCCTGAATGATGAAAATATCTCCGCTGGAACAGAGTCAACATACACTAAAATATGTGTGTTCGGGTGGCCGTCCAATTATGACACAGTTTAGTTAAAATAAAGGATAGAGAAAATAAATGTGTTGCTGATTTCTCCATCGGCCATCTGTTGCTGGAAGAATCACACAGAGAGGGAAAGAAGAGGGGAGGGGGGGGGGGCGCTGCTTTGACTATTGAGCTTCATGCAGTTCCCACCTGCTTCTGACTGTATAAACCTCAATCGGATTTCGAGCAAATAGCCACGTTTCATTTTTGGGTAAATGATCACCTACAAAAAAAAGAGGCCCAGACGCGGTGCTGAGAATCCACCAGGAAGAAGAAGAAGAAAGAGAACAAATTGCACCAAAGAGCACGCCATTAAAAAGGTGGTGCAATTCTCCGTCATGGGCCGAAGAGGCCACGGAAGCCTCTTAACCCGGCGGGGGCCTGCCGCCCAACGGCTCCGTGAGCCGTCCAGCAATACCACGTTACTGCAGCGATGTTTAAGGCCTAACGTCTCCCTGAACCGGCGTCCGGACAGCCGGCCGAGGGGCCTCGCTCTACGCGGCGACAGCGTCTCGGGTGATCCGATCGGGAAAAGCGCGCCGCATGGAAGGCAAGAAGAAGAAGTCAAGGCGATGCGGCGCGCGTCTTCCAGGCGAACCGGCGCAGCGGAGACGTGGGTCGCATTTAAAGCCGACGGACGTATGCAAAGCGAGTTCACTCCAAAGGCAGAGTGTAAGAGCATGAAATCCCTCTTACAGCTAACAGTCTAAGGTTGGTTAAACCAATTGGTTCTCAACTCGCTACCTTCCTCTGCAATGGTTCGTTGGCAACGGTTGGAAACAACAAGGAGAAAAGAGACAAACGAGGAGAAGCAGAGCAGATTTTGTGCATCGGGGTGGTAAATACGGAGCGAACGGTTCGAGGGGCTCCAGGACACGGAACCTCGCTGTATTCGCGGTTGTGCTTAGCAGTGAAACGCAGCCCATCGGTGTCACTTCACAGCTAAATGTTTTTCTCGGCCGCCCCCCCCCCCCCCCCACTCCCCCCTCCACCTTCTGTGTGGAGTTTGAGACAAACGAGCCGCTCTAAATACCCACCACTTCTTCTGATCTACCATCTCTCAGCGGAGAGATGAAGACGCGTGAAAGCGCGGCGATGATCACAAGGCCTTCCAGGTGGCAAAAAGGAAAAGCATCTTGTGGTTTGCTTTCATGTGACCTCGACCATCGGCCTTTTGACCGCCGTTCAAGTCATTATCACGAGGGTGGGGGGGAGGGGGGGGGGGGCTGCACGTGTAAACCATAACTAATTGTAAAAACATTTATGACATGAGAAGAAGAAAAAAAAAAAATCTCCGGGGGACGTGGGTTTAGTCACAGGAACACATCATCCCGCTGCGTGCATTAAAGACCTTATGGCAACATGTTTTTCTGATGTTTACAACCTCGCCACCTCATTTCTATTTCTATTTTTTCACCTTCTGGTACTCTGGGAGGGGCGGGTGGTTGGGAAGAAGGGGGAGGGGGGAAGGGGGGGGGGGGGGGCTGCTGGGGAGGCGCTGAAACCTCGGGGCTCCTTTGCTACGACGGAGGAGAGGAATGTTGGGATGCAGCTGAACTCCAAACTGCATATTAGCAGCGCCTGATGAACGTGTGCGTGTGTGCGTGTGTGTGTGTGTGTGTGTGTGTGTGTGTGTGCGCTTGCCATGGCTGCGATGGAAGGAACAGATGGGCGGGGGAAGTGGACTCCTGTGCCTGAGGACTACTGTGGCGCTTGGGATCAGAGTGCCGCCCACGCTCCACCCTGGGCCCCAGTTACCCACTACAGCACATGGAGCCCGTCCAGCATCAGCCCATCATGGACCAGCCCCCCTCGCCATCTGTCTCCTAGGAAAGACACCCTCCCCCCTCCCTATCCTTCCTCCTTCTCCTCCTCCTCCTTTTCCTCCTCAGCGCCGTGTCCTCGCCAGGCCCGCTCCTCCGCCACGCCGCCTCCGTCCCGAGACCGAGGCAAAAAAACGGGTGTTGCTTTTTTGGAGCTCCTGGGAGACGGGGAGGAATTTAAGAGAGAGCGATGACTCGAAGGAGGAGAAGGAGAGTTTGTTTTAAAGCCATACATCTAGAAGATGGAGAGATTAGTTATTTATGAAAAAAAAAACCTGCATGCACCTCCTATTTTCCCCGGATGAGTCGGCAGTGCGGCATTTTTCAAAGACGGGGAGAAAAAAGTCAAACTGTCAGGAATCTGAGACATGATCAATAACCCAGGTTGCATTAAAAAAAGAAAAAAATCCAATTACATAATTTGGACGATTATGTATGGATTTTGTGTTACATCACTTCTTGATGTCACCTCAGCACCATCTGTTAACATGAAGGAATTCATTCAGTGTCACAGATGCCATCTGATGCAAAAGCCAAGATGAGGTCGCTTTTATAACGAATTTGCCTTTAGATTTATTTAGTTTAGAACCCACGGCTTGTTTTTTCAACAGCAAATGAAGCCACTGTTACCTCATATTAACTTGTATATTTGAAGTGGTTGTCTTTTTTGCAAAAAGCCGGCGAGCTTTGAATCAAACGCAAAGCGGCAAAGCGCTTTCGCCAAGTTGCAGCGAACCACACGGAGTCCTCGCGTACGAAGGCGGCTGCATGACCAAAGACAGAGAGAAGGGCATCCGGCGTGCCCTCAGGCCCCCGCTGCGCCGGCGCCCCCCCGACACCCCCCCTCAAACCGAGGGGGGCGTGTCTGAAGGCGATAATGAGACGGAGCCGTGACTCCACGCTGGGCGGGAAGGTCGGGCCTTGTGCAGTGCAACGGGCCGATGATGAGAGGCGAACTCTTGCGGGGGCGGGGTGGCGGCGGGTGGACGCGGCGTTTTTGCCCCAAGCGGAGGGGGAGGAAGAGGAAGAGGAAGAGGAGGCGCACGGAGAGAAGGGAACAAAGGAGCGGCGACGAAATGAGGCGGACAAGCCAATGGGAAAAAAACAACTAATTAATGGAGACACTGAACCGCTTGTACGATTCATACGCGTGTGTGTGTGTGTGTGTGTGTGTGTGTGTGTGTGTGTGTGTGTGTGTTTGTGTGTGTGTGTGTTAACTTGTGGCTGTAACTTCGTCTTCAGGACTGAAAGATAAAAATCTCAAACTGAACCTCCCGGCCGCTCATTTATTTGCACGGAGTGAAGCCGGCTCATTAGGTGGGAGGAAAAACAATGACATAAACACTTCTACCCTCCTCCTATAATGACGTGACTATTATGATGGTAGGGGGGCATTTAACCCAAGACAAACAGAGCTTCTCTAACTACCCCCTCTGTGTTTTATTAATATAGCTGAGCACACTCTCCCTTAGGAGACACTGACTGAGCTACACGCCCCCCCCCTCTCCCTCCCCTCCCACACACCTCTCTAACTCTCCCTACCAGACCCTTTTTTTTTTACTTCTTTTTTATTTCCGTTATTGTTTCACATTAATCCTTTTTTTATTTCCTACTCTCCTATTCTTTCTTTGGGGAGGGCGAAATCTTTTTCACCTGACACACACATATACACACACACACACACACACACACACACACACACACACAGGGTAGCATTCATTCCCCCCCCTCCCGCGGGAGAGCCGTGTATTGATTGGACCTCGCTGCGCTTTGTCACAGGTGATCACAGTGATTGGGACGCTGCTCGAGCGTGAGCTCACTGTGAGGAGAACGAAGCAGCGCGAACCACCTGGCGGCCGTGCAGACGCCGTCCGTCTGCGAGGCGGCGGCGTGTAAACGGGCCGGCCTCCCCGGGGGCCCGTGGGCGGCGCTACGAGGGCAAATCGGTGCCGTTCGGTGCACGACCTTGGCTCGAGGTCAAAGGGAAAGACGCGTGTTTCTGAGAGAGTCGTTTTTTACCTCAACACTCACCTGCGTCCCGCCACCTTGTCTCTGCCTCGCTGACATTGTTACCCACCCGGGAGGGGGGGGGCGAGGGGCGGCGGGGGGTGTGAATCCTGCTGGACTGAGGAACACCCATGACGCCTCTTGTTCCTCCACCACCTCTGGCAACGCAAGCACATTCTCGCCAAACAGATGCACCTTCATGTCCATTCACACCTCGTCGGAGGCCTTGTCATTGTTCACGTCGCCCCTCAAGACCCCGTCTCGCCCCCTCAGCCGGAGTGCAACATGCTGCTGCTTCTGCACGTCCCCCCCCCCGACCCGCCTCAGAGAAGAACAACTTCAGTTTATCTGGAATAAATATCCGGACAACTGACTTGAGAAAACCAATTTGAATAAAACATACGTCTCGCACAGTGCAGGGGTTCTTATTTCAGCTGCATTAAATGTAGTTACTTTTAAAAATGCCATTCCAAAAAGGGAAATTGCAATAGCGTGCCAGAGGTATCGGGGATATGTACATCCTTTAAATCAAGGCTCTGGATTAACACCTAAAAATAGCTGCCAGGCCGCAGATTCTTTGCCCAGTGGTCACAATTAACGCTGAGCCCTCAGTATTGCCAGGCGGCCTCCAGAGATCTATTAGAATTACCATAAGCAAATTGGTCAACAGCCAGACGCGTCCCACACGTGGGGGGGGTGGGAGGGGGTGGGGGGGGTAAGCAGAGCGTGACCCCCACCGAGCCGCCCTGCCGACCGACGCGGTTCCCTCTCGACCTTCGGCGCAGTCAGCGGATCGAACACAGCCGCAGTGAGGCCGCGTCACACGCTCGCTCAACCGCACCCGGCGAAAACCAGCGGAAACTCCTAAAAAAGAAAAACCCGCGGAGCTGCATAACAGCTTAAAAATATTAACCTCTTGAAAACAGTTTGATGGCTTAATCGCCGATCGATACCCTCGTGCAGCAGCAGTGGCTGTGTGGGAACGGGATGGCGCTGATGAAAAATGCATGAGGCCGGGGCCCGGAGCCGAGGCGCGGGGGGGTAGGGAGGGTGGAGCGGGGAGGGGGGGGCGCCTGAAAATTAAACCCTGCCCGCCACATTTGCTGAGTTGCAGCCGGGATGAGTTTGAGTAGGAAGGTCTCTGTGTGTGTGTGTGTGTGTGTGTGTGTGTGTGTGTGTGTGTGTGTACGTGCATGCAGGGGTGCGGTTTCCCGATGGTGTGCTCTGCACCTGAGTGAAACAAATAAAAGCACTCTGGCGGTGGAAAACGCGAAAACACACACACACACACACGCCAGTGTTCTGCAGAGCAGTACCGGAGTGTAAAGAAACGCGACTCCCGTTTCATTTCAGTCATTCATCCCATAAAAACGGAGCTACGGCACGCAGAGGAACATCAGGTCAAATGAGAAAAGAAGCGCACACAAGTTTAATAATTACAATATGCTCTGAATGACACACTGTCCCACACAGGAGGGTTCAAGCTCATTAAATAACTCCCACTTATTTTACGCTATGCTTCATTACTGCGTTACGAGGGTGCACCTTTTAACGTCGGGCGTTATGATTAAAACAAAATGAGCTCCCTTATAGAAGCCCGGCCCTCAGTGGCCCCGTCCGACACAAAGTCATCGAGAGGAACCCGTGAGATGTTTCGTCATTAACCATCATGCTTGCCGAGGTGGAGCCACTCGCGGGGCGCCTTCCCCCCCAGAGGGCTGCGAACTCACCTGTCAGAGCGCATTTAGCGGCGGGTGAGCTCAGCCGGGGGCTACCTGCAGTCTGCAGCCTTGTTTCACGCCCCAGTGGGCCGCCTCCCGCTGAACAGAGGAGAGGAAGGGAGGGGAAGGAGTGGGGGATGCAACATTTAGGGGTTTTCCTGGTAGTGTTTTTATAAACCTCACAGAGCAGCGGGCGGCATGTGGTAATCTGAGAGTGATGTAATCGTCCCTGCTGGCAACGTGACACAGAGCATGTGAAACCTCTCGGGTGGAAATTCGAACAAACACGAGGAGAGAGGGGGAGGGGGGGGGGGCGGATCCAAGCGGCCCGATTTCGTGGCCTTGAACGGTCCACCGGCCGACCTTTTCTTCCAGCATCCCGCCTGAAGTAAGGCGAGCCCTGCCCTCGACAGACAAAATAGCCTCGTCATTGATCAGAATGCCTCCCTGCAAACAGGCACAACTGAAATACCTGGGGGGGAGGGGGGGGGGGCGGGGGGGGGGGGGGGGGGGGGGGGGGTGGGGAGGGGGGCATCGATCTCGGACGGAAGAGCGATCAATCTCTATTAGTTCAGAGTGCAAAGGGCTTCAAACAGAAAACCCTGCAACAGCAGCAGCTTTTTAAGAGGCTTCCAGAAAGTCTGTTCAAACACTCTCAATTCCTCCTGTAGACTGAGAGACTGGGTCTGAATAACACAGACACACACACATACACACACACTTACACACACACACACACACTCACACACACACACAAACATTAAGCCTGCGAGAGCACAGGCAGGCAGAAGCGTGCATGGAAGTGTTTTCGTCAGCTGGAAGCGGCTGTGTTGAACAGCGGCACCTGGCTTAAAGGATAACACCCCCCCCCCCCCCTCCCCCCGATGGCCTGTTTCTTCGGGGCCGGGCCAGCTGAACACACCATCCCATCAACGCGGACGGAGCTTCCTACGGCAAGAGCAGCCGGCATCAGCCGGCAAAAAAAAAAAAAATCAATACTTTCCATGAGCTTTCCTCACTGAGGGACTGAGGATCCATCTGCATCCGAGCTGTAAATCCGACGGACCTTTATTTTTTTTTTTACCAATACAGCTCAGCATGTTCATTGGTCTTATGGGGACGTTGTCATGCCTTCTATAAATATGCACAAAAAGGGCCCTTTCAGCCCCTAAAGTGAAATGTTTCAACCTCGACTGTTTGCACCTATAGGAGTGAAGCTAACTGACGACAGCCTGATGCATTTGTCAAGTGACTGCTGAGATGCAAAGCGAGGGTAGATTTCCAAAAACTCATGTCTACCTCATTACACATACAGGGAAACAATTACAACAGCTCAAAACGACAAAAAAACAAAGCAGTCAGGGAGAACGCGATGCACCCCGTCCCCCCCGTCCCCCCGAGGGCAAAGAGAAGAGCCGGGGAGTGACGAAGAGGCGGAGAGAGACACGGAGAGGGAGGGCGACGCTGCATTTAGCCTGCTCGTACGTACGGGAAGTTTCTGGCAGCGGAAGTAAGTGAGAGGTAGAGGAGGAGAGAGAAAGCCTTTGATCCCGGTAGGCAGATGCTGAAGAGCCTTTTTCTGTGCACAAGGCCCCACCTGAGTTTGGCAGGAAGCCATTTTCCAGATGGCTCTTTGTTCCAAACCCCAGCACTAATGAGCAGATAGAGGGATGGAAGGGGAGGGGCGTGGCGTGACAGGGTGTTAGCACCTATGTAGCAATTACATGTCGTTTACCAGCCCCCGAGAGAGTCCGGTCCGGACAGCGGGAGCCGAAACACACCTGTGCCTTGGAAAAGCGCTTTTTTCCATATTCATGACACGAATCCCGCGCGTCGAAACGTCACATCAATGGCAATGCGTGCTTTTCATATGCATACGAACCACGGTGTGCAACACATCAATCACCCCCACCCCCCCGCGGAATCATCAAACACCCCGGCGCTCCCCCGAGTCGGTGGATACTGCGGTTAAGAGGCAAGGCGAAGACACCGCAAGGTGCGCCTCCCGCTAAGGTCCACTTCGACGTGCGTCCTGTGCGTTTCGCGCGCAGTGGGGTCGGGTTGCGGGTGCGCGAAAAAGTGCATGCAGGTTGAAATAAAAGGTTTTAGGTGGGTTTCTGGCAACCTTGGTCTGACCTTCATTTATATACATGCACAGGAGGAAAAAAAGACTGAGGAAAAGAAACTTCACGTTCACACCTTTTCACTCTTTGAAACGTCTGCAACTAATATTTTCTTTAATAGTTCGGTCCCAGCAGATGGAGCTGCCCACATGGAGGCCCTTTGCAGGCTTGCGTGTACCCTCGGTAAAAGAACGCGAGCAGAAAGCCCATGGAGCGCATGCTGTCGTTTGACATTAGCGGTGCAAGTGAAGGCTGATGTAATGGAAGCTGCTAAAAGGAATGTTGGAGACAAACATTATGCTTTGGAAAGGATGAGACGTCGGGAGCTTGTTGCATTGATTAAAGAGATCTAGAGAATGAGTTCGGTAAGTTCTTGGCATGAGAAATACTATTATCATCATGGATTTAGAAAAGATGCTTGGTTTGGTAAAGAAACCTCACGCTTGACTGAACAAATCCTCGACCTTTGCTCCTAAGAATAAAACCCATAATTCACACGGTATTTTCACGTCTGCCATGAACCAATAAAGGGCTCATGTGGCATATCACTTACTTCCAAAATAAATAAATAAATAAAACAAATTTCCCTGTCCTGCCCGACTCAACGTTTGGCCAGGAACACTGACGATGGACTGTAAGTTTCCATTGCTCCAAACAGCAGCATGGATCCGCTTCTAGAGTCGTGCCAATATGCAAAACTGCAGCTGTGAACCATTCCCGATTCTGACAAACCTCTGAGAGTTTCCTCTCGTCCTCCCTTTTACCGTCAGCGGGCATCAGAACGCTCCTCCCTGCTGGTCAGTAAAACCCTCACAGGCCAATGAATGTTTCTCCCCAAAACCAACGATTGTGTGTTCCCGTAAAAGTGGCGAGTTTTAACTTAGAGTTCACCTCGCGCTGTGAAAAAAAGTCACTCAAATTCACCCGAGTTCAGCTTTTAACATATCGGGCCGCTTGAAACGTGTTGAGAAGTTGGTGAGTCTCAACAGAGAGACAGACAAAGAGTCAGACTGAGCGACTCCCAATCGATGGCTCCGTAATGGTCATCATCGGCCCCGGCGCTCCCCGGTCTCCATCGGGTGGGGGGGCAGGAGGGGCGATAGTCATCCCGCCACTGGGTAAGACGTCCGAAGACTTTCAAAAGGCGATAAACCAATCAAACTGTTCCCTGAATCTAATATCAAACAGGCCTGATGTCAGCATTTATTAGAGAAATCAGATTCTCCTCCCCCCCATACCTCCCCCCCCCGCCCCGCTTCTCTGAACCCTTCGTCCTCCCCCCCCTCAAACCGCCCTCTTCTCGCTCTCCCACTCGCAGTATTCCAACACACAGCGGCCCTTTGAAGTCGAGAGAATGCAGGATTGCAAATTACCCAGGAGACGCGGCTGATCGTCTTTGAAGCCCTCGTTTGATAGTGTTGTTTTTTCATGAGCCTCCCCCCGCATCGCTCTCCCCTCCATCGCTCGCTCGCTCGCTTTTCCCCTTCCCTCTACACACAATGTAGCTTGCAAAACATTAATCTGCACAATAGTGGGATTACACGCGCATACCACAGCACTTCTGCTGGATTTGGGCTGCAGAATCTTAAAGGAAAAAGGGGAGAAAGGGGATCCTGAAAACTTTTTCGGTTGGATTTTTATTTTTAAATTTCGTATCACAATAAAAGGGGGAAGTCTTTAGACAGGGCTCTGGTTTTGATCCACCCGCCAGCACGAGGACCTCGGCACTCCTGTGACTCAAAACTCTCCCTTCTTTCCCCCGAAGAATGTCAGATGGAAAGTCCATGAGGATGAGGATGACGATGTAACGTTCCCTTAACCATACAGTCTTTGCCATCTTTGTGCACAAACATGAGCATTTCGGTCCACACTGCTCTCTCTCCCCGGTGCATCTTAGTTATTTATCCCTCTACACGTCAGTCTGACAGATAATGCAAGGACGTATCTGCTTGCAAAAAGTGACAAAATCCAAGGAACACTGTCATGAAGTTTAATTTGTCCCGAAAATCAAAAACGAAGGAGCAAAAAAAAAAAACACATCAACAGCTGTCTTAAGCTTCAAATGAAGGCACCAACAGATCCCATGGCGAAGTGAGCGGGAAGCATTTATAGTACGAATGAAAAACGCCCACAGGTTGCTGGTTTCACGCGCTAACCAGGACATCATTTCTTCTTCTGTTATCGGCCGACTGGATCTGCCGTCAGTCAGTGATCGGTTCTAAAGCAGTCACTAGACAGTCATGACTCACTAACACACACAACATTGATTCATTGTGTAAATGTGCACCACTGCACTCTGACCACCAGGGCAACTCAATGCATCGTCCTCACAATCCAAGTGCAGATAGTTTTAAAGAAAAGATGACGCAACCATTTTGAATGCAAGCGTATAACGACGGTCCGTTGTGGTTGTGACGAAAAACGCTCTCATGCATCTTAAACGGCCTCGGCTTCATTAAAAGCATTGCTGCTCGGGACGGCCGCGCTTGCGTTTGACAGGTTGGACAAACTCGCCTTTGCTTTTCGGATGATGCTCGAGGACGCCACGCCTCCCTGCGAGCGTGACATGCACTTGAAGGGCGATGGGGGGCAGCACGCAAACGGTTTGAAGACTCGTACTCCCCCCCCCCCACGCCCCCCCCCCCCCGCCGGTTGGGGATCCTCACGTCCACTTAGGTAATTAGCGGTGATCAAGGGTCGTCCCGCCTGTCGTGGTTGCCTCATGTTGCTGCCTGTTCAAAAGGACTCAAGCTCACCGGCCTGAGCCGAGAGGAAAGCTGCGCGCGGCCGCGCGTTCACATCCAATGAGCCCGGGCGTAAGTGGGAGTGTAGGGTTTTTTTTCGAGGCGGGGGCTGGAATCTCACTTGTTTAATGGGAACATTTGAAGATCAAGCGCCTTCCGGCCCAAATCCACCGAGGCTTTCGAAAGGGGACGCAAACCCACGAAGCGCGCCGCATCACTAATCACAGCGCTACGGACTCAAACCCTCTTTGACAGTTAAAAAAAAGAAGGTGCGAAAATACGCCACTGTGCACATATTTAATGAATACATGTAGCACGACGCACATTCATTAACACGCCCGGGGACAAAAGACTCCAAACGGCTGCACCGGTTGTGGAAGTCCACTCTCCACCACTGTGCCACTGTGCCACTATGGCCGCCAACGCCGCGGTGGCTTTTAGCACTTCTCCACCGGCCCTCCAAGGGGACGAAAGAGAAAGAAAGCGAGGGGGGGTGGCGGGAAGAAATGTGTCCAAGAGGGCTCGCCATGTTCTCCATTCGCTTCTTAACGGACAGTCAACAGGAAGTTATTATATATATAAAAACAGATTCAGTGGATTTTTTTTCGTACATGCAAGCGGCTTGCCGAGGACTCTCGCAGCGCCGCGCGTTGACGTGTTAAAAACCGTCTGCGCTTGGTGGGAAGTCGGTCTTTTGGCGGCCGTCTTCTCACAACTGGGGGGGGGCTTTAAACTGTCACCCTCATCTCAGCAAATACCCGAAACGGACACATGCTTCTAGCGGCTGCGGACAACATCCTGTGAGCCTGACGTGCGCATGAAGCAATAAATGTCAGCTCGGCTTTAAGAAATTGGGTTTTTTTTGTCACATTTAATACATCATACAAATAATTCTCTCTGCGAGAAAATAATCAGCAGATTAATGGCCAAAGAAAACCTGTATTCACCCAGGACTCGATGCTGAAGAAATGTGTAATCGGTTAATAGCAACACTCATTCACACAAACTTAAACAACGTTCACTCGTCCCTGCTGCTCTAAGAAGAAACCAGTGTCTTCCCCTTCACAGCAAACAGCACGGCGCACACACACACACACACACACACACACAAACCTCTTTTCATCTGCACTTCATCGGGGTGAGACTGCTAATGAGAGCCGTTGCATGTGCCTGCAAACCCCCCCCCCCCCCCCCCCCCCCCTTCGGTTTCGTCCTAATCGAAGCCCAGTTGCAAAGCATGCAGCCGGCGCTCTGACTGCCGCCGGGGGACTTTGCAGAGTGTGTAGTGTGTGTAGTGTGTAGCGTGCGTGCGCGAGTGTGTGATCGGGGTCGAAGGGGAGGGACGGCGGCGTCGAACCGAACCGGCACGGAGAACCGCGGCACCTGGGAGAACAGACGAGGGGAGGCCTCCTCTGTTTGCACGACGCGCCGCCGGAGCTCAACTCTTTCTTTCTTTCTTTCTGCCTTTCCGCCACATTTCATCATCCTTTTAGTGTCCGTGGAGAAAATGAGGTGGGGGGGGCACTACAAACACAAACACACTAAATGCTCATGAAAGGGATCCAGGTGACCACAAACCAAACTTTTTCTGTCTTCCTAATAGGACTGAACCTGTGAACACTGACTGATAAATGAACGTTGTGTTGCGCTACATCTTCTGACTTACTTTGCTTCAGTTCACCGGCCACCAAACTGAGACAAAGTGTGCGTCATCGATTTAAAAAGCGCTCGGTCACTTAGTATTGGCGACTGGCTGGCCTGTGCATCCCGCTCACAGCCACGGTATCAGGCCCGCTGTAGGCGAGGCAGAAACAGTCATTCATATTTCATGAGCGGGGCCCTTTGCATATCAGCCCCCCCTCCCTCCCTCCAACCTTTAACGTTTGCTTATTAAATTTGCAGCTGTCAAAGCGTACCTCAAAGCCTTGAGCGCGCGTACACACCAGCACATGGGATTATTCTCAAATTCCTGGGTGTGCAGTAACACACACACACACACACACACACACACACACACACACACACACACACACACACACACACACACGCTTTCTATTCCCAAAGCAGAGACAGGCACCCCGACTTTAAACTCATTACTTTAGACAAGGTTTTTAATGGAGGGTCGAGGAAAGGCACCGAAAGGAATGACACAGAGACACAGAGAGAGAGAGAGAGAGGTGAGAGTAAACTTCTATTTTAAAGTTGCACCATCCCCTGACCCGACACGACCGCAGACCTGATTCTGGCGTGCGGGTGAGGAAACGGTCCACGGAGCGTCACCGCGCCGGCTGAGGCGAGCCTGAACCTGGCGTGCAACCGCTTTTTGAAATGACGAGGTAGGACACATCTGGCGAGGGCTGCGATGCGAGCCCGTCTTCTGTTTCGGGGGGCCCTGTTGGACGCCGTTGGGACACATTTCCCCCCGCGCCTCTCCTGGTCACCGCATGGACGAGACGTTGTTGTTGTTGTTGTTGTTGGTGATGTGTGTTCAAAGTGTTTACCCATGTGAACAGCTCCTCCACATCCTCCCCGGCGTTTGGCCGACCGAACCGGTGACTCGGCGCCACGGCAGACATTTGTCGTTGAGCGGCACCACCGTGGCCCGGGGGGGGGGGGGGGGGCATCGTGACAGTATTGCACCGGCGCGGCGCTAAATGACAGCGAGCTCACACGAGGACGCGCTGATCAATGAGCGATCAATGCCGTCCTGCCAGGTAATCACCCCCCAAAAAAAGAGAAAAACACAGTGATCAACAGCAACCAATCGATTGCCATTGAAACCCCGGCATGCACCAGTTAAGCGACCAACGGCAGCAACGACGGGAGGCTCCGTAACGGCCTTCTGTCTCTGCAAATGTCTCTGTGATTCACAGGGTTTAACCCGCCTCCATGTCTGGACCAGCTCTCTCACACACACACACACACACACACACACACACACACACACACACACACACACATGTCATTTTGTTGAGTAATACTCACAAGGTTTAAAAAAAGGTGCCTTTTGAAGGGGTTTTCTCCCATTACTCGCATGCAGTCGGATTCATTTCTGTATGAAGGCGAAAACAAAAAGAGACGACGAAGTATTTAAGCTCATTTGTAAAGCAGACATAAATAAATTTAAAAAAAATTCGAGACGCTGCAGCTTCCGCCGCTTCTTCCTTCACACCCTCACGCGGCCGATGCTTCTCACACTCGTGGGTGTGACGCGGCGCCATGAAGCACACTGGCCTCGTATCAGCACACGCAGTTCGGGAGAATCAAGGTGTCGACGGTGACATAATCTGTACTTTTTTGAGGAATGAGGAACGCTTAATGGAGCCGCGGCCTCTCGGTGTGCTTCTTGTTTTGCACCAGCAGAGGGAGCTGCTACAGGCAGCCTCCGCGCTCCTTTAGAAATAGGTCAGAGGAGTCGCTCTCTCTCTCTCTCTCTCTCTCTGCCTCTCACCTGGCCGCGCCGGCATCCCTCTTCACTTAAGATCCAGCAACGCATTACCGACCCCGAGCTCTTTACCCTCCACGCCGAGCACTGCTCTCCCTCCCTCCTTTCCCTGCTTCCCTTTCCTTCCCCCCCTTTTGTCTCCCCCGTGCAGGGGCCCCCTCCCCCGGGCTTTGTTGCACGGCTCAGCACAAACTCCCAAACTTTAGCCGTCACAGAACTCTGACAAATATTGCACACCAGCGGAGCGCTCTGACGCCGCTGCTTACTTTGCTACTACGGGCCAACCTTGAGCTTGTGAAGGATGCAAAGGCAGGATGGATGCGTGTACGTCTCCCCCCCCCGGCCCCCCCGTGTGTGTGTGTGTGTGTGTGAGTGAAATGCAGATCAATATCACTGCAAGGTCACTTTAAAATTCAGTTCATTTAAAAGTGAACATCCCACGAGCCCTTGCCACCCTCCTCTCCCTCCCTCCCCCCGGGCACGGGGAGGGAGGGAGGGCAACAACCCAACAAGACCCAATCCCAGAGCACCACGAGTGAAGAAGTGTTGTTTAAAGCGGTCTTATTAAGACGGGTTTGTCTGCGAGTGAATGTCTCACCAACTCCATCTTTTATTAACGTTGGCGGAGCGAGCCAGCAGAGGCATATTGTGTCTTGCGCCACCATCTGTGTGTATTTTTCCTCGCATGTGTTTGTGTGCGACCAAAAATGTGTGTTCAAGGGGGCCTGCGCGGCGGCGCGTTCGGGGGCTCATTAGGGCCGAGTAGGTAGCGCGTGACCCCCACCCCCCCCCCCCCCCCCTCCTCCCTCCTCCCTCCCGTCCGGTTCGGAGCACAACAAAAAAAAAAACGGTCCAAAAAAGCGAGGACGTTCCTGGCCGCGGCGAATCGCCAGCGACGCGCGAGGGCTGCATTGAAATATGCATGTCGAGCCACCGCGCAGTCTTAATATTTAAAACCCGCCTGGAGGCGAGGCCCACCATGCCGCGCGGCTCGACAGACCGTGTGTGCAAAACACTGGCTGGCTGCCTCCCATACACACACACACACACACACACACAAACAAGTAATTAATCCCGAGCTGCTTTAGACGGAGCGATAGATACATCTATAAAACGTGCGTCCCACATGTGAGGGCTGATGGGAGGTCTGAGGAGCAGGACCACAGGGATGTGACAGGGTGCTTGTTTGTGGCGAGTAGGGTAGAGAGACAGAGACAGAGAGACAGAGAGACAGAGACAGAGAGAGAGAGGAGGTGACCCACACAGGCCCAGGTGACGCCGGCGTTAATTACAGTCTGCTAATTACGAGAGCGACGCATCATTAAGCAGAGTGAGCCACCGGAGGGCTTGAGGACTCCCTGTCTCTCCTCTACTACTCTCCTTTCCTTTCTCCCTGACCCCGATCTTCTGTCCCAATTAGCAGTGCCCCCCCCTCGCCCTCCCCCTCCCCCTCTTCTCCCCCCCCCCCCTCCCCCGTGTGCTCCCATCAACACTGCTGCAGCCACTTGTCTAAACGCAGGCAGCATCGGCGAGACGCACCGTAGGCTTCAGGCACCTCACACACACACACACACACACAGAGCCATTAAAGGAGACAGCACTAAAGAGACAGTGTAAACTCTTGTCTTCTTGCGCGATGACTAATGTGGCGTCGCTGGCTGTCATCCGCGCCTCGCCGAGTCTTCCTCTCCATTCTCCCTCCCTCCTCGTCGTCTTAAAACTTCTGTAGTGTGATCAGTCTGCCGTTTTCTTACCCCCCCTCCCTCTGCTATTCAAGTACACAGGAATTGAGTGATAACAAAGTGTGTGTGTGTGTGTGTGTGTGTGTGAGTGTGTGTGTGTGTGCGCCTCAAATAACTCCAGAATGCAGCCACTTTCAAAGAAAAAGACTTGTTTGAGTGCGAGATGCTGTGAATGACAGGTTGGGCTGTTACGCAGTCCTCCCTCCCTCCTTGGCCCCTCTCTCCCGTCCTCTGCCTTTCGTCTTGCTCGAGATGCGAGTTCCCTCGGAGGACGGAGGAGGCGAGGGAGCGTTTAGGCAGAGAGGAAAGGATGCAGGTGAGGCAGAGGGGAGGGGCCTAATGAAGGAAAGTGAGAGGGAAAGATGGTAATGTAGATGAGACATGATGGGAGACGAGGGGGAATAAGGGAGGCAATAAGGGCACATGGAGGAGACAAACTAATGTAAATGTAGTTTACCGTTTAGTTTTTTATTATTTACTATTGAGTCGCGAGAACACAGAAACTCTCGGTTCCAGGTTTGAAATTTGTTTCCTTTCCACGTTTTTTGACTCCAAAATGTAAAACTACAAACAGTCACTTCTATCAAAGAAGTCAAGGGCGTGCAGCGAACAGATGTGACTTTTTATGGCTGCTTCGTTGGCCAGGTCTCTCTTCTAAAAATAAAGAAATGAGGCCTAAACGGACAGCTGTCGGTTTGAACTGAAGAACGATCTGATTAACTTCCCGTTGATGAGGCGGGAGGCGGCTGCCAGCTCGTGGTTCGGGTTCCACAGACCATAACTTGACTGTCGTGGTTCACTCATCACTTGTTGTTTTCATAAGCAGCAATAAAGCTCTTAAAGACGGTTGGACCTTTTTTTTTAAATGATCATTTACTGGATGTCCTATGGTTCCCAAAGGAGTCGGCGAAGACGAGGAGCCGAAATGTCTCCAAGTGTCTCCAAATAAGGGTTTGTGTCGCTCCCTAACTGTGCATTTGAATGTCCACGATGAATAATTAGCCTGAGGCAGCTTTTAGGACACAACTTGCCTAACAAACAAACAACTTTCCAAAAAACGCACAACAAAGCATGTTTCACTGACAGTATTCATTTACATTTTTGACAATATTCTTATTGTTAATTACTTGGGCCGTGGAAATCACGCAGTGGAAAGCCGAGGTCCTGAGAGCCCAAAAATAAATCGTTACGGATTCATTTCTCCAACGCGCTGGTTTTGACAGGCTGTCTATTGCAGCTCAGTTAAATCTCTCTGTTTTCTCCTCCCACAACAAACAAACCACCACGGGATTTGAAATGCTTCCCAGAGAGACATTACGGCACTTTGTGTGCGCAAGCTGCCAAAAATAAGACAAAAAAAAAAACACACACACACACACACACACACACGGGTCAACGCTGCGAAAAGCTAAAATGACTTGGATATTACTGAGGGAACTATGCAGTGTCAATGACTCATGGAAAATGTACTCATGTTCGTCTGTGGTGACCATTTGTCGCGCCGAAGGGGGAGAAAGACGCAAAAGTGAGTGAAAAAACAAGGAGACAGAAATAGAAGTGTCCCCATCACAGCTGACATCTGTGGACTCTCGCTGATCCGGGATCCGCCGGGAAGACGAGGACAGCCGAACCCGTGACACGCGGAGGAGGCGCCGCGCCCCGCTTCATCTGGCGCTCAAAAAACGGACAAGAAACCAACAAAAAAAAAAAAAAAACGTTTGGCTGCACGAACGTGACAGGTTTTCACACCTAAAAAGGTTTGAAACGTTGTGCGGTTGGTGTAAATGCAACAACCTGCACGCACACGTTAATCTGGACGGGAACGATGCTCCATTCGCTTCTTTGATGTTTTTCGTCCTATTTGTCGTCTTGGGATGGAAACACCTGATTTAACCTAATGTTTTTACACCGCTTCCTTTTTTTTTGCACTCGGCCCGCTTAGTTCTTTCGGCAACACGAAACAGGTTTGTTTTTCTCTCACGAGTTTTTCATTCTTACGAAACTTAATCCAGCAGGACGGATGCTACGCCTTTTATCTGTTCTCTGAATGGCGACGCCGGGGCACAAATCGGGGCCGCGCCTCGAGTCGATCGGGCCGGATTGGGGCCCGAAGGGTCGTGTCTTGTTCGTACAGTGCAAAAGCCCCCCCCCCCCCCCCCCCCGTCGGTCCGGGTCGGCGCAGGACGGCTCGATAGCGGAGCTTAATATTGCTACAGAGGACATGAATAAAACAAACCCGATACCGACAGCACCACCTTCCCTCCGTTACTCACACCAGCAGGGCATCAGAGCGGCTCCGAGGAACCAGGGGGCCCCCTTTTCTCCGTCGAGGCCCCTCGTTAGTCCCGGGGCAGTTATAGGATGCATCTCATGCAAACACGGCGAATTAATGTAGACCCAACTCAAACGGCGCCCGTCAATCAAGCAGCAAGTCCTTGACCCCCGGGCGGCTGATGAGGGTTCCTCCCGGAGGGGCCGTGGCGGCCGGGGCCGCCCCCCCCCCCCTCGGACAGTCGGCTGTCAGAGCGGCGCTCGTTAACGACGCAGCAACAACAGCTGCGACATCGGGTCGGCGACTCTGACGGGTCTCTCCGAGGAGGCCCCGAGCGGGGAAAGACAGATATTTGAGTGATTTCACAGCGCTCTCATTTGTGCGATTGCACTTTTCTAATCGTATTTCAGCGGGACGCAAAGAGCGTTCGAGTAAAATACCTGAGCCGTGATTCTTGAATCGGGAGCTGCTTTTTAAAAAATGCACACCGCAACAGTTTTAAGCTCCATTAGGACGGAAATCACTCACCGGGACGCTGCCATCAAACCCTTATGTCACAGTCTATCCCCCTCGCCTGAATCTCTGCCTCTCAATATGCATCCCACCGGCGTCCTTGTCCGGGCGCGAGTGAGGTGTCAGCGTTTTATCAGGAATCGTTGGGCTGACGGCCCGTCCTCCCGCCTTAAGGACGCGGCGCGGAGAGAGGGGCGCGCGGCGAGGCTCACCTTTGCCGGCGCTGACATTTTAATTTGTCACCGGGCCGGCCGTCCTGTTTCCGTCAATAGTACATCAATGCATCAGAACAAACGCCGCGGGACACAAGGGGGAGGGGGGGGGGGCTCAGGGGGGGGTTCTGCGTTCGATACTATTGATACGAACTTGTGATTAAGGCCCCACCGCTGCGGCCGGTAGGTGTGTCAGGAGTCAGCAGAGGCGGAGCGAGATTACAGCGGATCACGGCCGAGGAGATGATAGAAAGGTCAAATCTTCAAACGTATAAATCTCCACTTAAGCGCAGGCGTGTGAGGGCATAACGAGGTCAGCGGGAGACTTACAACAGTTTCCCAAAGCAATGCTTCATTCCTGTGGACCCTTTTTTTTAATTTCATTCAGCTGCGCTTCTATGAAGTCATGGGTGGATTCCTTTCCTGCAGGGATTCGCCCCTGCAACCATTTAACAAAAGATAAGGAGCAGGCGTGTCGATGCGGGAGGTTTGAAAGGTACAAAAGGTCTTTGTGTGCAATGAAGGAAAGGTTGAACTCTGTTTAATAACCATAGTGGAGGTTTAATTTAGAAGTGGCGAAGGTGCGGATGAGGGTTTCCAGCGGCTGAAGAGGAGGAGGAGGAGGAGGAGGAGGAGAGAGGGAGGAACGTGGACGGACATGAAAGATGGCGGTTTTGTTGACGTGGCGTTCGAAGGAGAGGGTTTTTATTGCACGTGCTACTAAAGGCTGACCGACAGATCGCTTCGGCCAATCGTAGAAGATCGTCTCCGGTTGAGCAAAGTGGTGAGAGATTATCTTGCGGGTTCGAAGCCGAGACTGATGAGACTATTTGCAGATATTTGGTCATAAAGCACAGTAATGGACCTCATGATATTCTTCAGACATGTCGGTCCGAGCCAAAAGTCCTGACGACGCACTGTTAGAACGTCTGATCCGAATCTCGTGGCAATGTAGCAAACTCGACTTAGTTACTCTAACGGTCAAAATATTCAGGACTCGTTAAAAGTCATTTCTATTTGCAAGCATTTGTTTTATATCCCTGTAAACATGTTTGAGTAACATGAAGGCAAATGTTGCATCGCGAGGATTTCCATTCATAAGATAAAGTCCCGGATCAGTCCAACTCTTTCTCATTCAGTGCGGCCCGCGACGCCTCTCCCATACGTCGATACGCGTTTGGCCCACGGTGCCCTCCGAGACCCCGCCGGTGCCTCCCTGCACGCCTCAGCAGAAACGGAAGCCACCGTGTCAGGCCGCTCCCTCCCTCACCCCTCCCTCCCATCCCTCCCTCCCCCCGCCCGCCTCGCTGCGTCCGGTCCCAGGGGGCAGCGGGTCAATCCTAATTGTATGCTAATCGGGGCATCGCGCGCGTCTCTCTAACTGCTGACAATCGATGGGTGACATCAAGGTATTGTAGCCGATGCAAAAGAGACGGGGCGGGGAAACGCGGACGCAGAGGAGGCGCCCGTCTGTCTGCCTTTGAAGAACGCCTACATGCGCACCGTCGGGGAGGAGGAGGGCCCCTGGACCTGAATGACCAGCGGCAGAAACGCCGCATAGCTCGTAAGAGGCCAGAGCACGGCGAGGCCGCGGGACGACGCCGGCGTTTGTCCGCTTCGGGCGCGAGGCCTCTCGCATCTCGCTCACTCGCCCTTTTCCGTCGCCACGTCAGAGGGGCCTCTCCTCCGTTTCCGACCTCGAGCTAAACCAACAGCCGCTGTTCTGAATGAATGAAACGTGGATCGGCGGCGGCGACACAGAATGTGATGAATAAATCCGTCAGCATGGGACGTGGGTTTGTAATGAGCTGCTCTGCGTGCGTTTGAGTGTCGTCTGCCTACGTGACGGTGTGAACGCGTTGGTGACGAGGGGGGCAAGCAGCGAGTTCACCAGCTGCACCGAAACTTTCCAGGTGAATCACGTTAACGTCCTCCCATCATGGTAACAGATCACGCGAATCACACGGAATATCTAACTGGAGTCTCAGTGCAATGAATCGCAGGAAAAGAACCGAACATGACTCATGAAAATACGCGGTGAGCTAATGAAACATTCAAGTTAGTGTTGTTGACCTGAGCCAGTTAGTAGGGGGTTTGATGCTAAAACTATTACTTATTTATATTTAGAGTAAACTCTTCAAAATAAGTTTGCTAACCTGGGGATACCTCAATCTTTCACTCCGCCATCTTTTCTATTCCTTACACATCTCTGATCCCACACCATTCTCCCCCAAATCTCCTCCTCCTCCCTCCCGTCTCTATCCCCCGTCATCAATCCACCCTCCCTCTGCCTCCTCCCCCCCTCTCCCCTCGTCCCGTCCCAGAGGCCGCCTGATATCGGGGTCAGTGTAATCCCGCCGTACGTAATCTCCAGTTTAATCCTCTCAATCTCCCACGATTAAACACAAAAAAGATGTCCGAACAAGAGCCGGTGAAACATTGCAACCCGTTGCGCAACAGGCCCCCGCGGTTGCTCCGGGAGGAGAGGGGGGAGGGGGGTGAGTGAGGGAGAAGGGGAGGAGGGTAACGGAACCGAACCAGCGAGTTCATTCCCTAAGCTGCTGCTCTAACCTGCGTGTAAAACACCTCTTCGCTGCTTGTTCCCCCCCCCCTCTGAATGGTTTGGGCGTCGCTGGGGTAAAAAGGAGGGCGGCCCCGGCGACGGGTTCTGGGTGAGAAGCGGAACCGTCAGTATTCCGGCGGAGGAGAACAAGGGTGCCTTAAGGTTAACACGGCAGAGATCTTCACCATCACTCACTTCGCCTTTCATCTCTCTATCCCTTTAACCCCCCCCCTCCCCCGTTCCTCCCCCCATCACAGCTTAAAGAGGCAGCGCGAGAAGCCGCTCGTCACGACGCCCTCTGTTCAACATCTTCATCGGTCTTTGCTTAAAAGAAGAAAAAAAAAAAAAAACGCTTGCACAGACAGAAGGGAAATGTGGTCCAAACTCAAACATTTGCCCTTGAAGAGTAAAAGCGGGAAACTTTTTCGTTGCAAGTTGTGACATTAAAGCGCCGCAGTGTGAGGGCCTGCTGGCACCCCCCAGCTACCAACAAGGTCATGCACTTCAGCTGCACGCACGCACACACACGCACACACGCACGCACACACACACACACGCACCGTGGTCCCGTTGTGTGTGCGCCGTGCAGACGGACCGCGTCCCGGAGCCGGGTGGATCTGAACCCTGATCGCGCCACGTGGTCCTCCTAGCAACGCTCCGGGTCGATTCCGCAACGGCAAAGCGCCGGCGAGGAGCTCCGGGGGGGGGGGGAGAGAAGGCGGGGAAGGGGAGGGGGAGGGTGGTGTTGCGAGGTGCGTCTCACCGCTAACGATGAAGCAGAGCTTCTATCAAACACCTCTCACTCGTTATTACCAGTGTGCCGAGTGCGTCGTCCCATCCCCTTTGTTCACCATCTTAATTTAAGATGAACATTGGCTAATCACACCGCAGAGTGCACCGGAGACTGATAGGACAGTTATTGCTTTTCTAAGTATATGGTAATAAATTAAAAGAGTTAAGACAATCTTAACTTTTGACCCAGCGATGGCGTTTGAAGATGAAGTTATAATCGAAGTTGTCAGGAGTTCATCCTGAGGGCCACGTGAATGCGTGTAACCTGTCTTCGTGGAAATCAATTGGGTAGTTTTGCGCCGGTGAGCGTTTGAATCCACCTCCATTGGTCGGGAGGAGCTGATGGAAGTAGAAAATGTTCTCTAGCAACACCAGACCGTGGTTCATTTTTTATTTGGTTGCTACCCGGGTCTGAGTGAGCGGAATCCTGCGTTACAAGGCTGCACGCACGTTATCATTTGTGAATTGATTTTTTTTTTTCTGGATCTCTGGAGGTCGGCGTCGGTTATTGACGGCGAGAGAACACAGAACGTAGGATGTGTATGCGAAGCCTCGTAGTTTCCAGGAACCCACACGACAGAGACGTGAACCGTCTCCCTCGGGGGTTTAGTGTCGGTGACGGCTGTCCACAGTGCAGGTTGTCCTGGTTACCCGGGCAACGGAGAAACGCTTTCTAGGAGATCAGTGTATTTTCCCTGTTAACGGACCCTTCATAAACACACGCGCAGGCACATTTGGAAACACAGCTGTTGAATAAGGTGTAAAATGATTTCTCTCACCCGCTCCGTCGCCACACACACACAAATACACAACGCCCCCCCCCCCCCCACAAAACAAACAAACACTGCACAATTCGACCCTGGACTTTTGTCTGACGAAAAAGGAAAACGGAAGACATTCGCTTCTCTCCTTTCACACACTTATGAGAATCCGATACGACCGGAGCGGCACCGGCCCGCTTGGCTTCCTCCATCCATGAGGATGAGTGAGCAGGAATACAGAGAGACGGGTGCGTGTGTGTGTGTGTGTGAGTGTGTGCGTGCGTGCGCATAATAGCAAGGGAAAGAGATGGAAAAAGGGGTTAATGGGTGCAGCGCAGAGCAGAAGGCGCATGCAGGACTTTTTGGTTGGGGAGTGTGGGGGGGGGGGGGGTTTCACGGGAAAAAGACGGGGTTTGCGATGGGAACACGACTTTAAAGGAGCGAAGGAGTGAGTGGAGGAAAGTCAGAAGGGAAAGGAAACAGCTGGCTTAGAGGAATGCGGAGAAGAGGAAGAAGAAGAAAAAAAACCTGAGCGAACCTGCATAATTCATGTTCAGCTCCTTTTAGAAACAGCAGCTTCATCAGGACAGGGGCCGCTTGACTGTAGCAATGCAGAGCGTGCACGTGTGCGCGCGCGTGCGCGCATGCGTGCACGTGAGAGCGATTGAGAAAGCGTGTGCTGCAATACATTCCACTTGTAGTGCCATGGTTTGTTAGTTGTGTGCTCTCTCCGTGGTTGTACTTTTTACCGTCAGGTTGTGTGCAATGTGTCAAAGGACACAGATGTTCTCTTGCATGTGTTTTTTGTATGTGTGTGTGTTTGTGTGTGTGTGTGTGTGTGGAAGTGGAGCTCGGCGCCTTCACCTTGCTCTGCTCTTCACCCTCACTCTCCCTGACTGCACTCTACAAGGCCATTAGAGCTCCCCGAGGCCCGCGGAGGCTGCTCGTCTCTGTGTCTGCTTTCATGTGTCAGTGAGTGGGCTCAAAGTGTGCGCGCCTGTTTGTGCGTGCGTGCGTGCGTGCGTACGTGTCAACCCCACACTCGTTGAATGGTAGTACGTTTTTTTCCGAGCTACTCTGAATGGATGCGCGCGGGTGTGGAGGCCTACTTTCATGCTCCTGCTTTCATTACCGGACGGCGGACAAAGACGTTTTTTGTTTTGTCCTTCCTGTTCCGCCCCGGTGTGTGCGAGCGTGCGCGCGAAAGCACACAGCACAAAACCCCTGCTACTCCAGCAGCAGCTGCACACAGTGCGTGCCGCCCCAAAACACGCCTCGGTTTGGGTGGCGGACATCAGGAACTCAGCAGGCAGCGCTGCTCTGATCAAAAGATTCCCGGCTCTCTGAAACGCAACACAACTCGGGCTTCAGCAGTGTTGACCGCTGGATCGGCGCGCTGAGAAACAAACATCAACATGCAAATAGACGGACGCGCACACAAAAAAAACCAAACAAACGAATAAACGTTTTTTAAGAAAAAGTCGGCACAAGCCGCCCACTCTCCTCCCGACCAATATGTTAAAGCGTGACAGTGTTGTTGCAGCTCTGCACAGAGAGTCAAAGGAGACCAGCGTCACAAAGAGCAACGTCTTAGTCACGATACAAACAGCATCACGGGAATCATCGCACAATTTACAGGGTTTTTTTTTTTTTAAACTGAATCTGCACAAGACCCCATAATGCATGTTTGCGCCGCATAAACTGAGCCGTGAAGAAGTTATTCAGTTCCTAGTAAGAGACCCTTTAATAGGAATGTCTTAAATTGTAAAGGACGTCACACTGTGTAGAAATACGATTTTAGTTTGAAGCTACGAGGCGTCAATAATCTGGATACTAAATAAAGTAAACTGTTTCAGAGAAAAATGACTGTTTTTCTGCAATGGAGGGACAGAAGCACAAACAATGTATCCTCACTCAAAGTTTTGGGGGAACTGGAGGATGTTTACGTGGTAAAATCAACCTTTTGACCCGTGTTTTTTCCGTTGGAATTGATGCCGACCGACGCGCTGAAGCTCACCCTGGGGTTTCACACGTGTACTTTGAAGGTTGTTTGGGTCTTAATCTTATTCAACGGAGGCACTCGATGAGCGGAGTGTTTGTTCGGCTCCCTTTCTGTTACTCTGGATTAAGGCGCATCCGAATGCTCTCATTAGAGCGGACCTTTGAGTTTTGATCCGCAGACGGATTAATCGGATATTTACCTCGGTTGGCCTCTGACCTTTTGGGGGGGGCGGGGGGTCATGGGAGAACACAAGGAGACCCTCCTCTCGGTGAAAGAAAAAAAAAAAATCAAAACCCAAGTCCGCCGCTAAACAAGCAGCTTCTTGATTCTCGCTAATTACGAAACGGTTGAACATTCTGCGCGTGCTTCTCTCCGTGCTCTCGGGCTGCGACGGCCCGCGGCCGCAGCCTTCCGCCGGCACCCTCGCATAAGGCCCGTCAATTAAGCGCGCAGTGCCGAAGCGAGGCATGTTAATTTGCGGTAAAATATTCCTCCTCCAGCACTAATTAGGTGCTCGCCGTGGTCGAGGAGCGGCGCTCGCCAAAGCGAGAGCAGCCTGTGCTGCATAGCGCTCCCCCAGTATCGTTTGGCTGACCGAAGCAGCTGCGATAACAAGGAATTATTTTAATTAACCGGCGCCGCCTTCTGCGGCTAATGAGCCTGGTTGAAAAGAAGCCGGCATCTCGCCGCGGCGTGCGCACGTTCTCCGGCTCCAGAACCGCCGATTGTGTAGTCCAAAAGGAAAACCCCAAAATGTGCGCATAAATAAATTACAAGGTGAATAAATCTAAGAGTACATGCATTGATAAACAAGTAGTCTACTTGAATACATCGGTCACACCGGCACTGATGCCCGTAAGGGGGGGGGGGGGGGGGGGGGAGTAGTGGAAGAGGTTTAGGGATGAAGCCCACGACAGTGACACAAACAACAGTCGTCCTTCGCCAGAAGACGAGATGACACATTTCCCATGTGCATGTGGGAGAAGGACACTTCTTTTCCTCCCTCTTCATTCCTTTCCGACTGAGTGGGAGTGAGAAAGAGGGGGTGGAGAGGGGGGGGCTTTGAAACACCGCCCGGCCTCCTGCACGGAGCAGCAGGGGAGGGACAAAAGCCCCCCCCCCCCCGGTGGCAGTATTTACTCTTCGGTTGTGTAACGGAGACATTTGTCCCGGTCTGAAGCCCCGTTCATCTCTTACCGCCTGCATCCTCGGCGTCGGTGGCCATTGGAAGTCCCACCTTCCCCTCTCGGCCGCGGGTAGGTGACCCTGCACATGCAGGGGTGGGAGGGGGGGGGGGGGGGGGGGGGGGGGGGGTTGCCTATTGGCTGCAGATCTGCAGAATTGCACTGTGACAATGTGTTTTAGTGTCCCGGTATGGATTCCGTGAGGTGACAGCACAAGTGCAAAGCGGCGTCCCTGTGCAACTCCACGTTTAGGTGTATGTGTGTGTGTGTGTGTGTGTGTGTGTGTGTGTGTGTGTGTGGGGAGGGGGGGGGGTGACGAGGCCTCTGCTGACACAGGGGGGACGGCGATGTCACGCTGACAGAGTAATCACCTTGGGAAACCCCGGGCACAGAACCACACCGCTGGGAAAAGAGCTCGGAGACAACCGGCACCACGCGTCCCCTCGCTGCGCACAAACACGACCTCGGATGAGCGGCCCCGGACTGCGGCGGCTCTCTTTACGCTCACTCGGGGAGGAGGGGTGGGAGCGGGGGGGCTGAACTCTAAATTAGCCGGCACGGAACAACCGTTAGCTCGCTTGAACTTGCCCCCTTTTCCGAGGCCGCTAACGTGCGACGCCGCACTTCATCTGCACATCACACGTCTCATCATCACACTTAGCCTCCTCATCAAAAAGCAAGCGAAGCCGGCGGCAGTCAAGGTCGTCCGATGAGGGCTGGAGGCGCATGCGAGGGGAACTCACTCGCCGGATTGATTCCTCCCGTACGTCCTAATGATCAAACCCGGGCTACTTCAGAGGAGAGTCCGACAGAGATGCACAGGGAACTGAGACGCTGCAGGTACATGCAGGGTACCGGGACGGGAGGCTGATGAGAGGCCGAGACGTGGTTTGGAGCTTCGCATCGTGTTTGCAGGGAGACGAACAACCAGCATGTTTTATTAACATGAATTCAACAAGCTTGCTACTGTATTTTACAACTCTATGTGTCACACACGCAGCATTCAAGGTATCATAAGGAATTCCTCGATGGAATTTTGAGTAGGCGTGTTTGCAGAACATCATGTCGTCACAGGGAAGGTGACCTTTGACCTTTTGGATGTGAAATGTCCCCTGTGAGGTGAAAGTGAGTTTTAGGTCCCACATTTAATGCAGTTCACGTTTAGAGAACGGGACGGACGACCCGGAAACACCTCGCCTGCGGCCGCGGCTGTACCGCCTAACAGCCGACAACAATCTCCAAACATAAAAAATGGGGGTGTCAAGAGGGGGGTCTGTGGTATTTCTTAGGTCGCACCCCCCCATAAATCAGACCCGGTAGCCAGAGACTCATTTCGGATTTAAACACGTCTTTGCCGGCTATGATTGAGCAAGTGGACGCGTGTGTGTGACAGTGGAACACGGCGCTAATGAGATCCCAGAACAGCACCAAGCGACGCTGGAATTAGTGCCTTACACCCCCCCCCCCCCCCCCCTCCTCCTCATGCAGTTCGACTGGCTTTATTAAAAGCTGGACACGAGGCCGGGTTGACAAATGAGCTGAACTCAACCCGGGCCCTTGGTTGGACGGCGGCCCGGTCGCACGGTGCTCCGGAGGAACGGGGGGGGTGTGACCTATGAAAGAAACACAGCCGAGTCCTGATGGCGCACGTGCAGAGCTGCCTACGCAGCTCACGACAACCAGCATCCCCCCCACCACCCCCTGCAAGTTTGAAATACAACAAGCAAGAAACGGATGCATTTGGCCGCGGACGAGTCAAAGCAAAGCAAAGCGCAGCGCCGCGCCGCATCGAAGGACCCCCCGCCGCCTCGGGCCGCTTTTAACGAGGAATTAGCCGTTAAAGACCGCAAGTAAACTCGGATTTGACAAATTCGCTGTGGCCTCGCTGAGCTCCTCGTCCCCCCCCGTCCGTCCGTCAGATTTACACAACATCTTAGTAGCTTGTTTCTTTTTTTTCTGGGTTCACCTGGATTTCTGAAAGCGGTGGTTGTGTGTCACAGAACAGCAGGGAGTGTGTCCTTCTAGTCATTAAGGTGCGTTGCTGGGGTCATTAGCAGTGGAGCAGGACTGCAGCACGGTGCACAAAGAGAAACACACACACACACACACCCATGCGTGGGTGGGTCAGCGCTGTCTTCTACCCGTGGCTTCGCGGTAAAAATGATTAAAGCCAGAGAGAAATGTGTGTGTGTGTGTGTGCGTGTGTGTGCAAACGCAGGAAGAAACATGCGAGCAGACAGACACACACAAACACACATACACACACACAGAGATGGAATCTGCCCCAACACACAGGCCAATAAACAGCTTTTGATCAGCTGGTCATAAAAACAGGACGCGTCCAGCTGCTCGGTAACACGGAGAGACCCGCTGAGGACGACTTTAGGCGCCGCCCGAACCTCTCCCGCTTCCTCCGGCTCGCTCGTTAGACGCGCACGTTTAGCTCACTCCTGGAGCCAAAGAAAGGGGGGAAGAGAGCCCGCGGCAATGTGACCTTGCGGGAGGCCTGGGGGATTCTCTGACACTGCTGATCCCCCCCCGAGTTCATCCCCGGCTCAGACAAAACTCTGACGGGACGCCGCCGCCGTTGATTGACGAGGTGGACGGGGTGAATTTTAAACACCGTTCCCGTTGCGAGGGAGACGGTTTGACTGCGGACGCGAGGAGAGATCTGAGGGGGGAAGCAGGATCCTGCGTCTGAGTCACGCGGGAGAGGGTGGATCAAAAGACCCACTGCGTCTGGTTCCTCGTGGATCCAGACCTGCTGAACGAGCTTCCTGCGTACAGAATGATGTTTACAGACTGCACTCTTTGAGAAGGAGCCGGGCATTATTAAAAAGTTGCCGTTATTAGTTTTCCTTCTCCGTTCTAACCACTGCAGCCGTATCAAATTATGTGGCCGCAGCGCCGAGGCAACACCTGAGTTTCACCGGCGGACCGCGTCACTGTCAGCGCTTCTGCACCGGGCGACACACACGACCTGCAGGCCGGAGGCGGACGGACGGACGGACGGACGGACGGAGGCCTAAAGAACGGCGAAGCAACGCCACAGGTTGTAACCCTTCTTGAATGGCACGTTTGAGAGATGGTGCAGACTCAGTGCCAATGTGGTGCTTCAGCTTGAATACGCACCGTTCACACATAGACACAGGCCTGTGTGGGTGTCTGTGTGTATGTGTGAAGGGGGGGGAGGGGGGGGGGGGGGGAGCAGGAGTGTGGTTGATGTCTCTATTCTGTCGTCTCACTGGGGGGAGGGGTGGGCGGGGGGTAAAGTAGGTGCTTACACGGCTCAGTGCTTCCTTATGACTGTGCCAGCGCCGGGGGCAACCACACATCCAGCGATAATCACCATGTTCCCCGCCATTCAACTCACACACACACACGCACACACACACACACACACACAACGCGGCGGCCCCCTAAATGCCAGCAGGGAAACGGGGGGCTAATCCCACCGTCCTCCAGTGACTCTGCAGAGAAAGCCTGTGCACGGAGGAATGTCACATGCTTACTCAGGGGGGGGAGGGTGGGGGGGGGGGTGTCGCCAAGGCCAGTGTGCAACAAGCAAACATAAATGTGCGTCCATTAAGTGATCTAGTAGAATGAAGAGTTCCATCCTTAAGCTTCAGCTTCAGGATGGACCATCAGATTCCTGCGAGCTTCTATTCTTCTCCGGACAGCTCCACTCTACTTCCTTTCGCCTGCCAACATTCATTCACAATCCTTTCTATATAATTACATTACATGTCATTTATCCAAAGCGACTTACAAAAAGTGCATTCCAACCATAAGGACACAAAGAAATATCTGCACACGACCGATGTGCGTTTGAAAAAGCGATATCAGTATTCCAAAGCCGGCGAGGGGGGGAGGGGGGGGGGAGGGGGGGTCACCAAACACTGGAAAGATGAAGAGCTGTCAGGTCCTTTTTTCATTTTAAGAACAGACGGAATGTTAATACTCGCATTCAGAACCCGGCACACTGGATGAATAATAACAGAGGAACCCTCGCTGAGGACTACCGGTTCAAAAAGGCCTCCTAACCTTCAAAGGCCGCGGGTTAAAAAAAAAAAACTCTGAACTTGAGGGCCGAGCCGCCGAAGCGACAACCAACAATGAAATGGTGGTGGACAACCGGGGTGTCTGTCCCTCGACGACCAAAAGCTACACGCCATTAAAAACGACATCCGGGGTGAGAGGTCGTCCGGGAGGCAGCTGCCCCCCCTCGTGTCGCCGCAGGTGTCCTGACATTTCCTGCAGGATGAGTCGTTGCGTTGAAGGAAGCGGATGGTCACAGATCAGACGTGGATTCACTGTTCCCCCCCCCCCTCGGGGGTTATCGATGACTTTCAGAATCTATTCCTACGCTTGGTTACGTTTGGTTGCCTAAACCAGGTTTCCAGTCAATATTGGGAATGTACTTAACAGAAATACATCCATATGATACTGGCTATGATCTGGACCGTTGCCTAAACATAGCTTGAATTATCCTGAAGGTGATACAAGCCTGTCAGTCCTTTATTACAGCTAAGCAAAAATATCTGCCATGCACAAAAAGAGATTATTCCTTCTCTTATTGAGAGAAGTACTTCTTCAATGTTGTCCACAAAAAAAAAAGCATCCATCAACAATTAAGGGAACTGGACTTTGTGTACATCTGCATTGCCTCAACAATCCGCTGTGTCGCTTGCTGCATGCAGGCATCCAAAGGTCTGCAATAAGGTGCAGTAAGTTCATCCTACAGAAAAGACACATGGACACATTAAGGCTCATGGAAAGACGGCCGGGATGAGACAACATTCCCACCGTTCCGTGTATTCCTTCCCCGTGTTTCGCTGTGCAGGGCCTCACAGCGGACGTATTGATCGTGTTTGCATTAATGGGTACGTGCGGCGCCGCCTTTGCACCACGGATCACCCGGACGGGAGCCAGGCTAATCTCTGGGCCGGACCTCCACCCACTCCCCCGGCTCCATTCCCACCCCTGCGTGGACGGGAGAGATTTCTTCTCCCGACACCCACCATCTTTGCCCCATCACCCCCCAATTCCACCGAGCGGTGGGAAAATACGATCAATGTGTACATGCACGTAAAGACGTCAAGGGGGAAGATATCATTGGTGTGGTGTGTGTGAGAGAAGGACACACACACACACACACACACACACACACACACACAGCGGACCGAGTTAATTAAAAAGTGTGAAAGAAATCTTACAGTTCTGGTGGTGAAGAAAAAAATATAATTGCACGAGGATCGATGTTCTTTGTCCGGGTCTAATAAGGGACACATCAGAGCGCGGCGAAAGAAACGCTTTTAAATCCGGCAACAAAAAAAAAAACCCGCTGGTGTGCAGCGAAGGCGCAGGCGGCTCCCCGGGTCCGCGTGGCGGTAATTAGCCGAGGTTTCCACCGCGGGCCGCCGCTGATGGACCCGGGTCCCGATGAGCCGCTGCGGATGTTCACAGCGGTGTTTAAAAGGTTTTTCTGATGTCAAAGGAAAAAGGAGAAAAAAGGCACAAAAAACACAGCGTGCAGCTTGATGATCGGCAATGTTTGTCTTTAAAATCAAAAGGGAACATTGAACTGAGTATTTACCACTAATAAGAATAAGAATTTAAAAACTTTATTTTGAGAGTGACTATATTTACCAATTAGGATCTTAATGGAACGGTGGCATTAACTCATAACATTTCTTTAATTTGTTTCCCAACATTTGCTAGGGTTGCTATGAAGTGTTGTTTTGTGCAGCCATGACGATAATCATGCTATTACAGAGCCTGATGCAAACACACACACACACACACACACACACACACACACAAATATAACATCTAATTTAAAAAGATTCCCCCCGATGTCATTTCCATTCCCCCTCCATCCTCCAAGTTGACCTGTGAACTGTTGGATGTAGAGATTCTAAAGACACGAGCCCCATTACCCAGACTCCTCTCTGGCAGAGCGGGGTCTTATTCACCCCCGAGGAAGGAGAGAAATAAATGAAGTCCACTGTTGATCGAGTGATGGAAACAAAACCCCGCTGCAGTAAAAGGTCAGAGTGGCCGTCATCTTGTTCAGTGCCCACTGGCTTACAATCATTAAAAAAAAAACTGAGCAATGCTCATTTGTGATATTGTCTCAGTAATGACAGAAAGGAGCGTCACTCGTGACTTATTCGGTCTGCCGTTAAGCAACGCTTTGAATATTTCCAGCATTATAACGATGACAACACACAGCAACTCCTCTCTCCAGCTCATCCACACCGGCAGATGACTTCATCCAACTGGTTGTTATGGTAACGGTGATGGCAACAGCCCCCAAAACCTTAGATTAGCAATGATTAGTAATACTTGTGAGACTCAAACCATGAACCCTAAACCCACATGTCAGCGGCTTGTACAAGTGGCCCGTTTGTTCAGTGTGGAGGACCGGTTGGGTTTTTTTTTTCGGGTTGACCTTTGGCTCTGATTTTCAAGCTGTGCCGAAGAGCCGTTCATCTTCACGCGCGTCCCGTGCACTCCGTCAAAAACATCACGAGAGCTCCTGCAGAGCCGCTGCCGTCGCTGTGCGATGTCGGCGTACCTTCTGGGGCGGGACGAGGACGAGGTTGCGTGAGCAAATCAATGAGATGAAAAGCCGGTATCGATCCCGCTGGATTTATCCCCCCGCCCTCCCTCAATGTCAACACGGAGCCTCCGTCTGAAGCCCCTTTTGCTCCGAGAGCAGCAGCATAAATCTCACCGGGTCCTCAGCAGCTCATGTGATGAAAAGGTGCGATGGTGTGAGCAGGCCGAGCCCCGGTAAATAGGCCGTAAATCGTTTGCCCTCCTCCATGACGTGACTTTAATTGGCTGCTCAGCCCGGGGTATCAATCGGAAGTGGCACGTCTGATGTGTTCATCGCTGGTTCCGTGATTTCCAGGTTCAATATTTCCCCCGACGCGGCGCTGAAAAGTTTACTGTCGGAGCAAAAAGCACTTAATTTCCCGCTGATGTAATGATCGTTACGACGAGTCGGTGAGCGGCGCCATAAAGTGGGGGAACAGTCGATGAAAGTTGAAAGTGTTAAACAGGGATCGCACAACCCCTCCCTCATCCGAAAAACCCCGTTTAAAAAGATCTACCGCGACCCGGCCAGCCGTTCGCAAGGAAAGGGGTCCTTTAAAGGAGCGCTCGCCTCGTTTGTCAAAGTCAACTTAGTGCTCGTGGGAAACGCGGACTCCGTCTGCTGCGGCTCTAGAGAGGCCTTTCAGAGTCGTGTCCGTTTGGGCGACCTGCGTCAACCCGGCGAGAGCGACCGAACATTCGGTGACGCAACAGGTGAGCGAGTGAAGAGGAGCAGCGGGGGGGGAAGTGAACGGCTTATTGATTGAAGAGGGCGGGTTTGTTACCGTGACCTTCAGCGGCGACAGACACGTCGCAGCGTTGAAGAAGGGGGAGGTGTGTGTGTGTGTGTGTGTGTGTGTGTGTCATGGTGATGGAGAGAGGGGGAAAGGCACCTCCAGTGGTTTGCATCGATCACCTGATCACACCGGGACACCGAGGAGGTTCATTCGTGCCGCGGCGGACAAGAACGTGTACGTTCATGCGTTCACCTTCCACACAACGAAGCTCTGCACACACACACACACACACACACACACAGACTTGTGTACCCTCAAACCCTCGGCCCCCCTCTGACACACCACAGCAGATCAGTGTCCCTGCTGCCGGCCCAGTGTGGGACGGGACACCAGCAGAGGCCTCCTGAGAGGCGGCGGCTCGTCGACCCTCCTTATGAAGGGACACCTGAGGGACGATGAGGGACGAGCCCTCGGGTGTCCCTTCCGCTCATTACGGCTCACTCACTTTTGAAATCCGGCTTCCCGGGACAACTGCCGCCGGAGAGGTCAGCGAGACGCTCGACCAAACGCAAAAAAGGGTACACTGACAGGTATGGAAACTGCTTGTGGTGTTTATATAATTTCGGGGCGCGGAGGGTAAAAGGGTCGGATGTGGTTTGTGCGTTTCAGGGTCACTTCAAGGTTATTTCTGGTTTCCCTGGTGGGCAAACACCTGATGTGAGTGAAAAGAGCATCGCTCCCAAAGGTAGGTCTGCTAACTAGGAGTTGCTAGGAGACCATGATTGGCGTATGTGTGCATGTTCCTGTATCTCTCTCTCTCTCTCTCTCTGTACGTGTGTGTGTGTGTGTGTGTGCTTCTCTTCATCTTCTGCAGGACCCAGCTGGTTGTTTAAAGACATCATATGTTCACAGGGAAAGGTGCGCTGTAGTCTGGGAGCCAAACGTATGGTTCACTGACCAAAAGGGGGGAAAAGAGGGCATGAAATGTAGCAAATCCAAACTTTTATAATATTACATTTAGATTAAATTTAATCTCCCCGGAAACGGATGAAGAAAATAAACCAGGGAAGGGTTTATCTTGTAAGTGAGCTCCTTCAATTTACAACAACATTGTTGTGCCAAGGATGAAGAAAGAGGAAACAACCACATTACGGCTTCCAACAATACAGTTTTGTACACTTTTTTTTTCTAGACTACAACACAAGCTTTGATGTGTAAAATCAGAGGATTAACCTTTAAATACATCTTGTCATGGATACCTCTGGAGCCTGCGTGTCTAAACAGGAGAATGTATCCTTTACTGTGTGTGTGTGTGTGTGTGTGTGTGTGTGTGTGTGTGTGTGTGTGTGTGTGTGATTAAAGCCTGGCCATCTGCTCAAAGCATTTCATGATGGATGGATAAATTATTTCTGATCATGCGCAACTGGTTTGGTGGCCTTCCCAAAGTTCCAAACTGATTTATGTGAGAGCGTGACTCCCGCGCAAGTTGACTTTTGCGTCATCCTTTCGGCAAATAGAGAGAGAGGGAGGGAGAGAGAGAGGGAGGGGGGAGGCTTGTCCTGAACCTTGTCCAAACTCTGCAGGCTGCCATCATGAAGGGGGCACTTTTCTTTTTAATCAAGGTCTGCCAGCCAGGCCGCTCCGACAGTCCTGTGCGTCGCCCCAAAACGCACAAACAGAGCGAGTGAGGAGCACAAACGTATGGAGAAATCGTTGCGTCATCAGATTTCTTCTTCTTCTTTTCTTTTTTTTTTACCAACTCACCGACGGTCTGCGTTGGACACAACTTTTTCAGATTTGGTGAGCGCACAACGGGGAGGCGAATGACTCACAGAGCAGATTTCTACATCGCGTTCGATAAATCACAGAAATTACATAATGTTCACATGCGGCCAAATTCGAAAAATCAAGCCCGTTTTTCCAATGAGGGCGCCTCGTTTTGCTCGTCCTCAGGAAATGAACACGGCGATGCCCTGTCGTGCTACGCGTTGCGTTGTGCACAGGTCTATTAACCGGGACAGGCGGCTCTATTGTTATTGATGCTCGGATGTGGTCGGACATAATTGAATTCCAAAACGCAAAAATCACTCATTCATCATGTTGAGGGTTGACATTTCAGTGGTTTTACTGACGCACATTCAAGTGAATTTGGCCAAGTTTGAAAGCGTATCCAGATGTGGAAAACATGCCTTTTGGTTTAATAGGATCTGGATTTTTGTGGAGGAGCAAACAGAGGAATTCATCACAGAGGCTCCACAGAATGCAACGCGGCTTCTCTGCCTACACAAGTAATCCTCTGTCTGTTTGTGAAATAAGTCACATTTTCTCTCTCTGACCGTCGCTGAATCAGCGATGACCCGCCGTTATGAATGAGGAAAGAAGAAGAAAGGAAAGTAGCTCGTTACACATATTGTCACAAATATCGGAAACCCTTTGAGAGCCGAATGTTGGATGTAAAAAACACAGGCTTTTAACTTTTTATTCCACTCGCAGTTGGAGTTTATTTTGCCTTTTGCCTTTGTGCAGAGTCGATTAAAGAGTTATTCCATACCGGGAGCCTGATATAGCAGCAAACGCCAAATTTGTGACGCTCTATTGATTCCCAAGGGAGGAATTCAGTCTGGCCCTGTTAACAGTGCAGTGGAGTGGGGGGGGGGGGGGGGGGGGGGAGAGACACCTCAGCAGTACAAAAAGAGGTTAAGGCTCATCGCAAAGATGCGAAAAGGGAAGGAAAACCCTGCAAGGACAAACTATCGATCCTCCCCCGGGTGCACCGCCCGGGTTTTAAAGACAGAGGTCCAGAAGTCCCACTGAATCATACATCTCTTCCCCCCCCCCCCCCCCCCCCCCCCCCCCCCCCCCCCCCCCCCCCCCCCCCCCCCCCCCCCGCCCCCCCTTCTTTTGCCCTCTTCCCTCAGCCAACAGCAATGTCATGTTGCATCGACACATCCTGGAGTACACGTCCATGTCACTACAGCAATCGGGGGAAGTTCAACCACCGGAGTGCAGAAAAAAACAAATGTTCAAGGAGAGTTGAATAATTTTTTTTTTTAAAAAGGTACATGTGTTGCGTAGTCTAAGCTGTAGTAGTTTTATCTCCCATACTTCCATTGAATAGTCTTTCATTAGACTCCTGAATGACTGATCTGAACAACAAGTTTCCAAAGAAGGGATTCTGTTGAAAAAGTTGATCAAAAGTCGCTCCAGAGCGACACAGAAGAAATCATTTAACAGATTTAACAGACTCACCAACAAAAAAAATGTGCAAAAACGAATTCATCAGCGACGTGTGTAGATTCCCCCCACCCCCCTTCTCATTCCTGCACTGATGTGAAGCATGGACATCAACAACTGCAACACACAGCTGAGGCGAGTAAGGCAGCGCCCTCTGCACGAGCAGCTGAAGGCCCCACTGCTGCACAGCGTCACCTGACCGCTGTCCGTTTGAACTGGATTCAGATCAGCGCTTCATCACGCCGATAATTAAATGTTACGCAAGTACGTAAGAAAAAAACCCCACGGGAACAGTTGATCGATATTTGCCGTTTGTGGGAATGTTGAATGGAAATGCAGTAATTCAGGACAGATGTGACATCACATAAACAGAGCATGGAGAATGTTCTTTTTATCTTTTATTTTTTGCACATCTGGACAGATTATGCCCCCCCCCCCCCCGCCCCCCCCCACCCCTCCCCACCACCCCATTGGCCCTTCAAGCCGGACCGGTTATGCACGGGAACAGTTTGTTAGCAGGACCGGAGCACCGCCCCAGTTCAAGCAGCAGGGCTGGAGCAGATACAAGCTCAGATAGTGATTGAAAGTGATGGTAAAAGGATTTAGCCTGGGCATTAACACACAGAGAGAGGGAGAGAGGGAGGGAGAGAGGGAGGGAGAGGGAGAGAGAGAGAGAGAGAGGAGAAGGGGGAGGAGGTAGGGTGATATTCTCCATAAAGCCTTTTTTTCTCGCTTTCTTTCTGCCCTTGAGCATCCCGGGTAAACCCGAGCTTGCAAAGTGGGAAGAGGAGGAGGAGGAGGAGGAGGAGAGGGAGGGAGGAGGGGGAGAGAAGGGCGGGCACAAGCCTTTCCTCAAAGTCAACATTTCATACTTTTGATACTCCTCTCCGCTGGATTTTTCACTCTTCTCTTCGCAGCCGTTTCCAGATCTGGGACAGCGATCCTTTCACGGTGAGACTGGAAACAACTATCCGGGAGGAAGCAGCACCGCGACGGGGCAGCCAGATAACGGGAGTACTGCGAGGACCGCGCAGGGCACCGACTTCCAGCGGATCGTCGTGGGGGGGGGGGGATCCTTTTTTTTCTTGCCCAAAGACGGGGACGTGCACGTTCCCTGACCCGACTCGCGGATGCACGTTAAAAGTAAGTGCTTTGATCTGAGAACAGACCTCGGAACACGACGCGTTTTTTTTTTTTTTTTTTTTTTTGCCAAAGCGCCGTGGCGGAGTTACAGGAAGGACACTTTGGCCTCTATTTTTGCACTATTTCGGGGGGGGACGCGTTCACGCATCGGCCTCGGAATGTGCAGCACGCGTGCGATGCTGCGCGTCGGGAGGGTTGGAGGAGTCGAGGGGAGGGTGGGGTGGGGGGCACTACTGTAGAAACCGACACACCCCTACAACACAGTCAGTAGCGCGGAAAAAGCCTTGGCGACTTCACTTGTCAGCCAAAGTAAGTCCGGGTCCACGGGGGGGGGGGGGGGTTGTGCAGAGGACCTGGCGTCGGTGCGCGTGGGATGAATTAAACGTGTCAACCAAGGTGCATTAATGTGTTCGGTTTAAAGTCGAGGTAGATAATCATCGGGTGCGGGGGGAGGGGGAGGGGGGGGGGGAGGGGGGGAATCCGGAAACAACAACTGTTTTGAGTGCAGTTTGTTTATCTTAACTGGTTGTTATTAAGATGCATGACAATCCTGAGGTAAGATTATTTCAAGAAAATGAGTGTGGATGCTTCTGTCCTTTCATGCGTTTCTTCTTTTATGGTGACAACCCAGAGGATGCAGGTAATTGAACGCATCTTTCAAATTGATATTTCTTGTGGTGCAGTGTTTGTTTGTTTTGTTTTTTTTAAACAATCTTTATATCCAGCATTACGGCTGTTACAACTCGGTGCGTAAAAGCACGTGCTGTGCGTGCCGACGTTACGCACGCGGAGCGGGCGCGTTTAGTGCGTTTTCATTTACAACTTTTCATGTTAAATACCACTGTGGGTCAGAAGGCGCGGCTCGGACCAAACTTTCCCTGCTTTTGACCGACTTGCTGTGCTTTTAAGTTATCCTCTCACAGTCTGAAGACGAATGGGTTGATTTTTTTTCTACTCCCCAAGCGTAATTACCGCCAATTATTAGGCCTACATATAATAGTTAAGCGTTAAGGAGTTAATTATGCAACACAATGAGAACACAAACCAGCCTATATTTTAAAGACTTGCACCTCTGTTACTGTAACAGAGAAATGCCACGCAGGACACGTGTCCACTGATACTCGGCTACTTTGAAAATGTGGGGTAAATTTCCGTATTATTTACACTGAGATAAAGGATGTGCTGAATGAATGAGGATGCGGCGTCCATCATGCCAACTCTCCACTTCTCAAATTTGTCCTCGTTTCGCCTCAGGACAACCGGAGGAGCTCGGCCATCGCCAAACGTCCAATGGATATACCTGAAGAAGGACCGACTACTCCCTCGTCCCCTCGATCCGGCGCCACCATTTCCCTGCAGGACTGTGCCCTCTGAGACGTGCCCCCCCCCACATCCCTCCCCCAACTCCCTGCAACACTATGGTTAAAGTGTATGCCGAGATTCATCTCCGTAACATTATCCGCCTCTCCATCCACTGCTCATCTCGCACAGGAAGTCACCCGTCAAAACAACACGCCGTCCCGCTCTCGACTCAGTGGAGTCCGTCAATATCTGCTAAGAGACGCTGAGCGAAAGGCCCCGAGAACGCCGCGTCCCTCTGGTCGTCCCGGGCGGCGTGCCGGCTCAGTCGCTCCCACTCACAGCACATGCGGCATGGCGCTGGGAATCTCCACCACTCCCGTATGAGCACCGCTCCATGCGCAGCAAATCTCCCCTGAGCTCCGTGGGCCCACCCCCCCCCGCCCTGTGCCGGACCCCGCTCTGAACACCCACCTCCCCACCCCACCCCACCAGCCTGCCATGCTCCTCCAGGCCGCGTGCCTGCTGCTGCTGCACTGCTTGGCCTCCGCGCTGGGCCAGTACGAACTGTGCAAGTCCCTGGTGAGCACGGACGAGGGCTCGGTGTGGGAGCAGTACGCGTGCCAGCCGAGGGCCGCCTCCATGAGGGACTACATGCGGATCAAGGTGGACCCCCCGGGAATCACCTGCGGAAACCCGCCCGAGAGGTTCTGCACCTTGGTGAGTTCGCCTCGGGGGCACTCGTCCAGCGTCTTTTACGCCCCCGATGTGTCACTTCTAAAATGCATATCAAGGTGGGAAAACAATGCAGTGCAAACACCCCGGTTGGTCTTTGTCCAGATTCCTTTCGGGAGTCAGCTGTGAGAAAACGTAAATGTGCCAAAAAAGTCGTGAAAAAAATCATCAAGGTCGGAGGGTGTTACGCCAAGAAGCTGAATGGTGACCACGTTGAAAAGTACTCACAGATATTCGCACAGCAGATTTCACACGGCGAGGGAGCTGAAAGGGATGACATAAGTGCAGTGACTTGGCATTACTCGACCTCCCTCGGAGGTCCGGAGGTGTCGGTTACATTAGCGTCGGACTTGGCAGCCTGGGATCCGGTTTGATTAGAGGACCTCACGTTTCCTCCGGTGAAACGCACATCGCACAACCTTTTTAGTTCCAAGGACACTGAAGGGTGGAGCTGCGGGAAGACTCGTTAAAATGTCTGCCACAGCAATATTTAACACACTTTTAGCCCGCGGGCGAGATCCCATCCCGGCTAATGCAAGTGTAATAATCTGAAATGCAGGGTTATAAAATCATTGTAATACTAAGAAGACTGCAATTAAACTTCCCCCGCCTTCCTCCTACACGCCTGTTCGGAGCAACGTTTCCAGATTTGAGGTTTAACTCCCCGCGTGTAGGCGGGAGAGAGAGCGAGACTTTCCTCGTGCGTTCGTCCTCTCCACAATCAGACCGTCCGCACTCAAGAGTCAGCCGGTACCGGAAGGTGCCAGACTCGCCTAAACAACAAGTGTTTCTGCAGAGCGTTTCAAAAAGGCTCGTCCACGTCACGACGTGCCGTGCTGTTAATTAGGCGCTTGTATCCTGTGTGCGACGGGAGACTCAACAAACGACCCCCCCCACCCCGCCCACAGTTCCTCCCCCCTCGACTCCTTCCGGCCTTTCGCGGGAGACTGATCGCAGCACTTGGGGTCATTTGACGGGAGCAGGAAAGGAGACTGCGCTGCTCGGATACCTAATGGTTAATGATCTGTTTAATGTAGTGGTAGCGGAAACCTTGTCTCGAGAAGCCTCTCCGGTGACTCTTCTCCTGAGGAGGGAGACGGCGGGGAGTGGGGGTTGGGGGGGGGGGACACAAGGTGGGAGAAGTGAAGAGAGATGCTCGCTGCCATAACGTATTGACGTCTGCCCCCTAATGGCCCCGGCCTGGAAACTTCTATAACTACGTTTCTGAGAGAGCAATGATAAAATATTGATGGGCTCCTTAATGGGCTTCCTTACAAGGGGGGGGGGGGGGGGGTTCGGTCGCTCCGTGCCAAAGATCCAAAGTGCCCCCGCTAAGCCGGCGAGAGGAAAAGACGGACGGAGGGCAGGAAGGCCTTTGGTCTTAGTCGGCACTTTTTTTTTTTTTACTTCAGATTGCCGTCGTTGGGGTGGGAAGTTCTGCTTCTTCGTATGGCGTCTGCGAGCGCGGTGATTGAACCGGGCCCCCCCCCACGCCTGAATACCCTGGCTGGGTATTTAGAGAATGAAGAAGCTGTGAGGTGAAAGTTTACTTAAGGAAATGAGGGGATGTCAGACTCAAATGCCTGCTGGTGAGAGAGAGGAGAGAGGTCATCATCTGACAAATCTTTGGCAGTGTGATAATAAATTACTCGTATGCCATTTAATAATCCATGTAATTGCAATTTGTGAGCAGACAATCCAAACATTTTGGATTAGGAATGACTATTTTAAAACACACTGACGGAGGGTTTTGTTTTTCAGGTGTACAGGTCATTTCTTTTGATGCAAGCAGCATTTTCTTCTTGACCCCAGTTTTACAGAGAAGCCAGTTTCCTATCTAATTGTACATTCAGGGGAAATAGACTGCATCATGTGCAGAGCCGCTCGTCCTCGATAAGACTAGAGACACTGCGGAAGATTCTAAAACATTCCCCCTGCTCCCGTCGCCCCCCATGAGTGCTACAGCTTGCCCCAAACACCTTTGGGGAAACTTCTTTCTCCGCTCGTAGAGGTTTAAAGCAGCTTACGCTTTCTCCGTCTCCACAGGGGAAGCATCTTTTTCCACACTCCCATTTATCTCTCTTGCTCCCTTGGAATGCAGCATCCTTCTCCCCCCACCCCCCCCCCCCCCCCCCCCTTTAGCCAAAAAGTCCAGCCCGTTGTGGCTTCTTCCAGCATGTCGGGCCTGCAGCGCTTTGAAAAAGATGCTACTGTCACTGGTGCCTTGTACGAAAGCATCAGTAGTTTCTTTGTAGTTCCCTGTGTACGATAGCTGGAGTCTTAGCTTGCAGTTGAGGGTGATGGAGTGAGGCAGTACGAGGGAGGCGAGGCAGAGTGTTGCAGAGGGGGATGGGGGGGGGGGGGGTAGCTAATGATGAGGGAGAGGTGAGGAATTCCAAGCTTAGCTAAGCAGAAAGATGAAATCAGACCACAGTTCCACACGGTAGTACACGCGTCGACATGAAAACCCCCGCATTCGAAAGGCTCTCGTCATACAGCTGTTTGTTAACCTTTGGGTCCCGACAACGGAGAGAAGCTCGGATGCAGAGTACGGGAATGTACAGTGTGCCTAATGTCAGCGGGGACCAGCAGGGGTGTGCGAATCGCTGTGCACGAGTCGGCCCGACGGCGCACTGTAGTACGTCTAAGACAAACAACTGAAAACACACACACACACACACACACACACACCTTCCTGCTACACAACACATTTGCTCGCTTTAGAAGGTAGAAATCTGCCAGCTCTAAAAATAGACATGAGAAGAGAGAGAAGCTGCGCAGCAGCGGAAGGGGGAGCGTGCAGGAAGGGGAGGAAGATGGCAGCTGGTAGCGTGGATCAGTGCTTCCCAGGCTGGGCCTTTGGCCATGCCTCACGCTGCACTGCACGCCAGCGTGGGCCGGCACGGCCCGGCGGCCATGCGAAACGCCCAGCGAAGGGCCATCACCGATGCACCTCTCCGGGTTCAACAGTGCGGGAGGGTGGGGGGGGAATAACTGACGAAGGGAACAGAGGGAAGGAAACAGACAGCGAGACTGACTGTACGAACGGGGAAGGAGGGGGGAGTAGCGGGGGGAGGGTGTGGCGATGTAATGCCGTGGCTCGCTTTCCCATTAGGACACAGTTGAAAGTGATCAGAGAGTGTTTAGATGTGTTGGCAGAACGGGGGGGGGTTGCTATAAGTGAGATTTATCCCCGGCCGAGGTGATACTTAGAGGGATTAGACCGGCTGAGGTGAACTTCTAATAAGCAGAGTGGCCGCAGGGCCAATGTTTGGACGCGTGTGAGAAATATATCAAGGATTGGTTTGTGTTTACTCACAATCAGACTCCTTTAGGGCTGTTTGACATCATTTCTGTTGATTTAAAACTATCTGGAAATCTATAGCTCGAACAACGTCGGCGTGCCGACATGCAGCGTCGACGCGTCGGCGCTCTGAGCCAAAAAAACAATGTTTATGGACCTTCAACCAAGAGACTAGTGTTTGAGATGAGAGGTTTTCTGCCTGACGCCAAGTGCGTCCGTCACGGAACGTATAACACGCTAACGACTTAAACAACACGTCTCTTAAAGCCTTAAATGCATGATGAGGACGCATAGAAAAAAAAGTGCTATTTAAAAAGGACTTGTGGGTACAGCTGCATCATCGGTGAACGGAGTTGGCGACGTCCCTTTGTGGCCGCTGAGGGAGCTGCGAGATGTCTGATGAATTGCCTCGAGTGCCGTCACACGACTGAAGGCTGCAGATCTGAGGGTGACTAAATATGGGCGGGGGGGGAGGAGGGGGGGGGGTTGAAAAGAAATCAGGCTTGCAGGACCTCTGTAGTCCGCCGCTCGCTGCTGCATCATCATGAAACCCGCGCATCTGATGAAATAGGTCGAGTTGCATTGTGGGTAATATTCGCATGTTCTGAGGAAGAAAAAAGAAAAACGTTCTTGTTCTGCTGCTCACTCTGGGTCGCAACTTTACATCAATATATATATATATATATATATTCATAATTTAGAGATCTCTGGTGCATCTCAAAGCTTAACAACCTCCGGCCCGTCTGCCTCCCTTTGTCCTGCTTTGTTATTGGTTTAGATTCAATAACGGGCATCAATAAAAGATAACAGCTTTTACCTGAATTCCCCTCATCACTGCACTCAGAGAAGAAAAAAAAAAAAACACTTCTCCTTGAGATGTTGTTCTTTCAGCGCTCCGTGCAGGCTGTGAGCATCAGCAAGTTCTAAGAAAAGTTCCAAATATAACTCGTCCTGGTCGGGCTGAGCGGGACGAGCTTTGCTGCTGCTGCTCCGTCCCCCTCCCCCCCCCCCCCTCTCTCCTCCTCTCCTCCTCCAGCACAGTCACACATGCCTACAGCAAACATTTACTTTCGCTTGCACATGAACGCACACAAAGGGACATAAGCAACACCCACCCACGCAAACGCACACACAAAAAGACACATTTACGCCGCCGTTAAGACATTTAACGGCGAGCAAATTATCACCAATAAAAGTAATTAAAGTCAGAGGATCTGTAGTTGACGTATTGAACACACACACACACACACACACACACACATGCACATGCACGCAGACGCAGCATCTTCTCTCAGGGTGACGTGAAACAGTATATGATGGAAAAACCTCCAACAAAATAAAAGATTAAGGGTATAACTAAAAAAGCAATATCCCTTCCTCTTTGCCTCTGTGGCCTTTTTAATGGGAAGGTCATTTCATTCGATGTTTTCTCCAAAACAAAATAAATTGTGCTCTCCGAGTGTGTTCCTACCCTTATTCCCCTTGCTGGCAATATAACTTAGAAACTCCTATAAGTGGAGGAAGAAATGAAGAGCGAGCGGGCCGTGACAGAGCACATGTCCGCGGGGACGGGGGGACAGAAATGCTTCGTGAAAAAGCAACGGACAAGACAGGGAGGGTTTCCTCTCCACGCTGTGTTTCCACGCAGCAGCTTGTAAACTATTACTGTATGCAAATGACTCCGTAATAAAACCGAGCCCCCCCCTCTCGATCCGTCCCGCGGGGCCGATGCAAACGTTGAAACACTTGAGGAGTTGGCCGACGTGTCGACGTGCGCCTCGGGAAAATCACATCGTCGATGACGCAAGTGAAAAACAAGGAAGCCGCTCGTCGCCGCGGCGGCTGTTGTCGTGGAGACGGGATCCCTGCGAGGATAATTGCTGGAGGGGTTTAGCAGTGCGGGCCACCTGCCGCAGCAGTTGGCCGGGATCTGCGTGTGCGCGTGTGCGTGTGTGTGTCGCTGTGTGTATCCTGGCATAGATACTAGTGGACCGGGCTGGAGTGGGAAAAGGAGGACAGGGCACACAAAAGGCTTAAACATAACCTCTGCCCGAGTCTCAGGAGGGGCAGGAGGGGGTAGAATCCTCCGGCCTACATCACAGTAGATGTCACCTCTACGGCAGCTGATGGCGAGAGGTCAGCGCAGGCCGAGGGCAATATGCAGCTTTACGACCGACGCTCTAAAAAAGCAAAAACATATCAATGAGCTCCGCTTTCCTGGGCCGGTTTTTGTTCCCGGAGTGGCCTTTGCACAAACGCACTTTCTCTCGGGAAAACGCAAAGGCCGCCCGTCCGCCAGCGCGCTTAAGCAGCTAACGTTAATGCAGCGTGCGTTGTATCTGGGACAGCCGCGATCATTTTCAAAGGGGATTTGCAGGCTGAGGGTCAGCGCGGAACAACACCCTGCTAATCCGGGGGGGTTGCTGCGTTGCTCAGAGAGAACCGGCGGTAGCTTTCGGGGCTAACCGTAGCACGTGAAACCACCCGTCACTACACACACACACACACACACACACACACACACACACACACACACACACACACACCGGTTTCTTTCTTTTTCCGCAGTTGTTTTTTTTTATTTTTTTTATGAGCATTTCGACTGTCGCCCTGAAGGCGTCCGCCCCGGCAGCCGTCTCCATCTGTGCCGGTTGCAAAAGGAGATAATTGTGTTATCAGACAGGAGGACGACTGTGCTACCGAGTCGTTGCGGCGGGAGCAGAGAGGGATCATCAGCGGGGTTTTTTTTCGCTGCGTGTATTTTCCACCGTGCGTCCTGATCCAGCTTCCCTCGGCACCGGCTCGCCGTTTGTGTGTGGAGTCACCCCCCCCCCCCCCCCCCCCCCCCCCCCCCCCACTCTGCGCTGTCACCATAAATCAGATGATTTATAATCTCGGCCTCGCAGGACTGTAACTTTTGCTTTTGTTATTAGACCACTAGAGTGGCTCTGACTGACTGACTGCTGGCTTCCGCCCCCCCCCCTCCTCGGTACAAACACGACGACTTTATTAAAAAGGCAGAACCGTCCGCTGCCGCTTCTCGGCAGTGAGCGAGAAAGGGAGCGTCTGAAAGGGGAAGCGGCGACACGTGATGTGATGACACGTGATGTGATCCGCGCTCGCACAGCGCGGCGATATCACGCAGCGTTGCTTTCACATTACGGCTAACATCAAACGGGGGAAACTGCAGTTTAAGGAGACGCTTCATCACAAATCGTTTGGGTATTGAACACTAAAAAAGGCTTGAATGTATGTTAGCTATGCTCTCAAACGGAAAAGCAACCTTTTCTAAATGCCTCGTCATCAACCCTCCATCCGTACGCGCCACGCGTCCCAAAACACGCACGTCTCCTCCCAAAATGGGACTAAATACACACCCTGAATTTAAATATTCACCGGTTTCCGTTTTCCACAAGCTGTCACAAGCGCAGATGAAACTACAATCTATTTAAAGGCGTCTAAGTGGTGACTCTTTGACAGATTGATTCATGGGTAAATATCTGTAAACTCTCTATGCAACTCTAACGGCTGAGTAAGTGAGTTAATGATACGCATCACTCCTTTTGGAGGAGGCACTAATCTGGATTTCATTTTTTATTGCCTGGGTATTTCCCCACTTACGCGTCTTTGTGAGCATGTTCCTTGAGTTTAAAGTTGTTTTTTTATGGTTTAGAAACCCACACGGTTGAAGAAAAGGCGCATTTATCAGCACGTATTATATCATCAGGGCCTGCATTGATCTTCCACTGCTAAAACATCAAACGTGGGAACTAAGAAAGATAAAAGTGACTGTGCACTTTTAAAATAAAAGCTTTTAATCAAACTAAGATCATTAAAATGCTGTTAAATTCCCGAGAGGCCCTCAGAGAGCTCTTTTAAACCGGTTAGCGTATCTAAACGGCTCTAAAGTGGAGACACTTTTGATTAGAAAATATAATTGCCCATGTTGAGTAAGATGTTGCTTTGTTTACATTTATAAATCTCTTATAATATTAGAGAGGAGGAGGAAGTGCGTTGTTCAAGAAAGGTCTTAAGATTCACTTTTTTACACCCGAGTCGTTTTGGGAATTCTTGAGTGCAACTCTTAAAAGTTTAATAAATAAGGACAAAGTCAGTGGTAAATTAAACTGGATGTTTTTCATGTTGAAGCAAAAAAAAAGAAAAAAAGATTTCAAGATGAGCTGCTCCCCATTTTAAACAGTACAATTAGAAAACTAAAATAAAAAAAATAAAAGGAACAAAACAGAGGGGAGGATGAAAGGAAGGAAGAGGTGCAGGTGGAAGAAAAAACAGGGATATTTTTAGATCCTCCGCTCGCATCAAGAACTTGTTAAGACTGCAGTCAAATTTAGAAATACTGTTTGATTCCCAATAAATAAAAGAAGAAGGATGAAACAGAACCGGTTAGTGTAGAAAACAGGAGAGAGGAAACTTATTCCTAACCCATATAAAACATTATAATATCATGCAGATGTTTTCAGTCTAACTGTGTCATGGCAAAGTGGAACAACAGTTTTTCAAGCAGCTGCACAAATGAAGGCGTTAATAACACACAGCCACGGGCTGTGTTATTAAGTGAATGCTCGAACAATAAATACAAAAGATAGTGATGCCTTTGAATGAATGACAGATTACATATCTGAGCAAAATAATAACTCCTTATTAGTGTAATTATTGCATCCTGAGGGCAGGAGACGCCGTCTGAATGAGACACAATCCAAACAGTCTGGGCTTATATTTTCCCCTCACAAATTAACCACCAGGAGAGATGACGGAGGATCTCTGGGATTTCTTTGTGCAAATATTTAACTTTTGTGAAGTCTTGGAAGTCAGACAACCGGCTTATAACTGAAAGATATATCAGTTCTAGTGAAATGTCTTGCTAGAAACAAGATGGTTGCCCTGGATTTATGCGAGGGGGAAACTCACCGCGAGAGGAAGGATTTGACGTTTGTTGACGACTGTGAATAAAGGCCACGGCGATCCAGACATGTTTTGGAACACGGAAATGTGCTAATCTGAATGAGCCGATAATCAAATTAGCCCCGAGATCTCCTCACAGAGATTGAAAGGGAAATCTCCCATTGACTCCTGAGTTCCCGAGGAGGGGCTTAAAAGTCTTGGCATCGCAAGCAGGAGGAGGATCAATTCTCCCGGAGTTAAAAGTGCAGCAGCGCTCTGCTGTCTGTGCGAAAGGCAGTGACGACGCGCGATCCCCTCGACCTTCACGCTTCCTGTTGTGCCGTTTACCAAGTTTACTTTTAAGCTCCTCCCCTCCTTTTGAATCGGTACTGACGTAAGCTCACGGGCTCAGGTGAAGGGGAAGATCTAAGCTTCATCTGGAAAAGTGGTAGAGGAAATATATATATATATATATATAACAACCCCATCTATCCTAATCGAGTTGGTGACGCCGTCTGAAAACACAATACTTCCTGCTGCAATGATACGGTATTATATTGACCTGCAAACCTTGCTCCGTCCGTCTCCCCCAGGAGAACCCGTACCTCTGCAGCGACGAGTGCGATGCCTCCAACCCGGACTTGGCCCACCCTCCCCAGCTGATGCAGGACAAGGAGCGCAACGGCCTGCTCACCTACTGGCAGACGGTCACGTGGAGACGGCACCCGGAGCCCCTGCTGGCCAACATCTCCATGGCCTGGAACAAGAGCCTGGAGCTCACGGACGACGTCCAGGTCACCTTTGAGTACGGCCGCCCCTCCGTCATGGTGCTGGACAAGTCCATGGACCACGGGCGCTCGTGGCAGCCCTACCAGTTCTACGCCGACGACTGCATGGACGCCTTCAGCATGCCGCCCAGGCGCGTGCGCGACCTCTCGCCCGCCAACATCACGCGGGTCATCTGCACCGAGCAGTACTCGCGCTGGGTGGGCTCCAAGAACGACAAGAACGTGAAGTTCGAGGTGCGGGCGCGCTTCTCCGTGTTCGCCGGGCCGCGGCTGCAGAACATGGACGGCCTGTACACGCGCATGGAAAGTATGAAGGGCCTGAGGGACTTCTTCACCTTCACCAACCTGAGGATGAGGCTGCTGCGGCCCGCCCTCGGCGGCACCTACGTCCAGAGGGACAACCTGCTCAAGTACTTCTACGCCATCTCCAACATCGAGGTACCGGCCAGGTGAGGGGTCAATGGCGTCTTGATGAGCGATGCGTTTTTTTGTCTTCATTTTACGTCTTCATGCGGCTGCTGCCGAGAATGTGGGGGAAATGAGAGCTGCATTCGCACAGTGTGACATGCAATCACACACACACACACACACACACACACACACACACACACACAGCGCCGGGAAAGTGAAACGTTGCCCACCTTGAGGCTTAGTCCGGTCCATAAGTTAAAGCGATTTCACAGGGACTATTTCTCCGGCAGGAAAGCAGATTCAATGAAACGTCTTCACGGTTTAAAGCTCTCAATTCTTTAGGAGCTTTGAGGGCGACTAAAAAGGGATTTCTGCTGCTACACGGGACGGGACGCGCACGGCCCCCCCAACCTGCACAGACACGACGCGCAATAGGAAAACACTCTCGCGCAGCCCCTCTTTCTCTGAGGGCGGCTCTCCCTCTCCCTCTCTCTCTCTCTCTCTCAGCGTGAAGCCCGGTCGGCCTGTCGGCGGCCCGAGAGGACGGTGATTAACGACAGAAACGCGCGGACCTCGGTGGTCCGACGTAAAAACCGCCGTCCGCGTTCTGCCGGCGGAGCCACGGAACCCTTACGTGGCAACTTTGTGACAGTGAAGGATGCTCGAGAGGGTGGGGGAGGATAGGGGAGGGGGAGGGGGGGCGCGCTTGCTTAGCATCAACCAGCCGTCTCTCGCACCTTTAAGAATTATCATTCCAATCAATACGGGAGGCTGACATTTGAATGGTATTTAAGATTCGTGTTGGGACGGCCTGGAATGAAGGGGAAAGGTGTGTGTGTGTGTGTGTGTGTGTGTGTGTGTGTGTGTGTGTCTGTGCGTGTGAGATGGGGATAGGGGGTTAGAAAGGGGAAAGTGAAAATGAGGGACTTTCTGAAGGGCCGCTGACAGATGTGGGCGTCTTGTTGGGTCTCGTCTGCGTGGCGTCGCGGCACGGCGGCTGTTTGATGAAGTTCTGAGTGGATGCTGACGCAGCATGCACACGCACACACGGACACACACACGCACACACATATAAACAGCCCTCTGGCATCGTGAAAAGGGCCTGCAGGTATTGATCACAGCACAGACTCTGATAGAGAGCAGCCCAACACGCCACGGGGGGAAAGCGGGGGGGAGGGGGTGAAACAGTCCATCGCCATGCTGCAATATGTGGGCTTATTTCTTTATTTAGTACTCCACATTTAAGAATTTATCGTTCGTCCTCGATTCCCTGCCGTGCCGCCTCGCTTGAAACACCACACCGAAAAAAAATTCAGAAAAATTTCTTGATTCCTCACATCGTCATCCAGAGAACGGGGGGGGGGGGGCGTTCTGCATCTGGTAACGGAGGAACCAAATTTAGCCCAGTCGAGATGACTGAGGCCAGTCGGCCTTCCGCCCCGACCTCCCCCACTCCTCCCTCCGCCCCCCCACACCTCCCGTAACATAATCACTAATCAATAAGTTATTCTGGGCAGCCAGCAGGAGTATCAGGTGATGGTGGTGGGGGGGTCTTCAACAGTACAGTACAATCAAGAGTGTCCGATGCTTACGGCTGGGAAATTGATTTTTGGGGGAGCGAGACGATTAGTCAATGTTCCCCGGACAAAAGGCTAAGCTATTTCATCTCGTCTCATCTGGCCTCGGTAACATATCGGGATTTTCCAATGCTTAAAATTTGAATAATGAATATTTCGCTCGGCTGGTGCTCCGGCGGGGACGGCACGCCAGAAATTGGGTTTTATGTGATCAAGGCCGCACGGCGGCGTACCGCAGGTCGCCGCGGTAATGAGATACGCCGGCGTCGGCGACGGAGGGAGCGTCGCAGGGTCGAACCCAGTTCAAAGCGATTATCAGTAGTTAACTCGTCTTAATGACCCCGCGTTGAGCTTGGACAGAGACTGCTGAAATAAATGAAAAAAAAAAATTAAAAAAAAAACTCAACCAGTGTCACGTGTTCCTCTTTAATCCGACGCTGCGTTGTCTCCGGGTGACTCAGGTGTGCGGTGAGGCCGGGCGCTGAGGGCCAAATAGTGCTGCTTTATCAATAAAAACGCCACCCGATAGGCCATTAACTGCAAGCGCAGGGAAGCAATGGAAACAGGTTGGGAGAGGGCGTTTAGGGTACAGAGGGCAGCCAAGGGGGGAGGAGAGAAGGTCAAACGGAGGGGAAAGTAAAATTAGATCGGCGATAGAATATTATGCCATTCAGCATCCTCTACTTTGTGGTGCAAAGTGTAATGAGCTACAGGACCGACTAGGATATCACCTCCAAGCCGAGGCGTTTGTGGGTTTCTAAAAAGCCTCCCGAGCTCCGTGCTCATTTCACAGGCTTAAATTCGAGTTATAGGCGGCCATTTCCAATCCGGCGGACGGATGGGCCGCGGGAACGCCGTCTCCGAAACGATCAAAAGATACAGAGTGGCGAAGCCTCAACTCCATCACCATTTGCATCAGTGAAATCCCATTCCGCCGGGACGCTTCGCCCATAAAGCGGAGCTCTAAAAATCCCCCCCCCCCGCCCCCCCCGCGCGTTCGTCGGACCTCGGCCTCTCCATCCCCGACACCCCCGGTCCCATCTGTCAGCCGCCGCGGCCGAGCGGCTGCAGGCCCGGCCCGCGGCGCGCGCGGCGGATTAGCAGCGGGGTCACGGATTGGGCCTTTTTAATGAAATAAGCAGTAGGCCGTACGTGGGTCTTTATAATGGAATAAAAGGCTGTAAGCTCAGGAAGAGCCAACTAAGTGGATTAGGTCCAAGACGGAGGGCAGGAGGGGGGGGGAGATGGAGCGGAGGGAAGACAAAGTCTGCACGGTTTTGTTTTCCCTTCCGGTGGCTGGTGATGGCTGCGGCACCGTGGCTTCTTCTCCCAGACTTATACATTTGATTTGATTGGCTGACGGGAGTGAGAATGACAATAAATGGAAACCGTTCGCACAGTGTAGTCAGAGAGTTCACATTTAAAAAGATTTATTAATAAGATTATTTCCGCATTTGGCAGAATGAGAAAGGAGAAAAATATCCCAGTAATTGGGGGCAAAATATATACAGAAATCTGACATAAAATAAGCCTGAAAAATCTGATATTTGATTTTGGAGGATATGATCTCGAAGTCACCACGTGTGCTGTATCTGGACACATTGTGCGGCCGACGACGGCTCTGGCATTTAGACATGATATTAATAAAAGTTACCCGTATCTTGATTCTGCGCGTGTCCTTTAACCGTGGAAATGTAAATGTGGTCTGGCCGGTCCGTCCCATCGAAGTTCTGTATGCTTCTACACGGTTTTCTTTTCCCGGTCCTGGTTATATGTGAACTGGATAACAGGGTAACTTATTCATCACTGGATCGGGTCTATTGACATTCATTCAAACTTGAACCGTAACCTACTGGGCAAATGTCATGATTTAAAAAGTAGTTTACAAGATAAGAAGGAAAATCCTCACACACACACACACACACACACACACACACAGTGCTATAAATTGTCACGGTGAAAAAGCTTTTGAACGCATTATTCAGTCCCTCCAGCCGGACTTCAAGGATCTTAAACACACTCCCACCAACGCAGCCCCCGGCGCCCATTTTCAACTCTGTTTGAATCCCCACTGAGAGGTGCATTTTGGGTAATGTAGGTGTTGGATTTAGGCAAGGGAGATGTCTGTGGAATAGTCGGAGGATATCTTTTGATTCTGACACTGATCATATTTTAAAAAGCAACAAATATAATTCAGATTGTAACAGCAGCACTCGTTTAAAAAGTTGCAGATGGGAAAACTTCAGTCAAACCCGATTAATTGGACTCTGACTCGGCTCATTGTGCTTATGGAAGCATTATTCTGTGTGGCCTGGAGACCCGTCCATCGTAACCACGGAGAACCAGGCGGAACAGATGCCTCCCCTCTGCTTCCGCCGAGGAGGCCTCCGGTGCTCGGCCACGTTGGAGACTGCGACCGCTACTTCTTTTTTTTTTTAAAGTTTTTCTTTTGTGTCCTTCGCAGAGTGAAGGTGAGAGGACGGAAGGCGTAAGCCTGAATCAGGGGTAGAGGGAGACGGTGGGGAGGGGGGAAGGGAGGCGGATGATGGATTAACTCCTAGTTTCATGGGACCAGCCGGTGTGTGTGATTTTGTGATGAATGATGCGAGGTGTGATTCTCTGTAAATATTATTCTCCGGGTTTCTCGCCGAGCAAAAGCCTCCCGTGTTCCAAACCCTCGGTTTGAAAAACCGTCACGCAAGGTTCCTCCCACCCCCGGTCCAGGCTCCTCCCCCTGCGAGCTCCTCTTCCTCCGAGGCAGCCGGGGCTCAGAAACACATCACTTTTTAAATCATTCATGAGCACTTCCCAGAAAAGAAAAAGGCACGCAGAAAGCCGAGGGAGCGTGATGAGGAATATGCCATTGTTCTCCCTCATATGCCATGATTTATGACACAATGGTTGTAACTGATTTCATAATCACAGTTTATTTCCCTTCAGAAGGGGAAGGAAAGTTAAAGTCAGCGATTTTGCCCTTCTTTCGTTTCACAGATGAACGTCTCCCATCCCTTTCAATGGATCTCTCTTTTCTTCCTCCGCCCCTCGTCTTAGTCATCCCATGAATGCGCCTTTGAACGCACAGAATACAATTGAAGAATTCTCCCGGCTGGCGCCCGCACCGCGCCTCGCCCAGTGAAAAGGGGGAACCTCTCGATACCGCGAGTGTTGCTTTAAAGCTGAAAAGCATGCTGGGGAATTGCAAGTGGGGGGGAACGTGAGGCGGAGGGAGGACGCCCTTGGAAAGATGGGTTTGTTCTCAGCCGGCCACGTTCATTAGCATGGAATTGACCCCTTCAGAAGGCCCGTGGGGGTCGATCCCACGCGGGACACGCCGGCTCACGCTGCCATCAGTCACCTTCTTTTGATTTGGCGGAGCGTCGTCCCGAGTTTGCAAGTTTGTTCCGAGTGAAAGCAGGGCAGCGGATGATGGGGAATTTAGGGGGTGTAGGCCCGGGTCTTGCTTCTCCCACAGCCTCCGATGGGGTCACAAGGTCGTCAGGAGGTGGAGCTCCGTTATCATGTAACTTCTCCTGAACGTTGTCGTGACAAAGTTGAGTCTGAGGCGTTTGACTCTCCTGAAGAAGGTCTCAAAAGCTCTGTAATAAGCGAGCAGCTGGGGCTCGGGTTGAGACGGTTAGCTACTGTTTCCAAGGTCGAGAATCAAATGTAATGTCAAATAAATGACAAAAAGGAATCAATAAAGTTGGATGATGGTTTTAGAATTAAAACTTCCACAAAAGTGCTAAAAACAAATATTGGATCAAATAATGTAAAACAAAAGTACAATTAGAAAAAAGTGTTTTGAAATGAGTGAACTAATAGAATGAAAATAATCGGGTTTGTTTAGTTTGAGTCTGCGTCTCTACCAGTTAGTCATATTCATCTCATACAAAGGAGGATACAAAGACTTTGAATAAGCGGCATTGAGCACATTCACAGAAAAAAAATAGCAGGTCCTTCAATAACCAAAAAAAACAAAACAGAGGTCAACCACTAAATAATGCAGAGCACAGCTGGATCATTATGTGTTCAGTTCAGATATGAATATTATTTTCTAAAGCACCACAGGTAATTCATTTAAATAGAGGTTATGAAGCAAAATATCATAATTACTGCAAAAGCTCAGCAGGGTTTTTTTTTCTACAGCTCAGAGCACAAGAAAACACTGTCCTCTCTGGGTTTCACGCGCCAAGAGCCCCCAAGTTCCAGCACTAATTGTCTTGCTAACTGCACTGCTGTGTGTGTGTGTGTGTGTGTGTGTGGAACCTCTCCTTCCCCTCCTCACCTCCTCTCCCCCGCTGCCCCGCGGCTCGGGCAGCTCTCTCCTCTCTCTGTGACTAATGAGGTCCTTTCCGTCTCAAGGTTTTTTAGCGGGGATAATTACATTAACCCCCCGTCCCCTGGCTGATCCCGGCGCAGCTCGTCGTCCCCCGGGCGTCCTCTCACCCTCCCCGCCCCCCCCCCCCCCCCCCCCCCCCCTGCGAGCCGACGCCGGCGTGCGGCCCCCGGCTTTGTGCGGCGGCGGCTCGTCCGCGACTTCGGGTGTGTTTGCGTCGGCGTCTTCGGGACGTTCAGGACAAATTAAAACGAGAGGAGGGAAGAGGGAAGGTGTGTTGTTGGATGTTGGTGCGGAAAAACACTGAAGGACTGGGGATTATGGTTTTGTGCGTGTTGGTGTGCAACAGCGACAACGTGCCTTCACACTTTAGGAGGTTCAAAAGAGTGTCTCTGAGGTTCGTGTGGCGGGCATTCCATCTGAGCGAGAAGCCCTGAGAGCATTCGCTTCTCCACTTCCAAAGTTTTTCTTTCGGATACACACACACAACACACACACACACACACACACAGACACACACACACACACACACAGACATAAAGATGCTACAAAGATCCGTGCAGGCCCCGGGGGTCCGAAGACTCTGTGGGGGGCTGCACAACAGGAAGAGCTTCCCAGCAGCCCCGTGTCGTCCCAGGGTTTCTGTCCCATCATCGCATTTTCAAACCCCCCCTCCTCCCCCCTCCCCTCTCGCTTTAACTTCCTCTGCCTCATCCATTCCTTAAATAAGACAGGGATGTGTAATATAGCCCCTCCCTCCGTCTCCCCAGGTGTAACTCTTTCTCTGTGGCGTTCATTAAAACACATTCCGCAGCAGTAAGGAATCTGCGGGGGGGCTGCGCGCTAATATGCAACGGTGATCTCAGGACGATCGGGCCGGGGGGGGGAGGAGGAGAGGGGTGAGGGGGGGGTGACATGGCCGCTTGGGGAAGAGCGGCGTCCTGCATCATTCATGCTGCATCGCGCTGCATGAATATTACAATGCCGGCGTGCAGAGTCTTAAATGCCAGTGAAGTGTGTATTGTATTGAGTGGTGGACGAACGAAAAAGGGGGCGTCGATCACAGCGGTCAATGAGGGTACGTCACAGGCAGTGCCGGCCCGAGCCTCTTGGGGGCCCTAAGCAGAATTTTATTTGGGGGGCCCCACTCCCACCACGCACAGTCACCTGTGCTAGAAGATTATTGGCACAAATGTCACGCTATACTGTTATAGCGAAAATTATAAACGAATACAGTGAGGTTATAATACAAAACTAGGGCTGCTTGCAGCATAAGCGAACTAAGCGGCTGCTTGGGGCCCCCTGGGCAGGGGGCCCCAAGCAGCCGCTTAGTTCGCTTATGCCTTGGTCCGGCCCTGCTCACAGGTGACGAGATTCCGTGTTTGTTATTTATAGAACAATGGTTGCTCGTTTATTCCGGTGAAGACGATGAAATACAGTAAATTCAGTTGGAGAAACATATCGAAGGCTCCAACAGCAAAACATTGCGCACTTACGCAATACCGGAAAGTCATTGTTGCGGCGATTTTCTAAAACTTTAGTTATGTAACTGCTTTGTGGCGAGTTGAACGGGTGCAACATCTACGCTGCGCAGCTTTGTGTTTTTGCACAAAGCTACGTCACTTCTGATTACCACAGTCTTTGTTTGTTTATCATTTTATTTTTATTATAAAAGGCCAAAACTGCGATTTAAAAAATATTGTGCAAACAAACTGTCCACTAAAATCAGGTGAGAGATGGACATGAATTAACGCACACTACAGAATCAATGTGTTTAATCATATCAATAAACTGTTTAAGTGAGCGACATTTACGAAAAGGCGACTGATCTGAAAAGTCAGGGTGACGAAATCCTTTGACAGCCGGATGTTAATCAAGGCTTTGCTTTGAAAGGCCAGCGGAAACAGTACATTTTAAACGGCTGGCATGTGAACCACACCTGGACCGTTCCAGGGTCTCCCCCCCCCCCACACCCTCCCCTCGCGCTCCATTATTTAGTCAGACAGGCCGCACTTCAGAGAGCAGGCAGCTCAAAGTGGGGCCCGACTTCGTCCGCCTCCTGCTCTTTAGAAGACTCCAACCAACCAACCAACCGGAGCCGTGCTCTCGGGACCGAGCGTGCAGGCAACAGCCAGGAGCCGTCGACTGCGTAAATAATTGACTTGTACGCTCAGTCACGCACAATATCCCTCCCTCTCCAGCCGCCCCTCCATCCGGTGCATCGCCAACTGAAAGACTTAACTCAGAGCATACTGTGCTAATATAATGAATCACCCCGCGTGCACACCAGGGAGGTCACACATCCCTGTACGCTGCAAAGAGGATGCGCACACACACACACACATACACACACACAGGGTGTGGGTTACAAAGACAATCAAGGTCATTCCAGCATTTTGAATAATTTAGGATGCATTTTCACTGGACAATTTCACTCTGCTTTTTCCTTCAGAGGCTCAAAAACATCCAGCGACCTTTCAACAATGAACATGTATATAAGTGAGGGTGGTTTGTGTCCTCGTGTGTGTGTGTGTGTGTGTGTGTCTGTGTGCTCGAGACTCACAAACACTCACGGCTGCCTAAGATCCTAAACAGAAAACAAAATAAACGATAGAGGGAGACTTAACAGCATAAGAGGGGAGGAAATGCACCTGAAACGTTTTTTACAACTTTCTTTAGATAATGACGGATAGTAATTAACTGATGCAGCTGCACGGCAGCAACAGCTGGATGGAAACGTGTGGAAGGAGGATTGTGGTCATGAGCAGAGGCAGAGTGTAATCCCTGCTCACCTCATGATTGCAGGGGAGGTCAGCTATAGATTACCTGTTTAGTCTAAAGGGAGGTGGGGGAGAGGGGGGAGCGTTTGAAGAGACTCACGCCGGCCTCCTGCTACGGGACGGTGCACTCCAGGAAAATCGATCCTCCACCTTCAGAGAAAGAAATTTATGAAGCTGGAACATAAACGCCGTCATGTCCAATTAGCCGCCGGGAATTTACAAGGGAAGGCAGTGAGGGGGGGGGGGGGGGGGGGGGGGGGGGGGGGAGGAGGAAGTGGGAGGGCGACGGGTGATAAAGACCTCGGCCGAAGCCAATACTGCGCGCCGCTGATCAATGAGCCCGTCCCCCCGTCTCCGGAGGGACTCGGCTTCACATCAGGCCGCCTCCTTCCAATCAGATGTAATCCATGGACACTCATTCAAGACATTCTCTCTTTCTACTCGCTCTCCCCGAATACAGGGTCTAATGTAAATATATAATATATATATATATATATATATATATATATATATATATATATATATAATTATTTCTTTTCAAATAGGTACAACCAAATGCTAAATAAGACATTTTTAGATGACAAGGCAGTCACCTGTCAATCACGTTCAGTCCCTTTAATCCCAAACGGAACCATAATGTACTAAAAGTCCTTTTCTCACAGAACACAGATTTAACGGACAGACGTGTGAGTCACATACATCATACGTCATTCTGCACAGCGAAGGTCAGTACAACAATATTCAGATAATCTGCACTTCAACGAGGCTCCTAAGTGGAGAGCTTGTTTCGTCGTATTCCCCCATTTCCTGCTTTCCGTGTCGTCAGTCGGCCTCGGTTTACACGTTTAAGACCGGAGGAGTGCAACGGCTACAATAGATGATATTTAGGAGGAACGGTTTGAAAACACTGTGAAACAGTGGGAGGAGATATAAGGAAGAGGGAGCGACGTCCCTGGAGAGACGTGGAGGAATCGACTACAGTAAAGAGACGGATAAAGCCCCATTAACTGCTGCTTCCAGCTGCTTTCTCGGGCTCCGCCGCCACACGACTCCCCCCTTGATGTTTGTTTATCTTTCTTATTATTTATTCCCCTAATTGCCGCGTCTGTGCCGTCTAAAACCGGCGCCGCCCGCCCGCGTCATTAAACACACAGGGGCTGACATTACTTCACAGAGACAGACTGCGGGGACGGCGGACGGAGGAACGCAGCCGTCGATCGGATCACGGACGCACGTCGCCGGTTGAGGCCTCGGATGTTTTTGGACGCGGTCCAGACACAAGACAAACGGGAGTCACGTTGGGTTTCAAAAAGAACACTTAAGATTATGGTTTTGGTTTAATGTAGTGGGAAATGTACACATTTCCAGTGTAGGAGTCCCGATTTTTTGAAACACTTAACGGCGACCACACTCACTCCGTCCTGCACGCAACCAGACAAATGCTCCTCATGCAGCAGATGATGTAAAGTGATCTGCAGCGGCTTTCAGTTCAACGTTTTTAAGAGACGTTTTTCATGGAAACAGATTCCGTTGATAAAATAAGCATAATACATCATTAATAATCGTTTCATTGTTTGGATGCTAAGCTAAAGCTTTCTTCTTTCTTTCTAGTGGAACGTTTTCGTTAAAGGGACCCCAAAAAACACGCATAAAACTACAAATATTGATTCCCGATTCCCAAAGAAACAAGTCGCTGAGCAGAAAGGTACTCGTTAGTATACAACACTCTTATTTACTACGTAGTAACACCACTTTCAGTTTATTTCAGTTACCCTCAAATGGCGTTAAGATTAACAGATATTTTGCATTTCAAGACAAAATGTCATTGCTAGTTTCAAAAGCGTTTTTTGAACTTACACCACAGGGTTTGGCCAGATTAAAGCACAAAAACAACTTGTGCTGGATTAGTTAATGATCCTTAACAAACACGATTACCGTTATAAATAAATCAACTTTCAATTCTGAAGGAAACAGGAAAATCCATCCACCCCGACCTCCACCTCAGTAACATCACCCGACTTCCTCTCTTGCTCCCAATCGGACCAATAAATCCGACAGCTGCTATCGTGGCTTTGTTCCGTTTTAGCCCATTTGCCGAGAAAAAATTGATACGCTTTTTTTTCTCAGGGAGGAAAGTCTCCAACAGACTGAAAAGGGGAAGAATTGACCAATAATAACGCCAGCTAATTAAACCGTGTGGTTTCTGATGCAGACTGGAATACATTTGAATCACTCATTTCCTTCTGCTCCCATTCTCCCTTTCTCTTTCCATCTTCTATTCGCTTCTTTTGTCTTTTCTCCCCCTTCGCCATCTGTAATTTCATCTCTCCTCTGTCTCTTTGTGGGCTGCGATGGATCCAGCCTCCCTTTCTCAGCTTTCCCCGCAGCTCAGAACGGCAACTCGCGACTTTGATGACTTTGCAGTGAGGGCAGACATCTTGCACATTAACATACGATCGGGCCCCATGTATTATTTGTGCGTGGGACCAAAGAGGGAGGGATCGGGAGAAGAGGCGTACGCTGTCATCCGAAAGAGGGAGCCGGGGCTAAAGGGGACGCCGGCACTTGAGGAGCCGGAATGTCGCATCGTTCATGCGGAAAGGATGGCGAGGGGCTGGAAGTGCTGCCGGTTTCCTGGACGATGTGAGAAGGAGGCGGGAAAAAAGCAGGTCAAGGGGACGCAGAGGCCACAAAGTTTCGGCCTGCAAGCCTTTTTTTATTCTTGACGTGAGAAAATAGCGGAGGATAAAAGATAACATCAGGTCTCCGGAGGCATTTCATGCAAGCTCCCCCCCCCCCCCCCCCCCCCTCCACACGTCGCCTGTCGAGCTCACTGACGAGAGGGAAGACCTCTGCACGAGGCCCTGCGGCGCGCAAACTGCACAGCGGGCGTACGTCGGAAATCACTTTGTTCCCCGAGTATCGATTTCAAGCTACAACTTCCCAGATCCCGGGAAAAAAAAATCGGCGGCGGCGGCGCCTCCCCTTCCTTTTAAGACGAGACAGATGAGATTCATCACCGGGGAGGTGCAGCAGATGAGAAGCGGTGATACGTTCGGCGCTGTCAGTCACCGAATCCAGACATTAGTCACCGCGCCTCTGCCCCTCAGATCTGCTGCCTGTCATCGCCGCTCCCGGTTAAATGCATCACAATCACGGGAGGCAGAAACACACACACACACACACACCTGTCCCGTTTCACACACACTCGCTCGCTCGCTATCTCTGCCATGAAAAAAAGATGTTTCAATTTCCCCCCTCGCTAAGTGGACAGCTTGTGTCCTTCAGAAGGCATGCAAGGAAAAACAAGGCCTCGTCCACGGATAGATTTTTTTCGCCTGGCACGCTCCTGTCAGCTCGTCCAGGTGATCAGAGAGGATCCTGGGTAATTTATAGGACTGCGGGCAACAGGGTGAGACGGGACCGCCGTGATCGACTGCTTCCATTTCTTTGCCGGCGAAGTTTACTTGCGCCTTTGCTACTAAGTTTCCGTCATCGTTATTCTGTATGTAAAGTTGGTAGGCCGACAGCGTAAACCCCCCCAACCCCCCTTTTTTTAAAAAGCTGATGAGAAAACGCAGATTAGTGTGAGGAAGGAAGATTGAAGCAGTCATCCTGCCAGAATACAGGGGCCATTCTTTGAATATTTGATGCAGACGGATAGCTGTTCACTCCTGTGGAACAAACTGGATTGGAGTCCAGTCGCTCATCTGGAAAAGGCTGTAATTTAAAGTCGAAGCCGCCGAACGTCCTTAAGATCCTCATTTCCTTCCCTGCCGAGCTTCCACCTCTGGATCGGCCCACCTGGGCGCTGCCCTCTGCGGAGGTCGCGCCGTGCACACGTTATGTTCCTGTATTCACATATTTTCAGTCAGGCAGTGATCGTCTTTTACGTTTTGCGTCCTAATACACTTTTTAAAAGTGTATTATTTTCTTTACATCCTGCTCCCCCCCCCCCCCCATTTCCCTTTTCAATGCTTTGCTCAGTTTCGGTGTATATGGACCAGAGATCGCAGTATCGCATGGACTGTACTCATATCTCTGTACGTTTCAATCCTCATTTCGGCAACATTTTACCAGTTCAGTTACACACACACACACACACACACACGTGTCTTTTAAATCTCTTGGTCTGCTCAGTAAACAAACTGAGTATAACGTACGTACCGTAATCCTACGATCTGCACCTCGTTTAACTAATGCAATTCACCAACAATACTCTTTTTCCACTTCTGCATCAGACCTTCACAATTGCGTTTTTTTGTCTCCTTTAGTGTAAAAAAAAAATACAAAAAAAAACCAGACTGCATTTCCACGCGGTTTTAATTAGACAACCAGTGTGTGATCACAACTGTGCGCCCCTGGCATCTCATTTGCGTGCACTCTTCCCTTTTTGCTCTTTCTTCAACAAGGTGTAAGTGTAACCTCCACGCCTCCCAGTGCCTGCTGCAGGACGGCAGCCTGCAGTGCCAGTGCGAACACAACACCACGGGCCAGGACTGCCAGCGCTGCAAGAAGGGCTTCAAGGCCAAGTCCTGGAAGGCCGGCTCCTACCTGCCGCCGCCCAACGGAAGCCCCAACTCCTGTACGTCCGCCGAGCGGCACGGTGACACGCGATTTCTGCTGACTCCTTCCGTTACCGACCGACCTTACTGTGTTACACGTTCAGCCGATGACGCTGAGGTTAACGCAGGGAACAAGCCTGAATCGGTAGGGAGGTCACACGTTTCTCTAACGAGCACCTCTAAAAATTCAGAGTGACACATTACACCTCCTGCCTTTGCGTATGCTGATGCTAATGCTAGCTTTCTGTCCAATTAGGTTTGACAGGTCAACTCGAAACAATGATGAAAGAATGGAATGAAATCCTACAGGGACAAATCTTTTATTCCTATTTATTTCCACTGTAACATACCCGGGTTCTCCTGTGGCCATCGAAGCAACTCATTCCCTGTTTTCCAATCAGAGCTGATGGATCGTGATATCAATTTCAAAATAAATATACATGCAGTAAATTCCCCTCGTGCTTGAATGATGGATTCATGGGTTTTGTTATTACTGAGGTCCCCGATGAAAGGCAGGATCACGGGTACGAGCGGGAGCGAAGTCGACGGAGAGACAGAGCTCTCAGAGTTGTCGTCTCTGGGAACTCGGAGAGAAGAAGATCAGAGCCGCGTGACGACGTGGGAGTGCGTGGGGGGAAATCTTCTTGGAGAGTAGCAGGCTACAGTAGCAAGTGGTGATGAAATAATAATCTAGGGCAGCCCCTCCCTAGTTTTCTTCTTTCAAACAAATGGCCACAGTCGCACGCAAAGAGAAACGCAGGCGGATTAGTCGCGCACACTCGTACCTGCACGCACACACACACACACACACACACACACACACAAAAGAATTGCTCCATTTGTCAACCTTTCTCACGCCGTTTCAATGCTGACACCCAACTTCAGAGCCCGTCGCCGCCCGTTTCACACTCACAAATCCCATTAGCGGAATTTAAAAATTAAAACTCGCTCGGTTCGAAATCGTTCACGAAATGGCCACGGCTCACGGAATGGCTTGGTCTGCGCGCGCTGCATTATGCACGCCAAGCCAAGCCAACTATAAATACCACCTGGGCGAGCGTGCAGGAAAGGCGTGGCGTTTCTGACTCGAGCGTTGCAAAGTGCCGCCGCTCCCTCAAAACACCCATATGTGACGACGACGGCGACGACATCGGAATTGGGAGGAGAAACCGGGGGAAATTCGGGAGGACGAGGCCAATTAATCACCGCAGGGCACCGAGAGGTGGTCTAACACAAACCGTTATTTTTTGCGCGGCAGCTCTTAAGCTCTCCGCGCCACCTGAGCCTGATGAATGAGGCACATTCGAGTCTTTAGGCGAATCGAATGCATAAATAAACAAGTTCTCATCTCCTCTCCCTCTTATTCTCTTTCAGGTACAATCGCTGGTTCTCCCTCCGGTTCCAGTAAGTAATAATGCAAAGCGGAGGAGGTGGAATTCCTCCCCTCTCACTCTCTCCCTCCCCCTCCCCATGCATTGCCTCTCCCCCTTTTTGTTGCATTGTTTTTTGGGGGGGGAATGTAAGTTCTAACGCCGTGCCTCGCTTCCTGCACGCCTCCCGAACTCCCCCCCTCCGCCCCCCTCTCTCGCCTGTGATGTTCCAGCTGGTTTCTCTCCTCCTGCTACCCTCCCCTCTCACAGTGCTGCATTTTTGGGAACATGTGTGCTTCATTATTAAAAAAGGCCCCTGTCGCCGCGTCCTTTCATCGCAGCACATCACACTAACCTGCGCACCAGGAATCCTTCCACAGTTCTGCTTTTTTTCCCTGTTTGGACTAAAGACGGCTGCATGGTAGCGAGGGAGGGATGCGGCTCGGAGAGGGAAAAGGCAGACGGAGAAATGCTGGGAGAAGGATGTGGGCATGTAGGGTTGTAATGCAGTCCGATTCTGGCTGATGAGCTCCAGGAGGCAGGGAATTGGATTAGGGATTCTCTCTTCGGAGAGGCTCTCAGCCTCCGAGCTGTTAGACAGAAACGATCGGCACAAAGTGGCAACATCAACCCCGACGGCACTGGGCCGCTTCACCACGCGGCCAGACAGTCCAATGCTGCACGGAGAGACCGAGCGACTGTTTTACAGAAGGTGAGGTCGAGACACGAGCGAAGCCAAAAGGGTCACTACTGTGTCAGAAGCTGAACCGTCCCCCATGAGGCCTTTCGATTAGCCGTAGATACTGCAGAAAGCCCCTCTGTCCACAACCCAGTCACGGGAGTCTTATTTTGTTGAGACAAATGAGAAAATTTCAACGAAATTGGAATTTCTGTAGAACGAGCTTCATTCTCAGCCCATTCAGTCTTCCTTTTACGGTGTCCGCGCCTCTTTAACTAACAGTTCGGCAATGGAGGAAACTCCTTTTGCCTGCCCCACAGCTGAGCGTTTGACGAGCAGATCGATAGCACTCTCCTGTCCGTTGGTCAATTATGAAGCTCCAGCCGGCAGCCGTGAAGCTCGGCAACACACGCTGGAAACTGAGGAAAAAGGAAAATGAGACCGAAAGATTAGCGTGTGTGGTTGTGCAAAACAGACGAGCAGCGCGTTTGTTTCCACTTATGTATTTATACATACATATGTATAACAGGGAGACTTAAGCAGCACATTTCCCTGGTGGTCTATATCTGCATAACACCAGACTCGCCTCGGCCGCGTGGGCGTCAAACTCTACGGACATTTAGACTTTATTTGTTCTGACTGACTGATTTCCAGCAGCCCCGAGATGGACGCGAACAGATCCCGTCAGCCGCTCCGATGTACAGTAAAGTGGACCTCGAGGCCCGGCTCGCCCTCGTCAGGCTAAATTTAAACCTGCCATCTTGGTCGGCAGCGAGCCCCTCGCGTTCCACCGGGAAAGCACTCAAGGCACGCGGGAGGAGCCGGGTGTTCTGCCACCGCTGTGATGTCGTCACGCATTCTTCATTCGTCAGAAGGAAAATCCATTAGGAGCGTTCGTTGAACAGCACTGCGCTTTGGTTGCTCGGCTTAGATGGGTGGAGGGAAGTGAAAATGAAGCACGGGTTCTTCGCTTTGCACAAACGGTTGCAGGCCTCTAAGCTTCCGAGAGCCGCTGTGAAAGGACACACACAACGCAACGTTCTTTTGGAACATGCACAGTTATAATGGGATTCTTTAACCGCATTTCACCTTCATAACAAGGCTGCCTTATTTGACTGAGTTGTCAAATAATTTACTGATTAGTTGGCGAAAACCGTGAAAGACGTCATTATTTGTTATGTTCGGGCCGACACGTTTTCAGCAACGATCGCAGAAAACTAAGAAAACCCGGAAAAATGCCATTTCAGGAACCAGTGGGTGTCTGCTATTTCTGCATAAAACTATGTATAATTAATTATCCGATTCATTATGGATCAAACAACCGTTGCATCTTTAATCCATCTAAACAATTGTCATGTCTCTGACAAAACTTTAATGTCATTTCATTTTAAAAAAAATTGAAATTATGAATGCACCGAACATATTTAATGAATCAACATCATTTCTTAAATAATCAATTGGCCTTCGGAGGAAGATCATGCCGCTGTGGGCGTATTCCCGTCTTTATGTTTTCCCAGGTTTAGAGAAGTGTATTTGGCTTAAACCTTCCCCTTGTGTGAACAGAGCCTTTGTATCCGTGTGTGTGTGTGTGTGTCTTCGTGTGAGTGTGTTTGTGTGCGTGTGGAGTTCTGGCGGGCATGTGGTGCAGTTCAGTGAGAGCCATAAATCATCTTCATCCCCTGCTTCTCCTCACGGGCAGATGAGATCTCAGGTTATATTCTCACGCCGCCGACGCCACTACTGTTTGTACGTGCGCACACTGAGACACACACGCACACAAACACAAATACAGACAAAGGTTTCACGCTATTGTGAGGTCGAAGGTCCCGGAACGTTAAAAACTATAATCATACAACATCGGTCATCTTGAATAATATCACCCGTAATGTTGGTCATCTTTTCTGGCTCTGAACTGCATTTAAAACATGCATTCAGAGCCTATATGTTATTTTAAAATATTAACAACAGAAATTTGTGTCGAGAAAACTTTATGTGAACTATGAAGAAAGTTTTAGAAGCGGCCCGGGAGTTCGATTTCTAAACTTACCTCCGCATGAAAGTTGGTTACATAAATCACATTTTCAGCATTATTACTTTTCCCAGGAATTCTGGAATAAATGCAAATCCGAGTTTAGGTTCTGTACTGTGGGATTTACAGTTACAGTCGGGTCAATAATACGGTTTTTGACTGCAGTCTTTGCTGCCGCAACGAACGCGTCCTGGTGCACATAACGGCGGGACTTGTGCGTAGGACAGCACGTCATAGTCGTTCGCTCGCCTCTCGCCGTGTCCCAGTTAAGCCACTGAGCACGCTCGGACGAGGATTAGCGACCTACTGGCAGGAGAATCCGATCCACTGAAGCCCATTGGTCGGCTGACAGATGGTCACGCAGCCCACCTATGCAGCCGCCGTGACCCCGTACGACCTCGTCTTCCCCACGGCTGTAGAAACGCCCGCAAACTCACATCCGACACTCGCCGTCGCATCCACCTCCGTCCGTCCTGGCGCTGAACTCAGAATGAGAGGGATCGGATCACGTGACCATGTGACAACATTAACGAGATCCATGCTTTCACTCATCCGGCCACCATTAGGTGTTCTGGAGGAAAAAGGAAACGTTAACTGGTGCTGAATATGAACGGCCTCATTACCGCGGAGCTCAATCAGCGTCCGGCTCTCCGGTAATAAACGATGAGAATGCCGAGACTGACAAGTGGCATTAAACGTTATTGTTATCATTTCTCGGGCGGCATTAGCACAAGTGACAAATGAGCTCATTACATGCAAATGCGTTCGTACGGAAGGCACCCAAAATGTGTCTTAATACTGGCCGCTGAAGTGTGTGTGCGTGCGTTTGCCAGAGAACGTCATGTTAGTGGGTCCATCTGGACAGACGGACAGGCACATGTCAGAGGATGATGTAATGAATCAGCTTGGATTATTGATGCGCTGTTGGCGCTGTTGCGCGGGCTGAAAATGACACAAAGGCCGCGGCCCTGCTTCCTCGTTTTGACCTCGTGCTTTCACGCGCTGAGGCCATTGCCTCCCTGGGGGGACGGGGGGACGGGGGGGCTGAACCTTTGCCACAGTGATGCGAGTGGACGTAGGCCACTGTACACGCTGGATGTTTTGGGACCAGATATGGTTGTAGTGTGATAATAGAGAACTCTGAAATAAGCACCCCTTCGTTCACTGGGGACGTAGAGTGTAGATGGTGTAAAATCTCCCCGTAGGCTAAAAATAAATCGTACCAGATCCCCTTTTTTTGTGCCCGATTATTGCTTTCTACGTCTTAACGTTGTCCAGTTCAATGAAGCACACCTCATTCAATTATGTTTGAAATCTCGCTATTCTACGGGGTGATTAGAACAAAGGCGTGTGTGGTCATTTGGATGTCAAATAAGTCATAGGACAAGTCATATTTCATGAAATGAGGTTACAAGGCCGCTTTGATGTACTTATGTTTAAGGACACACGTTCACATCATATCTTCAGTAACCCTGGGGCATAAGTGACCAAAATAAATACAATTAGAGTCTTTACATTACCAGGAAATGTTTGTTACTCTTTTGAAGGTCAGCGATGACCAATTTATCATATTTCATCTCTCAGTTTTAGAAATGACAAAAGTGAGTGTGTGCAAACACATATGCACACAGCACTGTCGGTATAAAACAAGAGTTATACATTTTGTCAAACACTGTTTTTATTTTACAGCTGTATTAACAATAGTCACACCTTCAACAGGCACCGTGTTCTGCATAAAATTAATTAAAAAACAACAGAATTTCCAGCATTGAAAGGGTTGCCGAACAGCTTTTGAGTTTAGCCTGTCTCAGCAGTGTGAAATCACACTATCATTGTGTATTCTCACTCCTGTGTGTTTGAACGTGCATGAGTGTGTGTGTGTGTGTCTCTGAAGAGGAAAAAGGGAAAGCTAGCCTTTCTTCGGATAAACAATCTGATGCTGCATCTCTAATGCTAATGTCTCAGCCCGCTCATTCCTCATTGCATTTCCATTTTCTCTGTCCTCCTGCAAACTGATGCAACAGATACGAGCACTCCACCAGCAGAAACAAGAGTTACAGACGACGTGTTACACACCGGGCGTTTGTCTGAGCCTCTCTTGGTGCCCGTTGGGGAATCAGACCCGCTTCACCTTCCTTCAGAGGAGCACGGGGTTAACCGGACACCAGAGGGGTTCACACCTTCGGAGAACATCTCCGCACACTCACATCCGTCTCAACCCGTCCCGAAGAAGCCCGCAAATCATTCGGCGGTTAATCACCGTCACCCGATCACGATAGGGTCCGTCCTGTTTCATCGTCACCACCAAACAGGTCTGCACGACACGGAGGAAAAGCCCTCAGGGCCGAGGCATAGTGAGGGAGGAGGTAAGGAACACCCGTAGCGCTAGTTGACCTTTAGGAGTAGAGTCATGGACCGGCTGCCCAAAAATAGAATAATCTAATTCGGAATCAGGAGAGTGTTTTCATTCGAGCCATTGTGAGGAGGTGAAAGTCCGCAAGATGCTCTGATACACAGGCTTCCATAATCATATGTTTAGCATCATATCACATGTCATAGACGCTTATTCAATTTAGGTAGCGGCGGTGAAATCTCGTTAAGGCGGGTGAGTGACTGAATGACTGGGTGGCTTGTCTTTGCCTCATTCACAGGCTCTGAGGCAGCCGCGGGATCAGAGTGACAGAAAAGAAATGAAGCGGTAACAGGAGAGAGAGAGAGAGAGAATAAGGACTAAAGCCCAAACACCCACACCCGTCCCTCCCTCAACGTTAACCTCAACTTACTGCAGCAGAGGGCAAAACGCTATGTCAGAGAGGGGAATTCATCTATAGTGTCAAGACATAAATAAAAACAATCACACGGGTTTTTGAGGTCCCTTTTGGTCAGACGGCGTCGAGCAGGCGGGAACCCCGAATGTTCTGCCTGCCAGTCGGGCGTCTCGGAGGGCCGAGCTCATTGAGATTGATGACAAGAACAGTTCGGATCGCTCCTTCCTCCACGGCAGCAGAGAGCGAATGCATTCGCTCTGGCCGCTGTGCCACGTCGGCCCTTTTGAAACAACCGTGTTTCGGAATCCTGCTCTCCCAGGAGGGAGGATTTTTTGCAATTGTGTGTGTGTGTGTGTAGCTGTGACAGATGTGTGAGAGAGAGTGTAGGTCCAGTGGGGCCAGAGTCGGACATGAGCAGAGCAATGCAGGGGTTGCTTTAACGAGACGTAGCGATGGCATCAGGCCAGTCGTGTGATACGGTCCAGGGTGCTGGGATAACAGCTGCTGGCGTCCCGTCTCACTGGAGCCCCCGGGGATGGAGAGGGATGAAGGGGAGAGAGTGGGCGGGAGATATCCTGGAGGGGGGAGAGGCTCTGCAGGGGAGCGGGATAGCCCGCTATGAAGAAGAACAACGGAGACGCACATCGCACGTACAAAAGAACCTCAGGGGGAAACACGGATGGATGCACGAGGCATTGTATCCTCTGGTGGTCCGTGGATCATTAGTCTATCAGTGACGTGCGCGGTGTGGTTGTTTCATGTGATCGGCTAATCACAATTTTAGTGTGATGATTTACTTCGTTGTGCTTGTTTTGCAATATATGGAAAAGTGAAAAAAGAAGAGCGCTTGAGCGCATGGGCTGAACTAGTTTTACAAGTCTATTCTTTCATTTGGAGTCCTAAAATCTTGAAACAAAAGATCCTTGGAATGGTTTAATGCCCTCTGGGAAAGTGAGCTGCACAGAGGAAAAACTGTACGAGAGATAATTAAAAATGCAGTTAAAACGGGATGCGAGTTCAAGGTTGTCTCACGTATCGATTTTAGATATTCTATGAGTGCACCGCGGAGAACATTAAATCTCAAAATAACGAGCTGCACCCATGAGAAGATGTTGCTGTATGTAGCATCCTACAAATATTCATATTAAATACAGGAGCAGGAATAAGAACAGAGCGGATATTTTAGAAATTATGGAGGGGAACAAAGAAACAAGTACATAAAGAGTTAGCAGTACAATTTCATGACATTCAGGTAAAAGGAAGTGCACGTCATATTTATCTCAACCAGTGCCGGTGTTGTGATGAAGGACTTTCTCAAGCCTCTCTGACTCTCAAAGCTTTTTGCCAAGCCCAGGGCGAAAGGCCTTTGATGGACCAAATCCACTATCTGACACCGAGAGAAAGAAGAGGAAAGGAAAACACGGTCTCAAAGGAAGACCGGAAGGGAGAGAAAGGCAGACGCTATCAGTAATCTTTACCCACTGCAGGATCAGACTCATTATACGGTTTCTTTTGTTCGGTCAGCTTGGGAAAGAGCATGTGAAGTATCTCTTACGATTTCTCTTCTTGTCATTAATGATTGTGGTGCATCGGTCTCCGGCAAGTCTGAGCAACACGTACAGCAGCCGTGAGCACAAAACGACGTCCTCATCCAGGCCAAGCGACGGTGAAGAAAGTGTTACCCCTTTATACGTAGTAGTGGCCTTACTGTAGGATATACTGTAGTTGACTTGTGGCCATTTAATTCACTTTTATCGTCAGCTAAACTCGAGATCTTGCGGCGAACAACAACCCGGTCCCTAAAAGTTGTCTACAGCATGTCTTCACTGACACGATAGTCTGTCACACAACATCAGCCAGAGGGCTGAATCATAATTTTGGCATGAATAGGAGGTTTTATATTATGTTTATGGCTGCTGCGGATGAAGTATGAATGGATAAAAAAAAAAGATTTTGTTCAAGGTCTGTTGCTGAGAAAAGAGCATATTAAGCACAGGATGTTTTTGCTTGTTATGTCACCAACTGTCAGTCCTCCTCAAGTCTGGGGAACACAAACGTAGGAAACATTGCCTCAGAAAAACACAATAAAACAACCTCATGTGAGCACAGTGAAGAGTATTTAGGAGAAAGAAAAGGCATCTGTAGTGTGAATGATTTAGTGCACTGGTTCTCAAACTTTTTAAACCAAGTACCACCTCAGAAAATACTTGGCTCTCCAAGTACCACCATAATGACCAACACTATACAGTAGCAAAGTATTCAGCAAAAATAAGGCAGAGGTTTAATTCCTAAAGAAGTATATTTAATATTGTCAGCCATTTTAACATTTTACAGTTTCAACAGTGAGACTGCGCTTAATATAAGAAAAAAAAAATTAAAACAATTTTTAAATTTATATTTTCAGTGATTCTTTGGCACTTTGATAATCACTGATTTAGAAGATTTATATTTAAAAGTTATCTTTGTGTGTTGAATATAATGCAGATGTTTATTATTTACCTCAAGTTGACAACTACAAACAAATTGCTGCAAAAAAATGGCCTCTTGGGCCAATTGTTAGACAACACAGGTAAAAATAAAGTTTGTGTGGAATGACTAAAGCAGAACAGCAACAAGAAGAGACAGGAGAAACACTTCCAGAACATGTATGGTTTTTTAGGCTGTTTAATTTGCAAAGAGGTTTTTCCTTTTAATAACAATAACGCCGTTTCAGTTTCCTACACCTCTGAGGGACATGGAGATGGGTCACATGGCCCCATAAAAGAGACTCACGGCCGCGATCAAGAGACTCACAACGTGCAAGAGACTCACGGCCACGTACAAGAGACTCACGGCCACGTACAAGAGACTCACGGCCACGTACAAGAGACTCACAGCCACGTACAAGAGACTCACAGCCACGTAAAAGAGACTCACAGCCACGTTGAAGCAACTCACGACCATGTACAAGAGACTAACAGCCACGTTGAAGCAACTCACGGCTACAATCAAGATACTCAAGACCACGTTCAAGAGACTCACAACGTCCAAGACACTCTCCGGCACGGGGAAAAGACTCACAGCCACGTTCAAGCAACTCACGGCTACAATCAAGAGACTCAAGGCGAAGTTCAAGAGACTCACGGACGCGTACAAGAGACTCATGGCTACAATCAAGAGACTCAAGGCCACGATCAAGAGACTCATGGCCATTCAGAAGAGACTCAAGGTCACTTACTAAAGACTCATGACCAAGTACAAGTGATTAATGGGCACATTCAAAAAATGTACACAAATGTTCAAGAAAGTCATGCAAACGTTCACAAAAGTCAGGCAAATGTTAACAAAAGTCATGGTACCATTCACCAGAGTCAGGGTAACATTCACAAAAGTCAGCCAAATGATCACAAAAGTCATGGTACCATTCACGAAAGTCATAGTAACATTCACGAAAGTCAGGCAAACGTTCACAGTCAGCCAAACGTCCACAAAAGTCATGGTACCATTCACGAAAGTCATAGTAACATTCACGAAAGTCAGGCAAACGTTCACAGTCAGCCAAACGTTCACGAAAGTCATAGTAACATTCACGAAAGTCAGGCAAACGTTCACAGTCAGCAAAACGTTCACGAAAGTCATGGTACCATTCACGAAAGTCAGGCAAACGTTGACGAAAGTCATGTAAACGTTCACAGAAGTCATGGAAACATTCCCAAAAGTCAGGCAAACGTTCACGAAAGTCATTCTAACGGTCACGAAAGTCAGGGAAACGTTCACGAAAGTCATTCTAACGGTCACGAAAGTCATAGTAACGGTCATGAAAGTCATAACCACGTTCAAGAGAGTCATGGGCACAAAACAACTACTACACCTTGGCACGGGATGAAAGAGAAGGACGAGCATACAGGTATGCCCTTACACGTATTGTTGACCTGTAGTGGTGTACGATATCAAAACAGTGGATACACTTTTATTACTAACAAACAAACAAAATTGGACACCAGAAATATTTGCTTGCTTTTTCAAGAAAGAATGGTGTGCATTAGTCTGAGGGACATGTACATAAGACTTATGATGACACTAATGGCCTTTGGGTGTGTGTGTGTAGGGGAAAATGAGCAAAAAGTTGAATATTTTGTGCACACTGTAGTTGTTCTAGTGTTATAACTCTAGAGGAGGAACTACGTAGAAACTTTCAAAATGAGCTAAATTAAAGCTATGTCAATGAAGTATGTGGTGCGTCAGTCTCACATAACCCTAAGCGGAAAGGTACAGGATACTCGTGACCACAAAACAACAACCTCATTTGGGCACGTGGAGGAAAGGGAGCAAAAGCGGAGACAAAAGTTACATCTTTTATGTGTATTAGTGGAAATAGGCTGGTAGTCTAGTCTAGTCATGGCAATGAATAGAAAATCGACCTTTGGCCTAATATAAACTAAAATCTTTGTATTTGTTTCTTGTGTTGACGACAATCTTGGGCAGGCCCTAACAAGGCTGAGGAACGTGAACATCAGTCTCATAGACGTGCACATCAGTCTCATGTACACACGATTGAGACCCAAGGACACATACATGAGACCCACGTACACACACACAAGCCTCATGAATCAATGCATGAGTCTTATGGACACATGCATGAGGGACATAGACCTATACATGAGACCCAAGGACACATACATGAGACCAACGGACACACACACAAGTCTCATGAAGCAATGCACGAGACCCATGGACCCATGCACGAGTCTCATGGAACCATACATGAGACCCAAGGACACTCACATGAGTCTCATGGACACATGCATGAGGGACACAGACCTATACATGAGACCCAAGGACACATACATGAGACCAACGGACACACACACAAGTCTCATGAAGCAATGCACGAGACCCATGGACCCATGCACGAGTCTCATGGAACCATACATGAGTCTCATGGACACTCACATGAGTCTCATGGACACTCACATGAGTCTCATGGACACATGCATGAGGGACACAGACCTATACATGAGACCCAAGGACACATACATGAGACCAACGGACACACACACAAGTCTCATGAAGCAATGCACGAGACCCATGGACCCATGCACGAGTCTCATGGAACCATACATGAGACCCAAGGACACTCACATGAGACTCATGGACACCGAACCAAAAGCTCATCTGTGCATGGAGGAGAGCAACATGGAGAAGGTATACGTTTTGTATGTAGTGGCAGAATTGTATAGGTTATCTAACCTAAACTTGGCAACTCTAAGTAATAAAATGCGCCTCCTACCAATAGAATATCATCTAAATGAATGTATCTGTGTCCGTTCTGCAATGTTTATCAACATCCAAGTCTCATTCGGTAAAACAGCCTAAGATGATCTTCTCCACGTCAATATAGATTCATTTGCAAGTTGTTGCTCCTTTGTAGTTCACCCCCAACCTGAGTGGCACAGAGGGAAGCATGAGAGACAGAAACACACTTCTGGGAGAGAAGATGAAGACAGAGACGAGCATGAAAGAGGGACAAGGAAAGGTAGAATTTGAACGTGTGTTGAGATTCAGCGCAGTGATTCGTTACTGTTTTGGGACCCAAAATTTATCCTGACGACGTTGTTAACTCACACAGTATTGCATTTATAGCGCCATTAAATTTGGCGATTTGAATAATGTGGTAAAAACATTCGCATCACACCATCTTCTTCTTCTTGGGTGACTTTTGGGTTCTGCGCTTCCATTGAAGAAACTAGGTAGAATCTAGTGGGAACCCTGTTCACCCGATCCATAGGACCCCTCTGAAGTAGTGGTGGCCCGGCTGTGTGAAGGTGTAGCGCCGTAGATGACCGTAGTGGTGTAAATGACCCGGAGACCAATCTTGAACCAAGATTCCTTCATTCCTCAAGGGCTCCTCAAACTCCTGATCTCAGGGGAGCCGCAGGCCAGACATTTGTATGGGATCATTTACGATGATTTCAGAGGTAAGAGACCTTGTCGGAAAACACACAGGAGAATCAAGCTGGGTTAAATCCTCTGGTGCTTTGGTTCATTTAAGTGATTGTAAACTGAGTGCGGAAACACTTTTTCACGCAGCGACCTGTGGAATAATTCCTTTCATTGCATGCCTTGTCTTGTGTTTTTCATTTTGCTCACTCTCTTTCCCATGCAACTCCCTCTTGGTCCCATTTATGCTTTATGTGCATGATCAAGGTAAGTAGACTTTACATTCGTATTAAACCATCAAACAATCACAGTTATTGACACTGTTGTGTATTGACTTTAGAAAAAGGTCGGCCGCGATTCCGTCAACCACAGAGAGTCTTTGATGCAAGCACCTCTGACTCTCTTGTTAACCGTCTTTTACCGAAAACCATTCACACTTGATAACAGACTAAAACAGCATCTCTGCTCCTTGTAGTTCCATCGTGGAAGAACGTCCCATCGCAATTCTAGTCTGTGTTGTAATTGGCCATTTATATTTAATTAGGCGGATCTTGCCCACCGCCAGCATGGTTTCCTCAGTGCTGAGCGAGGCACTTTATGGCGCTGCACTCACTGGTTTCCCTTTAAACCAGCTCATTAATATTTCATCTGGCATCATCAACCAAACAATAATAAAATAATAATGTGACGGCTGATTAAACAGCTAAACTCAGACTTTTTAATGTGCATTTAAATGTGTATTTGCATAAACATGCCTGGTAAATGCCTCTTTAGAGGACAGTGATGCCTTGCAGCAAACTATTGCAGGCAACTTTTAAAGCTTAATGAAACCTTAATTAGCAACTAGACTCTGCCAAAATAATAGTGAGAATGTAGAGCACAACTTGCTGCACAATGCAGATCCTACAGTAAATTAAACCAGGCTTTTATTTCTCCCTCTGATATAAATATGCAAACGGTAACTGCCGCATATTTTTTAAGGCTTTAGTTTTAGAGCGTGAAATATGGATAAAGTCTTAAATTATCAAGCGTATGAGCATGAAGAGATCATATTCTCAGAACTCTGATTGTGGACCGTCTCATGGAATAAAATTTAAGACGGAGAAATGTAAAACAAAAAGTGAAAAAGAGAGGAGGAGCAGTGGAGGTTTGAGGTGCGGTCCTGAAACAATTCCTGTACCGTACCACTCACCTCAGACTCCCCTGGTTATGATCCTGTAGCTCATGATCTACTCATCTGGTAATGCAATCAAATTCCCAGACACATTTAACACACCTGTACTCAAGACTCTAGCACACAAACACAAAACAGCGACGTACGCACACGCATCACATGCAGGATCGTCCAATTCCCATCAGCAATCAGCGCGGCCCAGTGAAGCGTACTCAGCAAACCTCTGAGCGTTGTAATGGCGGGGGAGGGGTCTGCCTTTATTGAACCAATATACAGTCGGGAAGTCATAAAACACATGCGCACGCCATGCATTCGTTCACTGGCGCCTAAAAGTAAAGCCATCAGACGCATCGGTTAATGCAAGCAATCTATCACTGCCAACGGTCACCGGCGACTCCCACGAGCGCGCTTACCGGTTTATCGACTTTGACATCACAAGCATGTATCATACCCCCCCCTTCCTTACCCTGGTAAAAGAACCCGTTAAAAAATGGTGTCCTCCTTTTCAGACTGCGAGTGCTACGGCCACTCCAACCGCTGCAGCTACATCGACTACCTGAACATCGTCACGTGCGTCAGCTGCAAGCACAACACCCGGGGCCAGAACTGCCAACACTGCAGACTGGGATACTTCCGCAACGCCTCCGCCGAACTGGACGACGAGAGCGTCTGCGTCGGTCAGTGTGCGGCAGGGAGGGGTGGGTGGGGGCAGGGGGGGTGTCAGTGTGGTGGTGCGTGCGTGACTGACGGAGGGGAAGGGTTGTCGATTCACAACGCAAGCGACTACTAAAAAAACAAAAACAAAGTGAAGACAACACGGTGGTTGTCTTCTTTTTTTTTTGTAGTTTTAAAAGCCAGACTTTTAACGTTTTTTTTTAACACAGGAGCACATAGTTGTTCATCTTTTGTTGATGTTCATGTTGGACATGCCATCACCAGTCAAATGAAATCCTCTAAATAAAAGAATATCCTCTTGCTTATGATTACTTGGGGGCGAGGCTTTGAAAAGTCAGTGTTTGCAACATGGCATCTTTGTGGCTCCTTATCCGGCTTCAGTTCTTAGTTCAGTTCAGATAACGGCCCCTGGATTCAAAGAGGTAAATCTTTCCTAGAAATATTAGACATGAATCTCAGTAAGTGGCACAAGTTACTGTAATTTGCAGGGAGGAGAGCTCATGGTGTTACTGGCGGTAAATAATAGAATACTTAGCAGTGGGTTTAGAATCATGAGCCCATTACGGTGCATCATTGTCACCGAGTGGTCCATGGTGATCTGAAAAGGGCCCAAATAAAAAAAGGTCTGAATCTCCGCAGCATCTTGGGACGCCTCTGCGTACTTTGGACAAACTCCACCTCGCACAGTCCTGCAGCTCGGAAAAGCATCGCCACCCCAAAAACAGACCAGTGGACGCAAATGTGCACGCGTTTTGGCCGAACTTCTCTCAAACTCTTATTCTAAAAACGCCCTCGCTTCTCCTTCCTTCCCTTCAGAGTGTAACTGCAACCAGATGGGATCGGTTCACGACCGGTGCAACGGCACGGGCTTCTGCCAGTGCAAAGACGGCGCCGCGGGGCCCAAGTGTGACGACTGCGAGCCGGGATACTACTGGAAACAAGGCTGTTACTGTGAGCATCACCTCGGCTCCTGTGGGATGAATGAAATGCTGCAGGTTTAGGGGGAGGTCTGCGGGTGCACTGTTCCACTTCCTGTATCCTGCGCATCTCCCGGTGTGCTCTTTACTCGGGGGGGACTAATGTAGCTCATTAGCGGCATCAGCTGCTCCTTAATTGATGACCCTGTCACTCCTTAACCCCATTACAGGAAATTGCCCTTCCTCCACGCACACACACACACAAGTCTTTTGCGTTGAGCTCTTAGTCCGAATAATATAATTATCGTAGGTGCAACAAAACATTAGCACATGGAATTATTTCATGTCATTTTTAGGCCAAATATCTCTAAAACTAGCTCTGTGATTTTTTTGACCTGATCGTGTTTTAAGGATGCCATTTGATCCTCCCACCACTACTTAACAAATATCACAGAGTCTGCGTTTTTCAAGCTTTGCTTGAGATTTTTTACTCGACCCTGAGAAAGACAAAAAGAAATGCAGGTGTACCTGTTGCAGTCCTTCCTGCTTTCTCTTCTAGAGTGTTCAGTCTGCCCTGAATTCTTCTGATACCCCTTTGTTTGTGTTTCCCATCACGCTTTTTCAAACATTGCACACCCCCCCCGCCCTCCTCCCTCATCTTCCCTCACCTGTCTCTCTGCCATACATCTCTCTTTCTCCTTTATGATCTTCACACCCCCTCCATCCTTTTACCGCCTGTCAATCTGTCACTGTTGCCGCGCCCTCTTTATTCCCACCGCCTCTCTCATCCTCTGTTCTCTTCTTCTTCTTCTTCTTCTCCTCCTCTGCTAACAGCCAACGTTTGCGACGAGGAGATGCTCCTGTGTCAGAACGGAGGAACGTGCTACCAGAGCCAGAAGTGCATCTGTCCCCCGGAGTTTAAAGGGGTGCTGTGCCAACAGCCCCGCTGCGAGGCGGGCAAGGACTGCAACGCCGCCTCCTTCCTGCACCCTCCCACGGCCGCCATGCTGCTCTGCACTCTGCTCGCCCGCCTGCTGGCCACGCTCGGTCCGCACTGAGCCACCAGGAGAATATGTGTGTGAGTGTGTGTGTGTGTACGAGAGGCGGACGGTGACCCCCGGAATGGGAAGGAGCCGCCTCCACCTCCCCCCCCCCCCCCCCCCACCCCCCACCCCCCACAGTCGTGGACACGCACATCTTAGCGATCGCACACACACACACACACACACACACACACTTTAATTAGCCCCAGTGTCCTATTAACACACACACATATGTATATGTATATACATATATATGCACACACACATATATGTATATGTATATACATATATATGCACACACACATATATGTATATACATATATATGCACACACACACAACAGGACTGTTATGATAGCGAGTGTGTGCTCAGGTGTGAGGAGGACGAACAGAGAAGAAAAAGGTGAGAGACCTCAGCGAAATAAAGAAGCAGAAGAAGGGTGGAAGAAAAAGACAAAAAAAAAGAAAAATGATACCAACCACTGTTCCCTTTATTCCTGAGCTGGAGCAACGTGCATCAAACCAAAAAGCATAGACAAAACACTTAGAGTCACCGTTATTTCACCGCCCGACGAGGATCTTCTCTTTCTTTTCCCTTCAGGATTTGTTCGGGATCTCACATCTGTTTGACTGACAGCACTTGTGCGTGTGTGTGTGTGTGTGTGTGTGTGTGTGTGTGTGTGTGTGTGTGTGTGTGTGCGCGCGTTCAGACTCGGTGAGAGTGCGCGACATGATGGACGGGTCAGGAGGCCAGATGTGCGTTCGATCCTGCTGCTGAGGCCTACGTAGTATATTAACCCAGGTTTCATTCTTTCTCAAAAGATGGTACTTTATTTGAAAATTATATTTCTGCTGCATTCTTCTTTTTTTTATTATTATATCTTCAGTCATTGTATTTAATGTGCCCACTTACAGTCGCTGAGATTATACATATTATATAATATCCAGGGGGTTACGAAAAATAAAAGTTTAGTCACTATTATGGTTGTCATAGGAATGAGTGATTGTTGCCACAGATTTAATTTTCACACAGTATTCAGGAAGCAGAATTTAACAGAATATACCTTATCAAAAGTCTAAAAAAAATAAGAGAGAAACGATATCAACCACGTATCAATATTATATGACATTATTTGAATATTTTTTGTAGAAATTATTTTTGTTTGGAGTTACAATAAAATATAAAAAAAATGACATTTACAACTATTCCAAATGAGCATTTTATTACACCGAGTGTAAACCCTGCAGTAAAATGACTGTTATTTGCCTTCTTGCTTGTACTTTTGTTCGCGGTTGCACACACTGCTAACATCTTTTCTTCCCCAGCGGGGTCAAAAGGTCATTCTTTTAACCATTCAATCCATGCACAAGTTCAACAGTCACAAAGAACTGCTTCACGTCCGGAGAATATAACATTATTTTATTCAGATCACAGTTGCAAAGAGGTCTTTACAGCTGGAAAATGACACTTGCAGATTGACGCACTAATTATAAAATATGTTCCACTCTACAAACAACGGAGATTCCTGAGAAAAGACGGACTGACCCCCGAGGACGGATTTCTCGTCTTTAACTCTCCTTCGCCGGGCCTGTTCCAGTAAGAAGTCATATTTTTCCATTGCCGAGTCGGCCCAGGTACACAGTGGATAAAGAGACGTGAACGCGGCATTACAACCAGGACGCGGGTGCACGTCGAAGATAAAAGCCCCACTAAGCCGGTGAGGAATGACAAGACAAGGGATCCGTGTATTACGCCTCCGTGAGCCGCTCTGTGTGTACGGCTCATCCCCTCGCAGGCTGAACGGAGTCGAGGAGGGAGGCAAACGGTTTGTGAACGCACAACGTTGAGAAGTGCTGCAAAGAAACACATTTCATCGTGGTACGAGGAGCAGGAAGTGAAATAAATAAAACATGCTATATATTTATATACATATATAGAAAAAAACTTGGAATAAATTATTATGGTTAATATCATGAATATGTAAACGGCACTTTAATTTTGCAGCTGTTAAAGATAGGAAACATTTTTGTCAGCTTTTCTAATCTGTAATGACCAATAACAGTAATCATTTCTTATTTACATATTGTATCACTAATGTGAATAGTAACCACAGCTGTCGTATGAAAGTAGTGTCATTAGAACTATCCTCAGCAATGCAGTGCAGCGACATACTGGGAGGAAATATGGCTTTGGATCTTTGGCCCTCATGCTTAACAAAAAAAAAGATAAAACCTTTTATCTTATTTTTTTTCATGAATGAAATCTAACGAATGGGGTTGGAGATGCCAAACGATGCCTTTGTTCATGACAAAACTGTGAATAATTCTTTCATTAAAAGTTTTATTAGGGTAATAAATGAATATTCACATGAACCTACCTACCTAATTAAATTAAAGTGGAGCAACGCCTCCGCTTTGAGAGGAACCCGGAGACATATAAAGAATTAATGAGAGTAAACTCTCCGAACAACAGAAAAGCGGCCCCTTTTTTATTTCCCCTCCAAGCTGCAAACTATTATACCGCGGTCCGTTATATTTAAAATCACACGCAGAGATGCAGGAGCGAGTACATGCTGCCACACGGCGAACATAACACTTCTCTAATCTATACAGACCGCTGCACCTGCCAACGCCGGTGTGCGTGTGCGTCTGAGTGGGAGATGGACACGCTCGCGGTTTGTCTCCTGAATGTGCGCTCGCTCCGAGTTGAGTGGTGAGAAAAAGGCTCTATTTGTCCCCCGTCGTGTCTGCACCGTTTTCCCAGCTGGACCGCGGCCTCGTGTTGGGAGTATTTTTTGGGGGCCTTGAGGCTTCGTCGCTGCCCTGAAGTTCCCCTTGTTTTACTGTCACCTTCCCCCCCGAGCTGTCAGTCACTTCTACACCCTTACACAATGAGTTTGGAAATAGTTAATAGTGTAAATACACACTAAACACATCCTAATAAAATAAACTACTGAAGGCTTTTTTATAAAAAAATAAAGGAATATGTGCAAGTTCGGTGAGTGTGGACAGAATGATCATGCAAATCACGAGGAGCTTATCAACACTGATGAAGGAGGAATGGAAACTATATTTCCATCAACCTGAAAAAAGACCAGCCTGAAATAACGGCGGGATAACGTGTGAGCTTATATTGTCAGCTGTCACTCACGGACAAAATCCTTTAAGCACAAGTCTATAGCATTTATTTTCCTCATTAACTTTTTTTCCATTTCTGAACAGCGTCTGAGTGAACCACTGGGGTTACTGGTCACTTTGTTACTCCCGTTTACCAGCGACGCTGTGTTCCACTGAATAAAACCGCATCGGAACACGTGAATTATTCATGTGTCATCATGCCATCACTATAACAGTTGGCTCTAAGGATTTGACTTTGACTTGTAAGCACACACACACCCAAAGAAGCACATCTTTGGTACAAAGATGGCCGCCACTCTGCAGCGTGTAACCCCTCCCAGCGCCTTCCGCCTCAGGCAAAAAGGAATGTAAAGTCTCTGACAGCCCACCGATGCTGTCGGGCTCAGCGCGCCGGCCGACAGCATCGCAGCTCTAAATGCCAGTGGTACAACTCAAAGAGGCGGGACGTCTGCCCTCCGCAGACACACACACACACACACACACACACACACACACACACACACACACACACACACACACACACGCCGGTGAAGATGTCAGATCACACGTCCCACCGCTTGGAGCTCGCGAGGCCGACGAGGAACAATGTATAACAGAAACAGCGGCAAGGCTTTTTGTGGGGTTTTCCGTTTTAGGCTTTAAAAAAAAAGAAAAGAAAAAGGGGCTCGTCAGATTCCTCTGCATTTTTTAAAGACCACTGTCACAAATGAAGTCTGGGGGCTTTGAGGGAGGACGGGTTTTTTCCATCTCACTTGATGTTTTTGTAAAATCCGAAGCGAAATTTGAGTCCTACCCTTTGCAAACTAATCTGTCTAAGGTTTCAGCAGACAAAGCTTCCCGGATATGAAGATCAGACATGAAGGCGACATCTCTACCCTGCAGACGCAGTCGCTTTTTTTGCATTTTAATTCATTAAAATGCTTTGTCACAGTAGCACTTTCTTGCCCAGTCATTTGACAAAACTCACAACGACAAACCTGTTGTTTGGCATTTGGTGGAGGTAATATTGTTAAGTCATGACTTAGATTAAAAACTGTATACTTAGATCAAAAAGCAGCACTGCAGATTAAATGAAAAACCAAACCTCCTGCACGAGACCCACTTCACTAATAACAGCCGGTTGCTAATGTCCAAAATAAATATTGACTGTGTAGTGAACCCGAGGACAGCAGCAATAAAACATCAATTTCAGTGTTCAAGCAAAAAGACACAGTTTGACCTCCAGAGCAAAACTGACAGCAAGCGGTGAAAAAAAAAAATCCCAAAAGACAAACTGATGGGATTATCGGACTCACCTCACAGGATGTTAAAGCCCATTCTTCATTGGAGGGGAACAGATCCATCTCCTCACTATTGACAACCAATGCAACTATATTTCATCAAATTTAAATTACAACATTATATTGTTTATTGTGAGGCGAGAGTAGCCGACTTCTCGGTTTCCCTTTGGACGGACTGGCGATTTCCCCACCGGTGTGCAATCAACGTTTGACACCTGCACACGTGTCTGACTTCAGGGTGCAATGCCGACCTTCACCACAAAGGTTGGGAGCCGTTCACCATCGTTGGGACCCGCAGAGGCGCTGTTTCACTCATTTTAGGCAACTCATCAAAGACTGGGGAGGAAGAACTTCAACGAAACGTACGCCAACGTTAAAGATGCTTTGTCTAAATTTATTGAACATCTTATCAGGTGAAAAGTAACAATTTAATGGGAATTTGTATCAGATTAACAGTAATGGAGTCCAGGTCTAAATAGAAAGCATGCTATAACGTGACGCCATTAAGACGTTATTTTGTGACTCTATCATGAACTGTTTAGATAATTCATAAAGTCATTGTATTGGTTAACAAATACAAATACCTGAATCCCCCCCTCAAAATAATTATTTATGTTTAATCTGTAATGCATCGCAGAAACCCTACTGTAGGATAATCAATGGATGTCAAAAAACATTTAAAATAACGTGTATAAATATTGGCTCATCATTGATACACTTGGTTTGTTTCTTGGCGATGAGAACCACAGCTGACATCGGGGCATTCGTCCTCGGCTTGGTGACTTTTATTCACAACTTTGGCCGTAAGGACACCAGGGAGCTGCCCGTCATCCGTCACAGTCACAGGGAACAGCAGAGACCACGTACCTCCAGATGGCTTCGTCCAAAGCCTCATTTCGGGTGTAAAGTACTTTCCGTCACCAAGAACAGCCTGGAAAAGGGAACATCGGAGGCAGAGAAGACACTGAAGCTTTTTTAAAGAACCACCTTTAGCGGAGAATATTTATACGAACTGGCCTCGGAATACACGGCACGCCGGTGACGGGAATTCGGGGTAAAACGCAGTGACAGTTATTCAATTTCAAGCAGCAGGGGAGAATTCACAAGTCCGACCGGGGCGATTGCCAACGAGATCTGAGAGAAACACGCCACTCAGCAGTGTGCAGGTCAGGAGAGTAGTTTAATATAATAATAAAAAAAGACACAAAAGATAACTTGGCAACGTGGGCAGACAGAGAAAGGAAGCCGGGTTCATCTGCAAAAAGGAGCGCTTCCATTGGAGAGATGTATGACTGAGGAGTAAACGCCATCGCTAGCAGTGGCACACCTGTAGTTGTAGAGGCCTGGATACTTTGCACACAAAATTACCATTTGCGTCTCAAGTTCTCGAGGAAAAAAACGTGGTTTCTTTCTCGCATCCCTTTCACGGGGGAACCAGGAATAACCAAGCATCGCCCACCTCGTGCCGTACAACCCAAGTCTCATTGGTTCAGTGGCGTTCACTTTAAACCGTCTCTGCGACCTTGTTAGGAGCGAACGTGATTGACTTCCATGTCTGTCTACTCTCTGGGTTTTGTTTTTGTCACTCAATTCTTTCTCTTCGTGGGAGGTTTTATATTTAGCAGCTCCTACGCCATTTCTCCCCGAGCTGATTTGAAACAACCCCCCCCTTCTTTGCCGTAACTGGGAAACTCTGTTTTTTTTTTTTTTGAAAACCTCCCAGGGTTGCTCTCCTTTTGTGCACTGTGTCATGTTGCATGAAGTGTATTTCCCACCTCTTTTACTGCCTTCTCCTCTCTGCGTTTCCTTCACGCCTGTCACACGTCTCCAGTCGGTTATGTATTTACTGTTTACTGACGGGAAAACAAACATTTTTTTCTGAGGGAAGGGAAACGATAGTATTTTTTCTTTTTTTTACCAGAAGGTTGTCAGTTTCAGAACCCTCGCGATACCATCAGTAATAAAACTAAAAGTCATCAAGTCCTCTAAAAGGCAGCATTAGCGTCCGCAGACATGGGCAGGAAAATGTGATCAATACGAGAACAGGACTTAGGAGTCTACGATGATTACGCAATCCCGTATCGTTAGGAATCATCCTCGGGGCTCCGTGAATGTCATTACAACTTCACTGCGATCAGTCTGCTTTTTCCAAGATACGCAATTTATTTTATGTATAATTTAGCTTCAACTTTAGTTTGACTTTCACGGTTTTATATTTGGCTTTGAGGAGGTCATATGATTATAACTCACTCCAACCGCCGGCGATGAAGATGTCTAAAGACTGGCAGGACAAAGAACAGCGGGGGAGGGGGGGGGTGAGGGGGGGCTTTCAAATTTGTGATTGATTCAACGACTCGATGTTGCTAAAGAGATGCGAAGCCCCCGGGGGGATCAGCTGTAGGCCTCTTTTGGATGTAACGTCTGGCTTTAATGAGATCTGCCCAAAGCACTTTACCACAAGAAAGAGACAGAGATGACGTCAATAAGGTCAATTTAGAAAGAGCGAGAAAGAAAGTGGGCCTCAATCTCCCTGCACACCCTGGAACATAAAACTTTTATCCGTTTGTTGCATTGCGCACAAATTCAGATGTTTTCTACATTTACAGTATAACTCGTGTGGAGTTCCATTCATTCCGGATACATAAAGAGTCAGTGATGTTCGTACGGAGGAAAACCTGACGAAGGTGTTTGGTCAGTGTGAGCGATGCTGAAACGGAGGATAACATCGCTTCACGTGTAGTGTGTGTGTGTGTGTGTGCGTCCTGTCAGCGGGCAGCCTAAGTGTACCATCTGTGGCCGGGTCTGCCATTGCATCACGCCCTGAACCGCTGCCACTGAAGACAGGGCCGTGCTGAAGCACATGTCAGCAGAGAGGAGCCAACAGGAAGCGGAATCCTTGTTCGTTTTTCTTGACATGCTCCCTGAAACGTGTTATTTCGCCACGTAGGTGACACATTGACAGAGCACAGCTAATCGTATCGTGCATCGTACCTGCGAGAAGCTCTCGTACGAAGCGGAGCCGTGGAAAAGTACTGGATGTGCGGAGATGAAATTGTTATTGATCCTCTCTTGTAAATCTGGTTTGAGACTGCAGACAAGTGTATTCTCTAAACTGGAGAGGAATTATCTGATGGGAGGGATCCTTCAAATCCTGTTGTGCGATGATGACCTGCAGATCATTTGTAAGTTTTAAATTAGCTCAGGGCCTTTACTTTAAACACAGAGTGGGATTTTTTGATCAATATTAATAAAAGCACTTGCCTGTGCAAGCCTCACAAAAGAAGCTTTTTTATTTTCTCCCTAATGGGGCCAGTCTGACAAAGGTAACAAAGAGATTAATGAAGTCACCTGAAACACTGCAAGAAGATGTGATGAAAGACCAGATAGTCCCCCAAAGTACATATCCGTGAAAGCTTCTTGATGTTTTTTGTTGCTTCGTTATATTTATTCATTATGCATCTCCTGCATCCTGCAACGAGGACACTTCGGCTGAACCTTTGACCTTGAGAGTGAGAGAGGATGCTAAAAAAAAAAAAAAAAACTGTATAGTGAATTTTGAAAAGATCAATGATGTCCACCACTTACCGAACATGCGTCTTTCGTCGCGGTTGTTGTCGAGTCCTCCGCTAGTTATTGATGAGGCGGAGCCAGGAGCTTCCCAGGGGACCGAAGAGCTGAAGCTCTGCCAACGGCCTCACATCCGCAATGCAGTGTGCAAGAAGCGAGACACGTATCAACAGTAAAAGTGACTACCAACCGAAAGAGTGTAATCGATTAGTAGATTAATTTGATCAATAGCGAAAAGCACAAAAAGAAAAAAGAACACAATATTGCTAATATTTAATATGCTATTAAACCTCTTATAGTGGACACATTGGGGTGAAACTGATCATTTTCGCTGTGCCAGTCGTCCCTGCTCATGAAATGGAGCCGCGTCGGCCTCGATATTGGTTTCACGTGTGCTTTTCCTGCTGCGGTTATTGCTGCAAATATTTATTTAAGCAGTTATTATGTTTTCTATGAAGTTTTTTTTTTTTACGGATGAACAATCTCATTCGAACTGTTTTATAATAGAAACATTGGACATATTTATACTTTTCCTGCTGCTGAAGAAAATCTGTTTAGCCAAGTTAGCTAGCAACCTCATGTGGAGCGTTTTCTTTATCCTCAAACTAGGGAATTCAATAAAGGAGACTTGATGTTACGGACGTTTAACAAAGATGATACATGAGGTTGACTTGCTGCTTTGTCTATGAACCATGTTTAACAGATTACATTTATCATTCTAATATTTTAGGGAATACTTTGTTTTGTTTGGTAGCAACGTTGGTTGAAAAGACTGTCGAGAGCTAACATTAGCTTGGACAATATTAGCCCCGTACATTTGACTTTATCTTTAAAATTAAACGATTCAACTCGTTATGTTCTAGTAGGCCGATTTATACTACTTATGGTCATCATTAATTTGACTTATGGATGCTTGTTAGCATGAGTAAACGGTTCGCTGTGCTAGCGAAGCAGCGTAAAAAGCAGTGTAAAAACAATGACGTCATCTATGATAGTGACGTAAGCCCCGATTACATTGCAGTGTGTTGTCAGGTAAAAATGGAGATTTCACTTGAATTATGAGGTACAATAGCTTGAGGAGCTCCCGTCCCAGAGATGGACATCCGCGCCTCAAAGTCGAGAGGCCGGGCCAACGATGGACGCCTGTTGCCGTGGTGACGACGATCCATGGACCTGTCTTACTAAGCGACAGCGTTTTTTGCTGTCAAGTCTACAAGTCTGGACTGCGTGGGAGAGAGAGCGGCCAGATGGCGGAAGACAGCAGCTCGGAGTTTTTTCCACAAAAAAAAAAAGCAGCGAAAGATTCTGTGATTCCAAGTGAACGACGCAAAAGACTGCGATCCGATATAAAAATGAACCCCGGTGGCGTTCTACGGTTCTGTTCCCGCCTTAACAAAGACGGCGCGCTAATAAGAAGCCACGCACAACGGGAGCCGTCGCCACCCGAGCAGAAGCGCGAACAGATGACATCACACGGGAACATTAAGGAGGATCATGAGCTTTCCATTCAGACGGAGAGGATTATAACGACGAGGGAGTCCCACAACACCTGCAGCTCCTGGCAGCCGAGTCGCGTTTAGTCCAGTAGCACACGGAGGACATAAAACAAAATGGGCACAGACTAAAGCTCGATTTCAGAATAAAAGGCATCCACATGCTCGAGAAGGAAAACCAGGGAAAGGTTTGATGCGGTTGGAGAAAACTGCAAGAAAAAACGTAACACATATCACAAGGGAACAATGGTTCAATTTAAATCCCCGTCCACTGACATTTCAGCTCTCTTACATTGATGCCAGCGGATTCGGATGAACCCCAACAACGCGCGTTTTTGATCCACGGGCATTATTCCGTGAGCGGTCCCTAATGTTGCACTTGACATCGTTTGTGGCGGGAAAAGCAATTTCCCATCGCTGAATTTCAACGCTACTGACAACACCGGCCCAAAGCCACTCGGGCTATTTAAATGCATTTCAGTTATTTAGGTCAACAAAACACGTTGGTAGAATCAGAGGGGTGGATTTTACACACTTCCAACGATTGCCTGTTTTATTTGAGATTCGAACACAGGCTGCCTGGAGATGCATATTTGGAAGCGGTTTTGCATTAATACAAGTCAAAAACACTTTGTTCACAGACTAGAATTGTGCCGCTGTGCGGTGTTTATTTATGTAAAGTACGACATATTATAAGCAGACACGTTTTATGTCGTGGTTTGTTAATCGTATGCAGAACAACCTAGAAGTGTTTCCTGCCGCTTCGATCACACTCAGTCCGGCTCGTCGTCATCGGGTTTTTTCAATTAGAGGCAATTAGAGATTTCACAAAAAGATGTCGCGGTTCATGGACACACTATTTGATAGACATGGTTGTTTTTTTTTTTTATCATCTGCAATATCAAAGTTAGAGCAACATGAGCTCCATTACGGGGTAAAAATAGAAGCACGTGTTCTCCGGCAGACCAAGGATCAGGACCTAACGGAGACTCTGTCTGCTGTTTCCATCACGCTTCCCTCAGCGTCTAAATAAAGACTAAAATACTGGAGGTGAGACGCCAGAACAAAAACAAAAAAATACCAGCAATCAAAGCTTTTTAAAAAAACAAGCAATTTTAGTCAAAGTCTACCTGGTGCAGACTATTTATAGACAGTAATCAAATGTATTGAAGGAATCCACAAACACATGTTCTCAGGAGCCCGTAAACATTCCAGCGATGAGGTTAAAAGAAAAGATTACGGAATAGGAAGTTGCTGAAACGATTTGTCCTCTAAATATACGATTTGCCCTTGAACGAGGGAACTTCCACCTTCCGCGGATCTGACTCCAGGTCAGTGAATGTCGCCCTCCAGTGGAGAGACAACAGTGGTGCACGAGCCGCCAATCCTTTTTGACTGAAAATTGTCTTAAAATGAAAATCATAATAGTGCATCCATTAATATAACTAGTCGGTGCATTCAGTGTTAACCAAGTGCATTTAACCAGGTTTTATTTTCACATTAATATTTCAAATATATTTTACTTTATGCTTCTATTTGACACTACTGCAGAAGGAAAGGTGACGCAAGTAAGTACCCTTATGTATACACACAATGGCCTGTCGTGCTCCATTTTCAATATATTACATCCACCATTACTGTCAGAGCAAATCTAGATTGTTTTTTTTTTTTAAATGATTTGTTTCTTGCCGCTTTCTGCGCTGCAGTCGGTCTGCTCGCTGAGTTCAGCGGGCATCTAATGATGTGCCGTTTCTCCAAAACGTACAAATCAACAGACATCTGAGTGTGGGCTGACAAAGGCACAGAGAAGCCAATTAAATCAACGTCGGTGGGAGAGTAAAAGGAACATTTATTTAGAACTTTGGTGAAGCAACAGGCTGCAGGAGCTTTTCCAAGATGTTGGATCAGGTTGAGACGATCATTTGGCTAATGATCAATACTCGTCACGCTCCCAGAAGATTACAAATGTATCCATGAAGCCAAAAAAACAAAACAAAAAATGTGCCGCCATTGTTCCAACGATGTTGTAGTTAAATGGATGATCAGGTCGCATTTTATTCAAGAGACAAAAAGTATGAGGGCGGCATTTTGGACGCTTTGAATAGATTCGTTAAAACAAAGTTATCGCTACAAACACCCTCTTAAAAACATTAATTATCAGGCCTATTATTCAACTCTAGTCCCTGATCCATTTAGCATGTAGTTCTGTCATTACAGGTTACATTTTCATAGATTCCTTACATTCTTATTTTTGTTTCTAAGAATGTCTAAAGACCCAAAGAACAAAACTTCTGGATCTGGTTCATGTGACTCTTCACACTGTGGAATATTTCAATCATCTCACACGCCAGTTCACACACGCAAGTTCTTCCTACATCAAGGATCCCACCTTGTTTACCGCAGACTAAACGGACCAAACTGTTGTCAAATAAAAGATCCCTTTGTGGTCCCACCGCAGGTGTGCGACGACATCTAGTGGCTCAAAAAGGAGACGCACAAAGAACTCTGAAAGGCCTCGGTGAGCTTTGACATTACGCGGCTCTTAGAGTGAACGTCATTAACTTATCAGCTCACAGGTTGGTTTGTTTGTTTCCAACGGTCTGCAAAGTCAAGAGTCACTCGTGTTTGTCTTACAGACATGGTCTGTGCCATCAACAGCATGCCAGTAAAACAACAAATCTGAAACTGGATTCGCGCTTCCATTCCTACGCGTGAACGCGCTCTGAAGCTCCTGCCAACGTCAGCTGGCACAGAGGAGACGTTGCCACCGAGTCTAAATCAAAAAGAACACTTGAGCGTTTGTTGTAGTAAAAATGTCTTCAAATGTGCATTTTGGAGGACTGGAAGCCAGGATTTGAGGCGAGTTTGGCAGGAGACTCAAATACAAGTGTGTTATTTATTGAAATGAATCCCCTCAGATCCTTTGCTTGACGTGTGTACTTCTCGAGCGACAGATTCAAACCCACTGATTCACGTTCACTTCAACTTTTACTTTGTTGCTGCAACAATGCTTCTCGTTTAAAAAGGAAATCACTTTGCTCATTTCCCAAAAAAGAAGCCAGCAGTTTTGTGACATTTATTTATCTTCGCAAACTATCAAGCGATCCACATCTTTCACGATGGGAATAAAACGAGTCCACTGTGAAAGATAAAATAATTAAATGTTTCAGCTAAGGTTCATTTGTGAACCACATTATAGAAAAGGAAAGTGAACATCATTCAGAAATAGGAATCTAAAAATTGAAGACATGTACGTATGTACTGAAAGAATACGGCTGCACTGGTGGGCGGTTTCGTGGTTTGGAATCTGCCTTTAACAGAAGCACCTCTGTCTGCCCGACGTCGACGCCACCTGCCGACAAAAGTCGACTTTGACTACGCGCCTGTAAAAGATGATTGTGGCCGCTTATTGCACGCAATTCTATCTCGCCCAAAACCTCAAATCCGCTCTGTGGCAATTCCTGCTACAGTAGACTCCGGGATCAAAAGCCAGCGAACAAACCTCATCTAAAAGAGTCAAGGAAAGTGGCTCGTATAAATGTAGGCCGATGCTTCTTGAGGAAAGGCCGGACGCGGCATCTCTAGCAGCGTTTCAGGGAACACAAAGGGCCGTTCCATGCATACTCAAATGCTTCCTTCTGCGACTAACCAGGTACCGTTTAATGACAATGAACCGCTTGCATCTGGGCTCCACGCATGTCCACCCGTTGCTCTTTTCGCCACATGAGGTGCAGCTTCTGCAAGTTGCATTTAATAGATCAGAAGTATTGTACGTAGACTGTTGTCATGGCAGACGCCTGATGAAGACTCAACATTTCTGCAGAGTCTTTGGAGACGTGATAAACGGACGCCTTCAAAAAAAAGACAGAAAAAAAGTGAAAAGGCAAAATAAGCCGACCAAAGTGTGCAAACAAAAACATGCCTTTGTATTGCAAACATGACACCTGAACCATCTCCTGTACAGACACATTTTATTTAGCCTGATATAGGTTACACATGGGGGGGGGGACAAATCTAAAAGAACTACTTCCCTTTGTGGAGCTAATGATATGAGTTTTATATCAGCTTAAGATCCCCGCATGGCAGCTGTAAACATGTGAGGAATTAAGCAGAACCACATGCTACAACCGACCTAAGGCTTCTTTTTTCGTTTAAAGACAAAAAGAAATAATAACTCCTCTGCAATCGTTACTGCATGTTTTCCTACCAACACGATATGGAATGTCATCTTGGAAATGTAGGTAGAAAGCAAAACAATTCTCTGCAACGGCAGAAAACAAGATATGAAAAAAAAAAAAAAAACGATTCCCAGAATCTTGTTCGCAAGCTGCTACTGTGTGTGAGGCGTTAAGAAAAACGCCACCTCGGTCCAAAGTGTGTTCAGCGACAATAAAAAAAAAAAAAAAAGACTGAACCCCGCCGCTCTGACTCAGTCTCATTCTTTTAAAAACGTGGATACGAAGAGAAAGCACAACCTCGATGCTCAATAGTACAGATTCAAGTTACACTGCAGATAAGCTCGAGTCTTATATATCAGGCCGCCGGTCAGGAACAAAGTAAGGGACCGACGGGCGGGAAAGAGGGTCTCAACATCTAACTAGTGTACAGCTCTCTCTTTTTTTTTTTTTTTTACTTGTAAATTTCACAAAGTGCAAATTTCCATTTATATTACATAATAAGCAATTTTAGAAATTGTTCATTTCCTATTATTAACAATGAAAAATGGTTAATTCCACAACCCCCTCCAGGACCCCTCTCCATCATAGCATCAACCAACCCCCCCCCCCCACCACCACCCGTCCATGTGAATAGTTAAAAAAGGAATCACTAAATGCATGCTGCAATGCGCCCACCAACGTGTTTAGATCGGGACCAACGCCTCCTCTTTCAGCTCCTACAGTACGTTATCGTCAGCGTGCGGTTATAGTTAAAATATATATATAATATATATATATATATTAATTAATCTATCGTTAAATAGTGTGCCGCTTGCACAGTCTCGCATGCATTGCAGGAGCATCGGGGGGTGGGGGCTGTACAAAGAGGAGAGGCATGTGGACGGACTCGCTCAGGCTGCAGCTGTAAACGGTTTCTGCCCTTTGCTCCTTACAACCACGTCAGTCAAAAAGATGGTTCTCCAGTGTGTTTTAGTCACGTGAGCATTCGTTGTTGCGTGTAGGTGTGTGTGCGTGTGTGTGTGTTAAACTCTTTCACAGAGAAACTGTGTGGATCACTGAAGTTTTGTTCCAAGCTTTCGTTGTCTGTTCCTGAAAAAGAAGAAAGAAAAACTTTATAGAGTCAAAGTTGAGGTCTGTTGTATTCGCCTGTTGACATCCCCAAACACATTTCTTAACTTTTCACTATCTGGATTTTCTGCATCAAATTCAAATACATATTTTTTTCTTTAAACAAAAAATAAATAATAAAAAGTGTCAGAAACTTACCTTGCCTCTGATCTGGTCACGGTATACTCAAACCATAAGATGTTGGGAATCAGACTTGTGTCCCGCACCAGGAAGTACTCTGATATTGGCCTATGAATTAAGAAAAGATTAAAGAACCGATAAATAAGTGCCCACATGTTGGATCGAATGAAAGAATAAACCAGGTTCCATCCACGCCTCAAGGCCAAGGACGCTTCCCCTGTGACGCGGGGAGGAGGCTGAGAAATTAGAGCACTACTTACCACGCTGCTATTTTAGGGAATAATGGTGTCAGCATCTCTTGTGTGATAAAGAACCACATTATGGCAATTGTACATCCAGCCACTCCGCCATAAAAGACCTGGCTCCAGCTGTGATACAGCAAGTAGACCCTGAGAGCGAGAGAGGGGCAAAACAGCGTTCAAAGAGAACACGGCTCAGAGTCCTGAAATAAACTGAGTGGAGCAGCAAGTGCTTCAAATAGCATCACTTGGGATCTTTGTCCAGTGAAACAGGGTTGTAACACAAGAGCGGGAAAACCCGGCCGCGTTTTAAACAATCGTTTAAAGGCTCACCTGCTGTATGAGACCGATAAGGCCATGCCCAACAGGATGATGGACAGCACGTGTCTCCACAACAGGTCCACACATCGAGCATTGTTTGTTTGATGCATTCTGAAAAAAAATCACCACATCAGCACGAGTTTACACCATGAGTCAACCAAGAGTTGGTAATGAGACACATGCCCTGCAATAAATAAATAAATAAAAACAGACAAACATAAATAATGTGGCTTATTGACATGAATGTGAGGTCGACAATAATTAAATGTACTAATAAAGGTCAATTTTTTTTATTTTAAATATTTAACTTCCTCGAAAACATTAGCCATTATAGAAAAGAAGAGGCTGCATTTGACTTGTTTGACGTTTAACTTCGGTTGTCACTAATATCACAGCTAAATATTTCCACTCCTTCAAAACTTCCTAAAAGACTTAAAAAAAAAAAAAACTCACCTTAAATAAAGAAAAAGAAAGAAGTAAACAACAAAGAACCACATAAGCTGGGAATGACTGGAGGGCATCCCATACTCAGTGTGTAGGGTGGTGTGACTTCCTGCAGGAAGACAACATTAACGGATGTAAATATACATTCTAAATATTTTGGTCAGGTCAAGCACCAAAGATTGTTAGCTTTTTTTCCCCACATACTGCTGAAAAACATCTTAACGTTACCGAAATTTGACATTTAAACAGAGGAAAAAAATGTGCAAGGTAATGCCTTTTATTAATGCATTTCTCTCATGGCAGCTTCTCTAATTGAGCTTGCACGTAAAAGGTTAGTCAATCACAAGAAAAACAAATGTGCCCCGATTTTGCGATGTTCAACCAATGCGATATCCGGTCGTGTGTGAACACACTATTGACATTACATCCTTAAAATCACCTGCACATGGGCGCGGCTCTCTGAGGATGTGCTTCAGCACCCAGTTCACCGCTTCATTCAGGATTACTCCACCAAAGAAGGAAATCTGTATGACATAATTGATTTCATAAGAAGAAGAGAAAAAAAACAAAAGGGTCAACACAGGAAACGTCTGCAAACGTCTTGCCCTCCTCTCAAAATTGACTTTAAAACTGATCCTCTGAAACAGAAAAGGTGAATGTGCACAACTCACCGTGTGCAGCTCCCGTTTAAACACGATGAGTGTAACAAAACCCACGAGGATTGCTATGGGTAGGAGGCTGAAGTAGGCCAGCACATGTCCCGTCAGATCGCCTAAAAACAGAAGGGACACTAGTGAAGGAGTCTAAAAACACCTTAAGGAACATCAAAGTCCTCCAACACCGCTATGGGAGGTACTCAATGAACCCGGATGCTTTGATATTTTTGGACTGAATACAAGTAGGAAGCTGTCATCCATCACTTACGTTGCACATTAATTCATTTTGTTAACTTAAACAGCTCGGTGCCAAGTGTTTTACGCTTGTTACACTGACCAGTATGCGGCCATAGAGCTAGCTACCATGTTAGCCGTCTTGGCTACAACGCTATACAGAAAAGAGTGAATTAGCTGGTAATTGCCCACAGTGGGTAAAAATATTTTGCCGTTCACGACACTTTAATTACGTTGAGTAATCACAACCGCCCGCCGCACATTTGCTAAATGCAAAGAGTAAATATCAAAGCCGATATCGAGGCAGCTAACAAGCTAGCTAGCCTTCATTGTGGACGTTAACCGCAACTGCGCATGCGCCTCTGTCTCACAATTTGGCAACCCGGCTAAACGTTCCCCGCGGCGCTCAACGTTTCGCTGCGTCTCACTATTTGGCGGTGTCGCCAAGTGTCCGTGTCCGCTCAGCAACGAGCGCCCGCGGTGTCGGGAGGAAAAGAAAAATTGCAACGCGGGCAGGCGGCTCGCATCTCCGCTGGTTCGAGAAAAGCCGTCGCGTTTAACTTACCCTCCGGGAACTCTACGTGTGTCAGGGATATGGACCGCCATCGAGATGGTGCCGAGCACTGCTCCTCCAACGCCATCTTACCCCGGACACAGCCGGGCGGTCCCGGGGAAACGCCCCCAGACGACGCGCTCAACCAATGGGGAGCGCAGCCGTGTGTTCGAGACGGGAGCCCGGCCGCGGACGAGCCGTCCAATCACAGCCGAGCACCGAAGACGAGCTATAATTCTCCCCATAGAGGAGAATTATTGAATGAACAAAAAAATCACACAAACTAAAGCCCAGTACTCCACAAAGCGGCGAACTGCTGTCATTCAAAAAAATAGAGTCTAAGACCCCCAATTTAGGCTGCATGTTTGTTCAATTTAATTTCATCAATAGAGTGGCTTGGTATTGGCCATAATGTGTATGGTCACAGGATCATATTTGTAATGATATATACAATAGTAATTACTATTAAAGGGCCCTCCACCGGTCTTACATTACATAATGTTAAGAAGCACTACAATGATGTGTCCTGCACATCGTCACATTGTATTTGCTGTTGCAGCCAACAGACCATTGGCAACATAAATTATTGTAGTAACCCAGTATCTTCATTATCGTTGTATTCAGAACATTCAGAATAAAAGTTTTTAATCTTAATAGTATGGGGGTCTTAGAATGAGTAAAGTCTGTAAATACGCTGTAGTGTTTTGGCCACAATTTAGCCGTCAAAAAACTATCCACTTCTCTCACATCTTCGTACTTTCTGCTTTTTAATGAAGCTTCTAAGTCACTCTTAAAAAATGAACCATTCCACCTTACTAAGAATAAATAACATTGTATTTCAGGAAAGTTTGAATCCTGGTCAGACATAAAATACGATGAGCCGTCGTCAGTTGGGAAAAGGTGTAACAAACATTAGTTTAATAACAAAAAATAACATTTATTATGGAGGATCAAAATGAATTTACAGTTTGTGCTGGCATTGACACTTAATAGAAAAGACAAAAGGCATGAATAGGACACTTGCAACGTACAGCAGTGAAATCGTCCTGTCTTAATTTTGGCCATCTGAATTCCCCGTAAAACTCCTTAATCTATAGAATCTTCGCCAAGTAGTTGAGCACATTCCTGAATTCTGAAATTCGAGTCGTTCCGAGTCAGCTGCTCTAGCTTTTTTCCAACTCAGATTTGTCTAAATGAACAACGATTGTAGCCTCTAAAACTTATGAAGATACGCTGATTGATGCATTTCAGAGAACATGCACAGGGATTCACCTCTGATCACCTGCTCTCAGGACCGAGACAAAGCAGAGCGAGACTAGACTAAACATCAGCATTCTTTTATATAGCATTCATACGGTGGAAAATCGATAGTCTACATTAGCAAGTCGAGCAGATGGGAGAACAGACTAGACGGGATCAGCAGTCAAAAACTTCAATTGGAGAATTTTAACATTTAAAATACCTAAAAACTAATCAGAATAAAGAATTTCCATAAAGTATTTAAGGAAAGATAGTTTCAATGCTGTACAGAATTTAAACCATTATCAATATGTCATTTTGATGATGCAAAGGTTGTTCAATACGTATTTGTACAGATAAACCGATCGTACAAAAAGAGCTGTTGGACATTCCTGTACCTTCCTGCTTTTGGCATAAAGTGCAAAATGCTTAAGAACACAAAGCTCCCCCGCAGCAAAACAAAAGACGACCTTAACAGAGAGTAAAAGCTCCATTTAAAGCTGCATGTAAATGCTGGACAGGAACAGAAGAAATCCCAGGCTGTTGACTCTGAACGGCACCAAGAGCCGAATGCGGCTTATCAAGACTACGAAACAAACACTGGTGCGACTATGAGTAACACGTAGCTACTAATTTGAACGCTGAAACTATTAATCATCATCATCATCAGTGCACATAGGGTTAGGCTGACTGCACAACGCCCTCCCCTTCATCACAGGTCTCCATGACAAATACATCCTCCCCCAAACTGATAGATTGTCCAGATGAATTTCTGCCAATCGGCAAATGTTTACCGGGATGGAAAATATGTTCGTTAATGAATGATTTATTTTACAAAGCCTCGAAAGTCATGTGCACTTTGTGAATCTCAGGAGGTATTTTTAACATCTCACAGTAGGAAAAGGTGCAACTGTTTAAAATAACCTTGTGTCATTATTGGTAGTGGGAAATTTCTTTATGAACCCTCAGTGGCACTTAAAATGATTATTTAGATCATGTACTGGCATCCAGTTAGACAACGTCAATCTTTACAAAACCTTTGCTTTGATAGCCGGATCAGTGCCATTTCCAAAAGAAAACAGCTGAGAGTCAAAACAACACTTTGGGATAATTAAACTTCAAAATGAGTACCATGCAAACACACTTAAAAATGTTGACAGAATGTCTTTTTGCATTTAACACTTTGATAGTTGACATCTAACCTTGGGCCATTAAACCACATGGGATGAAATAAATACTTTTCCAGACGGAAGGATGAAAGAAATTGATGAAGTCCTTCAAGTCGTCAGCTCGCCAAACCATTCAACAATTATTACATCCATTTAAATAAAATATAATTAATCATCCCTCCCCTTCGATATAAAACGCACATTTTCTTTTCACGTGATTATGAAGACTGGCATGTTCCACACGTCAAGATGAACAAGCGACTCGATCGATGAGTGGCGATGACGGAAAAGGCCGGGTCTTCCTGCGCTTCGTCCCGATCAACGTCACCAAAACGAGGCCCAGGCAAGATCTCACTCTGGGAACCCTGAGGCACTGTAGTAGTCCTAGTCGGGCCCACGTGTGCCCTGCGCGTCTCTGGGCGGGGCTCCGTTGACCTCCAGAAGGCTGCTGATTCCCAGGTAACCCAGTAAAATCTCACTCCGGCGGTGGGAAAGGTTCAGAATGTCCTCGGCCAGGCACTGCGCCGAGGTGAAGCGGACTTTGTCGTGATCAAACATATCCTTCAGGTACTGCAGGATTTGTTGCTGCAGACGGAAAAGAGAGGGAAATTAATGACTTGAAGAGGCTTTGACTAATGGGGAAGCATCTTTTGACCTGTGTGAGGGTTTAAAAGTCAGGATGTACATCGGCCTCCGCTGCTTCCATTTTCCCTAGTCGGCCTCTTTATTGACATTAAAAACTGTTTTTAAAGCTCAGGAGTTAAAAAGTTGTGTATGCCCTCACCTTGAAAATGATGCACACTTCACTTAGGTGCTGCCTGGGTCCCAAAAACCCAAAAGCTAAAACTGGGCTCACGTGTTCCGATATGGCATAGAAGTGAGAGATAAAACCATCAGGGACCTGGGGAGAGGAACTCAGCGATCAAAACCAGAGACACAAAGCCGCAATGAATCACTTTCAATCTTTGAATCAGCTCAAACGCACCATGAGAAGACGTCTTTTCGCTTTCAGGACAGACCAGCAAGCAGTTGCCAGAGCCTAAGAGAAGAAAAAAAAAAACTCACTTATTGGAGTGAGCGGTAAAACAATCATGGAATTGCTGTGTGTATGTTTGTGTATTAACCGTTTCTTTAAAACTGTCAGAGAGCCAGCGGTTCCTCAACACAGCGACCACAGAGGAAGGAGGATTCTCCAGGTCTTCAAACGAGTCCATCAGGATGAAGTCCAAAACAATGTCAAAAAAGTTCATACACACCACCTGCAGAGATCCCCCGTTATATATAATATATATATGACATTACACAATAAGTTTCGGAATGAATCAAATGAGCTCAATGAGGTCATCACTCACCCCTCGACCCTCGAGCTCCATCTTTGTGACGGGCCACGTTTCTTCCCTCTTGGTGTAAAGCAGCATGTCCTCGTAGCTCTCCAGGAAGCCTTTGGGACTCTGCGTTAAGGAGCAGAAACAACATAAGAACTTAGTTCCAGCTGTGTGCCGAGATGTCCACACAAGATTGTCTATCCAAATAGGACGGGTTAACGAGAGGCTATACAAATGAAGAGCGTTTATAACCTTATTTGCCTTCACCATCAACCCGACGATCATTTGCTTCCCCGTCTCCATGAAAAATGTGCGATGACTTTCATCTAACAACAGGACCTAAAAAAATATAAAGAGATGTGCATCAGTGACTGCAGATTATAAAAAGATGGGCGACGGGTTATCAATAATCACAATCCTCCATGATCTAGATGGGAATCCGGGCAAGTTGTTCGAGGTGGAACGGACCTGGAATGCTTGTCTCACACATTGAAGCTTGGCCAGGAAGTCTTGGTCACCAAAACATTCAAGTAACTCAGTCCTGGTAGAAAGAAGAAGGGAGAGGAGAGAGGCATGTTGTCATTCCGTGAAGTGCAAAGAACTTAAGAGGAGGAAAACAGCGGATGATTCGTCTGAAGATGATGCTGATCATCGCAGTGAGGGTGAAACAAAAAGAGAAATGAGGTCAGTTAGAAACCAGGGGTTTGTAACTACGAACGATTCCTTTGACATTAAAAATGAATAATTGAACACACGGTCGGCGTTAAAGACATTGATGAACATTCCGAGACGGCGCACTTTGCACTTACCTCAGACACCGATAGGACACTTTGTTCTCCCGGACCAGAGACAAGGCTTCCTCGTAGAGAGCTGCTGGTTTGTGCGGCTGGTAGACGTCTTCTAAAGACAAGGCATCGAACAGCTGCGCGCAGGAAACACAGGCGCCTCAGCACGAACATTTGGGTTTCTGTCGGTGTCTAGAGAGCAGAGGAAGGGGACTGACCTCCGCGGCTGAGAAGAAGGACTCGTCGGAGGTGACGGTGGTCGCGTCGTCGTCCCGCCGCCTGTGGAAGCTCCCCACTTGCGGCAAGGTAAGAGTTCCTTCACTCTCTGCCGAAAGGAACACCACAAGCTCTGACTGACACATGCACTCAACGGGAATGTGACATACGGAGAGCTCCTTTTACGGTCGTACGTGTACCCGACATTGCTCCTACCGAAATCCGCCAGCACGCTGTCCGTCGGGATGGTACTGCCAAAGTCCTCCTGCAGGTGGTACGCTCTGTGCAGCAGCGTCTCCAACTTCTCAGCAAACACGTTATTATGGGTTTCAACCTATAAAAGAAGCAGGGGGAGCAGTGGTTAAACTATGGGCATGACATTTAACATTTTAGGGCTGTGCTCTGGACTCAAGTGGAAAGTGATCCGATCATGCAAGGAGGATATCATGCACGCCATACTGGTAAATACGGTTGGATGGTTACCGTTGGAAAGTCCTCACACGCTGCCCCCTGCAGGGCGAGGCTGTTGTTGCTGGAGGCGTAGTGGGGGTGATGGCGGATATTTAAGGCCTGCTCCCACTTCTGTAGGGCTTCCTCGAAGAGCTCCATCCCTGGCGGGAAAAGAGCAGCGAGACGTCACGCCGCCAAATTGGAACTGCATGTCCCGCCGAAGTGCAGCGTTTCAGCACTAGAGGGTTTCCTGCATTTCCTACATGCAGCCTGTGCATTACGTTGTTACAAAACCAGGAAACACCTACCCAATATGTAGAGATTCTCAGCATTTGCATCCTCTATTGCCCCTGACTCTTCCACCACGGGCTCCGTCTCCCAGGGTGTGGATGGATTGGCTGCCTGATTTGGAGAGTTTGGGACCCGCGTCTACGGAACGGGAAACACGCACACGCCGCATGAGGGAAGTTGGAATGCAGACAATGGCTGCCGGGTGATATGGAAATAGTTGCGGAACGTAAAAACTAACCGATGCCAGGCTGTGTGAGGAACTTGAGTGTTTACTGGGGTACCAGAGAGGAGATTCCGCTCATGGTGTCATTGCTCCGGGTGCTGGGACTCATCATCTGTCGGCCGGTAAACGGGCCTGCGGAGAGGAGAACATTCTCTTGTATGCATATTCCTCCATTAGGGGAGGTATGATTGGAGCTTTTCCTCGTTCCTGCGTCAAGTCGTCCACACCTCTCCTAAACGACGAGGGTCTTCCTGGCTTCAGCAGCGCCTCCGGTATTCCCGCCGTCTTCTGGCCCTCCTTCGCTTGAGTCACCTGCTTCCCTTTTTCTCCCCCGCCTTTTCAGCTGATGAGCGGTGAGAGCCAGGGCGACGCTGCCCAGCGCCGTGGCAAACAGCACCTTCTTCAAGTTCGGCGTGAGCTTCAGCTGAGAGAATATGGACTGAAAGCGGCACAGGAAAAATGGAAGACGTCAACGTAAAGGCGACGGCCAAACATCCGTGAAAAGCGCTCGGGTTTAGAGATGCAAAAACGTGAAGCGTATTCAGAGCGGTTTACCTGCCCAAATGTGGAATACAGAAACACTGGTATCTCTGCCACGGTCATGGCCAAAGCCTGCGCGATGGACATCCCGTCTGCTTGTTTGAGTGACATGTCAGAAACGGGAACGCCTCCACCTTCACGCCTCACAAAGCGCAGTCTCCGGTCCGAGGTCAGCCGGCTCAGGGCTCGCTGATGGGCCGTTGATGATCATCCACTCCGGAGCTGGAACAGACGCGATGTCTGATGGTAAGTTTATTCCCCTATAAAAGTGAGAAGGCATGAGTTTTGAGACATTCTATTGCACAGGCCTTGTGAACTAAAATACATCACAGTTATTGTACTGCTGCAAACACAGCTTTTGGCCCCAGGGTCAAAATGTCTCGAGACACAAATCCACGAGCAAAGCTCCCCCCCCCCCCCCCCCCCCCCCGGTTTAAAGCTGCGAAGATCGAGCTCACGTGAACTGTTAAGCAGCAGAGCAACATTGCACCAGCTACTTACCTGCACACAATGCCTGGTATGCAGCCAGTTCACCAGCCACACGTACGATAACGAAAACGATATTTTTCCTATCACACGGGCCACATAGTGGATAATGGAGCGACTGCCAGTCGGAAGAGACACTTGACTGTAGGTAAAGGCTGGGCAGCTGGGACGGTTTTATTTTACGTCAAAGCACATAGCACGTCAGAGCTGTTTTTTTTTTTCTTTCGGTATAAACGTTGTTAATGACCGGACACAATCAGCATGCTAACGTTAGCTAGCACACTCCGCGAGCCTAGCTCAGCCTCATCTGTCACTTGACAGCGCAGCATCATCTGTTTATCCAGTCGCTGGTCGCGGGGCTTTGAGCTCTCACCTCCAAGGCTTTGTGTGGTGCGAACAAGCGGTACAACTAATGCCATAATCCGTCACACAGGTTACCTACCGTGGACATCCAGGGCGCCAAGGAAGGGCATTCCTGTTTCACGGGCGATGAAAACCGCACACTAGCTTTGTGCTAGGGGGCGGTGCTTTAGAAAAGTAGGGACGGTGACGCTGCGGAAAAACCAATGGGATGAGGAGAAAAGAGGTTTGCTTTTCTTCCGGACCAATCGGATGGACGCTCGGTGGCGAAACGGTACAGGTCGTAGATCAAAGTTGTCCGTTAGAAAGGTTCCCTTGGTACATAAAATGACATTATGTTCAGTTTTTTGCTAATATTAGTAATTTTCTCATGGTATATAGACAGACCTTCGGTATAGTAATGTTGAATGAGTAAATAAAAACGCTCGAGCTCTGGCTTTGCAACGTTTACGAGCGGTACCTGAAGGCCGCATTTCAAAGTCTCGCTAGTGAAAGCGATGCTAAACTACAGTGATGCAAATACATTGTTTCCGGTTTTGGTAAATTCCTTTCAGGTTAAAAGTAAAAAAAAAGTTCAAGTTTGTCGACAAAAATATCGTGCACGGCGGTTCTCAGGTAATATTCTAAGCGAATATGTCAGGTCACATTCCTGCATTAATTTATTTATTTTCTGACCAAGTATTGGTAGCAGTATGTTTGTGTGTAAGTTCAGATCGTTCGGGTGATACGTTTGTTTTGAAAGAGCTGGATCGGAAGTCGCTGTACGGTCCATCTGACGGTCTGTTATAGACACGGCCTAGAAATACGGCTGCGACAACAGTAAAAAAAAACGGAACGGGTTTCAGATAATAATTTACTACGCTGCCGATCGATTCGAATAATGAAACTGTCCGTGAGGCGATATGCCACTTAAATACCGTGTTGAAGAGCGCTCATCGGAATTCACCGAGAGCAGCTATTAAAATCCGTAGGTATGAATCCCCGTGAACAGGACCCCTTCGTGCCTCGGCTTGTCTCAGTCTCGCCGATTCCTTCTCATGTTAAACGGCTGGAAAAATGAGTGTCGCCCGGCTTCCTGGATCGGTGCTTTCTCATTGGTCTTCATATGAAATATCAGGTACGAGACGGTTTTTACATATTATTCATAATAATTGCCGGTTGCACAGTACTTTATCGATTGAACGCACTTTTATTAAAAAAAAAAAAAACAATACAGATGTTCCAGTGGCTCTGTCTGCTGAGCCTGAGCTTGAGCCTCCCTCTGTTGTTCTGGTTTGGACACGTGATGACGCGCGGAGGTCTCGGTCTGCGCAGGGGGGAGCTCAGGGGTTACCTGAGGATCAGCCCGGCCCGCGTGGACCAGGTGAGGGAGATAATGATTATCTTCGTCATTGATTGTATCCTAAATCTATTAATTGATAACAACACTTAATACGAGGCATACAAGACATGTGACATCCCTGCTTCCAACTGTCAGGCATATTATAGTGCATTAGTTAATGCATAAGAACCTTCAACTTTCACCTAATATGTTATAGTTCTAGCCTGGAGGATTTCCTGTGAGGATCTTTTGTTTCAAGATCACTTTCGCTGTTGCAGAAAATACACAACGAGTCTTTGGGCCACCGCGTGTGGCACAAAGATAACAACGCACCCACCAGGGAGAGACACAAGATAACCGCAAACTATAAATAATCACAAAAAACGTAAAAGCACATACATATATCATTCCCCGTGTGTTCCTCTTTCTCAACAGTTGCTCTACATGCACTGCAGCCAGTGTGCCTTGGTCTCCAGCTCGGGTCAGATGCTCGCAGCTGCCGCCGGAGAAGAGATTGACAAAGTCGGCTGCGTGATCCGGATGAACAACGCGCCCACGCAAGGGTACGAGAAAGACGTCGGGAGCCGCACCAGCGTCCGAGTTGTCTCTCACACAAGTGTTCCCCTGTTGGTAAAAAACGAGCGCTACTACTTCCAGCAGTCGGCAGACACCACATACGTGTTCTGGGGCCCAGAGAGGAACATGAGGCAGGACGGGAAGGGACACGTCTTCAATGCCCTCCGGAAAATAGCAGAGAAGTACCCGGAAGTCCAAATCTACGCGGTGACCGCGGAGAAGATGCAGTACTGCGATGGTTTGTTTCAGAATGAAACTGGGAAAAACAGGTATAAATCAAGCAAAGTGAGAGCCAGTTGTGTAGAAAGAAAAAAGTAAAAGTCCTGTTTAGAAAATTGCAGAGAAAGGTCCCACGTGACTTTCAACTATTGTATGAAGACTTGTTTATTTTCGTAGTCGGTTGGGTTGCCAATGTCAATCATTTAAAAACATCATCCTAAATTCGTGTTACTAAACTAACACTAAGTCACTGCAAACCGTTTTATTTGCTCAGGATGAAGACGGGGGCGTTTCTCAGCACCGGATTCTTCACAATGATCCTCGCCATAGACATGTGCGACAGCATCCGCGTGTACGGAATGATCGACGACAGCTACTGCAGGTGAGACGGTTTTCACACGAGGACACGTTTTCTTTGTGACCGTAAACGTCCGAAAATCTTCTCTTCCAAGCATCGCGTATAACCGTCACCCCTCCCTCCCTCCTCGCTGACAGTCGAGCCAATCACAGCGTCGTTCCTTACCATTACTACGAGAGGAACCGGGTCGACGAGTGCAGGATGTACAGGTTCCACGAGCACACGCAGCGGGGGGGGCATCGCTTCATCACGGAGAAGGCCATATATGCCAAGTGGGCAACGCGCCACAAGATGGAATTCAAGCACCCGTCCTGGAGCCTGTGAAGAGGGAGGTGTTCAAACCGAGAAGTTGTTACTTTTAAGGGGGGGGAGGTATTATACTCAGTATTATGAACACGTTCACTGTAATGTGTGAATACTGGTTAACCAGAGGGGAACTAAACTATAAAACTATAAACCAGTTTACACCAAAGCTTACAGCTTTTTCATTTGATCTTTTTATCATCGCCGTGCCTTGACCTTCGGTCCTATTTTGCACAATGAAACATGTAATCAAGAACAATTTGATGCTGAAATCAGGTCTGCAGCTGCAATATGCACCTTTATTTTAGGCTGCAACTAACGACTAAGTACTGGCATTTCTTTTCTGAATAAATGAGTTAATATTTTCTAGTTTTGCAGGAAAAGCAGTAAAAAATGTTTTTTTAAATGACATTGCAGAAACCTGCAACGGAATTTGTTGCATCTTCATTACTTGTTTTTTTCAACCTATTACCCAAGTCCAGTATTATTCTTTTTTGTGCATTTTAATCAATACCAAACACAACGATTGATTTATTGAGTTTTTGTTTGAGATTATTTTCCCTGATTGTAACCAGTTGCAGTGTTGTAATGCTTGAAGTAGTAGTTGTCCAGATGTTGCCGTTTCACCCAAGCAGAGATCATGCAGTTTGAATTTCTGGTGACGCATGTAAATGTACATTTGTCGCGTAGACCAAACAGTGTTAACGACGAGCATGATGGGAGAACACGAGCAGTTCTTTGTGGTAGATGGGACGGATGGAGCATGTCGTCTTTCTTTAAAACACTGGAACTTTGTATTTTTGCTGCTTGTTGATAACGAAACAACACAACGCTGCCTTACTAGTCGCACAAGGCTTATTTTGTGACAAATTCCAAAGACTGTTATGGTAACCGCACGACTGAGCAAGCTACTGTGTCAAAGTGTTTCGCTGTAATTTACATTTCAGACTGGAGTTGTTTTAATTAAAACATTTAAATCAATGACTTTTGGTTAGCCGTGGATTATTGTGTGAAAAGGTGCAAACGTGAATGTAAACTACAGAAGGGTGTCATGGTGAATAAATCTGCTCGCTGTATCTAGGCTGGCGGACTGCAGACAAATGTTATTTTTGTGTGTCACTTTTAGTCGACGTATATTTTGTGTATTATTCGCGTAAATTTCCCGACAATTTGAGCCGGCAAATATTTGGCCTGACTTGCTTCTTCATGGAGTGAATGAAATTGTGCATTCATGTTGAATTTTACGTCTGCCTTAAAGGGCCCATATTATGGAAAATACTTTTTCTGGGATTTGGGGTGTTACTGTGTCGCTTGTGCTTCCACACGCATACAAACTTGGAAGAAAATCCATCCATGCTGTTTTGAGTTAGATACAGGTTTCTGAATTGAGCCGCTACCGCTGATTGTACAAGCTGTGGGCGTGGCCAAATGAGCCGCAGATCATGAATATGTAATGAGCAGCAGAAAGCACTCTGAAAGGGGCTGAAACAGAGGGGAGTAGAGGGAGGTAACAATCGTTTCCTACAAGCTATTTCCAGCAAACAACTTCAGAAACATGTTTTCTGGAACATGTTTGAACTGGTTGAAAAATAATCAAACATGGGCCCATTAAGATCAACTGAGGGGGGCGCTGTAGAGGCATTTGTTTCACACCCCAAATGTCACCAGTTAACAGTAACCAGTATAAATACTTGAGCCGAATGAAAAGAGGGCCTCATTTGGGCCAAACTGAAATAAGTGTGACGTTAATTAATGTCCGGCACATGTTGGTCTTTAATTGAATGTTATATTAACATTTTGAAGGGGACGCATACGCACACCCACACACACACACACACACACACCGGTGTGTTGCAGTGGGAGGCGTGATGACGTCAGCTTGTGGCGCAGGAAGATGGGGCACGAGAGGCGCGCGAGGGTGAGACCCAACATCGAGACCGCGCAAGGCCACGAAACGGTAAACGGCGGATTCACATTTTGGTGTGAATTCTGACAGCGTCACGTGTCACGTTAGTCATTGTCTTAATTCTATCGGTTGTCGTTATTTGTTGGAGGGAGAAAAAAAAAAACAACCGGCAGCTGTAACGTGACGTCAACGGCGTTCCGGGAACGACCGCGCATGGTGTTTGTCTGGTTATTGTTGTTGTGGGTGAAAGTAATATAACATTCAAATTATTGAAATTGCCGGTGAATTTGTTTGTACCGGACAGATATGATGAGAGGGAGCAGCCAGTGTGTCGGTTCGCATCCTGATCAGACAGCATGGGGATAAAGATCAGCAAGGTGAGAAACGACCCCGCAACATCTGCAACCAGCATGAGCATCAGTAGCATCATTGAAGCGAGGGGTATCATTGTAATTATTGTTTCCATGTGGTGGAGTATTCAGGTATGTGGAGTATTCAAGTATGTGCTATAGTCAATGTGCAAAAATGAATTGTATTTTATGAGCTTTTCACACGTAAAATTGAGATGTTTGTACACTAAATCGTATTTACTGAGCCTGGTTCATCGCGCAGGGACAACAGAGCCACAGGCTGGTGATCTTCGCAGCCATCGTCGTCCTAATGACCCTCCTCATCCTGTACGGCTCCAACAACGTCAACGATGGCGCCAACGCCGCTTTCCACGTGGCCACAAATCACGCCATCAAGGAGACGGATCTGAAGAAGTGGTCTGGGAAGGACGGCTACGTGCCCTTTCACGGCAACAAGGTACTTGATGCGGAAATCCACACAATCCACAGCGAGACGATGTGTTTGAATACCGGTCTACGTACATAACGTCATTAATTACTGTAAATATCAGTGAAGAATGCAGCTTGGGGCGATTTTTGCTACGGGTAAAATGGTTAACCGCCCTGGTCCATCACATCAACACAGGAAGCAGCTGCAGCTTAAGGCAAACATCATTAAAAGGAAGAACCTTTTTTTTCCCCCCAGAGATTGGTCACTCCAAAGCAAACAATTTAGGAAACGGTCCTGTAGTGTTGTCATGTGATCTCTCTCCGAATGAGTCAGGTGACAGCCAATGGTTGAGGATAGAGGTGATCAAACAAAACACTGGGAACAGTCGGCAACGTGTGACCTCTGCGGGGAGACCGGAGGAAAAGCCACAGTCATTCGGGTTCATTCTCTGGGGGTCATGAATGTCTGTAATTCATCCTGTAGGCACAGTGCCGGCCCAAGGCATAAGCGGACTAAGCGGCTGCTTGGGGGCCCCTGGCAAGCAGCCGCTTAGTTCGCTTATGCTGCAAGCAGCCCTAGTTTTGTATTATAACCTCACTGTATTCGTTTATAATTTTCGCCATAACAGTGTAGCGTGACATTTGTGCCAATAATCTTCTAGCACAGGTAACTGTGCGTGGTGGGAGGGGGGCCCCCACATAAAATTAGGGCCCCCAAGAGGCTCGGGCCGGCACTGTGTAGGCACACGAGTCTGCACCACGACACCATAACTTGCTTACGACCATAAATCTTTTTCATTTGAAGAGCATGAACCTCCGCTGTCAAAAGTGCGCGCTGGTGACGAGCTCCAGCCACGTGCTGGGCGCTCGGGCGGGGAAGGAGATCGACGGCGCCGACTGCGTGATCCGCATGAACGACGCGCCCACGCTGGGCTACGAGGCCGACGTGGGCAACCGCACCTCCCTGAGGGTCGTGGCGCACTCCAGCGTGTTCCGGGTGGTCCGCAGGCCCGGCGAGTTCCTGCAGAGGCCCGACAGCAACCCCGTGATCATCTTCTGGGGGCCGCCCAACAAGATGGGGAAGGAGGCCAAGGGGACGTTGTACAGGCTGATCCGGAGGGTCAGCATGACCTACAGCAACGTGTCCTGCTTCAGCATCACGGCCAGCAAGATGCGCCGCTTCGACGGCCTGTTCCACAGGGAGACCGGGCGGGACAGGTGAGCGTTTGAGAGAGAGGGCGAGGGAAACAAGTGTTTTCTTTGGGTAAAAGTCACTTTCTGTGTTTTATTTTCTTCTGCGCTCAGACAAAAATCCCACTCGTGGTTGAGCACGGGCTGGTTCACCATGGTCATAGCCATCGAGGTATGCGATAACATCAACGTGTACGGGATGGTTCCGCCGTACCACTGCGGGTGAGTGAGAGTCAAGGCGCGTTATCACTAATCACGGTGGCAAGACTAATTAAACGGGGTTCATCTATCCAGGAAATCCAAACCCGGATCCAAGAAGATGCCGTACCACTACTACAAGCCCAGGGGGCCGGACGAGTGCATGACGTACCTGCAGAACGAGGGCAGCCGCAGAGGGAACCACCATCGCTTCATCACGGAGAAGCAGGTGTTTGCCCGCTGGGCCAAGCAGTACAACATCACCTTCACTCATCCCAAATGGTTCTAGGTCGACGCGGCAAACCAGAGAGAGAGAGAGAGAGAGAGAGAGAGAGAGAGAGAGAGAGTCTTTCAAAAAGCCACGTGATGAATAACGGCCATTTTCAGGAACCAGCCGAGAGGATCAAAAGTTTTTTTTTTATTTTTTTTTTACAAAAACCGCTACAGGAGCATTGGACTGAGAGGGCGGCTCCGGTTTGGAGATTCATTACTGTAATGTGAATATTCCACATGGACGTGTGGTGGCCACCAGTCAGGTGCTTTTCATAAATAGGAAAGAAAATGAACTTGACATTTTTTTACATGTTTATAGTATTTTTGTTAATATATATTGAAAAAGCATTATGTAATCCATGTGATGGGGAACATTTGTTCAGCAGGAATTTCTTATAACTAAGTGGCTTTATGAGCTAGAGAGTAATTATTCTGCAGTACAGCCGAGAACAGATGGAAAACTCATACTTGCGTAGATAATGTGAACATTTTAACATGCATTTACCATTTTAAACCACTAAACAAAGTCTTGAAACGGTCAGAAACAGGATTTAGAGCCGACAGCTTGCTACACTTGGTGCTACGGTACAGATACGCTCCGCTGACTCAACAGTGAACAAATACTAATCTGCAGTAATAAGCAGTTATTCTTCTCAGTAGTAATATACAAATTGCGATTGCTGAAATGATGTGGAGACACATTTATTCAAGAGATACTGAATGCACATATTTCAAATCTTTAACAAGTTATCAATTTCTATCTGAACTAGATGTTGATTTATATTGGTTTCATGAATATTAGACTCAACATTATTAACTGATGCTTAAACAATTTTAATTTCTTACCTCAGTGGCAGTCCAGTGCATGCATCTTTAGTTTAAATAGCCCAGAGTGCATCATGGTCGTGTCATGTATCAGTATGTTGCTCTTAGAAATGCACGATTCAATTAAAAGTGAAATTGTTTTAAAAATTGTTTTAACAGTGTTGCCTTTTCCAAGTTATCGACCTGTGAACGCTGTCATCAAAATATTCCTCTTCAGGAGATGCTGTCATTACTGATCAGAAGACAACCATTGGTCCATAATAAACTTATATAAACGTCTATCAAGACTAAATCACAAACACAATCCAGACCCGGCATTAATTCGGTCTGGATGACCGAGAATAAAAATGACCAATATATAAAAAGGGTGCTGAAAGTATAGTGCAGTAAAAACCTGTCTCCATGTGGTGCTAAGCGCAAGGCCGTCGAGGCAAGGCGAGGTTTGAAAAACACAAAGCGAGTCAGTGCAAGCCGGTGGATAATACTTGTATTTAAATATGTACAATTGGTTCACTCAGTTACAAACAGACAAACAGAACGGAGCCGATACAGCGACACGGAGAAATGAGAAATAAGTTCCCAGAATGCAGGGGATGGGATGTTTGTAAATAGTTAAAAATTAACAAGTCACGGTGAATGCGTCCCGCGGTGTGCCTTCGTCTCCTTTCCTTGATCACTCGTTGGTTGATGCACCATTTGAAACATCTAGAAATGCGTCATCGATCTTCTGTCTAAGCCCTGCCATGGAAACCAAGATGGCCTCCTGTTAAAAAAAAGAAATTGGACGAAAAAAAAACCCCATAAATTAACAAGATGTTGACGTGTACAAAGAGCAAATACGACCAGTCACGTTAAGTTCAGTGATGCAATGCGCGTGTCGTGTGATCGGCCCTCACCTCGGTGCGAATGGTCCTGCTGCCCTGCCCGGGGCACGTGTTGAGGTAGAGGTCAAATAAAACACTGGGGTCATTCACTTCCAGGTTTTGGTCCGTGTCTACGCTGGCTTCCAATCCCTGGAGACCTCCGAAGACGACTAAAAGATGCCTACAAAAAGTGGAAAATGTGAGTTCCAATGAATGAAACGCCATCACTGACAGCACAGCCAGAGTAGAGCTTTGAGTTAAACAGTAGCACAACTGATGCTGACGTTTTTAGCGGCCTTAATGTTTACGTCGCTCTCCATCTTGGACTCGCTTAGTAGGACGCAAACATTCGCTAATTTACACTAAACTTTACAATAAGGGCAACAATTTTTAGCGAGCATTGCGACTCTTTCAATGCTGGATGGATTTAACTTGAGACCTTTTATGACTCCGTAACAAACAGTGGCAACTAATGTTCACACACAAACACTGGCTAATTCATTTTGTTAACGCTAAATATCGCGGTTAGCTGTCAAATATCTATTGTTAGCAGAAGAAAATCTAAATACAAAACCCAAACTGCTTTCAACCATCCACCAGCACTTGAAAAGGCAGAGCACCGTGTTACAAACCATCGGCAGAGCTTGTAAGGCCGCTTTCTTTTTGCTGAAGTACCTTTATTACTTCTGTGGCTGACGAGAATGGCATGTGTTGCACAAGCATGTGATCGGAAACCGAAATACTTTAAAAAAAAGACTAGCGGAACGCCAGCGTGAGCTCACACGGCGGCTAAAAGACGCCTCGGAGACGCCCTGTCCCAGTCCCCTTCGGCTGCGAACACACCTGAACGGAGACAGAGTCGCTTGGTCCACGTTGCTGCCCCTCTCCGACGTGCCGATGGTCAGATCGTATCCTTCTTTGTGTGGACTCTCTGTGAAAACGGCACCTGCAATAAAAGCGACGGCAGTGAGGGGCAAAGCGGCGAGCCTCATTCCGCGATCTCACACAAGGCGAGCGGGGCCGTTTCGCAAGAACAACGCAAAGGCGTCGCATGTCGAGAGCATCGCGAGGGCCGGAGACCTACTGAGACAAGATGCCAGGCGGACGCTGTAACCCCAGTAAATCCCTCCTTCGGTCCTGGGCAGGTGAGGAGCCACCACGGCTCCTTTGCACATTTTGCTCTCTGAGGGACAGACAGGCGGACAAAGAGGCTGAACTGATGTGCAGGACGTGGAGCGCAGGGCGGACTCCTCTTAAAGTTAAGAGATTAAATAATCTAAAAAAGGGTAAATTACCTTGATTTTGCGTCTTGTTGAGCTTCACTGTGACTCGAAGTCCAGACTGCAGCTGTTTATCAATCCGGACATCCTTTGGCATCAGATGGACAGAGTTTGGAAAAAGGCCAGCATTGATTTGAGGAAACGTTTCTTTGTCTTGTAGAATAGTGAGCCGAGTAGGTTTTGCCGTTTTGCAGCGCTCAAACTCATAGCGAAATCGGTCGTGTTCGACCCCCGGTGCGCCGATCAGACGACGAAGACGGCCGCTCTCAAAACACGCTCACCTTTCTCATTCCACAGTTGACCAACGAGCCTTTTCCCGGTTTGAGCGGCCGGTCGAGGACGATTCCTTCGCGGTAGTCGGATTCGTCGTCGATCCTCATGTGGTGAGGGCTGTCTAAAGGGTTGAGCAAACCTGCAAGAAAATAAATAAATAAAAGACCAATCACATCCTTTAGATCACTATTTATACCTGGTATTGAAATGCATTTAAAAATGCAGCCACCCATGTAAATTAATGAGGGGGAAAAAAGAAGATCTGGATCTTTACCTGCATACTGCAAGTCTTGATGTTTTGGGAAAAACCACTTGCGCAGATACCTGCAGGGGAAGAAACTCAGCGATCAGTCTCATAAAAAGGGCCGACGCTGGCTGATCTGAGTGCAAAACTCACTGAGGACATTCCAGGTACTGAAGTATTCTGGCAAGCTGAATACAAGCATGTCCTTTCTTCCCGACGCCTTTAAACTCTCCTTCAACACTCCTGTGAGACAGAAAAAAAATGTCCTCTAGTAGCTTTTTCAGTGGTTTATGGTGTAAAGTGCAACTAAAAAAAAAAAAAAATCGTTAACTCACTTGACATCTTCCCCGTATTCGTCAAACACGACGATCTCGTCAACGCAGAACACGACGCAGGCCCGGGCGATCTGACCGGCCAGGTACGTACGCAGCTCAGTGGACTGAGCGTTGTCCAGCACCGAACCCGGCAGCGCCACGCTCACCGTGTACGGCCGACCTGAGAGAGGCAGGGGAGACATCCTACAGGTCACACACACGCACACACCGCTGCACTCACAGAGGTCATGACAATGCCTGAAAAGATGCAGCCGCTCACCTTTAGCGTGGTGGCTTTGGTCGTGCTGCTCCCTCTCCGCGGACTCCTTCCGTTGCTGCTTGTCCAACTGTTTGATCAGCTTGGCCTCCTTCGTTTGCTTCTTGGTCTCCTTGACTGAAAGCCAGGAAGAATCGAGGGCATTGGTAAGCTAAGTAGATGTGGGCAGTTCGAGCATAAACTTTCATACACACACACACACACACAGTAAAGCAAAACATTTCATCTCAAGGATTTAACAGCTGAAACGTTCATTAGTTAAATAGGAAATAACTCTGAAACTATTTTGAGAATCGCTCTTAAGTCTTCAGCTTTCAGCTTCTTCGAACACTTGTAACACTCTAAAACGTATAAAAGCGCGTGCAAATTTGCAGATTTAACTTATTATCTCTAGCCGGAGCTAACAGCTAGCTAGCTAGCTAGCTAACGATCGTTGTTTTACTCACTCTCAGTTTTCCTTTTCTTCCAGTTAACCCGCTCTGCTGCCTGTTGAAATCAACCAACACATTATAGGTGACGTAAAGTAAAGAACTATATTCACGTCATGTAAAATAACGGTGTTAAACTACCTGAGAGGGCGAAACTTGGGCTCTTTTTGCTGAAACGTCGGTAGACATTTTTACACGGACCAACACGTGAAGTGTATTTACTTCCGGGTCTCTGTTGGCGTTTCAGAATAACAGTCACCTGCTTTCTAGGTTGGCACTGGCTTTACTGCCTGAAACATAACGACAGACTTGAACAGCTGTGATTTCGTAACACACAACTGGAAAGGTACAAAGGTATTGGCATTTAAATGCTATTTTAATTATATATATATATATATATAGATATATATATATATATATACACACACATACATACATACATATATACACACATATATAATGATGATCAGATGTATAAAAATATAAATTTTCCTAATGTCCAAATTTAGCCTGCCGTGTGTATTTGATAAAACTAAAAAGAATATTAAATGACATAGTAACTTAAAACACTAGTTGGATTCACATAGTGATTGTTGTATATTAATTCCTTTATGCAGTAGAAATACTGTGAGGCGTAAAAAGTTATAGTAGTAAAACAAAAACTTTATTACAATTTTCTACTTGATATTATTGCACAGGAAGATTCACAGTTTTTATGCAAAGTGGTTTACTACTTGGACAGCATTGTTTTTACGTACTAAACGGAGCCATCAATGCTCAGGGAAACACTAAATGCTCCTCATTTCCACTGCAGTGGAAACCTGAGACGGGTTTGAAAGCCAGGGGACTCCTGGATGGACGGTCGGGTGCTTCTTGTGTGGGCGATTTTACTCCGCCTGCCTCCACTTTCTTAAGATGTCCTCTGCTGCATTCAGGGTGGAGTCCTCCTGTGAGACACAAAGACGGTGAGTGCGAGTCGGAGGCCGCGGCCCCGAAGAAGGCTGAGGTCCAAGTTGATGATGCCGAATTCACCTTGATGAAACAGAACCGAATGTATTTGTCAAAGTCCTTGCTGTGCTCCGGGCTGTAGAACGCCGACACGGGGATTGTTGCTAAACCCTAAAGGGAAAACAAAATGACGCGGTGAGGGAGAAAGACAATCATACACCAAAACATAAAAGGATTCACTTAGTTATTAAAATCCACCTTCTCCTTAGTTAGCCACTTCACAAATCTGAAGTCAGCGGGTTCGTCCGCAGCGCTCTGGTCATTCAAGTCCACCTCTGTCAAAAAAAAAAAAAACAGGACGCCAATAAAACAATAAACTTAGAATACTTTTAAAAGTTGTTCTGTTATTTGTGTTTGTTTGGTCACTCACGGACAGACGAGATGTCGGTGACCATGAAGTAGCCTCCCTCCGGCATGACGGGCTTCAGACCCACGCTCTCCAGACACGAGGCCAGCTTCTCCCTCTTGTGGTGCAACATGGCGGGCAGCTGACAGAAGTAGCTCTCGGGAGACCCGAACAGCTCGTATTCCCTCTCGAATCCGCGCGCCACGGCCTCCTGGCAAAAAAGTTACGTTTCAGAGGGGGGTGGGTGGGGGCGCTTGTGTTTGGTCTAAGAGAGAAAAATAAAACGTGTTCTAATTCTACAAGCAAATGTAAAAGGTTGAATGCATTTACCTGCGCGGCTGTGGGACAGTGGTAAACACAGTTCTGATGGACGACTTTCAGGTGTTGAATGATATTCCCAGAGCTGATGACCCAGCCAACCTGAAAAAAAGGACACAACAATTTGTGGGTAAGATGAAAACGCGACTGTGTGCGTGTGCGTGCGTGCGTGTGTGTGTTACCTTCCAGCCGGTGGCGCTGAAGGTCTTCCCGGCGCTGCCGACGGTGACGGTTCGCTCCCACATCCCGGGCAGGCCGGCTGTCGACACAGTATAACGTCACGAAACACAACGCGGCTTCGCGCTTCGAGGGCGTTCTGCGGAACCCGGGCCGCGTCTCACCCATCTTCACGTGCTTGTTCCCGTCGTAAACCAGCCACTCGTACACCTCGTCGCTGATGCACAGCACGTCGTGCTTGACGCACAGGTCCGCGATCACTTGGAGCTCCTCTCTCTTGTAAACCTGTGAAGTACACAAATGTGCGACAGGTGTTTTAACACAAGGACGCGGGATTGAAAATAAGCGACAGCACTGTCTCACCTTGCCCAGCGGGTTGTTGGGAGTGTTGATGACGATGGCTTTTGTGCGCGGAGTGAATTTGGAGCCCAGCTCCTCGGCAGAGAGAACCCAGTCGGCGCTCGACGGGCCGGCGCCGCTCTCTGCTCTCTGGAAATGAGTAAAAAAAAGAAAATAAAGCAAGTGTACTCGAAGGGACACGTGCATAAGGGTGACATTTTGCAAAGATGTGCACCCACCGGCCTGAGAGGAATGTAAACTGGCGTTCCTCCGGCCATCATCACCATCGGCTGATAGCAGTCAAAGAACGGTTCGACGATTATCACCTGAAAGACACGTTGTTTTTTTAAAGTATTACTTTATGTAAACATTCATTCTGGTGGACCTGAAGTTTTATTTCAGAATAAAAACACAAACAGTATTTCCTTAATTTTGCCTTTTTTCTTGCTGCCCTGTGTAACATTTTGACTTGAATTGGGTTGATTTTCGTACCTCGTCGCCTTCGTCAATCAGAGCTTGAAACGTGCAGAAGAGAGCCTGGTAAGCTCCCACCGTGACCAGCACGTCGTCGAGAGGATCGATCTCATGTCCCACGATCTTACCGAAGAACTTAGCCAGGATGCTGACGAGAGGAGGATGGCCCTGAGGGACAAAACAGGACCCGCGAACTGAAGGGGGAGTCCTCACGTGTTTCCCATGTTCCCAGGAAGATAAAAAGGTTTGTCTATTATTTCCTCTTACAAAAGCTCGAGTGTACTGGTGCATTTGGTGTCCTCCGCTCGCAGCTTTACAAAAGGCCTCCTGGACAAACTTCGGGGGGGAGAAGTCCGGAAATCCCTGTCCAAGATTCACTGCTTTGTAGTCGGCTGCCAGTTGTGTGAATTCAAGCCTGTTTGGTCGACAACAGATCAGACACGGCAGGGCTGTTCCCCGAATGACCGGTTAAAATGAATAAATAAAAAAAACAACACCACCATGGTCCCGGCTCCTTCAGCCACGAGTACCCCTGCTACAAATGAATCTACACGCACTACAACTATAAATGAATTATTTGTATGAATTTAATGTTTAAATATCAGAATAAACCAAATGCCGCCCGGGTCATTTTCTTGGAATGATTCAATAGAAACGATTTGTCCTGTTTTTTTTTTTTTTTTTTTTTTTTAAATCTATGTTGTATCTGCCAAATAATTTACATTTTGGAAGTGAGAGATAATACCGATCAGACGGTTTATACAAGCCCAGCCGATATTTGCAGCATCAAAAACGAAACCAACTTATTATTACTTACCAGACGTTTTTATAGACACTGACGGTTCTGCGGGCTTGAAGTTGTCGCGACATGATTGTCTGATGAGGGAATTTATTTGTTTATTTTGCAAAACACAGGGGAATTACACGATTAGCGTCGAGACGCGCGATTATTCGCTTCACCCGTTAAATAGTTGACGCACTAGAAATGTTTCCACGCGAGTCGTTTCTCTTCGTGGCCGTTTATTTTTTAAGTAAAGTACCGTACAAGCGGGACAAAGTTCACTTTCTTGGTGCTTCCCCGTCAAGCAGCTCCTTGCGTTGTTATTTCTACTTCCGCTGTGGGCGGAGCAAGACATGAGCTCCCAGTTACCCGGATGTAGCTTCAGTTCTTTTAATATAATTAAGAGAACTTAAAGCCAAAGCAGTTTTCTTTTTTCTTTTTTACTAAATGTTCAACAAAATATGATATTGATGCAAAATAATAAAAATAGTGATTTCTGCTCAATTTCATAATAAAACGAACAGAATTTGTGTTTGTCTGTGCTGGCTTGACGTCACTGTCCATCAATAAGACAGTTATGAGGTTGAGGCTCTGTCAATCTAAGCAGTTATGTTTTACTTTTGCTTTAAAAGTTGAATATATCTTAAGACCCGAAACGTTCGTTGATAGCAAACGTTTTTTTTAAACAGCTGTGAGACAAAAAATGTCCTCATCCCACATTTAGACCATATTTCAAGATAGTTAAGCAATCAGCATTTTGATATTGAGAATATTTGAGTTAGTCTTCTCATCCAACTGAAAACAAATAAGCACATTTACCATGGTACATTTTATTGACCACTACACACACTCCTTTAAAGGAATAAAGGTGCAACAGCCTCGCTTGCAGCCTCGCTTCGTGTCCAGAAAACGAATGGTTCTGCCGTAAAAAAACCATTTACTCCAAACTTTAAAACGTTGTCGGCGGTTGAGCCGTCTGGTGCAACCCGACACAAACCACAGTCCTCCTTCACGCCGAAGCTTTTTTCAAGTCCTCGGGCAGCACCCTGCCCCTCTTCCTCGCCCGGTCCTTCTTCTTCTCCGCCTTGCCGTGCTTCTGCTTCTGGATGTTCTTGCGCCTCTTCTCCTGGCGGTGCTGCATCTTCTCCACCACGGTCTCGCTGCGGGCGTTCCACTGCGTCTTCCTCTGCGCGCGGCACTTCTCCTTCTTCCTGAGCGAGGAGCGCAGCATGACCTCGTCGTCCTTGATCTTGAGGCCCTCGGCCTTGTAGAGCACGTTGGTCCACTTCATCTTCTCCTCCATCTGGCGGGCCTTCCCCTCGTCCTTCTCCCGCAGCTCCGCCAGCTTGGCCTTGCGGGCCTCGACGCGGCCGAGCAGCTGCTTGTAGTTCTTCCCCGTCAGCGGCGTCAGCTGGCCCTTCGTGCTCTGCTTCTTCAGCTTCTTCTTCTGCATTTTGTCTATGTAGCCCTCCTCCACGGTCTCCACCTTGTTGAACACAATGGCGGTTTCGTTTCTTTTGCTCGCGGCCGCGGCGGGCTTCGCTTCCTGCTTCACCTCCACCTGCTGCTGCTCTCGGGCGCTCTCTTCAGCCAGTTTCTTCAGCAGAAAATCTTTCCTCTTCTTCTTCTTCCGCTCGCGCTCCAGCTTTCTCTTCCCTCGCTTGGCCATGACTTCCTCTGATAATGCATCCTTTGGAGCCCCCTAAAAAAAAAAAAAAAAAGACAATTAACTTTGAGTGAACAAATTCACTGTTGCAATTCTACAAAATTCAAATACATCTGATTAAAATAACATGTGCTTTCGTGTTCATATTTAACTATAATGGTATCATCGTACCCAAATGTGAGGACTTGTGCTTTGTAATTGGTGAATCCCTGATAATAAATTGTCCAAATAATAAATGTTCCTCGCCATTCAACTTCAAAACATACATGTGTAAGTAAATACTGCAAAATAGTGAATACAATGGCACTGACAGGGATCAGAATCAAACTTTAAAATGCTGCTCACCTGTCCTCTGGACTCTTCGATCTTCTCGTGAAGTCTCCTCCGTAGCACATCCAGTGTGGAGAAGGTGGACTCTACAAAAAGAGAATAATAATTAACCGTTATCCCAGTAACCGCCGGGGACGCGCCGAGTAACGCGCACACTTTGACGCTGCACCTTTGGGCCGCTGCGTCGTCGATCCATTTGTGCTCGACGCTTTGGCCCCGTTGAGTTTCGCTGTGGCCGGACGGTTCTGTGCCGCGGTGGAGGGGGGCGGCCCGGGTCGGGGCCGCACGCCGGGGCCCCTTTCTTTGGAATGTTTCTTCTTGCACTTTTTCTTCGGAGCAGGAGGACCGATGTTGGATTTGCCCTTGAACTGAGCTGCACACAGAAAAAGACGTTGTATTCATGTTTTCACAATACCTATTTTTGACTGCTTGAATTGAACACCCTGGAAACGTAAAACATCTGGAGGCATTAACAACAAACGTTGCACAAAGGCTGCAAAGGGGAAGCGCTCTGATCGATCACGTCACGCACAAATGTCAAAAGGGTGGCATTATTTCTTTTCTCCATTTTCTGATTCAAAGGATTACTTCACCTCCCCCCTTAATTTAATTAAGAGATTTTCAGCCTTTGCCTTTCCTCCTCGATTTAAGATTAAATATTCCCCGCATTGCACATGTCTATGTCTATAAAACGAGCTGTGGATTTGTTCTAGTTTAAACGTCACATAAAGACGCCGCGTGTTATTAAACAGTTGGATAGTAAATGAGCGAATCGGTGAGCGAACGTTACCAAACGGCCTCTTCTTCGGCTCCCGGTCCGGTTGAGATAAAACTTTACTCGCGAACTTCTGAAAGTAGGAATCCCTGGAGACGAGATCCATGTCGACGCAAAAAAACACCCCCAAAAGCTGCTGAAACAGGCGGCCAAGGCAGGAGTCTAGCGACCCAGAAACATCAAAACAACCCACGTGGGTAACATCCCGGGGCGAAGCGTCAGCGCACCGGAAGTAGTAACACCCAAAGAGGTCCCCCCCTCCCCTTTCCGCAACGTTATGTATCTGTTATGCAGCCGGGTTTCGTCTCTACTTCTTTGACGCTTTGACTGAGGATGGCTTCTCTAAAATCGGCGGTGGCTCATTGCAGCCGGCTGCTAAACGCCCTGCGACAAAAGGTTCGTCACGTGATTCATATCCGACGTGTTTTCTGTTTTGTTTTGTTTCCGACAACCGGAACCCCGTAATGTCACTTTTCAGAAGCGGCCGATATCAGATCTCAGCTTGTTTTTTTTTTTTTTTTGGTCCTCCTCTTCTTCTTCTTTCTGTCCTCGCAGTCGCATGTCGTTTACATCAAGAGGACTCTCGTCCTGCCCGGACTGCCACTCTTCAGGCGGCCAGAAGGTAAACTGGAACTAAACATTAAGATGAAACTATTGATGCCATTTGGAACTGACGTAATACCTTCAATGAAATTACCTGAAAATGTCCATCTATGTTTGTGTGGGTTTTTTTAGACAAATATGTCATCTGATAAGATTCATGTCATGGTCAAATTGTCAAACTGGCTGAGTGGCTGAATAACATTTATGAATATTCTCCCATCCCAACCGGCTTTCTTCACACGTTTCCTGCGCGTCGTGACTTTCCAGGTAAGTTCCTCACCTTTGGGCGACTGTCGAGCTCCACGGCAGCCCGAGTGGAAAAAGGAGAAGAGTCTCTCTTCAAATGGTTCCTGCTGCTCATCCCCGTCACCACCTTCGGCCTCGGCACTTGGCAGGTAGACCGTCTTTCGTTTGCGATGTTTAGAATGATGCTTTGTTGCAGTTGGACTCGTTACGCCTTTTTTTGTCTCTGCGAAGGTGAAACGGCGTCAGTGGAAAATGCAGCTCATCAATGACCTGAGAAGGCTCGTCACTGCGGAACCCATTCCGCTTCCTCTCGAGTGAGTCACATTTATTATTATTCTCACGCGAAGGCGGGTTGTTCATAGGAGACCACTGAAAGCAGCAGGTCTACGGTTCTAGAAATCAACATATACCCTTTACATGGTGCAAAATCAAGGATTAAAAGAAATAATAAACATCTGCCTCCCTGGTTGTCAGTCCCAACGAGCTGAAGGGCCTGGAGTACCGCAGGGTGAAGGTGCGCGGGCAGTACGACCACGCGCGGGAGCTCTACGTCCTGCCGCGCTCGCCGGTCGACCCGGAGAAGGAGGCCAGGGAGGCGGGCACGCTGTCCTCGAGCGGAGAGACCGGCGCCAACGTCATCACGCCGTTCCGCTGCACTGACCTCGGGTAGGGTTTAAAAATATACAAAAATAAAAAATGGGACATTTTTGCTCATGTTGGACACGCTGACGGTCGCAGAACTTCGCCTGCAGCATCACGATCCTGGTGAACCGAGGATACGTCCCGAAGCAGAAGGTCAGACCGGAGACCCGGATGAAGGGGCAGGTCAGTGTCTCTGCTCACATTACCCACAATGCAGCGTGAGGGCCTGCAGCTGATGAGCCGTCTTCAGCCTCAACCTGAAATGACTCATGGTATCTTTTGAGGCATTTATTTTAATCAGATTTTGTTCAGCCTTTTAATATACAGGTAGCAGTGTTTAATATTTCCTCTAGTGAACAGAATAAACACTGTCTCTGCTATAAACAACCACATAAGGATATATTTCATATTGAAGGAAACGGTGGCTCCAAAGCCTCCCCCTTCCCACCTGCATGTTTATTTCCCTGCGGCCCTTCAGACTTATTGGACAAAACGTGACAATGCTTCGGTTCAGGTGGAAGGAGAGGTGGAGGTGGTCGGCGTTGTTCGGCTGACGGAGAACCGGAAACCCTTCGTGCCGAACAACGACGTGGAGAGGAACCGCTGGCATTACCGGGACCTGGAGGCCATGGCCGCCGCCACCGGAGCCGAGCCAGTCTTCATCGACGCAGACTTTGGTGAGTTCTTGTCTCAGACGCGACCACATCAGTCTCACGCAGTAATAGTGTTGAAAAGCTGCCTTGCATCCCGCAGGGAGCACCACTCCGGGGGGACCGATAGGCGGACAAACCAGAGTGACGCTGAGGAACGAACACCTGCAGTACATAGTCACATGGTACGTACTGCACTTGTTGGAAACAAGTCAACGTTTAGTGGTTTTACGGACTGGATTTGTCTTCCTTGCTCTTAAAGGTACGGCTTGTGCGCAGCAACCTCCTACATGTGGTACGCAAAGTTCATCAAGAAGATGGTGTAATGATTGAACGCTACGTTAAACGCATAGTCCCTCATTTATTGTATATTATATCAATGCAGGTGCCTAAAACATCTTTAGATATATTCAACTGAAATAAATACTCATTATCTTGAGCGACTGGTTTGGTACAATTCTAATTTTATATCAGCACAAAATAAATATATTTTTTTTTTTAAAGTACACCCACCCATTATCTGTGGGTGATGCTAATGATGTAAAACAGATTAACCCTCAAGATATACCCAGATGGCTCCACATACATTTAAAGAAAAAAAAAAAAAAAAAGACTTCTATAGGACATACATTTTTTATTCCAAACATTTTAACCAAGCTTGGTTGCCAGTTCCTTGGCCTTTGCCTTCTCCAGCTTGCTGATGCGGGCTGTGGATTTGGGGCCCATGATACCACCTCCCCAGTGACGACGGATCTGAAAAACATTTGAAAGAAAAGCTTAAAATAGGTAATCTACTGGTTGACCGTAAAACACCTGCAGAGAAGTGGGAAAGGAACCCGGGGGGGGGGGCGCGGGAGGACTACTTGGCCAATGCTCAGGGTTAAAAAGCTCAAAAGCATCAGGGTTTCAGTTGAAGAAATTCATGTCATCATTGCATCAAGGCCAAGATTCAAGACAGGTTATTCCGTTAACAGGGTGGTGAGCCCAGACAGACTAAGTGCTAAAATGATGGAAAAGGTAACGCTAAACTCTTGGGCCAAACACTTGGATGCACCTGCATACAGATACATTGATTCACATTCAATTTCATAGTTACAATATAACGTACCTCTTCGTATCGGTCATTGTAGTTAGTCTTGATGGCTTCCACAAGCTTGGCAAGTGCACCTTTATCCTCACTAGAAAAGAACAAAACAATGTTTAGACAAAAATGAAGTGTAAACAAGGAATTACAAATAGCCATTATTTGTATAATAAATTAAAACGTTACAACCTTTTGGATCACAATAGTTTGGCAGCACTATGGCACACTATATTCCTCAAGCACATCTTTGTTACTGTCACGCTTCCCATCTCACTTCATGGGTCTACTTACGGGTTTGTCTGTGTGAAGGCCACTGAAGTGCAGGTCTTTCTGTGCACCAGTCTGCCCAGTCTAGCTTTGCCCTTGATGATGCAGTACGGGACGCCCATCTTGCGGCACAAAGCTGGCAGGAAGACAACGAGCTGGAGGGATAAAAAAAGGGAACCAAAGCAGAGGTGTACATTTAATGAACATATTGCTTTAAGTAAACTGATCCACAATAAACGAGGCAGTAGAAAAAGTTGGTCTCTGCTCAGGATTTAAAAAGTTTGATCCACACAGATGATTCAGGTGAAGAAATTCAAACATCATTGCTAGAGACCATTTTTATTAAACTGTCAATGAATGACCATCTCACCTCAATTGGATCCACATCATGGGCAATGATGACCAGCTGGGCTTTCTTGCTCTCCACCAGAGAAGTGACAGTGTTCACACCTGCAAAGGAAGAAACATTAGCTCTACCCAGATACAATTCTACCGTGAAACTAGATAAAAAACATGTATATTTCGGCCAATGCTCAGGGTTAAAAAGCTCAAAAGCATCAGGATGTCAGTTGAAGAAATTTGTGTCATCATTGCATAAAGGCCAAGTATCAAGTCTGGTCCCACTGGGCAGTCGACCCGGTCACCTTAGGCGACTTCCCAGTTGCTTTGTGTACCTCACCTGCACGGAGGACGGGAGGCCTCTTGGTTGGGGTGTCTCCCTTTCCAGCTGCCTTCTGCTCAGCGCGGGCCATCAGCCTCTGCTTCTTCTCCTGCTTGGTCTCTGGCCGGTACTTGTGTGCCAGCTTGAACAGCTGTGTGGCTGAGGAGGACATACAAAATACAAATGACTCACCCAACACGCCGTGTAACGTGGTTACCACACATTTCTTAAGAGTGGCATCAGTGATCTTGGTGGGTGTCAGCACAGGTGCTCAGTTAGCAAATATTCTTTCACATCATTTGCAACGCCATCAAGGACACAACCGCTCTCATCACTCACCGGTCTGGCGGTCCAGAGCCTGGGTGAACTGGTTGATTGCAGGAGGAACCTTCAGACGCTTGTAGAGGATGGAGCGCTGCCTCTGCAGGCGGATGTAACGAGGCCATTTCACAAAGCGTGTCAAATCACGCTTGGGCTGAATGTCCTGGCCTGTAGAGAGGGCAAAGACAATTCATCAGTGTTTGAATTTATACCCGAGGGTCTTCGTTGTCCCATCATACGTGCATCAGCGATCTTGGTGATAAAGGTTTGTCGGCAAGGAAGTTAAGATAGCAAATATTGTGGTCATCATCTGCACGTTTACAAGTTCTGAAAATTAAACCCCCCCCCAAAAAAGGTACACTCACCGATGCCAAAGTTCTTTGGCCTCTTCTCGAACAAGGGGTTGACTACTTTTTTGGTGTCATGTTTCTTGGCCACGGAAGGGGCAGGTGCCACCTTCTTCCCCTTAGCCTTCTTTCCCTTAGGCTGTAAAACAAAAAAAGAAAAGTTAGGAAGCATCAAGGTAGGCATTCTAGAACGACTTTATCACACCAGTTGAGAACAATTTCCACCTACGACCCTGATTTAAATGAAGTGTAATCACATTAAAAAAAACAAACAATTAGAAATCTGACATGAATATTGCACTGCTCAAATTCAGCAGCATGCATCCACTTAAGCGTCCATCGCTTTGAATGAAAGACGGCCGTGTTCAAGAGCAAGACCATCCATGTTGCAGTCTAAGCGGCTAGCATGCTACATAAAGCCAACACCAAAGACAATAGCTTGAATGCCGACATGAAACAGACCGGTTATTTATTTAAGGTAGAAATGACTTAATTTAACTACCAAGCTAAAAGCTGACCACAGCTGTAGTAACGTGGGGTAGCGTTAACTCTGAGCTGGGGATGCCGACAGCACTTTATGTTAGCAGGAAGAGCAAACGCTCAGGCCCATACAGCTTATCACCCGGATGCACACACTGGTGTGCCGGTAAATGGAAAAATCACGTTTAACTTCAGTAACTTTCTGCTCGAAAAAGCAAATGACCTGCAAATCACATTGGTAATGAAAATGTACACATTAAGAGACAGTTCTCCAGAAAATAACGTGTGTTCCCAGGTTAGCTTTAGCTTCTGAGGCGGAGACACGGTGCAAATGCTATCGGCTACACAACGCTGAACTTCTTAAGTTCTAACCCGAAAAATAAAAACATCCACGCGAAATATCGACATGACTTATACTTACAAGCGTCACTCAAGCCATTAGTATATTTTACAGAGCACAAAAACGAATACATTAAGGGATGCAGGCAGATATAAAAGACAGAATTGGTCCGGAGAAAGCTCAGCTATGTACCCACCATGTCGATTCAGGCTGAAAGGAGGACCGAGGGATTCTGGGTAACTTAAATACCGCGAGGGTTGCGCCGTGACGACGTGGCTTCTGATGCGCAGACCTGGAGTCAGATGTTGAAGCTGGAGTGTCGCGGTTTTAGAATTCTGAATCTGACTCAGAGTCAGTGTTGAAGTATCACGTCTCTGAACGTCGTACTCGATGGGTCATTGGTTGTATACGCTATCCGCTATACGCTATAAGCGTGTAATAACGACTTTCACATTACTTCTATTTTTTATTGAACATTTAATCTCACGTTGTATTTACTTGTTCCCTTCAACATTTCAGAGGGAAATTATGTACATTTATGTAAGCTCAAAATATTTGACAAAAAGTAATTGATCATTAAATATAGTCAACTTAAAAACGCATTCAACATATTTCCCATAATGCAGGGAATTCATTTTTTTTAACAGAAAATTCATTTTTAATTCAAACATAAAGGTGAAGAATGACCATAAAAATATAATATAAATATAAAACGGGTTAATGAAATAATGATGGCTTAACTGGTAATTTGAAAACGTCGTTTTCAGGTATAAATAAAATGTATTCTCTTAAATGAGATATTTTCACACACATAGACCGATCTAGAGTCTCTTCAACAGAAGATCATTAGCAACATTTCGTTTTGCTGTTTGTTGTCGCTGCTCACTTCCGGGATCCGTCATTGCTGTAATAAAAAAAATCCTAGATCATAACGTCACTTCCGTAAACAAGGATCTCAACCTTTTAGTTATTCGAATGATTTCTGTTCGTTATATTACTCGTGGGAACATGCCAATAATACATGGGATTCAAAATAAATACGTTTCTTTTTTTTAAATATAATCTCGCAGACCCAACGCCTGCATTTATCCGCCTGACGTCTCCACGTTTTCTCCTGTTTCCTCCCCCTTCCTCGTCCAGCCCTCCGACGTGCCGTGCCGGGTCGGGCCGTGCTGTGAATGGGAGGGGAAGGCCGTTCTTTAGGTGAGGGTGGGCTCGGGTATCGCGTCTCTCGGCTCTCCTGGACACCCCGTTAGCATCCTGTCGCCCTCCCGCATCCAGTAGGAACTGTTCCCCGAGAAGGAGAAAAAAAAATAGCGATTGTCGTCGCGGACACCGCTTGAGTTGCTGAATGATCGGCTTTCATAACCGCCGCCATCGCTGCGAGCAGGATTTTTTTTATTATTATTTTTTATTTCTCCTGAGCTTTTCGTGGGTAAACAAGACGGCCTGTGAGGTGTCACATCCCACGGCTTCTGTGTGGTGACGAGGTGCCTCTAGGGTTCTTTTTTTGGGGGGGGATGACCGTGGTTCCGTGTTGAGATGTTGCAGGTAGCTTCAGCTGCAGCGGCCTGTCATCCGTGTCGCCACACAGTTTGGTTAAACTGTCACGTTGCCCGATTAGCAGACGTCCCTCCCCGCCCCCGATGAAAGCGAGCCGCCATGGCCGAACAAGACGTTTGTCCTCACCAGGATTCCATAGGAGAGCTGACCAAGGAGGACCTCCTCCAGAAAGCCACGGTGGGTTTTCATTCATTTACCTGGAGACGTTACAGATGTGTGCCATGGCCCACGCAGTGTACTCAAACTCATAAACCCCCCCCCCCCCCCCCCCCCCGTGCATCCATCAGCCCTCTTTCTGACTCAACCTTTCTATGCTGCAGGGAACTTGCCAGTCTTGCGGAGCTGCGGGCCCAAACCTGTGGGCCTGTCTGCAGGTAGGGTCTTTAACATGTTGTCTTTACCAGGGCAATTGCTGCTTTAGTTTGTGCACCTTGTCACATAAATGACGCCTACTGCGCTTCAGATAAGAAGACCAGCTGAGACGATGAACAGTCATTTAGCATGGCATGAAATTAATTAACAGATTGAGGCAACTCAGGCAGGCAGATGCTTTCATGTCGCGTGAGAGAGGAGGGGATTGAGGCGCTAACAGACACGCTGTCCCCGCTCTGCAGAGTGACTGCCCGTATGTCGGCTGCGGGGAGTCCTCCTCCGACCACAGCACGCTGCACGCACAGGTAAGCGCCTCTCTCGTCCGAGCACACCTGTGAGACGAAAACGCCTCAAACCCCACAACTTGCGATTGTGTGTTTTCTTTTTTTTCAGGCGGAGAAGCACAACCTGACGGTGAACCTGACGACGTTCCGGATCTGGTGTTACGTGTGCGAGCGGGAGGTGTTTTTGGAGCAGAGGCCTGCGCCCGCCGCCCCGCACCGCCACTGCAAAGGCCCAGAGCAGGTTACCACAGAGCGCGAGCGATGCTGGAAACGAGCACGACCTGCTCCGGACTCCCCTCGTTATTTATAGCATCCAATCATCTTTTTTTTTCTTCACTTTTCTTCCTAGGAAGCAGCTCCTCAGCCAGCAGGTCACCACCTGAAAGCTGTACCGATCGCCGTGGCGGAAGAGGAAGGCTCGGAGTCAGAGGATGACGAGCTTAAACCGAGAGGTGCGGCGCGTTTCCTAAACAACAGAAAACATTGACTTCTCCAATGATTAAATCAGACAAAAATACCACTAGATGTTAAGTGTTGAATATGAGAATTTTTAATTGGTCGCTTTAATTTTTAATCCAGACACTGGTCAAAATTAACCCCTGCTGGTGACCTCTCTGTTCTGTTCTAAAAAACGAAGACTCTTTACATTCTCTGGGGGCTCAGAATAACAGCGTGGCTTCCCTTTTTCTTATTCGAAGGTTTGACAGGAATGAAAAATATTGGGAACTCGTGCTACATGAACGCGGCTCTTCAAGCCCTGTCCAACTGGTGAGCGCGCTCCCGCTCTTTCCTCCTCCGCGTCCGTTAATCCACTTTCCCTTTGAGTCGAGCAGCCGCGTTGATGCCATCCGTTCCCTCCCTCCGCTCTCCCACAGTCCTCCCCTGACTCGGTTCTTCCTGGACTGCAGCGGATTGGTGCGCACCGATAAGAAGCCCGCCCTCTGCAAGAGCTACCAGAAACTCGTCTCGGAACTCTGGCACAAAAAACGGTAACGCTCCCGCGCAAAGTGAGGCAACGCGACTTGAGACAAGTGGCGGAATGCAGCAATACGAGGCTTTTTCTGTACTAATGGCTCATTCGCAGTCTATTAAACTAACTCTCATGGCGGCTACCCTCCCAGGCCCAGCTATGTCGTGCCTACCAGTCTGTCTCATGGCATCAAACTAGTAAACCCCATGTTTCGTGGTTACGCTCAGCAGGTAGGGGCAAGCAGCCAGCAGGTAACTACACCTGGCATCACTCAACAGCTTCACACGGTGTTGTTCTTTGTTTTTATTCACACATTCGCTGAAAATGAATTGTTTTTTTTTTTTGTTGCTATTAATTACATTTGTTATTAATTACCAAACGCTTCGCCTGAGTTGAGTTTAGTTTGAGCTTACTTAAGGGATTTTAGTATTTATTTTGTCCCATACTTGGGACTGAACAAAGTGATAAATGCTTTAAAAACTAAAATGTAGAAAACAAGGAAGGTAATTAGTAACCAATATATTTCTTAAAACCTTAGTTAGACATTTTGGAAGTGTGTTTTGTTACTTTCATGCACAGAAGCAGTTAGCTTAGCTCATCATGAAGAGGGAATCTGCTCCAGACAACCTGTAACTTTTATACTTGAGCTTTTGTACAAATGAAACCTACAAGATATAAAGTGTTACATATTAACTTTTGGACGGAGCCAGGTTAGCTGATTAGAGAGACTATGCGATCCAATAGACAAATGGAACACCTCAACGTGCTGTCAAACCACACGCAGAAACGTTAAAAAAAAAGCTTATGTGACCTTTGTCTACTCCAAGAAAAAGAATTCTTTCTTTAGGTACACAAAAACAACTCGTATCGAGTCTTTGTAAAATGCTGAGTTATCTAAGTAGTCAGTTTAAAATGTTTGATTCAGGCTTAAGGCATGTGATTGTGCGACGTGTTGGATGGGGATTGTCACTGAAAAGTATCTGAAAACCTCTGGAAATAATACAGTAAGGGTATTATACGGTTCTCCTTCTACTCCCCCCCCCCCCCCAATATACAAAATGCTTTTTTTGTTGCAAACAAAACACACACGGCATTACTCACACGCTTCTCTTTGCTGTTTTGAAATAGTCATTGTGTGTGTGTGTGTGTGTGTGTGTAGCCGCCCCTGTGCATCCATGACATTGAGCGCGTGCAATGTGCCTCCCTCGCCACAGGACACCCAGGAGTTCCTGCGCTGCCTGATGGACCAGCTGCACGAGGAGCTGAAGGAGCTGCTGACCGAATGCAGCATGAGCAGGGAGGGGAGCGACGGCGAGGAGGCGAGGGACGGAGACCGCTCGCCGTCCGAGGACGACTTCCTGTCCTGCGACTCCGGCTCCAGCAGTGACCGCGGGGAGGGGGGGACGTCCGGGGACGGCGAGCCGCTCCTGCAGGACGCGTGCGACGGGGTCGGCGCGCCGGCGGCGGTGGCGGGCGTCAGGGTCGCCGGGCTGATCTCGGAGAAGGAGAGGCTGAAGGAGAGGAGGGTGTCTGGCTCGCCGCTCCACGGGGGCTCGCAGGAGATGGACGAGGACGCTGACGTGGACACGGCCGCGGAGGAGTCGCCTCCTGAGAGAGGGGGGGAGGAGGAGGAGGAGGAGGAGGAGTTGACGCCGACCGACAACGCAGATGTCCAGAGCCAAGAGGACAACCAGTTATCCGATACCGGGGAAGGGCAGGACCACGGCAGCAACACCTCAGGTAGGCCGGCGGGATTAAGAAAGTGGATCCTTCCGTTTTAACGCCGCCGGCGTGCGACTCGCGCGCCTCTGGACGGTCTATCGGACGTGTTTTTTCTCTTCCAGAGCCGGACAATGAAGTGTCCATGAACCAGGCCCAGTCGACTCCCTGCAGCCCTGTGCGAACCCTCCAGGAGCTGCATCCCAAACTGTCCTCCAGCCCCCCTCGCTCCAGCCCCCTGCGCTCCCCAGGACCCGCGTACTCCTTCAAGAAAGGTGCAATAGGCTCCACTGACTCAAGGGGACCAGTTATTTAACCCGCTGCCTTAAATATGAACATTTTCACCAGAAGGTCACGTCAGAGAAGCTAAGGTCACATTTGGAGCCACTGCAGATGATTTAGGATGTCAAAGCCTTTTGAGTGTGATGTAAATTTGTTGAATCCAGTGCAGGTTTTAGGTTTTAAGTGTTTCCCCTGAAATCTTTCATCATGAATCTTTCAGCTCAGCTGCAGCTCAGTGCGAGGAAGAAGAAACAGCCTCACTATCGCAGCGTGATCTCAGACATCTTCGATGGTTCCATCCTCAGCCTGGTCCAGTGTCTAACGTGTGACAGGGTGCGCTGCGCTTCTTCCTTCAAACACTAGAGGGAGCTACATGTTCAGTTGAAACTTTTATTAACTGAGATTTTTTGGTCTGAAGTTTTTTGAAAAGATGTTAAATGATTGATCTGAATCCAAAACCGTTGAAAGCTCTGCTCTTACTGTTCAACAGGTCTCTACGACAGTGGAAACCTTCCAAGACTTGTCGCTCCCTATTCCTGGTAAAGAGGACTTGGCCAAGCTGCACTCGTCCATACATCAGAACCTTCCAGTCAAGACGGGCTTGAGTCCCGACACCTACGGCTCGCAGGGCTGGATCCCCTTCATCATGGACTCCATACGCCGGTCAGTGGAGCGTCGGCGCGTTGACGTGCATGACACGCGGTGCCTTTTCATTTTTCCTTTGGCTTATCGAGGGCGTTCCTTACAGAGGAATCAGGCAATTGGAATCTTGATTTGTTTTCTTTTTTTCGATACTTAAAAAAATCAAAATGAAAGGCCGTGCTCCCTCCCACGTCAGGTCGGGTCCGGCTACACGGGCGTGAACAATAAGCTTCCACCTCCTTCACCACAGGAGGATGCATCACGAAGGCTTTGCTAGCTCCGTGGAGGCGACGCACGTGTCCTCGTTTGGTTTGCCGCCCCTCCTTTTAACTGCGAGCGCGTCGCTCGTCACGAGACGTAGAGCGATGCCACAGCGGACACTTTTAAAGACACTCGGCCCCTCCACTGTGTCGGGTGTGGGTCTCCAGTTACCAGGCCTGCAACAGACACCGGGGGAAGGCCTCTGGGTAGACTCGATGGTGCTTCGAGCCTGCGAGCTGATAACTTGGGAGTTCCGGCAGTCAGACCAGGACTGACGAGTGGGAGGAGATTACGTAGAATGAGGAAGGCTCTGAAATGGCTGATCTGGTGCTGCAGGACGAGATTGGAGAGCACAGCCAATAGGAGAGATGTTTTACGTGTTTTTCTTCTTCTTAGCCGTGCAGTAGGACGTGTGGTTATGCTACCGAGAGAGGATGTTACCTGTATTCATCACATGTGCCTAAGGCCTGCCGTTCGCCGTCTTCTTTCAAAAGCACCATCATGAGTGTGCCGGTGACATCAGCCGGGTTACTCGGTGCTTTCTGAGGCACCGGGATGGAATATCCTGCCGTCAAGTGCGTGTTCCCACTTAACAATACCCATCACGCTCACCTTGCCGCGGGGCCCTTTCCGGAGGGCTAGCGCCGCTCCGGGGCGGCCTTTTCTTTTTGGGGTCACTTCATTGATTAAAAGGTTTGCGCAGGTCCTTCCTGCCAGCGGGATCTCTGCACGGGCGAAGGATTAAAAGAAGCTGCGGGGGGTGTAACGGTTGTGTCTCTGAAAACAGGTTCGTGGTCTCGTGTATCCCCAACTGGTTCTGGGGGCCCATGGTGACGCTGGAGGACTGCCTCGCCGCTTTCTTCGCCGCAGACGAACTCAAAGGTGAACTATGCTTCTACACCGCCGTCATTCGGAAATGTCCAGTGAAGGTGAGAAAGTACATTTGTAAATGTACGAATGCATTCTTTCACCTGGCAGGGGACAACATGTACAGCTGTGAGAGGTGTAAAAAGTGAGTATGCGTAGTGGATCCAGATGGAGACACAACGTTGACGTTGACAAAGTTGACTGAAGCCTTTTCTTCACGCGGCGTTTCGTTTCCTGCAGGTTGAGAAATGGTGTCAAATATTGCAAAGTACTTCGGCTCCCGGAGGTACACATTTTAATCTCATCTCTTTCCTGCCGCAGATAACGCGTTTAGTATTTAGCATCATCTAAAATCTTTTTTTTTTTTTTACAGATTCTTTGCATTCACTTGAAGCGATTCCGGCACGAGGTCATGTATTCGTTCAAGATTAGCAGTCACGTGTCCTTCCCGTTGGAGGGCCTCGACATGCAGCCCTTCTTGGCCAAAGACAGTCCGTCCCAAGTCACCACCTACGACCTGCTGTCCGTCATATGTCACCACGGCACCGCAGGAAGTACGCGATCACTTTCAGACGTTATCCAACACGTTGCAGGAGATCTGTAAAGGTTCAAATGTTTTTTTTTATTATTTATTAGGATTTTTATGCATTTTCTTTCTTCTGGCGCTGCAGGCGGTCACTACATAGCGTACTGTCAGAACGTGATCAATGGCCAGTGGTACGAGTTCGACGACCAGTACGTCACGGAGGTGCACGAGACGGTGGTGCAGAACGCGGAGGCCTACGTGCTGTTCTACAGGTGAGCATCCAAAAGGCCCCCTGCGCTGACTGTCCCGACGTTTCTGCCCGAATCCGTTTCATCGCCTGTACGCTCTCCCGGGACTCGTGCAGGAAAAGCAGCGAGGAGTCTGTGAGGGAGCGGCAGAAGGTCGTGGCTCTGGCTCACATGAAGGAGCCCAGCCTGCTGCAGTTCTACATCTCCAGGGAGTGGCTGAACAAGTTCAACACCTTCGCCGAACCGGGACCCATCAGCAACCACACGTTTCTTTGTCAGCACGGAGGTGTGTGGTAGAGTCCCAGTGACGCGCCTCAAATATCTTATGATGACTGAGATTGATCCTGTGTTTATTTATTTTGCCATGTTATTTAGCTGGTAAAGACGAGATTCCTAAGTTAAAATGAATGTCTTGTTCCACTGGATGTTTCCTTAAGCATTTCTTTTTTGTTTCAAGACATTAAAAGCATCAATGTTGTTCTTTAACTTGAGTACATTTTTTTTTTTTTTTAAATCTCTGCACAGGGATCCCACCGTTTAAATACCACTACATAGACGACCTAGTTGTGATCGTTCCTCAGAACGTGTGGGAGTACCTTTACAACAGGTGAATATGCAACAAATAAATTCAAACTATCAAAAGCGGAGAGCGAAGCCCTGGCTGAGCCGTGTTCGCATGATCGGTCTCCCCGTTTCTTTCATCTGCTCTACATGGTGGCGTTTCTGTTTCCCAAGTTTCGGCGGCGGCCCCGCGGTGAACCACCTGTACATGTGCACCATCTGCCAGGTGGAGATCGAAGCTCTGGCAAAACGCCGGAAAACCGAGATCGACACCTTCATCAAGGTAAAGGCGCGCATTCCACAAAGTTCTACCTGTGCATTCGTGCGGCGGTTGGTCGACTGAGCAGGTTCCTCTTGTCCGCAGCTGAACAAGGAGTTCCAGGCCGAAGAGGCGCCGGCGGTGATCCTGTGCATCAGCATGCAGTGGTTCAGAGAGTGGGAGGGTTTTGTGAAGGGCAAAGACAACGGTGAGACCCTGCGGGAAGACGAACACGGAACACAACTTTCTGTCTCTGCTGAGTCTGTTGTTTTATTTGTTTTTTTTCTTCAGAGCCGCCCGGTCCCATCGACAACAGCAAGATCGGTGTTATGAAAGGAGGCCACATACAGCTCAAGCAAGGTGAACAGGAAGTGGAAATACATTTTTTTTTTTTAAACAGGAAGTAGATAATCTTTTAATGCGGCTCCCTCCACCTCAGGTGCAGACTACGGTCAGATCTCGGAGGAGACGTGGCAGTACCTGTTGGGGATTTACGGCGGCGGCCCCGAGATCGCGGTGAGACAGACCGTCGCGCCGGCCGACCCCGACAGCCTCCACGGGGAGAGGAAGATCGAGGCGGAAACCAGAGCACTTTGAAAAAGAGAGGAAAAAAAAAGGGTTTAGGGGGGGGGGGGGGGGGGGTGTAGGTATCAGGAAACATTGTGGAAATCCCGGAACCCCACGCGGGACCTCACATTCCCACGCGCAGATCTGGCGTTCCCTCGCCAGTTTAAACACAGCGCCAGGTGATGCGTGGCTCTTTCCTGGAAGCGGCGGCGGCGGAGCCGGTCCGCCCACTTGTCCTCACGTCACCCAACGTGAGCTCATAGGATTCTTCCGGGCCAGGAGGCGGTACCGCCGGCGAACCAACGGCTGTAAATACGATCCCAGACAGTTTGAGCCTGAGCGGGACCATTTGATCTCGACCGTGCGTTTCATTGCCAGGTCCCCCGGTCCCCCCCCCCTTCCCCTCTTTTCCACTCCTGATGACTTTGCACGTCGGTGACGAAGCCTCATCGTGAGCACTTTGCAAATGTAGCAACTCTGCTATTTGTCGTAAGCGTTGCAAAGGGCGGGGGGGGGCGAAGCCGGCACCTGAATATCACGTAGTTTTATTTATTGAATAACTCTGATCCTTAATGTTAAGGTGTACAAAGAAATAAAAACGTCACGTTGTGTTTTTGGTGGCGCTGCGACGCGTTCGGACAAAAAGCCTCAATTGTTCAACCTTTTCAGTGCTCATTTAAACCCTCAGGAATGCGTTTGTTTTTTTTTTTTCTTCTGAAATGATCAGATAAAAAAAGGAACTACAAGAAATACCGCAGCTGGTTAGTGTCAACCCACCCGACTAAAGACCTTCTGCAGGGTCCGAGTTCAACGCAAGAATCAGACGCGCTGATGCAATCGGGTGGTGCAACAAAATGTTGGAACTGGCTTTCCTCATAAAAACGGACACCGCAAGTTTCCTAAATGGTTCTGAAGCGCAACAGGAGGGAAGATCCTCTTTTAAGCAGAGACCATTTAAGAAGTTCACTATTGCAGTACCTGTTCCAACAAAAGAGGGCGGTACTTAATGTGACCATTAAGAAAATAAAAAAGAATTGATACCCAATGTAACATTACAAACGTAAAGTGTAATGTTTGTTTTCTGTTAAATCGATGCATTAAAATGGTTAAACGCTAAAAACAAGAGAAAACCAATATTCTTTTTATTTATGTATGACAGTAATTGCATTCTTAGAAGTTAGTAGCTGCTACTTACCTGCTTAAACGGAGGACGTATTTTAGTGACAGCACCCCAAAGCCTTTTTGTGAATGGAAAAGAAACAAGAATTACTTGGGGGGGGGTGGGGGGGGAGTAATTTTCAATGCTGAATTAATTTAAATAACTATCAAATATATTCTTACCTTTGGATTTTTGTAGCAGCATTAAGGCAATGACATCAGAAATACAAGCAAATACGCTTAAATGTGAAAGATATGACAATGTATAGTTTATAATCTGCCTGGAATAAAGAAGATGCGGGTGATAATTCCTTGTAGTTTAATCACCATGTACCCTTTCACAAGCTCAGACATCTAAAGCTCTAAAGAAAGATACCAACTACAGCGGCTTTACGTCTAAAAGCGTATAAAGTTAAACATGGAGAAACCGAGAACAGTAAAGCTGCAATAGAGGCTCAGATCGCCGTCCTGAATATCCAAAACCATTCAATACTAACCAAAAGACAGCCATCATTACTGTTTTATTTGTATCTAAAAATAAATTCACTCAGTTTTATGTTTTCTGTCCGGTCTACAAGATAATGCGAGAGTGTGTCTGTGTGTGTGTGTGTGTGTGCTATGTTTAGATTTCCAATGTAAAAGAAAATAAAATAAAAGAATAAAAGTAAAAGAATCTTTGTGTTCTTATGATGAAAGAGGCACCAGACCGCCTGCAGACCGAGCGGTGTCGTTATGGACGTGAGACCGAGCCAGTGCAGCTTATTATATTCCAGTGAGACGTTAATTGCTTTATTATTCCCCACCCACGAGCCTGTGTTACGGCACGCACCGTAGCTATGCGTGTGAGATTCCCATTCCACAGGAAAAACAAACAACATCACGAGCATTGCTGAGGTTTGGCAGAGTTCATCGCCACAGGCGGGAAGCAGCACAGCGCGTGTGGCCAAAATGACGGCTAAAAATCGGACTCCGGCGGTCGGCCTGGATTCAATGGGACGTCTCGACGTCTGTGTAACGGATGTAATTACTCATGACGGTTAAATGATTCAACTTCCCTTTAAATTGACGTGCGGTTCAGTTGGAAAACGTAGCTGGCAGGGAGAAGAACATGACTAATGTTCTGGATAAATACGTAATAAAAATCCTGTGACATTTTTTTTGTTGAAACACGATTTCAGTGGAGATAGTTAAGTGTGAGAGGCAGAGACGGAAGCTTTACCTGTTTCTATTTGAGAGCGAGAGAGAGAGAGAGAGAGAGGAGGGGAGGGGGACTCTCAAGTGAGCAGCTGTGATGTCATCAAGTCCCACACGCATCCTGAGCTGCATCCGGTCCAGACCGGCGCGGGCCGAGGCAGAGGACACGATGCGCACGCCGCCGAGAGCGTTGCTGACGACGGGACGGCCGGCGTCTCGCGGGACACTCGCTCACGTCCCGCCGCCGCGCGAGACGCACGCCAGGTACGTGGATGAATCATTGAAACATCCATCAGCCACGCCAGCAGCAGCTCCACTGGCCTCTGCAGATCACAATGGAGGGTTGCCCCCCCTCCTCACCCCTGCTGTGTCCCTTCACTCGGGTTGGGACGGGCGTGGCGCGTAGCAGCAGACCTCCTGCCCATCCCAGTTCCTCAGTCATTGATGACTCTCCGTTGCGCCGGCCCGCGCCGCGTGGTGAAGGTCGCTGTTGAGATCTGCGTCAGTGAAGCGGAAAGATTACCAGGTCATGTGTTGACGTAATATACGGGCCCACGTGAAAGTGGGAAAATTAGCTTTCCAGCTCTGAGAGCGTTTGGAATATGTCGACCACGCATCGTTGGTTGCCGTTAGAAGAAACTGGATTGCGGCATGGTTATCTCTATTATATTAATATCCCAGATTATTAACACTCGAGTGGTTCCCCCTCACTTTTCCAGAGAGCAATCACTGGGTAACCTTCTCGTGCTGTGCTCACAGCACTCCTGCAAGTCATAAATCAGGGCTCACAGGGAGCTCAAGGGGGAATTTAGTAAACCTGTTCTAAATTCCTTTCTTTAAAAAAAAAAATAAAATCACATTGCTATTCTTCCAGCTTCTTTACGGTCTTCCACTAGCTTACCGGACATGTTTGCAATGTCTGACCCGGCACAAAAAAACTATTGGTGAGGCAGCTTTTACTTTTATGTCGCGAGCCGTTAAAACGTTGTGCTCCAGATCTTCCTCCTCTGCCTCTTGACTGGAAGGTTTTATTGCAGTTTATGACGTCGTCTGTGCAGTTACAATTTAGGAACTTTCAACTGGTCATTAATCATTTCATAATGATGCATCCAAATGACCTACATAAGTAAACGAGACCATTTCCAGACATTTATTCGTAAATTAGAGGCTTTCCGAAGGGATTCTGGTACTTGGAGACACAAAATAAAAGCTCCTTCATTGTATTTTAAATGCTTACATATTTGGTAATTCTTTGTGAATCTAGTTTATTCCATTTTTGCACCCTGTTAAATTAAGTCTAATTATAATCTTGCGGCAGCTGTTTTTTCCCCTCTAACGTGTCCACACGCGTAACTTGTGCATGTTGCATCTCATTTAACAGTCGCGATGCGTCGGGCTGAGGAGAGGACAACTAACCGGACGCAGAAAGGAAATACATTCAGTCAACCTTCCAGGTTCCTGTGGTGATCCTGCACACAAAAAGATAAGAATCAAGAGCGCTGCAGTGTCCCCACCCCCCCCCCCCCACCGGAGGAGACGCCAGAGAGACCTGCAGGACGAAGCCCAGCGGCTCGGCTGCTCGCTCCGGGAAGCCGCTGCAGGGCTTCAGGAGAAAGGCGATGCTGTAAATATTTACGTGCCGCGTCTGGCAGCTGTTAGAGACGGAGAACACCTTGAGATTAAGTGACTCTGTGACCTATTTACTCGCAGGCAGAGCTGGGCGTGAGGCTTTTTGCTGTTTAAAAAAAAAAAAAAAAATGTATTAAATTCGTACAATAGTTGTTTCTCATCTGTAACAGCAGATGTCTGCACACATTGCAGTAGTTTGTGAGTGTATTATCTAGGATGTTGTACACACAACTTAATGTTGGTTTAATCGTTAGACATCAGTAAATGTTAATGGGTTTTTCACCTGGAAAACGCATTAAAATCTGCAGGTGAGTTAGTGAGGACGAGTCGGTGTCCCCTGTGTTTAGAGTAACTGTTTACACCTGTATAGTTGACGTGTTGGCGCACACACGCACACACGCACACTATGGGCTGTGCAATGTGTTCCCAGCTGGCCGACATGTGGGACGCGAGGGTGGGCGGGACCGGGCCAGCGGGGCCGTGGAGCTCACCTCCTACCCGCGGGGGGGTTACCACAGAGTGACGGGCCTCCACTACACGTCGTCCTTCTCCGACGCTGAGGACTGCTGCGACGACGACGACGACGACGACCGCAGCAGCAGCAGCTCGCCCCCGTTGGCCGACTCTGGACCTTCGGTGTGACAGGAGATTGAAACGGCGTCTCTGTTTTTTGCAATATCCTGCTAGATGTTTCTGCGGAAATTCAGCTGCACGCCTCGTCGCCCGGACGTCCCGTCAGCCAGTCAGTCACGAGGCGAGATATCTGCCGATTTCGTCCGAGATTAATCATCTGTCTTGACACGTTTTTTCGTCTCAGCCCAAAGGATCAAAAGATATTCAGTTGGGTTTGATAATAAAACAAAGTAACTGAAAATATGAATAACTCGTTTAAAAACAACTGCACCACGTTAAAATTATGAACAATGATGACGTCACGGCACCCACGTCCGATTTCCCCCGTTTCGCAACCGGCTGTTTAGCCCATATTTTGCCCTCAGCCACCTTCTCAGCATGGGCGCCGGAAGGAAGCGTGTGCGGGCTCCCAAGATCACCGCTCACCCTGCGTCACCGCATGACCCTCCTCAGGGGCCTGCAGGCGTTTCAAATCTGCTCCAAATAAAATTGATATACTTCGAGTAATACAATCGTGTCATTCTTCTATGCGATGTGAGTAAGTAATGAAAACATGATTACCTCATTTCTTGTTGAAGTTGACGAGACATATAAACATTACTCACAAGCGCTGCGATACTCACACTCTGTGTGTGTGTGTGTGTGTGTCTGTGCGTGTGCGTGTTTGAATTTTTTTTTAATTATAAAATTTAGGGGTTTTTCAATTTATATTTTGTGATTGAATTGCAATATAACGGTAAAATAACGATGGGTTATGGTAAACATATTAAATAAGGCCATACAAATAAGTAACTGAAACCCTGTTTTCGACGTCCCAGGGGGACGAACTCACTCAGTGTCTCCATGTCTCAGTAGAACCAGTCCGCTCGGTGTCCCTCTGTCTCGGTCCCAGGAGAACCGGTCCACTTGGCATCTGTGTCCCAGTAAAACCAGTCGGCTTGGCATGTCCCAGTAGAACCGTCTGCTTTGTGTCTCCGTAGTGCCAGTGTCTCTCTGTCCCAGGAGAACTAGTCCACTCAGTGTCTCCATGTCTCAGTAGAACCAGTCCACCCAGTGTCTCCATGTGTCAGGAGAACCAGTCCACCCATTGTCTCCATGTCCCAGTAGAACCAGTCCACCCAGTGTCTCTCTGTCCCAGGAGAACTAGTCCACTCAGTGAACCAGTACACGTGTCCTCCGCGTAGGTAAAAGTCGGAGGCTTCACCGTTAGCATGTTAGCAGTTAGCTTAACACGTTAGCTCCACGTGCCGCGGCGGGGCTCCGTGTTCCTCGCAGCGGTGCAATTACTGATACAATTTGATAAAGACAGAGTGGGAATTCCTTTTTTAAAGTTTAAACTCCCTGTTTGAAATAACAGTGATGCACAACTTTTAAACGTCTTTCAGTTTTTGATTAAGCAGATATCAGGAGTGACATTCAGCTGATGGTTGGGGGGGGGGTCAACGACACAAGTGTGTGACTAATAGGTAGTCCTACCACACGATCAATTCCCCGAGGCCGGAAGAGCCTTTGGAAATAGTTGTGTCCTCGGGGGAAACATTTAGACTGTCTGGGATGTTACGGAATTGCGAAGGAGACACTTCCGATTCGTTTGGCTCGACCTGCCGCCGCGGTGCGAGAGTCGGTGGGCGGAGCCGCCTCCTCCTCCTCCTCCTCCTCCTCCTCCTTCCTCCCCGCGGCGCGCTCTCACTTATTTTATAAGCGGCTTCACGCACGCACCGCACCGCACCGACCGAGGAGCTCCTCGTCCATCCCATCCCGTCCCACAGCTCAGCAGAGACCATTACATCCATGGCGGACCCGATAACAAGCGACGCGTTCTCCTGCTTCCTTTTCTACGGCGTCCTGCTGGTGTTAAAAATGTACATTTTGGCGATAATAACGGGACAAGTGAGGCTGCGCAAAAAGGTGAGTGGCATGCGAATCAAAAAAAGTGAGACAAAAAGTTTCGAAGTTTGAAAAGAAACAGCGTTTACCAACTGATGAAAACTTTTTTTTTTTTTTTCTCCACCTTTTAAAAAAGGCTTTCGCCAACCCCGAGGACGCGCTGAGACACGGAGGCCTGCAGTTCCACAGAGCGGACCCGGACGTGGAGAGATGCCGCAGGTAGGAGACACTGATGCTACTTAGTATTCAAAGTCTTTGCCTGGATGTTTCTCAGTGTTTGATGTGCTGTTGGGAAGCCCAATCTGTTAGGGAAACAAGTCTTTCATTAGGTTGATGCATTCGGTCTCTGTGTATCTGATTAGAAATGTATTAGGTCCTTTTACCGAAGCTCCTGGGCCTAATAAGAAAGAAAGAAAGTGTAGCTATCAATTTTTCACTTTGTCCCAGTGAAATCTTTCCCTTTTTCGGTAGGTTCACGTGACTGTTGGGTTTTCAACAAGTGCTGGCAGACTTTAGGGGATGTGCTTTTACTTTGTTTTAAACTGCCTGGAAATGATCCGAGACAGCGGCGAGGACGGCACATGTTTTCCATCCCGGCTCATGAACCTGGGATTGGGAAACAGCTCATTCTCATCTGGATGTATTACCCAAAATCTGGCCTAGTTATTGATACATGTTTTGGGAGTTGGCAGATCACAAGCTTCTTTTTTTTCTTCTTTTTTTAACATGCTGTTTTCTGCAAGAACATGTCGGATTTCCGAAAACAATATTGTAAGAGGAGAAAGTCTCAGACCTGAAGATTACTCACCCCAATGGCCGGAGGCATCGCCTCCCAGATGACTAAATATTTGGGATAATTGCCGAGGGAACTCCAACATAATCCAGAATTTTAATGAGTCACTAAAAAAAATGGCAGTGAGGCGCTATGAGTCCACTACGTCACAGCTGTATTACAACATTATATAGAGATTGAAAACATGTGTAACCAAATCGCCTAATCTTCCCTTTTTTTCTTCTTCTTCTTTTTCTTCTTCTTCTTCTTCTTCTTCTTCTCAGGGCTCATATCAACGACATGGAGAACATCCTCCCATTCCTCTTTCTGGGCGCCATCTACGCCATGACGGGACCGTGCCTGGCCGTGGCCCGCGTTCACTTCCTGGTCTTCTTCGCGGGCCGCACGCTGCACACCGCCGCCTACCTGTTGGCCCTGAAGGCGCCGACCCGCTCGCTGGCCTACGTGGTGGCGCAGGTACCCTGCGTCTCCATGGCCCTGCAGATCCTCGCGACGGTGGCGGCGTACGCCTAGAATGAGCCAGGAGAGAGAGAGAGAGAGAGAGAGAGAGAGAGGGAGAGAAGGAGAGAGAGACTGAACCGGAGCGGCTGTTCTGGGGGAGAATAAACCGCAGAGGCCTCCCGTGGGACGGAACACAAAAGACAAAAGCGAGAGTGCAATATACCACGGGCGGGTTTCGGGGAGTTTTTTTTGTCAGTATTCTTATTGTTCTATTTACCACGTTGAAATGTGAGACTGTCTTAAAAGTCGACCTCCTGTACTGTTCTATTTAAAAGTGAAAAAAAATGAAGGTCGTCGGCCCGACGTTTGTGCGTTTGACCAGGTTCTGTTGAAATGAACCGATGGGGGGGAAGAGTTGTAGACGTTTAGTGGAATATGTTCCTGCACTGTACGGTCCGTTTGATGCATTTACGGTGGCGAGGAAGGAAGAAGAAAGGACTCCCCGTAACCTTTTTGACCCCAGCGTTTTGAAAAAAACGCTGAAAAGATTGTTACCTGTGAAAATGTCTTTTGAGGCTTAAAGTATTGGAGTAATTTATTAATCATTGTAATGTATACAGAAAGGTTTTGTAATTCCAGCATGTATATTTTTGTAGGCAATAAAAAAAAAAAATGAATGAACCCGGGTTTGCTTTCAGCGGCCTCGGCCTGCTCGCGCACAGTGTTCCTGCTGTGAGGCGCTTTGTGTGTGTTTTCCGAGTGAACGTGAGAGGATAGAAGCGTCCGCGGCTCCAGCATTCCTCCGTCTGTTGCGTAAGACTTTTGGCTCTGCGCTGTGTTGGCTGTCATGTCGTGAGGGGCCAGGAGGGATAATGCTCTGCTTGGTTATTTAAAAAAAAACAAAAAAAAAAACCTGTGTGAATCGTTTTAGGCTCCAACCAATAATTCCCCAGGGCCTTAAATTACGTATTTACTCGGAAAAAAATGCAGGATGATAACACGGGGTTTATATTCCAAACAAAAGGAGAAATAACACGGGAGGACTGGAAAAGCCTGATCCTTTCGCCCCTGAGTGGGTTGAACGAGCATTAGCGGTGAATGTGGTCTGGGCTGAAACACAAAGCTGGAGACGACATCCGGCGTGCGTCAGCGGCGGGGTCGTCTGAACTCGCCCGTCGCTTCAGGGCGAAAGGAAATACGGCCTCCCTTTTCAGCCGGTGGGAGAATTTGAGGAATGAGTAGCGGAGTCCTGACTTGAGACGACTTGTACCGAGTCTGTTGCCTCCTTTCTTTTTTTAATGGCTGGGATGGTGCATCGTTTCTTGGGTGGAGGCTTAAGTAACTTTTAAGTAACCAAATGAATACTTTGATTTCAACAAAGTACAGTCACGTCGTTATTTTATCGCCACCTTGTGGCCACAATCAGCAGTAGTTTGGAATCTTTACGTCACAGCGGGCTTTTATGATAACGTATGAAATACACATGTAGGATATGAAGCATGGGCCCAGAGACACACACATGCAAAAGGACGCAACGAGATTCACACACAGAGTTTATAGTTATGCTCCTGAGACTTACCCAATTGTTGACCTTGGAATGACAAAGAAAACACATTTTAAACGTGTATTTAAAATGTGTTAAACACTTATAAGCCAGGAGTTGTGAAGTCAAATGTGTCATTTGTTTTATTGTTGAAATCCTGGCAGCAGAATTATGAAATTCTCATCTACTCTTTCTAACTGTTGGTTTTCCATATCTGGCTCCCTCTGAAAGCCTTTTTAAAAAAATATGTCAAAACAAACTAAATATTTCCATAAATATTTATTACATATCAATGAACAGAATCGACTACTTTCACAGCAGTGGTCTACAGCACTTGTTTAAAATAATTGCTCAAATAATATTTATAATAATATCAATAATAATATAGTTCAGTTTCATTTGAGGCCACATTTGATACACAAACATTTACAAGTAGTACTTGGCATTAAAAACAATGGCGATACAATATTTTAAGACACTTGGTGTTTTTTTTGTTAATTTTCTTTCCTTTTGATATCACAGAGGTTCAGCAACAGTCTAAACAGTAAATATTGATTAAAAATACAAAGAACCGAACAAAAAAAAAAACAGTGAAAATGCCAAGGGGAGGTAGGAACAAAGAGTACTTGACAGAAACACAAGTAGGGACATTATAGGTAGGGGGGGGGGGAGCAGTGTCACAATCCGTACCGGACCCCAAGTCACCCCAGAGTAATAAACACTAAAGTACCTTCTTAAAAATGCCCCCCCCCCCCCCCCCCCGTAGTGTTCACACTGAGACAGGCAGGAGGACAGAGGGAGGGAGGAGGGGGGGGGATTAGGAGGCTCATGCAAGTTCCTCGTGCTCACATCAGCAAAGTGCCACGGCCCACCGGCGGCACCGCTTGGACCCTGAAAGCTTTCCCTTTGACCTTTGACCCCGCGGCCTCACGTTGCACAGCTCGGGACTCGCGGGACTTTATGCGACGAAGGTGCGTTTGAGAGAAGGCGTGTCGCTGGGAAATGCGGCATGCGCGGGAAATGTCTCACGGACGGCTGGGGGGCTAAAAAACGCATGGCCGGCTTTACTTCGTAAAGAAGGGGCGCGAGAGCGGAGTGTTTAGGAGGTTGTGTCGGGTGTGGGTCGGTCACGCGAATGACTTCTTCAAGCCGTCGGGAATAAGGGCTCCTCCTCCTGAAACGCCTCTGCCCGCCGTGAAAAAGAATAGTGTCAAATGATGGGCGCAAGAGGAAACGGAAGAGACAGGTTTTAGGGTTTTAAATGGTTTAACCCCCCCACGCTCCCTTCTGCATTTGGACGAATGTCCTCAATGAGTATGAAGGAAGTTGCCGAGTTGAACGGAGGAAGATTAGGACGAATAGAACTCCCACTTCTGCGCCATCCGGTTGTGGTTTGCGTCGTGTTTGTTTACGGTGTTGCGGACAGTTATAGTTTCCATGGAAGCAATCGAGGAGCAGAAGTCGCATCACAGGCAGCAAAAAAGGCGGGTCATGCAGTTTTAAGTACGTCTTCGTTCAAAACGAGAGGGTGGGACCTCCGGTGGGTGAATCTATCCAGACTGAAAGGGAGTCGTGGGACGCCGCGGCGTAAAATCGGATGAGGACTACAATCATGGCTGCTACTGTCGGACACCGGGATCGGGTGGCTGTGAGAGGTTCAGTGGAGGATGCTGGGAAACGGCCCCTGCGGAAGACTTTGCCTCCAGCCGTGTCTACCTGCATACTGTGAATAGGGAGAATGATGACTAGGATGTGCAGAGAGCATAGAAATTCATACTTTCACTAAATATTGGAATAAAATTGATTTTATAATATATCTATAAATATGCATCACAGGCATACGTTCCTTTTGCTGTTTATGCATTTTCATGTATAAACAGATGTACACATACGTAGCATATCATACAACAATTGAGAGTGGGTCGGAAAGAATCACATAATATACAGAACACATAATAAGCTCTAGTAACACGGATATTTTTGACCTGCCTTGGTGCGCGGATTTACATTCAGGTTTTGTGTTTTTTTTGGGGGGATCAAACCGGTAACATCATCTCAAGGCTGCCGCAGAGCTCTGAAATGAACCACGGAAATCCGACACAACCTCAACCGCCTCTTTGGGTCGTTCCCACACAGCGACCAGAGACCCAGGGATGCAAAACGACAACAAAAAAAAACTCATTTAAAAACCATATAGATTAAAAACAATAAAAATGAATAGCGACAGCACAGGAGTGGATGGGCAGAGAAGTGCAGGGTGGGATTGTCTCTTCACTTAAGGTCGAGGAGGATTTCTTCTTCGAGGGACGCGGACAGGGCGAACGCGCGGGCGAGGGGCGGGCTCTCCTCCCGCAGCGCCAGCATCTCCGGCTCCGCCTCCGAGCTGGGCGAACGATGCAGCTGCACCTCCAGGTCTTCGTCGACGGACTCTGAAGCGAACCTGCGATAGGTGTGTGGGGGGGGGGGGGGGGGGGGCGGGAAAAAACACACGACTCGAGCTGGTATCTTATCGCATCGCATCGCGCGAGCGACCCGTTGAATGTGCGACGCTTATGAGGCCGACGGGCGGCCTCGGATACCTGTCGCTGTTCGTCGACGTCAGTGCTCGCGCTTTGGGGTCGTCCTCGGTGTTCTTCCTGCTCATCTTCCTCTGTTTGACCGTCCCGCTGTCTGGCTTTCCGCTCGGCTCCTCGGTCAGGCCTTTGGTGGTGTGAAAAATAAAATGCAAAAAAAAGGAGTTAACTGGAAGGTTCGCTGTTTGGGACGACAGTTAAAAAAAAAAAGGCTAAAGCTTAGCTTAGCTTAGCATAAAGTGTGGAAGCCGATAGAAAGGAGAGGAATCCATTCATCATTTAATTCATAGCTTTACATCAACACAACACACACGTGTCATTTTTTTTTTTTTTTTACCCAGCAGCTCCTTGCGCGTGCGGCTTGCTATCTCCTTGATTTCCATGCGCGACAGGGACAGCGAGTGCGTGGCGGAGATGAGCGGCGTCGGGGGCGCCGCTGGGGGCGCCGGCGTCGTCAGCACCTTGTTCACCAGGGGGGACTTGAGGGGTCGCTCGATGCTGCGCCCCACCAAGTTACACAGAGGTATCTTGAACATGTGCTTACATGCCAGTTCACCTGTTGGGGCAGGAAGGAGGGAGGGGGCAAAAAGCCCAGAGGAAGAGGAGGATGGAAGAAGCAGTCAGAAAGAAGTAAGGAGTCACGTGACGTGAGATGAAGAGTGTCAGGAAAGAAACACAAATAGCGGGTGAGAAACATGTCGCACTGAATGCTTGTAATATCGATTTGACTTTGAAAAATGTTGATATTTTGGGAAATGTGTGTTTGGTTTCTTGGTATTTATGTATTAACAGCAGTTTCTTGCTTTCCTGACTGTAATGCAGCTAATGCAAACATGCAACTCAAGTATCTTCATGCTTACCGGACAGCGACATCAACCATCGAGTGTAACACCCAGAAATAAACGCAGAAAATATATATAGTAAGCATCTCTGGGTGTTGCATTCAAAGACCTTCTCTCGTGTGCTTCATCAACGAAAAAGCAAAGTCACAACACAAACTGCAAGCCAACATCCTTCCTACATACTGCAGGCGTAGTTAAAAGTAAATGTGAATGGGTGATTTCATGTATTTAAAAAGAGTCCTTGAATGCAACGCAATAAATTGTTTTCAAAACACAGATTGCAAAAGCATAAAAACAAAAAGAAGTGTTTATTGCAATGGATGAATAACCTCAAGCAAGTATCAAGGCTCTGCTTGAAAATAAGTGAGGAAACTGAGACTATAGACGCTTAAAGTCTGCTCGGGACGCATCAAATGGACGTTAGGGGTCTCTCGAATGGCCCAATCTGCAGCGCGTCATCCTGCAGCGCCTAATTGTGCCATCGGGGAGCAGCATTGCTGTTCGGCAGCTTCTCCGTGGATGCAGGCTGACGAGGGGTAACATGGATGCGAGCGAATCAATGCGGAGGCTGTGCGGCACAGAGAGGTCTCATCCGAAATGTCAGCGGGTGAGAGGTGAGTTAAGAGCATCGGGAGGAGCGAGGGGTGGGGGGGGGGATAGGGGGTCACTGCCCATGTCTGACAGGTACACTGCGTTACCGTTGTTGGATTGTTTTCCTCTGTTATCAGCGAAGAAATGGCGGAAAAAGAAAATGCGGGGGGAAGGCATGCGGTTATTCAGAATATATAGCAGGAGATCAATATATTCCACGTGCGTTTCTGCGCCGGGGAGGGGGGGAGTGTCGCACCACATCACACGGGCGAATAATTCAATATTGATATTTGAGGTGTTTTTTTTAGCACTAATTGAGGTCAAATTATCTGCAGCAGAGAGGCGCTTTGCTGCAGGTCTTCGCCGTGTCTTGCAGTCGGTATCAGGATCCTGTTCACATTACTGGTGCGATCAAATCAGGCGAAACTCTCCCCAAGGAGCAGATACGGCAGGCGCGTAGTTGCTTAGAGGATGGGATTTTTGTCAGCACCCCTTCTACCCCTCCCATCCCATCTCACCCACCCACAAGTGTGGTGCTATTTGGAATACCACTTTGGATTGAAGAGAGAAACTGACAAAAGTCTCCATGGCGACGGTGCAATCGGTAAATCATGCTGCGGCAGACGTGTCTTCTCCTCCCTCGTTCCCTTACTCCCCCCCCAATCCTCCTTCATTCCCAACCTCACGCTCAAACACCACCCCTCCTTCTTCTTCCCCGGCACTCATGCATTCCCCTTCCTCCTCCTCCTCCTCCTCCTCCTCCTCCCCCCCCCCCTTGTAATTTCACCCGCCTCCCACTTTGATCGACGTTATCTCCGCTGCTTCACTTTGCGCTCTATCACCCTCCCCTCCCCTCCCCCTAAAGCCGTTTTATTAGTTAAGACAGAATGGAGGGGGAGGGGGTGGGGAAGACATTATGTTCACTTAACATTCAACCAACGTTCCAGTCAACATGCCGCTCTGGTGTGCAGACAGGGTGGTACAGTGCGTGTTAGCGGGGCGGCGTTACGAGCATCGCTTTCGTGAACTGAGGAACTGAGTTGTGGGAGAAATCCTGCAGTACCTTCGGCATCCTTAGACATGTACAGGGAAAGCTTGGTACCATAGGGGATCCGTATAGAATCTGAACCAGGGATGAAGAAGAGGGTTACACACAGAAATATACACACACACGCGCACACACACACACACACACACACACACACACACACACGCACGCACGCGAACAACAGGTGTATGACTCAGTCCTGCAGGATCGTACGAGTGACCGGCTAAAACGAAACAGCGACTCCCTCTGAGAGGAACGATTACCTGGAACCGGCCCTGAAAGCATGGAGCCCATCCTCGGCTAATTGCAGCGGCGGCGGTCAAACTTTCCTCCCCTATTAGCCTCGACGTGACCTGTGAAAAACCCCGGCGCTCGCTTTGATCGCGCACACATGCGGAACATTTCAATAATTGTTCTCCGCGAGCCTCGTCCGTCCTTCCCTGCAGCCAGGGCCGGCCCAAGGCATAAGCGAACTAAGCGTGGCCAGGGGGCCCCAAGCAGCCGCTTAGTTCGCTTATGCTGCAAGCAGCCCTAGTTTTGTATTATAACCTCCCTGTATTCGTTTATAATTTTCGCTATAACAGTATAGCGTGACATTGGTGCCAATAATCTTCTAGCACGGGTGACTGTGTGTGTTGGGAGTGGGGCCCCACAAATAAAATTCTGCTTAGGGCCGTGGGGGGGGGGCGGGGGGCGGGAGACCCCGAACGGTCAAATACAAAATGAAAAACGGAGGAGGAGGAGGAGGAGGAGAGTGCAACAGTGGGGACGCGGCGCGGAAAGGAGGCGTTCGTATTGAAGGAACGTTCCGCCTCTTATTGTGCGCCTTGAATGGGGGCGACGGTGGGAGGCTTCCGGATGATTAGTCAATTCTTCTCCTCGTAATTCGCGTCTTGAGAGAATTCAAAAGATCTCATTTTAACTAATTACATCTACATAAGTGCCGGCTAATTTCCATATCATTTTATGTATAGATGGAATTTTGCGACAATGGATCCATTAATCCATTTGTTTAACTATTGTATGAAACTCTACTTGCCAAATAACCCGTCACAGTACAGCGTGTGGCCTTGATGATCGTCATTGTGATGCTGTTCTTGCATTTAACTTAGGTTTATAGATGACGGTTTGCACAGAAAATAGTCAAAGCCATACTGAAGAAATAACAGGCAAATACAATTACCACCATTTTTTTAAATCAGCACTAAACTCTTGAATGTTAGAAGGTACTAGAAATGATCAAATAAATACAATATTTAGACCTAAACAAATTAAATATTTATTGAGATGAATTAGCCTTCCTTAATTTTAAAAACCTTAAAAGTAGTTTTGTTTTTACTCATTCAACTTATGAACAGAGATTTTTTACGGCACAGTAGTTAGGGTTAGGGTTAGGGTTAGGAATACTTGTAATACTTGTAGTGGGCTAAACTATTTTTAAAACCATCAGCAGGGTTGTATAAAAAAAGAAGAAAATATGGAAGGAGGAAAATCTGGAAACTGAGTAGTAACAAAGACTTTTTCATATTTTTCATAAGATAAAATTTGGTCAGTATCACACGATGAGTCAATAGAATGTTTTATCCTTGAAACCCGATGATTCGACTGTCAGAAAGAAAAAACCCCTTCGAAGGAAAAAGGCTGCAGCTTCAGTCAACACCTCTGAATCTGCTGAAACACGTTTACGGAAATGTCTCTGTAGGCTTACAAGGCGGCATCAACAAAGTCAAACAGAGCTCCAGGCAGGGCTGTAAAAATAATACGCTAAAAATGAAAAGAAAAAAACAACAATCCACATCCTTCGGGTGACTTCGCTGAGCGGGGCTTACCGTCACCGAGCGGCGAGGGGAACACGGGCATCTCGTAGCCGGTGGGCGTCTGAGGGGAGCTCTGCGAGCTCGTGTCTCTCGAGCTGCAGTTGGAGGCCGAGCTCACCGGAGCCGAGGAAACAAAATAAATGTCCGACTGCGGGCGGCAAAGCAGAAGGACGCGGGGGGTCAATTCGGGAAAACTAAGTCAATCCGGAGACACGATAGCAGAAGTAGAGATGCCGGGAAACATTGAGAGGAAAAAACGGGGACAAGGAGGGATGGAGGCCGAAGGTTTTTAAAATGACCGATGAGCTTGTTATTGATTCAAAGCAAACCGATAACCAGGCACTCTCAACTTAAACCCAGTGTGTTCCGCTTCACATATAGCGCATTATTTACCTCCTAATCCCCCCCTCCTCCCGCCCCAACCTGACTCACATCCTTAAAAAACAAAGTGTCAATGAAATAGATTTACAAAGCTGGAGTGCACAAATGCAGGATGGGGGTATTGTGTGTGAGCTGTCAATCATACTGACCCGCGAGGCAGCCAGCTGTAGCTCCGGGACCACCGCCGTGTACACCAGGTTGCCGTTGACGACCAGCCGGATTTCAATGGAGTCCGTTGTGAAGGCCAGGATGTAAGGAAATGCACAGACTGCAACGACAGCATGCGCATATGTTAAGAACACTTTTTAATGCTTTTTTTTTGTTCCCAGTGAGAGTGACGGTGCCAGTGTCACTGGGTCCGTGTGTGAGGAGGGAGGGCAGCAGCATGTTGTTATTAACTAGGTCGGGTTACAAGTTCAACACCAATTGCATTTTATTTTCATCACCTTCTGCATGAAAAAAAAAAAAAAAAACACGTGAAAACAAAAGAAACACGCACAAAAACAATCACACCGGCCAATGCTGTGCTCGTGGCTACACGCGTTGTTTCCGTGGTAACCGCAGGCTCCGGCCGGGGGCCAGCAGCACGGGCCGCCGGGTGAGGGCCGGGCATTGTTGCCGTGGTAACCTACCAATAGCATTCGGCATCTGGTTCCAGCTGAAGTGGAAGTCCGAGGTGTTGGACTGGATCATCGGCGTGGAGCCGTTAAACGGACAGACCTTCTTGTAGTAGCAAATATCTGTCGGCACAGGAAACAGGCTCAACTTTCACTTCTGTTTTATAGGAAGTTTGAAACCGTACATCCGGCATATTTTTGTCCCAATATCGAGACAAACAAAAGCAAGGTTCTTTTTTTTTATTCCAGAACGTGGCATCACGGTTGAGCTTCGACAACAGGGGCCTGAATCAAACAGCACTCACAATTGTAACACAGCAGCAGACCCGCCTCTCCGTCTTCATACACGTCGATGGCCGCTACGAAATTTACCTGCGGGCAGAGACGAGTCAGTTCAGGGGAACCGTTACACAACCTCAAGGCAATCACAACAACAAATTGCCACGTTTATGCAGTTCACTCTTTCGGAGCGGAAATGATTAAAGAAGCAAAGGCCGTTTTGTTGTAACAGCTGTCATTTTCTCAGCTGGCGGCTGCCGATGACGCGTTGACTCAGCCGGGCAGCCTGTTGCTCAGCAGGTAAACACAGCCAACACAGATCAGAAATCCACATGTGTGCACACGTATGTGCCTCACCCTGTTGGCGTCCACGTGATGCAGCCGGTAGGCGTCGCCGGTGCTCTCGTTGATCAGGTCAAACTGGTGCTTGTAGGCCACGCAGATCATGTTGTCGTTCTCCCCGGTCGGCCCGTCCACCAGCGCCATCACCACCGGCGGGTCGCACAGACAGATCTCCTGGTGGGTGACACATGGTGACACAGTGACCTCAGTGCTCACACACACACACACACACACACACACACACACTAATGATGTCAATCATCAATACTAAGTCTGTGCGGTTGAAAACCCATCGGTCGTGTTTTTTTTTTTGCCGTACCCGGATGTACTGAAACTCGTCCACCGGGGAGTCCGCTGCCGGGGGGGCGACGGCGCTCACGCCCTCGAACCGCGGATGCCTCCTGGTGATGAGGAGGAGTTTGTTCCTGATGGCGGCCACGATCCTCAGCTCCGAGCCGTGGTGGGTGTTGATGGAGTACAGATGACAGCCTGGGACAAAGGGGAGGAGGGTCAGTGGGGGAGAAGGGGGGGGGGGCAGACACAGTGCATCGGACATGTGCCGCCCCCCCCCCCCCGGCAGCATCGCGCAGATCGATGCTTCCACCACAGACAGCGGGTTAAAGGTGGCGCATTTCGGATTGCCAAAAGGACGTTCTGGAAAGGTCGCGATGTGGCGCCTCGGGGTCGATCCGTCTAAATGCATTAAAAGGGGATCTCTTCATGGGCCAGAATGAGCAGTAAAAACATTTGCACGAGGCAAAAACATTTAGGATTAGACCGTATCTTTTTTTTTTTTATCGCGACACGATGCTCGTTCTCCGCCGCCTCGCTGTCGTACCTTTGGTTTTCTCCAGTTTATTCTCCCGGCTGTCGCACTTGCTTCTGACGAGCTGCCTCTCTTCCAGGCCTCCCTTGAGCGTGCTGAGTCTGTGCACGTAGAGCCGGGCGTCCTTCCCTGGATGGGAGAAACCAAACAAAAAGCCGCCTCTGTTTTTGCATGCGGGTCACTCTCAAGTCGGGGAGTCTCGTCTAGCATCCTCACAGCGACTCCTTCAACACGCTTTGTGTATCGCGGCATGTTCTTTCAAAAGTTCTCTCCCCTCTCGGCCCATTTTAGTCTTTCATGAGAAACAGACACACACACACACACACACGTGCGCACAACCGTGACGGCGATTGTTTTTTTTCTGTAGGTCAGCTTCCTTAGATCACAGGGGGAGATCAATGTGTCCACTGTACCAGCGGTCAGCGTGCACTCAACTTCACAGCGAGAGGCGGCACAGAGGATGTGAGAGTGGGCAAAAATAAGAAGCTGTAAAAAGCTGTTGAAATGAGGAACGGATGGAGGCGAGGCAGGGGATGGCTCCGGGACGGGGGAGGCGGGGGGGGGGGGGGGGTTTGTGCTCTCAGCTCACCTTTGTCGGCCCTGGTGATGAGCAGATCCTGAGGCTCCAGAACGTGCACCTGCTTCACCACCATGGTTTTGTCAAACACCTGCACCGGCGGCACGGCCTGCGTCTCTGGGAACAAAAAAAAAAAAAAAAAAAAGCGTCAGGACAAAAACACGGAACTGCATAACGGAGGTTTGAAAAAAAAAAAAAAAAAAAAAAAACAGTGGCCGCTGCACTCACCGGCGTTGGGCGAGGCCGGATCGGGACCTGAGAGAGGAGAGACAACCGTTAACCATCTTGGTATTCTGCCGCGTGCAGTATTGACCGGACGGGGAGGTTTTGATTAGGGATGACCTCACCGTCTAGCAGCAGGACCCCGGCCGCTTCGGTGGCAGCCAGCAGGGACTGACCCCAGGAGTCGGCACACACGATCTCGTAGGGGAATGTGCTGCAGAAGGACTGGGACTCCCACGGCTGCAGCGTGAACACGGATACGGAACATATTGCACTTCATTAGTGTCCATGAGCGGTCGGGTGTCAGATGTTGCAGTGACGTGGAAGCACCTCTTTTCTGCAAAGGCCGGTAGTGACAAGGCTGGTTGGGGCGTCTCCTCTCACAATCGTCTTCAGCTTCAGAGCCTTGAGAACAAGATGGGAAATAGGATATTACACAACAGAGATGTTACACGACTAATATCCCTCTAAATGCAACAAATCAAAATATCTTCCTCTGAAATGTGGCTCGGTAGAATCAAAGTACCTCCGAGGTCTATTTATGTATGGTGTAAATGTACTTCTATCTCATGTGGTGGAAAGAACACAAACTCATCGTACATGATGTGCACCCCGCGAGGGAGGGAAAGCACACCGAGAGGCAGTTCAGCCCGGGACAAAAGCCTCCGTCTCTACAAAACGGGATAATCAACAAGTCGACACGTCTTCCTTCCCTTGTTTTCACGGTTTACAGCTCGACGTGTCAATGGCCTCTCGGCAGGGTTCGCGAATGAAGATAACAAGCAAAGGAAACATGAAAGACAGGATATCTTTGGTAACACAAACACGTATCTTAATGAGCTAATTATGAAAAAAAAAAAAAGGTTCACTGTGTTCAATTAATTACTAAGTGTTTATCTTCAATGTAGACCGGAAGCTTAAAAAAAACAGAGCTTTAATTCACAAAAAGCCACAAATAATGTCCAATATCTCACCAACAACCTGTAACAAAGAACTTTGAGGCCAGAGGTCGTCTCACCACAGGGCGCTTTTTATGTTCTTCATTGTGTCTTCAGACATATAATCTGTATGATCGTAGTTACGTCAGCGCCCAGGACAGAGGTGTAACGGTGATTACATCACCCCAGTAATGACAGAGCCGTGGCTCGCGCACAGTCTGTTACTTATCGTTCATTCGACCTTGGCCCCTCCTGAAAGTTGTCCAGTTCCCTCAGTAGTAAATCATAGCTCTTAAATGACCTCAGCCTTCCTCAAACGAGAGAGGCTACATTTTAAAGATCTCTTCGGGTGCTTTCTGTGCGTTTTAGCGCTTTCTCACCTGCCCGATTCTAACGAACTCGGCCTGCCGCGCCTCCTCCTTCTTGCGCGCCGACTTTGGCGACTCGGGCAGCACGTCGCTGAAGGACCGCCGGTTCAACATGTTCTGGGGGGAAAAAGGAACCTAAAACGTGGAACCCCCCAACGCGCGCACACACACACACACACACACACACACACACACACAAGGGAAAAAAGAAAGCAGACAGAGGGTCTTAGAGACGGACCCCGGCTCGGGCTAAGAACAGCAGCAGTAGAGCACAGTGGGGAAAGTGTGTCGAAGGAAGGAACAACAGGGATGCAGGGGGAAGGGGGGGGAGAGAGAGAGAGAGAGCCCTGCCGAGAAAGTCAGCATTGCAGCAGAATGCAGGCGGCGCGGCGCTGCGGTAACGACACTCCGCTCCACAGCGAGCGATGAAGAGGAGGCCGGCGATGAAGAGGAGGCGGTGCAGCGGCCGTACCTTGTGCAGGTCCGGCATGAGGTCCTGGTAGAGCGAGCGGATCAGCATGTCCAGGGTCCGCTGACGCTTCTGGGCAAACGTTGGCGTGTCCAGTGTGGCTTTCTCTCCATTGATTACTGCAAGAGACGACGCCAGATCAATACAAAAAAATATATATGTATGTGTGTGACGGATTTATTGGCCGTAATTTAATGCAGGTTTTAATGTCTTACATTTGACTAATAAAAAGTCCCTGAATTCTTGGTGATCAGTAAATACAGGCGGAGACGGGAGAGGGGGTCCAAACAGCGGAACGCTCTCCTCCGAGAAAATCTTCAACCTGTGACAAACAGCAGATATGTAGCATCTCTCTTTCGCCTGCAAATAACATTCCCGCAGCTCATTGAAGTGAAGACAACTGCAGCACAGGAACACTAGAGAGGAATCAGTCCCAGCACTCACCTGTAACAGTCATTCTGGCTATTATACCTAACTAATGCAAAAATATCTGCAGGCCAAGTAAAGGAAACTGATTGCATAGGAGACACACACCCGCACAAAAAAATAAAAAAAATCAACCCAAGTAGCGTCAGTGACATCGGTTCAATAGCAGAAGCCCCCTTGAACGCGTCGCGCCACTTCATTCCTCCGACAATCAGCGAGCGAGTGGAGGATACGGGTGAAGTGCGATCGGATCATCGACGGTTTGAAGGAGGACGAAGCGTCGTCCCCGTCCTGGAACACTATGGTGACGATGTCGTTTCCGATGTGCCTCTTCCTCTCCACCTGCCGGAGAGGAACGGAAACCAGAGAGACGCAACTTCATTTTGTTCCGATTTAGTGGGCTGAGCGACACACGACGACGCCGGCAAACAATCACCCCGTCCAGTCGTTACGACGGACGGACATGAGTGGCATTAGGTTGCGTCATCCGGGCCTTTTCAATAACAACAGCTGGCTGCCGCGTTTAGAAAGGACGCTTTCAACTGGAATGGCTGTATTGGCCCGACAGAACACTTTTCAACACTGAAAGTTGGTTTATAAATCTATTTAGGTGTATCATTATAAGACTAAATCATTCATTATTTGACTATGAAGAAATATAAGAATATTTTTAAACCCTCTGCATGGCTGGTTTGAGGAGGAGTCAGTGATTGGGGACATTGTGCGTGGGAAAGAGTTTTATTCCAACAGCAAATATTCTCCGAGCTCTCAACACCACAGACACCTCGAGAAGCCGTGATCACTTTATATAAAAACTTTAAAGGGCCCATTTGTTCAGTTCCATCTCGCAGTCCGACCCGCCTCAGTGAATATGTTTTCATGGTCTGTGGAGGAATGACGGCTGCTCCGTCCATCCAACAATCTCACAGTCTACAAGCTTACGGCCAACAGCTCCATCAAGCAAACGTCTGCTCTGTAAAGGGCAGGCGAAGGAAAGTCAAATGGCCGCCGTCGCCCATGGCTACGATCAATGTCAAATTTTGCACGGAACGCCTTAATTATCCAAGAAACGCATCCAAAAGAGGAACCCCACCACCCCGCCCCCGCCCCCTCCCTTCTTCCCTTTGGTTTGGTCGCTCAGGTGGACGGCAGCTAGGCGACGGACCGGCAGCCACCGCACATGCAGTACGAGCACACACACACACACACACACACACACACACACACACAGCGTTGCTCCGTTATTGTCTTTTTTATATCTTGAGAAGGAATCCAATTATATGCCAGATCTGCCGAGCGGCCTCCGTTATGACTCAGAAGGACTAATATGAGCTCTGCAGAACGAAGCCAGAGAGAAATAATAATAATAATAGAAATGAATACAGCGCCCCGGCGTCACATGCGGACACCCACCTGCTGCTTGTTCTCTTTGGAGTAGGGCAGCATGGTGGACACGTGGAACATGAGCTCGTGGCCCTGATACACCGTGTAGATGGACTTGATGCCCGTGGTGTCGTCTGCAGGTAAAACACACAGACAGAAACAGAAGAGCACGAGGAGATTGTTGAGGCAGCGGTTCAGAGGCGCTTTGTGTTCCGAGAGGGATCGTTCACGCGCTTCGGCCGCCTCACTCTTGGTGTCCAGGCCGCCGCGGTAGCCCGCCCATCCCTGCAACGTGACGGCGTCGCCCAGCAGCGCCAGGAACTTCTCGAAGCTCTCGCTGCCCGTCTCTGAAAACAAAAGCACAAAACACTTAACCACCACTTCATCGCCGCTTGTCCACGAGATATGAAGCACCAGCGGGCTAACTGGTTAACTGATGACTGATAAGAAATACAGGTTGCGTGCTGAATTATTTATTGGCATTGTGCAGATTACATTTTTTTTTAATTGAGCTTAAGAGGTGCTGCTTGGTTGATTTTTTTACTTTCAGAACCGCTTCCAGTCTTTTTGCTGAGTTACACCTCGACGGATACAAAACCCCCCCCCCGATCTTCTCATGGCAGCGTATTCATCCGAATGTCACACGGCGATACAAGAGACTTACCGTTGCTAAACATCTCGTCGTCCGTGAGCTGTCCGTCTTTGGCGAACAACACGCCGAATTTAAAGTTGACGGAACCCTGCAGACATAAAAATCAGGTAAATGATCAACGCGGTCTCCGGTACGATAGGAGGGCGGCCGAGTAAACGGAAACCAAACAAAAAGGACAACAAAATGAGCAGCGGGAGAGAGAGAGAGAGAGAGAGAGCAGCATCGTCCGCATACCTCCTGTTCCTCCAGCACCAGCAGATCCTGAAGAAAGAGGACATTTTCACTACGGAGTTTATGATTCGCACTCTCCGGCAGTCCGGCCTGACGGTGACCTACAGCCTCACCTTCTGGATCTCCGGGTTCAGGATTTCCCTCGGGCCCTTCTCGAACCGGTCCATGTTCATCGCACTTAAAGCAGGGGACGGAGGGAAGAGAGAAGGAGAGCGGGAGAGAGAGAGGGAGAGAGAGAGAGAGAGAGAGGGGAGCGCGTTTAGGATGGATGGAAGACGAACGGCTGCACATTCCTCACCCTGCTCGCGCCACTGGTCCTCAGACTGATGAACGTCTCCCGTTTCCGGCACCTTGTTATTGTTATAAACTGTTACGTTGAGTAGTGATTAAGCCACTTATATATGGTGGGTGGTCAAAACATCCTCTCTGCTGCTTTCTTTGTTGTTCATCAAAAAGTTAAACGTATAAATATATATATATATTTATATACAAGCAACATAAAAATGTCCACATGGCCTTCGAGAAAATTATAACGGCCATTATTTTATTAATTATTATTATTATTAATTATTTTATTATTTATTAAAAAAACTAATTATAACTAAAAATGATTTCAGTCTGGTGGCCAATATGTTTGCTCCCGAACAACAGAAACAGAAAATTGGGAGTCCTTGATTGGCCGCCTTTCACAATCGACCTACGATAATAATTCTCACACGTGTTTAGCGAGGAGGGAATTAACGGCGGTGCTCTGGAGCTCCAGGGCTGCGCTGCTCACCTCAGGATGGACTTGACCGATAGTGTTTTGGTCGGGCTGTACGGGAGGCTGATCTTCAGGGTTCCCTAATATCGAAGAAGAACGACACCGATCAGATGTTACGCACTCCTCCGCCGAAGACAAACAAAGTTGCTCCGCTCAACAGCAACAGCAACGACAACAACAGCAACGACAACAACATCCTGTAGCCGAGAGTCTGACAGAAACAAGACAAATCAATGCGACCAGGCAGCGGAGGCTAATCAGGTTCCAGATAAGGCCGGAGGCCAAAATTAAATCCAAGCCAATCTCGGTTGAGAAGCCGAGTCGACGCACTGCAAGAACACAATAAAGAACGTGCGTCACACTCACACACACACACAGAAGTTGTTTTGTGTTGTTTGAGCTTAATTTATTGTTGGGAGGAGCCAGTGAGGCGGCGGCGTGTTAAGGACAGCGCGAGCTACTTCAACATTACTTGAGTATTTCCGTTTCATTCTTATACTTATACTTCCGCGACGGAGATGCGAAGCGTCCCGGACGGTTTCGTTCGGGACGAAACCGTCCGCCGCGTCTGCTGGCGTGCGAACGCACCGTCTTTCTCCAGAGGATGGCTCGGTACTGAGGAACCCGCTGGTTGTTCTGGTCCGAGAGGACGACCGACATGTAGAAGGGGTTCTTCTCCGCGTCGGTCCCCACGTAGTTCTGATGGACTGAGGGAGACAGAGATGATGCACAGACGCAGTTAGACTCTCCACTCGTACCGGTTTCTTTATCGTTGTTATTGTTCTCTGTGCCCTGTGCAGGCGCAGACAACGATCTCCACCGCACACAGTCGCACAATGACGCCGCTGCTCCTTCGGTTGACCGGGCAACATCCTCGGAAAACACGGCCCGGGGGGGAGAGGGAGGACGGGGGGAGGGGGGGCCCCTCCAAACCCAATTAGACGCAGGATCTCTGTCTCAATCGCCGTCGCTCTCTTTATCCTGCTTCCCTTTTCTCGAATGTTTTCTTTGTGCGACGATGTCATTTTCTTCGCCCGTCCTTTTATTTAAACTATTCTTTGATCACGCATCTACGCTTCAGGTGATTGGACTTCGCGAGGCCGGCTTGCAATCATCCACAGTCTTCATACACGATGGAAGACAACGGGGAGACATCTCGCTATTCTCCTCCTGATCGTTTGAGGAATTGAGAATTTGAGTCGTTGGAGCGCTGGTGGTGGAACAGTCGGGCCCGCCCCCCCCCCCCGGGGTCATGGCGCTGTGTGATGCGACCAGCTGCGCTCAGGCTGCGAGGCGCAGATGGCTCTGCCGAAGTCCAAGCGGGTCGAGCCGACCTTCTGGGGAGACGCGGCTCGTTCTGAACTGTGTTTTTTCACCGTGATCCGACAATCGTCTACGAGGCAACAACGGCCCGCTCGCGATGGCGCTATCTGCTGAGGGGGGGGGGGAGCTTTGTCTGGTCCGAGGGCTGAAGCAGAGAGCGGCGGAGACTCTCCGCGGGGAAACGGCTGGATGCCAACCGGTATCGGCCTTTGAACGAGGAGCTCGAAGGCGCTCCCCTAAAACCTCACACGAATCAGGTGTTCGAAACGTAACGGAGCAGCGCTGACCTTTTCCCAGAAAGTATTTGAAGAACCATCTGGTGTGGTACTCTGGATTCTCCAGATGGACATCGGTTCTCCTCCAGGTTCCTGGCGTGTAGTCCAACGCCTGTTTGCAACCGAAACACATAGACTTTTATATTATAATTATAGCTTCATACGTTTAGATACACAAGTACATTGCACAAAACGTGCGGCTTTAATGCTGGACTGTGAAATAAATATGAATTTATTTGTCATTATGACAGTATACATCCTAATACATTGAATCATACTCCCTGTCAGGGTGCACATTGTAAATCCAGAAGACCTACTAAACAGAGACAATGACCTCATGTGTGCAGGAAAAAAAAAAGGGTATAATATTGCATTGACCTCGTCCGACGAGCCGTTCTCCACCCTGAAGCGCCCTGCCCTCTGTATGGCCCCATCTGCGTCACTGGAAATCAGCTGAGGGAGACGGAGAGACACAGACACAGAGGCGGGCGTGTTTAATATTAGACACGCGACACACCGGGACTCGTGCCGGGCCGCAAGTAAGAAGAAGAGCAGAGGCAGGCAAGCAGCAGGCGTGACACCGACAAATAGATCCGTCTTTTCATGTAGATTCACAATTACAACCACCGTACTCAGCCATCGGTAATCGCTCAAGGCGTTGCAATTACTCCTCCAACTCACTTCGGGTGTAAAAAAGTTTGCTAATGTATTTTTCTTTCTCGCATCCGCAACCCTCCGTACTTAATCGCCCCAATTATCCGTCTCGGACTCTCACTTCTCTTTGCCAGGGCAGAATGCATCCCCCTGCAAGTACATACAAATTAAAGTAATGGTGCCACAGTTTGGAAAATTCTATGAACTTATCCCACTTAGCAACAATTTTTCTGGGAGTTAAATGAGATTCAGGCGACGTCTAGACAACCTGATCAAACGAGTCAACGGCCGGCTGGGTCACTTTGACATGGGCGCTTGTTACTCGGTAGTCACCGCACAGGCCGCCTGAAGCAGGACCGTTTCGATAAACGATAAATAATTATGTTACACGTGATCGCTCGACACTTTCCTCCTCATTGTGGACATACCGAACCCCCTTCAACAACTTCTTATTCACGTGCCCCTTTTCCTTCTCATCTCCCCCTTCCACCTTCAAACTGAATGACGCTTTGTTGCCAGGCAACCAATCGCAGTCTCTCCTCCCTCGTTGCCCCCCCCCCCCCTCCTCCCTCCAGCCTCTCACAACCCTGCGTCTTTTGCCTCTTCTCTGACTGCCTTTACTGTCGTACTGTGTCTTTTGTCTCAACTCGCCGACAGAGGGCTCTGATCTACCGACATGTACGTAGAAAAAAAAACAACAACAAAAAAACAGCGTTGGCCGCGTTTGCCGGACTGAAATGGTGCAGCAGCGGCGAAGCAGGAGGAGGAAGTTCCTCAGAGAGAAAATACATGACCGAGAGGTACACAGACACACAGACATTATTTTCATTCATCAAAGCAGTTTGCAGATTATTTCCCGTGGCTCTGTTTGCACAAAATCCTTTTTCAAATCAGTCATGTTGTAAAAGCATTTTCTATTTATACGACACTGACTTCCCACACCCACAGGAGGAAAGCGCTGTTTGGATTCGCTCCCCTCGGCGTACTGCGTATAATAAGATAATAGAATCCAGCCGAGCGGGTTTACTGCAGGTGTGAAGCGCTGATAAACCAACGAGGTTTCTGTGCAATAATTGGCTGCGTCTTACGAGAGGCTGCGGGAAATACTGCCATCCCCTCCCTCGTATACATATTAATCGGGCTGAATTACGTTCCCTGCCTACTTCCTGGTGCAGTGTTTTGCGCGCCAGTGAAGAAGGTCTCCCGTTCAAATTTCTCTGCGTTTGTCCCATAAATTGGAAAGCGAATGTCGAAAGCAACTGCTTCCATCCCTCCTGCCTCCTGCAACATCAACTGTCCAATCGCAGGATAATTGAAGGGGAAGCCAAGTGCACCGCCTCCATAGTGCATTCTGAAAAACTGCGTGACATTCCGTATTTAATGCGAGCTTTAGGTACGTTTTTGCACATCCGTCTACGAATTGCCTAATCTTGCATTTTCTTCGGGTGAAAGAATGAAAAATGGCCGGAGAAGGGAGCCATTACTTTAAGCGTCTGCATGTGTGTGTGTGTGTGTGTGTGTGTGTGTGCGTGTGTGTACACGCACTCACGCATGCATCAAGCAGCCACTGCTTTTAAATCTTACAACAGAAAAGCGGCAAAGAGGGAAAAGCTGCACTCCAGCGGTTCCCCAGCGGTTCCCCAGCGGTTCCCCAGCGGGGGCGACGGGGAAGTGGGTGATGCGCCTGCCCTTTAACAAACACCCCATAAAACGCCGCACCTCCGCCGGGGAGCAATAGTGGAGGGATTGTGCAGGAGGAGGAGGAGGAGGAGAAAAAAGGAGTAGAGGGAATTTAAACAAATAAATCGAGCGAAGGTGACAGAATGAAGGATGATGGTCGCAGGGGAAGAGAAGGAAAGCGCACTGTGTAATGACAACAAAAAGCCGGACGATAAAAAGAAAAACAGCCGTCTCCACAAAGCGAAAACCCGCGGGAGCATCATAAACAGATGAGCGCGCGAGCACACACACACACACACACACACACACACACACACTTAAATGGCTCCCATTTTAGGGCACGACTTGGAACATCTCACGAACCCACCAAGCTCGCGTACTGATTTCCCCAAGGCGACAAAGCAGCGCTGCAGTGTGTGCAGGTGTGTGTGTGTGTGCAGGTGTGTGTGTGCGTGTGTATTAAAGGTCTTAAAACGTCAATATTTTTCTGACTGCTGACAGATAATTGAGCTCATCAGTGGGCCTGTTCATGCACACTCACAATCGTCCCGGAAGGCAGAGAACACCGAGGCGTCGCAGCGTCGGGGAGGGGGGGTGGTTGTGGGGGGGCCGGGGGGGGGGGGGGTAGGGAGGGGTAGAAGGGGGGACTGAGGAGAGGCAGGTGCATAGTCATATAGGGATAGACATCATTGAGGGATGGGAGGAAACAGAGGACATGACAGGAGATGAATAGAGGCAGAATAAATGAATAAAGAAATACGAGGCTTCTTCATCTACAGGGAAAGGGACTCTTTAAGTGTGGAGGACGAAGATTACCAAAGTTTAGAAGATTAAAATAGCAGTTCTTTATTTTCGTTTTTATTCCAGTACACCCCAGTCAAACGTTTTACAACGCAACACTTTCAGAATGAATTTAATCTGCTCACGCGGTTTCCGCGTCGTTTCTAGGACCACCTGCGGTCAGGCTGTTTAACAACGTGCCCCCCCCCCCCCCCCCCCTTCCACGTCGCAATGCCGTTCGGCATGCATCGCGGCGGCGTCACGCCAGTAACACGCAACAGCGACACTGATGAGACGGCCGGGCGAAGGCATCTGGCCGCCCGGGAGGCCCAGCGGCGCGCCAGCCTCCGGGTCCGGATCGGGCAGATGCTGCAGTGACGCCGGGGATCAGCAGCTTCAACAGATTATCAGTCGTGTTTCAGAGGAGAATGGGAGGAGGGGAGAGGGAGGGTGGGGACAAAAGAGCAAGAAGAGAGAAGCATGATCTGTGATGGGGCATGAGACACCTTTTATACATTTATATTCTCCCGCATTGCTTTTAGATGCCCTAAAAATAAAAAAAAGGGACTGGTTCAACTCAGCGCTGCAGCTTCATTGAAGTGTTAGTCAGAGAAAAAGAGGAACCAGATTTTATCACAGGCTGCGTCTCAATTGTTAGAATATACAATTTGGGGAAATTCGACAAAAGGTCATTTTATTTAAAACGTTCAACCAAATTTAAAAGAAGGACCCAAATAAACTCGAAACGAACCGATGTCGTAGTTGCAATTTGTCGCCACGGACAAAACAAACAAACCCTGTGTCACACACACACACACACACACACACACACACACACACACACACACACACGGTGAGAGTGGGAATAAATTCAGTGTGACGCTGCAGTCAAAAGCCCCCGGGGCAGCGACAGCAGCGCTGGCAGGCAGGTGGGAGTGGAGCAGTCTGCTCACCAGTCACTGTGCAAGACTGACAGCTAACCTCTCAACACAACGTCTCTCGCACGCACACGCACACACACACACACACACACACACACAGTTGACATTTCACAGACGGCCTCTCGAATAAAGAAAATTCAAGCTGTTGCGTCACGATGATGCGGGTTAAACTGTTTCTGCTTCCACGGCAAAACGCACAATTCAGCCTTTAACAGTGACACCAAGTGTGTGTGTGTGTGTGTGTTGATAATAGAAACATGACACACACACACTGAGTAACCACACCTGCCTTTAGGTCGGACTTTCACAGACAAAAAAATCGTACAATTCATACAATGGGATCCTGGTGCTTCGCCTTCTGCATGTGCAAATCCAAATTCAAATATTTTCATGAAAGGTGATGCAACTTTTGACGCGGGTGTTTTGCATTTCCGTGTGGTTTATTAGTCGCGTCGTAGATTGCGCGTGGACCTCAGTGAGTCACGCGGCCACGACGGCGTCTGCGGGGGAAGCTGCTCATAACGTCGACTGCCGACCGATTGCAATAATGCCCCCCAAAAATAACAGCAGCCAGCCGGGATGAGTCACGACTCCGCTTGTGCCCGGCCTCTCTTTTTATTAAGCAGTGGTTCTCAAACTTTTTACAAGTACCACCTCAGAAAATACTTCATCAAAAACAAGGCAGGTTTTATTCCTAAAGAAGTATATTTAAAATTGTCAGCCATTGTAACATTTTACAGTTTCAACAGTAATACTGCGCTTAAATATATATTTTTTAAATATTTATTCCAGTGATTCTTTGGCGTACCACTAGAGGGAGCCCTGCGTACCACACTTTGAGAATCACCAATTTACACTATTTGTGATGTTAATTCTACGTGTATCTTAGTTATGTTGACAAAATAACAAAATTCCTCCATCGTAAACTTTTCTGCTTTTTTTCTAAATGTTTTCCAACGTTCCTCCGAGACGTCGGATCATCAGAGGCTAAAATGTGATAACTGTGCACACTCGAGAGGCGCAGGAACGGCGGCGGAAACACAGACCGCGAGCACACGGATTGAATTCCCGGGGCGGCGCGAGGAGCCGTTTTTGTCGGCTGAAAGGCTTCGGGAGCAGAATTACTCCCAACCTTTTGCACAAAGCTCGCCCGGAGGACACACGGCGCTAAACGCCGCGAGAGCCGCTGTCGACAAAAAAAAAAAAAAAAAACACTTTCTCTTGTAAGTTCACACAGGCAATTATCGCGCCCTTTCAGACACAATTTTCAAAATCAGGGGTCGAGGACCAAAGATGATTGCTGTAATGGAAGCTCGGCGTCATGTGCTTATTATCCCCGATGTTCTTTTCTGAAGATCAAGGTTCATCAAGCGCCGTCTTTCATTCGCCATTATTCACTTACTACTCTGTGAAACACACCGCGCGGCCCTTTCTGTCCCTCGGGGGAATATTTAAAAACAGGCTCATACAGGAGAAGATTATTCTTTTAAAAGATCCTCAGATATGTTTTGTTGGTATTACATTTAAATATGTCTTACATTATCATTCATACGCACTTTTAATTGGCCAAACTCTTGGTCCTTAAACTAACAAGAGCGCCGCGTTGTTGCGTAACCCACGAGGTTCTGGAGCCATTGGTGGTGGTGATTAAAGCATTGAATGTCCATTTTACACTTCATGTTAGTTTCTCATTCTGTTTATGATCAGAGCCGGCGGGAGATGTTCTTAGTTCAGCACAAAGAAGGGAAGCAGGAGGGAAACACCTGGTCTGACTGTCAGAATGAGTCAGTAAGTAAGTAGTTCGAGCGCAAAACGGACCCGAAAATCCTGACGGGAATTCAGAGAGCCCGCCTTACTGCTAAGCTAAGCTAAGCTAAGCCAATCACCTGCCAACTCAGGCTCAAATTTTTATTAAAAATCCTCTTATCCAACTCCCAGAAACCAGACCAGCATATACCCCAAAGACTTTTTTAACATTCCAACAAATATCCACAAAAAATTCATCAAAATCAGTTGGATTGCAAAGCATTAAAAAAATAAAAGGAGTAAAAAATAATAATCAGCAGAGTTTTATTTGTATTTCCCTCTGTTAGATGAACAAGACAGACAACCATTTAAACTGTGATCACTACACGTGTTTCCCACTCACTCATGCACACAGATGTCGCAATTAATAAATCAATAATGAACGACAATGATGAAGAAGTCATGGCGCATTTAGTGCTGAGGGAGAGGCGGCGCCGTGAGCACCGATGCTATCAGTTCATTAATGTTTCTCATGCACCCCCCCCTTACCCACACACCCACCCAAACACACACCCACACACAGCAGCATTGTGCGTGTTGTCAGTCTGCGAGTGCTGATAGGCGGCGTGTGGTTTTCTCTTTAACGCTAATCAGTCGTACACGTGGCGAAGCGCCGCACAATATGTCGCGGGTAGGAAGTACGATTGCGGTGTGAAACCGTAGGACTTCCCGTCCCTTCGGGTTATCGGGAGGCACAGAGACGCATTGAGCTGGTCGGGGGGGGGGGCGTTCCCACACACACACACACACACGCACACACCCTTACAGCAATAATGACTCAACAGCTTAGCAACCAGCCACAAAGACGCACACGGTGTGAAGCCGCTTTCACAAACACATGAACTTTGGAGGCTGAGCAGGCCGCCGAGTCCTGCATCCCCCCTGGACCACGCCCCGTGCGTCATGACTCATCGGCGTCCGCGTGGACAACAAAGAGGAGAAGGCAACAGTAGGAGGGGAGAGAGCGTGAAGTGAAGTGTGTGTGTGTGTGTGTGTGCGTGCGTGGTGGGCGGGACTCACCAGCTCCACCGAACCGTAGTGCTTCCTGCTGAAGTCTCCACGTCTGCAGCCCAAGTCCTCCGAGGCCGAGCTGCAACACAAACGCATGGTCAGAGCCGAGGCCTGCCGGTCCTCCATCACACAGCACCGGCGCACGCCGCCAAAGGGGGGGGGGGGGGGGCGGGTCGCAGCGTCCCCTTTTTTCGTCTTTCCCTGCCCACCTCCCGTCGATGCGGTACGCGACGGCTGGCCGGGGGGAAGCGGCGGCTGGCCGGGGGGAGCGGCGGCGGCGGCCGAGCCCGGGTTCCGATTGAGACTCTGGTCCTGATTGAATTAAAGCCACAGTGATGGATGGGAGACGTGCCGAGTGCTTCGAAACGCAGAGCAGACACGGACGCATGAAATGTTTGCGAAATGTGAACACAGAAAATAATGTGGCAGGTTCCCCCTTTGGTGCACGTCAACCAAGCTGAGTTGACTACATTCATTTTGCTGCTTTTTGCATGTTTGTAGTCATTATATCACCTGAGCCACGGAAATAGTAATCCAATAGCTGCAGGAACACGGAAGTTGGCGTCTGGTTCCCTAAAACAATAGCTAATGAGATTTCCTGTTGGATTAATGCAGAAAATAAGCTCTGGGGGCAAACTTGTGTAGTTCAAAGACAAGACAAAACGTGATCAACACTTTTACATGCGAAAACAATCAAATAACCACAGAGGCAAAAAGCCAACGCCATGCTGTAAACTTGTAGACTTCCCACCGCCATTGAGCATAAATTATGAACATTCAAATCTACTACGGTTGTGCCGAGTTTATTTCCTACATCCAAATCAAAATGAGCAACCTGAAACCAGACAATGAGAGGAGAAAACAACAAGCTAAAAAACTACTTATTTCCACCTTTTAGGAGCAAGCAGCCCTCCATACAGCTCTGAGTGGTGGACACACCTGTTTGCACAGGTAAATGCTGGGCTCCATCACAGCATCCACCTTTTGTGCGCTCACACTTTTTCCTTCCCACTCGGGTCGCCATCTTTTTCTCCGCTCACCTTCCATAATGAAAAAACCCTCCATTTCTGGGTGAAGGCTCCTTTTATTAAGGCTTCCAAGCCACCAGTCGCTCTAGTCGCTCTGGTCGCTTCACCGTGGTTCAGGAGGGAGTTGTTTTGTCTCTCGTCGTAGCCGTGGCTTTGTTGGTTTGCGTTGAGCAAATACGTGCATCAAAGCAGCTACCCGTACACAAGGAAAGGCTTTGTTTGCAGAACCCACAACACTTGTGTTCAGGCCAAATTTAAAAATGCCGCGGGGGCAAAATTTTCTGTGTTAAATCATCTTTTTTATCTAAACATGAGAGATATTTTTACACATGTGGGAGGTGTCGCACTTGGTTTCTGTCGGCCCAAAAAGCTGCGGCAACACCTATTAAAAAGGAGGTATAACAGGGCAAAGTAAATCACCTTTTTCAAAGCTGTACTTTGTATTCATTGCACATGTCAGCTTACTGCCGTGCACCAATACTTGAGCGAATGTGGCAGAAACGTCCTGCTGAACGTCAGCATGTTAGCATCGTCACTGTGGGCACGTTAGCATGTAGCTCACAGCTTAACCTACTGCATATGTACAGAGCTGCCAGCACAGCTTCCGACTCTTATGATTATTGTCATCATTCAAAAGCTGCCCCAGTGCCGGTCCGAGCCTTGTGGGGGCCCTAAGCAGAATTTTATTTGGGGGCCCCCCCTCCCACCACGCACAGTCACCTGTGCTAGAAGATTATTGGCACAAATGTCACGCTATACTGTTATAGCGAAAATTATAAACGAATACATTGAGGTTATAATACAAAACTGCTTGCAGCATAAGCGAACTAAGCGGCTGCTTGGGGCCCCCTGGCCAGGGGGCCCCAAGCAGCCGCTTATGCCTTGGGCCGGCCCTGAGCTGCCCGCATGTCCGGACATCATGATTTGAACTCAAGGTCCGGTCACTTTCCAGCAGCCTGATGGCTGCTTGCCAAAAGACAAATGACGTTCAAAAAGCTGGGACCAAAGACAAATAGCTGCGAGACAGAACAGAGGTAAAATGGGTATTCATTACTCAGCCGCTGTCCCCGGTGAAGGAGCACGGGAAAGGTTACAAATTGCGGTTTCTGTCACAAGACAAAAGGGCAGCTGCCACTGGAAGGCTCCAAACAGCACGGCTGCCACCTGTTATCCTGAGCCTCATTATCCGTTACGCTGGATACTCTTTAAGCCGTTGGATCGCTGCAAAATGAGGCTATTTTTGGAGATTGCTTGTTTGCATCAAGGTTTACGCAGACGCAACCCGAAGTGTCTTCGGACGATATAATGTAGCCCAGAATATAGCAAACGTTCAAAAGCTTTGTCTCATTCATACACCCACATCTGGCAATAACAGGATAAGAAATCACTGAAATGACGGTTTTGTGCTGTGAAGATGTGCAGTTGAAATGTTAAAGCCCATCAGAGCATCTGGATTATTCTTCATAGCACTAATCACACAAAGTATGAGGATGACACGAGGATAAAGCCGACGATCGCACACACAGAAGAAGCAAAATCTTGGCATAAGGGTCAATATGAATAAGTCATAAGAGCATTTCATAACAAAAAAAACAAAAACAAAAAAGGAGCCTTTGCTGGATGTTTTCTGCTCCCTCTCTGCATCGAAAGGAGGCGTCTGTGCCATCGCCTGTCTTCTCTCTCTCTCTCATATCTTCAGATCAGTCGGAGAGACTGAAAATGAGTCATCGCGGGACTCGATCTGAACTCAGCCGGACGGTTTAAGCTCGCTGCCTGCATCCGTTATGACGTCACGATGCCGGGGCTGCGTGCACCTGCGCTCTGCCGCGATGAATTATTCATTATTCAGACTTTTCATGGTGCATATGCTGAAATATCTACACTCCTCAAGGGTTACAGCTTAACGAACAAACAGCAGAACCGACTCGGTTTTAACGAAACCGGCGCAGCGGTGCGATTCAAAGCTGCTGCGGCGCGTCAAATAGTTCCAGACCGAAGACTTGTGGATTCAGTAGCACTCAGTTTACCCCGTCCTGCCCCGGTAAACGGAACAAGATGCACCAGATACACGAGTGGTGTCAAAACTGGACCCAAACAGTCGATTATTCTCCACGTTATTACACGATCCGAAAAGCGCAACAGGGCATTTTACGCAGAACGGGTCGCACACCGCAGCAGGTGTCTCCAGCTGCGTCTCATGTCCTCGGGGCTGCAGAATAACGCGCTGCGGGTATGAGATAAGAGAGTTATGCATTCAACAGATGAGAGGCGGCATGCAGAAACACCCGTCAAAGTAGGATTTCTTTGGTTATTTTTCTTTTCTTTTTTACCGATGATTGAAAGTCAACAGTTTGTTAGAAGCTGGTTCCACACTCTTCATGTCCCCAACATGCGATGTCAGCAGCCACGACAACAACCCGGCGTCTCTCTCCCTCTCTCTCTCTCTCCTCTCCGTGGGTTCGTCCTCTCGTTAGGATCGCAGGTTCATCCCCGCGGCGCGAACTCCCGACGGCGGCTGGTGAAAACTCCCCCGGTCGGCGGTTGGACTCTTTCTGGCTCCGGTCTGTGCGCGCAACTGTGCCATAGGAACGGTGTGTGTGTGTGTGTGTGTGTGTGTGTGTGTTTGTTTCTCTCTCTCTCTCTCCCCCTCTCTTCTTCCTCGTTACTCCCCCCCCTCCTTTCTTCTTCTTTGAGCTACGGTTACATCACCGTCAGTTACGTGAGGTCTCTAGTTAAAGATCCCGAGGCTCACATCATCGGGTAAAGTAAGAAGGGAACTTGGAAATGCATTTACATTTTTCCTGGCCAGCTTTTCATCACGCCTTCCAACTGTCCATCGAGCCTAATGTTCTACATGTTAAATCCATCAGGTCTGGTATTAAATTAAATGTAAACATATGATTCGTTTTAGTCCCACAACAGCTGTATTTATAATCTTTTTAGTCACTCGGGCAACATCGAGGTCACTCATTCATCCATTTTTCATTCATGCGGCTTCCTTTTTTTTCCTTCTGACTCTCTTCTCTTCTTACATCTTTTAAAATGCATCTGTGCCTTCCGTTGACTTATTTAACGGTTACAGTGTGCGAGTGGCCTCCATTACTCCGCTGGTGCATTCCCTGAGTGATGACGTGTCTCGACAAACATCCCCTGTTGACCCCCCCTCTTCCCGTAGAAACATCAAATCCCACTTTGCCCTTTTAAAAGGGCTGCCTTTTTTAAACTCAACACTGTGACCAGGGCCGGCCCAAGGCATAAGCGAACTAAGCGGCTGCTTGGGGGCCCCAAGCAGCCCTAGTTTTGTATTATAACCTCACTGTATTCATTTATAATTTTCGCTATAACAGTATAGTGTGACATTTGTTCCAATAATCTTCTAGCACAGGTGACTGTGCGTGGTGGGAGGGGGGGCCCCCCAAATAAAATTCTGCTTAGGGCCCCGAAGAGGCCTGGGCCGGCACTGTCGGCGACAACGTGGTTGGAGCCGTTAAGAAGTTTGCACGTTTGATAATAAATAAGGAAATGATGATAACTTAGTTTGACTATATGCGAAAAAAAAAAAAAAAACGGTAGTACACCAAGCTAGAGACAAAGGACAGCTTCTCCGTTACGCCCTTTGTCCACATTAGATCCACTAGGTTCATCAGCTGCGTCCGCCGGCCTTTGAGTGCAGAGTGGAAGAAGTGTTTATCCGACGCCAACAGCTGCCTGCTGTGACTCAGTGTGTGGAATACAACGATGGAGCGTGTAGGAAAGAAGATTGGGAACATGTGAGGGGGGCGGGGGCACAGGAGAAAAGCAAGACTGAAATGTTTCATTCTCTGCGCACAAACACAAACACAAACACAAACACGGCAGAGCGGGTGAAATAGGAGCTCCGTTAAATCGGACACCTTCACAACAGCGTCTCCGGCTCACAAACAAACAACCAACGAGTGCAGGAATGCCGGGCTCAGGCTACACGGCACGCAGCTGCTCATCCATCTTTAATCAGAAGAGCCCCCCTCCGCCCCCCCCCCCGCACCCCCCTCCCGCTGTGGCAAAGACACAGCACAGGAAAACACTTAAAAAGGCACACACGGCACTTCTGACCGTGGCCGCGTTTTCAAAAAGACAGCTCGAGTTGAAATGCTGCCGAGGTCCGCAGAAATAACTCCTTTTCAACGGAGAGAGACGCTCATTTTCTCACGTCGAGTCAGGCAGAGACACCTGAGCCCCCCCTTCCGTCCCCCCCCGACTCCAATTAGAGCCCCGAGGACGACCACACGCACACACACATTCATAGGTGTTGAATAAACATCACTCACACCCTCCCTTTGTTACACTTTGACACGCACTGCCGACTAGACCTATTGTGCGTTCGGGCGCGGGTGGGGGGGGGGGGAGTCAGAAGGGGAAGGCCCCCCCCCCCGCGCAGAGATCAGTGTGCCTTGGAGCTACAGCATCGTCCTAAGAGAGAGAACGGTCCATTGAAACGCAGATGTTTTAATACGTACCGTTATTGATTCATTTGGAGATGTAGGTGCCATGTTTATTGGACTGGCAGAAGATGCGGGGTAAAAAAAAAAAGAAGCAACGCTCGATATTCCCACTGAGAGTGGAAGTACAGGCTGTAGCTTTGTTTAACGGTTCCCTGTGGAGCCTTTGACCAGTCGTGGTGCTTTTTTTGTGTAGGGTTAGGGTGGGTCTTGTTTTTTCCAACGCAATTCTTCTTCTTTTTATATTATATGTAAAATATATCACGATATATTGTGTTGGGAGTGCTCGTTAAAACACAGCACTTAATAATACAGATTAATTAATGATGAAAACCACCGTCAGTGTCCAAGTTCTTCTTCCATATGTGCCTTTTGGTGAAAATAAAATCAACTGACTTTCGGGATTGGAACATTTTCATTTCAGAGAGAAGGTAAAGAGCATCATTCACACAAACACACACACACACACACAAACACACACACACACACGGACGATTTGGATTCAGACCTCGGCCTCTTCCCTTCCAGCGCGTCCTGAATGCCAGCAGGTCACCGCATGGCCTTCTGGGAAATGTCACCGTGTCGGGGCACAGCGATTGATGAGGGCTCTCTCATTAAATGTGATCAGGTGAATTGACCTTTTGTTCGTGGCGGTCAGACCGGCTGTGGACACCAACTGCGTCCTCCTCCCTTGCGGCTACAAGTGTTGCGTGTCGTAGTTGGGCGTCTGCGCGCTTTGTGCAGCTTTCTTTAGCCGCAATGCATTTTAGTCCAGAGTAAAATAAATAATGCATTACATGCATATGCATTGAGCCGGTTGTCCGAATGAAACGCTGCTGACGGTCCAGCTGCTCTGCACAGGAACAGAACCTTTAAAAAAAGGTATCAACAAATCGATATACAGCAAGTTATTTCTACGCAGTTTTAGCTCTGTGCAAACACATGACACTTTCGTCTGAAACTCGTCAGCTTGATGTTCACCAACTAAAATGACAAAGATCCAAAGTGGGACTACTTTTACAACCACTGACCCTCCAACAAATTGTGACACCTGATTATACAGGGAGAGTGTGCCCTCTTGTGGCCATCAGGCGTATCACAATGAAATAAACAGTATAGTAGATCCTCTCCCGCGGATCAGTAGTATCAGTTCATCATGTATAGGTAATGATATCAATCTCCAGAAAAACAAAAAACTGCACCCTATTTTCTTCTGATTTATAGCCATTTACATTAAAACTTAAATGATCACCCCTCATCAGCATCGATGGTGCTGAACCTACATGCATACGTACGTGTGCACACATGGAAAGCATGCACCTGTGTCTTCTACGTCACCTTGCGGTTCGTGATTTCAGTAACAGCTCTAGAAAAAGGTATTTACTACTGCAGTAGAACCAAGACGCCTCCAGTTGGGGAAACTCCCTGTGAGACGTTTATTTTGAAAGAAAGTCCACGTCTTTACAGCCTCCGCTGAAAATATTCTCCCCCGGTTGACTCTACGCATACTTTCAATCCGCCGCAATTCCAACTTTCTTTCACCCGCTCTTCCTGCGGCTCGCTCTCTAACCAAGTGGTGTTTTTTAAAAAAAAAAAATTAGCCGGCCTCCCTCTAAAACCGCAGGGTGAAAACGTACATCCGTAACCCTTCACAGGCTCCGTCCCCTCCTCGGCCTCTCCTGGACGGAAGGCTGTGAAGCACACACACTCATAGGACGGGTCCACACTGTGCAGACTTCCTCTGATCAGTCCTACGTCAACACACTTCTACGCTCATTTTTTGCCTTAATGCTTGAGAAAACCGCGAGTCTTGAGGTGGCTTTTGTGCTCAGAGTACAACTCGCTGGGCTTGTTCCAGTCGTCTGTAAAGGAAAATGTTTTTCCAGTGTATTTTAAAATGTGCAGCAATGTGTCTTAAAGCCCTAAATGGAAGCAGATGTTTCAGTCGAGCAGACATTTACATAGGGCTGTAATCAAGTGAAGGATTTTACTTTCCTTTTTTTCTTCTCTTTTCCTCCAGTAATTTGAATCTATTTTTCGGACTGCATGGGCCTGGTGCTCTGCATTGTGCGCACGGCTGAGCTGTGCCGCGTTACGGCGAGCTATGCAGCCACACATGGGAGCGATTATACAGTCCTGTGTTTATCGGAACCTCGCCGAGGGGCTGTACCCCTGCACGGCCGAGCGGCGCAAAACCAGCCCCGCACGCTGGTCCAGTTTCCTCAGATGCAACCGCCAAGTGATCACTGAGCAAAAATCGATCCCGACTCCTGGAAACAACTCCTTCCATGGTCACGGTCTGTTCTCGGGCGCTGCGGCGTCGTCCTTTAATCCCATTAATTTAATTAAAACAGACCCAAGAGAGTTAAATGGACCTCTGTAGCAGCTTGGGCTACATTAAGCGCTGTTGGCGTAATAACATCAGCGCTCATGCTACATTGCAAGAAATGTCGGCAGCTAGTCGCCATGTTTATTGGGCGAAGAGGAATAACATGACAGAAATGTGACAACGTCCTGGTTTTCTATGATTGTAAAGTAAAAGTCTTTGGGTTTTAGACTCTTGATTGCAGTGCCGGCCCGAGCCTCTTGGGGGCCCTAAGCAGAATTTCATTTGGGGGCGATAAGCGGCTGCTTGGGGCCCCCTGCCCAGTGGGGCCCAAGCAGCCGCTTAGTTCGCTTATGCCTTGGGCCGGCCCTGCTTGATTGGACAAAGAACACTTGAAATACATCAACTTGGACCCTAAAAAGGTGGGTGGAAAGTACGGCACCAGATAGTATCAGCAGGGTAATGTGATTGATTGTTTTCCATTTCTAATAACAGCCAGCTCGGGTGCAGTCAAATCTTGAGTTAACCGCGCACTGCGTCTTTATCTTCTCCCTTGGCGTGGGAGCAGAGGCCCCGGGAGTTCACAGCATGCAGAGCAGAGGGAGTGCGCCGAGTCAGCACAAACGCCAGCGAGTCCATCAATTCAGCTCCCCGCTCGCCGCTTTATGACAGCCCGTAACGCAGAGGGCGACCCGAGCTTTCCCTTCAGTCTGCTTGGAGGGATGCTGCTCTGCATACATTTGTGCATTGTTAGATCGAGAGAAAAAAGAAGAAGAAAAAAAAAACATGTCTGACATTCAAAACATATGGTCTTCATCAACCTGCTGCCTTGAAGCCTTCTGTAAAAGCTGTAACAGGAAACCACGAGAGGACAAACACTAGTACAGATTTTTAACTATTCAACTGCCCTCTCCGACCAGGACGCTGAGAGCATTTCAAAATAAAAGCCCCGACACGACCTCTGAAGTGAGGGGCTCGGGCAAAGAGGAGGCCGCCTGTCAGGAGAAGGATCTATTCTCGCTCCATTAGTGCGGCGCCGTGTTGAAGGGGGGGGGGAGGGGGAGTTGATTGATCCATTAACCGCTCGCATCTCAAAGCCAGAGAACGCCGGGCCGTCGTTGTGAACAAGCCGCTTCTTCTCCTTGCCGTGTCTGAATTACGAAAGTAAACCATATGCTGTGATCACACATTGGCCTGCTTTAGCTCTGATGATTAAAAAGGGCTCCTCTGCTGCCTGCCAGCGCATGCCTTTCCTTAAATGAGCTACAAATGTTCCGCTTATGGATGGAGAAGCGAGCCCAAAGACTCCGACGCGGTTAGTGCAGCTTCAGAATTTGCTGTGGTTGCCATTAGAAAGCTCAGGGTTGACCTTTTGCCTGATTTTTAAATACCGGCTTCATCGGATTAAAAACCTTCCTGCGGTGGTCTGTTTGTCTGTATGTGTGTGTGTCTGTGTGTGTGTGCGCGCTGCCTGTTCACATCATTTTTCCCTTTGTGCGTCTGGCACTCCGGGTCTCTCCCAAGTTCGTTCCGCCAGTCGGCGGTCGGAGCTGAGCCAGTGATTTCAAGAGTCGCCTTCAAGACAATTCAAAAGTACAATTAGCCGCGGCAGACAGGAAGACGTTGGAGACGGACCCGTCGCGAGTTCATATGTTATGAAAATGAAATGGGCAGGAAACACTAAAGATGTTAGGCTTTGTTGCTCTTACCCAGAACCTCCTCCAGACTAAATTTAAAGATTTTATTTTGTAATGAAAAGTAAAAAAGAAATGGTAATCAACTGCATCCATAGTTACTGCAGAAACACAAATATATACAATTATCATCCACAGACTGTGGGAGCTGTGGGACCCGGAGAACTACCACACAACGACACAGCGCCACCTGCAGCTCGGTGGAGGCCTTTACACATGTATTGCGTTTACCTGCGGCTGACGTGCCAGCTGGCAGTCCGCTGGCTTTGTTAGATAAGGCTTAGTCGCTACGACGCGGCGCCCCAAAACACACGGGGAACGAGCTGGTATGTGGATTCATTATTACTAGTCACTTTTCAGATTAAGACTCTACATAAAAATAACGAGCTGCAAAACTAAAAAAAAACTTTTCAGATAATTGAAGTCCAGTTGAGGCTCCTCAGAATCGATTGTTTTCCTATCTCTCCTCTCCCGCGGATCAGCTCTCGTCCCCTCTGGTTCACCCGGTGACCTTTTGACGGATACATCCGTTTCCATCTTCGGTCTGACATTCAACTCTTATTGATTTAATCTACACAAACCAATGACTATACGCAAACGTCTCTGCTTGAATCCATCGTCGCTTTGAGGCGACAAAACTATCAAACTATCATTCAGCAGCTGAAAGGGCGGCCAATGATTTGTCTTGTCTATTCATTACACAGGGACAGACATCCTTCGTCATGCCGAGTCCCAGATGCAAAGATGTCGAGGCAATTCACTCCTTCAGTCGTACGTGCTTAAGATACATGACGTGTTGTAAAGGCGTTTGCAGTTGGAGGAGATCGACTTAAAAGGCCCGGCACTTTCGGGAAGTGCGTCGGAGGTAAATAATAAATGCTCCCAGGGATCCCACGCAGAGTGCGGCTCGGCCCTTTTAATCCATCTAGAGCGTCGTCAGCAGCGACCATTACTACTGGGTTCTATCGCTCAGCTGGCTGGATCCTGACAACAGCTTGGTCAAGAGCCCGACAACGGCGCAAGTCCCGCCCCTGGAGCTGATTGGCTCGTGTCTGCAACTCGAGGAGTGGGCGGAGCAGTAAGTCGGGGACCAGGCGAGGGGGGGCCGACCCAGAGGTTGGGAAACGACTGTACAAGTGTGTCTTACGAAGTGTTTGAAAACTAGCGAGCGAGAGGGAGCAAGCGTGTATTTCCAAATGTGCTGGTGTTTTTGCTTCTACAAAAAAGGATCCAGTTGCGTCTTTCACCACTGTGGAACAACAAAGAGGGCAGATAAAAGCGCCTTATGACACACTTCCATAGGCAAACATATGGAAACAATTCAGCCAGTGCGTGCGTGTGCGAGTGCACGTTTACAACACACTTTGTGTACTGCATGAGTGTGTTAGTCATGCAGCTGGATTGCATCCAGCTGCAGCTCCACCTGCGCACTTGGTCGTCTGTTGCGGTCAATCTGCCGGGAAGACGCGAGCTGTAACCCCCCCATTCCCCGAGTCCACAGCAAACACACAACAAGGTCCGTCATCACAACAACAAGAGGTGTGCAGTTCGACCAAAAGCGTGCCCCCAAGTCTCCCCATCATCACACAGGACGTCAATTAATTGCATTGCGGTCTTGACTTTTCCTGGTCTTACATTTCGGTGAACTACGTATGGTGGAACTGCACCGTTATTTTTCATCGCCTTAAGCTCTCGTATATTGAATTGGACCATTTTTCACTCTCGCTGAAAAAATGACTTCTTCAGGGATTGAGCCATTTGGTTTGACCCGGTGGCACATTTACCCACGACCGAATGGTTGTTTTTTCGACGTAGAGTGATCTTAAAACTGGCAAAGTAAACACAGTTGCACACTGCCTGCTTTGGTATACAACAGAGACAATGGTCAAGGCTTACTGAAGGTGATGACGTGCTGCCACGCTCAACCATTATGCTCAATCACACGTTCCAAGCCAGTTGACAAAGAGGAAGGAACTGGCGGGTTGCATCAGTAAAAGTGAAAGTCTTTCAGACGCAGTGCTCCAAACCACAGGACACCAATGGACTGAAAGAAGAGACCCGCACCGGGGACAGATGCTATACGCAAACACTGACAGTGTTTCACCACACCGAGGAAAGCGTATAACGGCAGCACGTCATGTGATCTGCCGTCCTCGCGCGCCGTCACGAAGCCGCTGGGACAACATTGCGGAGTCAGGTGCGGGCGACGCGTACCCGCGCGTAACGCCGCTCCGCAGCGCGTTGCGCACGGCGTAGAGAGGAGAAGCGATGACATCCAATGGAATACGGCAAGATGGAGGGGGGGGGAGAGGGGGTGTTTGTCCAGAGAAGTGAAAGAGCAGGCTACACTAAAAAACACCGCAGATCCTAAACCCCCCCTCCCCGTTCTCCACGGAGAAAGACATGGGCTTATGTAAAGTGCCACTTTATTGCAGGAGGAGGAGCAGTTTAGGTGGGCTAGTCCAGTAGAACCCTGCCCCCCCCCCACCTCTCACGCACAGACACACACACACACAAACAAAAGATGACCTACCTAGGTAATCTCGAAGCTGCAACCTTTCCGAAGGAGCAAGGCTCTCTTCCGCATGATGCCTTTGTCTCTGCCGAAGTACACATTTTTATCTGAATTCATGGGTGCTGGGCGAGAGCAGCGAGACTCGTGCCAACAGCAGCGCCCTTTGTCTTTCCCTTTTGCAAGGAAAATTTAAAAAGTAAAAAAAAAAAAAATGAAAATAAAAAATGCGGGACTTGGAAAGGCGGAAGGGAAAAATAGAGCGCGAGAGAGAAACGGACCACTCGAAAAAGAAGAGCAGGGTAAAAATCCTCTGGCGCTCGTTCCACCTCAGCGGCGCGGGGAAAGTGATCTTGCAGACTTCTCTCCCCCCCTTCCTTCCTTCGCCCCTTCTCTCTGGCTCTCGCTCTCTCTCTCTGAGAGACAGAAGACGGTGCTGTGGGAGCTCCTAGAGGCGCATGGTGGCGCTGCTCGGGGGAAGCTCCATGTGGTGCCGGAGCTCTGCAGACGTCAACCTGAGCGGAACGCGCCGATCGTTGAACTGTGGCGCTCACGGCGCCGCTTCTCACTTCATGAGACTGATGAGGGAGGGAGGGAGAGCGAGAGAAAGAGAGAGGGGGGGGGGATCAAATGGCTGTTATGTATGTTACAATATTTGACACGGATCTAAGGTGGTCTTTGACTTGTTTGTTCAAGCAGTGCCTTTTCATTTCGAGGCTTTGTGTGAAAACTACAAAACTACATTTTTCTCAATTTTTAATCTTTTTTTTTTAAATCAACAAGACACGCGACATGTGTGCCACCATTTGCAATGACATTAAGCAAATGATTTTGGAGCAACACACCTGGAGCTACACATGAATACAGTACAGCGCCCTCGGATTGGATGCGGATGCAGATGTTCTTCGGTGATTAAAAAGAAATGTTCATTTCAACTCTGATGTTCTTCCACCAAACGGTTCGAGGAGACCTTGAAGCAACGTTTACTCCGCTGAAACGACGCTCTGCAGGCTGCGGCGAAGCAGGTGATGAGCTGCAAAGGTGACGAGGCCTGCGTCCTGCGCTGCATCGACGGGTTCGGCGTGCGGTCAGCCGATCTGCCTGTTCGTCTTTCGTTTATTGGGTGGAGACCAAAACGGAGCTAAAAGAGACCCGCAAACATACGACGCGGGGCTGTGGATGACTCCCACTGTTATTGCAAACACACACACACACACACACACACACACACACACTCTGTAGTGTGTTTAGATGAGGAATTCTCTAAACGTGACTCACACAGCTGCATTCAAATAAAGACCCGGCCATGTTTGTGTGATTGGAGGGACTTCAAACCTTCTGACTCATGCAGCTTCGACAGTTTAGCGCAGAGACGCCTTTAAATAGCCGCCCTCTCATCACCGCTTGTAAAGACAGAGGTTTTAACTCGGGCAATACCATCGAGGAGAGCGGCTCCTCGCCGTGAAAGTAACGATTTTTGCTCGCAAACACACACAGGGGACACGCCGGTCGTTGTGCAATGTCTGTCTGAGGAAAGAATGCTGCAAAAAACAGTGTTGTCCCTTGTGAAGTGGTTGTGTGAGATCACAGAGTCTACATTGAGCTTTGAATGGCAGTTCAACCTATAAGGGTTCTTTACAGATTAATTTGAGGGGATGTTAGAGGTTGAATTATCTACTATCACACCAGAAGAAAAAAACAAGGAACTGTACGGATTTGTGCAACCTAACTATGCCTTTTTCCTTTTTATCACTTTTAACACTAAGGTGAGGCAGTTTAAAAAAAGGAAACGTGGAGTCTGACTTTAGATTAAAAAACAAAAAACACAACATAAATAATTTTTGCATGTTGAGATCAACGCTTATCGTGATCCTTCAGGCCGAGCAGAGACACTTCAAGGGCGCCATCGGCACGCCGAAGGACTCGCTCGCTCCTTCACTTGCTTTTCACCGGGCCGCAGATACACTACGCACACAACGCGCGCGCTTACACAATCTCGCGGTCACGCCCACCTCTCCTTTCGTCTTCTCCAGCCCGCTTAAACAACCCAAACCACGCAGCTGATCAGAGAGGTCACCGAGCGAAGTCGCGAAGAACCTGAAGAACCTGAAGAAGCCCTCTTCACAAAAACCTCCGGCGTATTTTCTTGCAACAGCTAGCTGCAAAACAATTCACGTGTAACACATGCAGAATGAGAGCGAGGACGTGGTGAAACATGATTACTGATTCGGCTGCTTCCAGTCGCTGTCGGATCGCAGCTGAGAACAATCAGAGGCCGACAGCGCCCGCCGGAGCACTTTGAATCCATTATCAGTCCAAGGATGCAGAGCGCGCAAATAACAAGATTCCTTTTAAACCATCTGTGGACGAGGGAAAACACTCCGCGCTGTGCGCTTCTGACCTCTTGGGGGATGTGTTTCACTCCAAAAAAACATTACAGAACAATCCGTGTCAGAAATAAACACGGCGTTTATGGATTTTCCCCCCACAAATCGACAGGAGCCCAGCCGGCATCGGCATGTCCTCGCTTACAATGACCGCGTCATCAACGTCGTCATATTCTCTGCTCCCCTTTCTCCCCTCGCCATCTTCGCTTTGCACCCAGAACGGCTCCTTTGATCTGCGCCTTATCTGCAAACCTCCTCGCAGCTTTCCACCTTCTTTCATCGTTTGCTTTCAAACAGTCGTGAGAAGCGTTCATGTCATCCTCCGCACCTTCAACCGGTTTGAGTGCCGGTCAAAAGCCCGGAGCAGCAGGATGGAGGGTTAAACACAGCCGTCGTGTTGTGTGATGACAGGTGTGGAGTTGATGACAGTGTGCTCGCTTTGCATCTGCTTGCGTCGCTCCGTTTAAGTTACACGAGGCCTCGACAAAGAGGGTCGAGATCGAGCTCTTAGTTTCAGATGATGGAAAACACGGTGATGAATGTGATCTTTTAATTTTCACCAATAAATCCCCCTTTTCCTTTGGGCCACACGCCTGCCCTGGTTACCAGGGTTGGTCTATAATGATCTGGAAGGAGCACGGTTAGGCAACACTTAACGGTGTGTACTTGTGGAAAGGAGAAAACGGAAGCCTTCGCATCCCAAAGAACGAGGAGGACTGCTGGCACACTTCAGCAAACTCGAGTCTGCAGGTCTACGTGCGCCTCGGCTCCGTCCTCCATCCGTACAGGGTGACTCACAGCTTATCACTATGAATCCAGGAAAAGTAAATAGGCTCAGCCACCCACGCACAAACACACACACACACACACACGCACACACACACACTCACAGCAGCTACCCACTCCCTCTCCTCCAGGTGATGGTGCCACTCAATAGCTTCCCCACCGCCGGCTCAGAAGAGGGAGAGAGCCCCGGATTGAGATCAATGTTTTGTCCTAAGTGGCCCCATTAAGCGTCGAATCTGGTTTGAACATTGTGATCGGGCGAGTGTCAGCGAGCAGTTGAGACCATTTAACAGAGCTCGTGACTGCACGAACGCGACGTGACCGAAAGCCCCGGGATGAGGTCATTCAGTCCACTGCTCCATGCACACGCGTGTTCCTGCAGAGGGAAGCCTTCGGATGGAGCGAGGAGGACTAACGCAGCCGGGTATCATGTGTCCCTGCAGCTTTCCCCGCACTCGCATCACCCGGTCAATATCTCCTCGGCTCGCTGCCCGCATGCGTGCACGACTCCGCGCTCACAGGAGCACGCGGACACTCGACATGATTCCACGTAATTACTCTCATTTGAAGAACAAGTAGCTTGAGCAGCAGCTTTGCCAATCAGACGCTTCCCCCCCCCCCTCCCTGCGGACTCCCCCGGCATGATGACGGCCTCGCCGGCGCCGTGGGTGGATGAGAGGAACAGATGCCGCGGTAATTCGTCGGGACCCTCGAAGATGGGATTAGGATTGCGAGATGCATCCGTGTAATGAGCACATCCTTCCTCCCACCCGTCACTCTAAAACGTTCAGATGCACCCGAGATGAGAAATATCAATCTGTTCTGGCAGATGGGAACGCTCGCATGGGAGGTGTACGCCTTCAAAAACGCATGTGCACTGGGGGGGCAGATCCTTCAGGCAGGGATTCCCAATCAAAAGCTGTCAGCCAACTCAGTGACGGCGTAGCTGGAAGGCTTCAGCGGGCCTCCGCTCAGTGTTTGTACGGATATAAAAAGGCTCATGTGAGCTGTATTCGTTTCTGCATTCGTGTAACCTCTCCTCCATGAAGGAAAATACTAAAACACAAAAAATATTCTCACATCCCTCCCGCACAAAAAAAAAACGGTAAAAAAAATTACGGTGCACGGACAGTATTTAAAACATTACCGGTGTTTCCTGTACAGAAACACAAGAGGCCGTTGCAGAAAGCTGCATCATCGGGCCGCGCTGCAGGAATTAATATTCATGAGAACGCCAAGATGGTCCCGGCCTCCCCCGACTTCTTGTGTGTCAGCTGCTCATCACCGCACCCCACACAGTTGTCTGTCTGTGCTATCCGAATGCGATACAGGATCAAGAGGAGGAATAAGGGGGCAGAGAGAGAGAGAGAGACTGGATGGAAAGTGTCCCTGTGTCAACGCTGCAGGCTCAGAGTCCTCTCACGGTCTGACAATGAAATCTGCGGCCTGGCACCATAACTGAAGATGCAACTCTGCCCTTTTTGAATTTGTACGATACACACGATAGTTTCATCAAGGCTAAAAGATGTGAAGTTATCCAGAGGAGCTGCGACGCGAGATGAAGCAGAGACACCAACGACAGGGTTTTCATCCTTGTTCCTTTCATCAGACTCGGCCCCTCCTGCTGCTAAATAAATTGCGCTCTTGTCGCCTTCTGTGTGGGCATCTGAGAGGATCGGACGAGAGTCTTTTAAGCAGCTTTTAATCATAAAGCCTTGATCAAATGCAGCACTTACAGAAACATGCAATGCGTAGGTGCACGAGAATCTGTTAGTTTCACAGTTTGAACATTTATAACTGTGCCGTACTTTGTCTTATAAAACCCCACACGTTCTCAATGCGATGTGTTTAAGCTACAAGCCATGCGTGCTAAAATAGACAACGACTGCGCTATTAAAAAAGAAAGAAAATACACAGAAGGGCCGTAATTAAACAGTGGCAAGCGATGTGTTTTGCCTCGGTTGGGGATTTGCGTAACACCTCTTGGAATCACAGCAGGGGATGTCAGTATGTAAATGTAAGTGTTGAATCCTAAATAATGCTGCTCGTGGGAATATTTCCATAGGTTCTAATGTTGTTTAAAGAAATACAGTTAAAATAGCTGCAGCTGCCTCTGGACATTTGCGAACTTGTTTACAAAAAATATATTTTTCTTAAAAGTAAATATGGTAAACCCATGTTTAGAATTTGCAATTATAATTATGAATGAATCTTGGGGAGTAATATATAATATATTAGTATCTACTCATCTTAAAGTATTTTAAAAATATCATGTACTATTCACAGCATTCTACTGTTAAACACAGTGTAAACACCAGCACGGTGAAGCTTTCTACCTGGGAAATATCGGGGTAATTAAGAGACAGGTGAATCGTCTCACAGTGATCCTCTTAATAGCACGCAGCGATGTCGTTCGATGCGATGAGATGTGCGTTTGTGAACGCGCGCTGCGCCGTCGAGAGAACTGGCTGCGAGTTGATTGGAGCAAACAGATTAAGTCCTCGTGTTCCGCCTTTCATGCCACAGCTGCCTCCTTCTATTGCAGCATCCTGCAGAAACCCCAGGAGGAGACGTGCAAACAGGTGGGCTGGAGATGCATTCAAGGATTACAGGGTAAAAATAGATGCACCGGGTATGAAGGAGGGAGGAGAGGATACAAATAAAAGAGGATACAGGAGCGAGGGGGGGGGCAAGACACATGACTGCGGAGGTCAAAGAGAGGCCACAGTCGTCTGTATGTAAAGCGACGCGGTGCTGCAGAACCAGCTCAGCTCACACACAACAGACAACAACGTCAGTGTGTTCTCATGTAGAGTTTGATGTGGGGACGTCAAATGAATTGAGATTTGTGCAGCCGCTGCCTGGCAACACGATAAAGTGGCTTCGACGCTTTAAAAAGATTAAAGTACAGATTAAAGATATGAATAAATCAATGCTACTTTCCTCAAGTGTGTGTGAGACGGGATGTTCTCCTGCTGCGGGTCCCTGCAGAGCGCCGCATGCTTCAACTCTCATCAACATGTCACTGGACTGAATAATGTGATTCATCTCCATAAGGGAGGAATTCATGGACCGAAGGTGGTGGTGTGACATTTAGAAAGAAATGTCCTAAAAAAAAAGTCAACGTTAAGACTCTTAAGCAACAGAATTGATGTTGTCAGAACGATAATCCCAGTTTGATGGTAATCACCTTGAGTAAATTACCTGCCAATCGGCCTTAAAAGGGCACAAGATTGCGGCGCTGTGTGAACACACCACCGGTCCAACGTGTTTTAGATTGTAGCGTTGAAGCAAAGATGCTCGAAAAGCACCGAGCACAACGGCTAACGGCACTTAGTCCTGATGAGAAGATAAAAAAAAAGGTAAAAAAGGTTGGAGTTCCAGAGAAACCAGCAGCAGTTGTTGTTGTTGTTGCTATTTCTGTCCTGCTGTAAATCTTCTCCTTCCTCATGCTGCAGTCCAAAGCTGATATCTCCTGGGCACCAGATGAAACAAATCGAGTGTGAGAACGTACCCGATTAGCAGAGAGCCGCAGGAGCCCCGCTGAGTGAGTTTGTGCCGACGGACTCGCATCTCGCCTCGCGCTGCGTCGGGCCCACACGCAGGAATCAACTGCAGGCACGAGGTGGTCGCCTAATGAACGGGGAGGCCCGGCACAGGCGCTTAAAGCGGCGACTCGCGTCCTCATGCAATGCAAAAGGCTGGACGGCCGGACCCGCAGCTCTCGAACACTCCGCCCCTCGGCGTTTTTACGGCGCGGCAGCGGGCGAGGTGTCTGCACGGAGAGCGGAGGCGCGCGATCGACCGACCTCGCACGGCGCAGACTCGTTTGATGCTAATCTGCACGCGGCAATTAAGTAAAAGAGGGTTTTCAGCGCACTTAAGTAAACAGCTCGGATTCCCCATCACGAGCTCTGCATTCCAGAGCCTCATAAAAGCACCCACGGAGGAGAAGAAATGTGCATGTTTTGATCAATTACATCATCACGTATTCATTCAATTCCGTCGCAATGTAATGCTTCTTTTTATTGCAAATGTAACATTCTGGATAAACGCAGCTTTTTTACTGCAGGGATCATTATTCTTTTTTTTTTTTTTTTTTTAAAGCACAAAGGCCCACTAGCAAGCGTCTTATGAGCGTCGGCTGCAGCACATTAACAGTGCACACACATGCAAGGTCACACACACACACACACACACACGCACACACACACACACACAGATAATCAACAGGGATCTTGATGAATCTATTCTTCTGCTGAGGGCTTGCTGCTCTACAATTTATTACTGTGTTGATAATCACAAGGAGAAATCCCCCTGTACACCTTAACAGCCCTCTTAAAGCACAAAACGGAAAAAAGTAAGTGGTCCCCCGACTAAGAGAAAGCTGAGGAAAATGGAGCGAAGGAAGCTGGAATTATGGCTCTGGCCCCTCCGGGCTGCAGGAGGATGCATGAGAAATGTCAACAGCTTTACACCCAATTTCAAGTCACAGCAAAAGTCCATATCAAGTCTTATGATGCGAGTTCATGGGTGAAGTGTAGACTGAACTGTGAGTCCTCGATCTGCAAACAAAACATGTTCAAATAATGCAGGAAGAAGCCACAAAGAAACGGCGTGAACGGCATGTGTCGCTAAATCCTTGCACTCCACCCATGTGCCTCTGCAGTGATAACGGCCTGATGCATTTCAGTGCATTCATCAATGAACACAGCGATTATGTATAAAGTGCTGCACACAGACAACAATCGCCCTGCAAGACAAACGCGGAGTAACACCTGAAACATTCACCAGAAACCAGTAATAGTTAGTTTGCTTTGTACAAATCTGCATTCGTTTAGTGTCAGATACGGGCGGGAAACCTGCCGGGGGGGGGCAGAGACGGCATTGAAAGTCGAGACTTGCCGAGTGGCGACGGGAACGGCTCCCCTTTGTTCGGCCTTTAGGACAAATGTGTGGCTCCTTTTAAAAACCCAGCGGGGAGGAAGCCTGACAATGAGGTGTGACAGGAAGAGGACAACGCGGCGTCTGCTGGGGGCCGCGTGGGCGAGCGGAGGACGGAAATGTCAGCCACTCCGACACGGACTGAAATATAACGAAATAAATAAAAATAAAAAAACGCTGTGCGATTGATTGCAGAGATTCGTGGTGCTTGGAGAGTGAATTTCACCACAAGAGCCATTTCTCATGTTCTCCACCAAGTGAAGCCAGTGTGCTTTTTTTTTTTTTACATTGTTTCACTCGGTATCAATCTCTCCTAATCAAGTTAAAAGGTTGAAAAACCCCAGAGGAAAATAACTCCATTCCAACAATGTGCTTATTCTCACGACAGTTATTTTTTCACCCGAGGCAGCTGAAGGCCTTCAAACCCACCCACAGATGGCACATCACTATTGTGTACCACGTCCATGCTCACAAGCAGCAGAGTGTGCCAAACCTCCGACCCCGTGGTCGCACGCAGTCCTCCTCCTCCTCCTCCTCCTGCTCCTCCTGCTCCTCCTGTTCTCTGATCTTTAGTGTGGGAGATGCTGCCAATCGTAAATCGGCGGCGTGGTGAATCGCTCCTCTGAGTTGGGTGGCTCTGCGTGCGCCGTCTGTGAGTGGGCGTCAATGGCTGTTGTTGTTTTTTTTTTTTTCTTCTTCTGAATTTGCACGCTTTGTGACTTCTGCGACTAATTAAGCGCGAGTCATGTGTGAAGGGACTCCGCAGCGACTAAGCCAACCTCCCTTTCGGCCCCGCAGCTTCACATCGAACTGACAAAAAGGGAAAAAGTGTCACCAAGCTTCTCGTCCCTGAATGATGCGGCGTGACGTTACAGGCGCAGTTCACCTCGTAACACTAAAGCAAGCAACACTTCTTTTCTCTCCTGGGATCGGCTTCTGAAACAAACAGCCGCAGTCCCGTCATCGCAAACTATTTTTAGCTCTTCCAAAAGGTCCAGCGTGGATCTCAAAGAGCTTCTTTTGGCTCTCAGTCTTCTGCAGATGACTTGTTTTGGGCAGGTTGTAAAAAGCAGTATTACTTCTCCACTTGACCTCAGAGGAGAATATTTGTGTGGAAAGGAAATGCTTTGAAGGGAGGGAGGGTGCGGGCGGCGATTTAACCTCCAGCCTTCCTCCGCAGGCTCTGAAGCGACGCACGTCGTGACCGTCCATCGACCTTATTAGAATAGGAAGCAGGCGAGACAAAGCGTGAACACATTAACCCCCGAGTTCCTTCTAAAAAGGGACTTGTGGACGTCACATTGAAGATGTAAGCGCTCTGCACTGAGGCTTGAAGGGCAAACGGAAAGTATTAGCACCTCTGTGACGGGCATGTTTTTTTTGCCGCGTGTCTCCACAGCCCCGTTGCTGCGTCCTCCTGTTCCCAGCTCCATCCGCCTGCCTGACCCCGATGTTTGCATATCTGAGAGGGCCGTCTTCCTAATAAAGGCATGGATCTCTGTGTGGAAAGACAGACTCACTCTCCCTCTCCTCCCTTTGGACGGTTCACGATGTGAACTACTTCAGAGGGCCTGTGAACCATTTAAAAGGACGCAACAATGCTGTCCTGTGACACGCCGTTCAGATGTGTATGTGCTGCAAGGCTTTGACCGCGGCCTCCTGCCGCCACGACGGGTGACTTTTAGTAGTGACGTTTTTAAACGTCCGTGTAAAGCCAGAGGGGCCGAGGTCACCGGGGTCACCGAGGCGTCGGGCGCCCCCGCGGCTCCCTGCAGGTACGGCGGATTGATTCGCACCGGGTCTGGTGTCTGACTCTCTCTCTCGGGAGGGAAAAGAACAAGAGAGCAGGGAGACGCTTCAGCTAACCGGAGCTGCACAGACTTCCTGCATTATTGATTCGAACAGTTAAGAGAATTCCAGGTCGAAGGGAAAAAAAAAAAAAACGGCCACTTTTCTCCGGCTTCAGGCGGCGGTTTGCACTCCAGAGAGACAGGAACGCAGCGGGATCCGGCTAAAAAACGTGAAATAACATGTGATTTAAGCAGCGCGGCATTAAATACCTACGTAGAAACATACAACGATGTTTCCTGTGCACAAACAAAGTGGATGAAGACCCAAAAAATAAAGTGCTTAACTTCTTTAACTATTCCTCTTTATTATTATACGTTTCTTTCACGTGTTATTGCTGTTAAAGCGTCCTGCCCACAGGTGATGTTGAGAAAAGCCTCGTTTCTGAGAGTTAAAACCCTTTAAACACTTTTACGCCTCTAACCTTTGTCCCACCTCAGCTGCTTTTCCTCCAGCGTCCATGTGTTTTCACTTACACCTGCTTAATTAGATAAAACACTTGCTAATGCGGTAAAACGCTGCCGCTTGCTTGTAAAAAATAAAAAATATATTTAAAAAAAGGATGAAATAAACAATTTTAAATCTATTATTTATGATTTTTTAAACAAATTTTGTCTCAAAACTGACCGAATATATAATTACTGTAGGTTAAATACTGTATATATCTTTTTTTCCCCTCAGTGTTTTTTTATACACACACACACACACACACACACACACACACACACACACACACACACACACACACACACACACACACACACACACACACACTTCTATCTACCATGTTTTCCCTTTTCTGACTTTCTTGTTCTTTCCTTTGCACCCATCGTCCGGTCCTTCACAGAACGCGAGGCGCTTCCCAACATCACCAGCACGTGCGTGAATCATCAGGACCACTCTGTGAAATATGCAGAATACGATCGTTCCGGCAGGACTTTTGCACCACAGCGAAGCGCCATACAAAAAAAAAAAAAAAAAAAAAAAAACGCTTGACTGCTAGTAAAAATAAAAAAACGTGTTGCCTCATTTAAGTTGAATTCTACGTAACCTAAAGCGTGACAATAACAGTGCAAACATTGCTACATGTATTCTGCTTAACATTCTAGTCGCTAAAAAGAAAATTAGATCATTCATTTAATTACAAAAATACTAAATCTGTCTATCGGCTGATCATTTATACAATAGATTATTTTTCAGTAAGCAGAACGCGCTTTCTCTGCGAACACGGGAGGGTCCGACAGAAAGCACTGGATTTAAAGCAGATTGGAGGACAGAGTGCGGGGGGGGGGGGGGGGGGAGGGGGGGGAGGAGTCAGCTGACCCCTTTAACTCCGCTGAGGGACATTAGCGTCTTCCTCGTTGCTCTCCAGCAGCTCGTCCTCGGAGAAGCTGATATGGAGGCAGGTGTCGTTCGCGGGCCGCTCGCAGGCGTCCGGGGACTCGGGGGCGGCGAAGACGACGGCCTTGTCCCTCTCCTCCGCGGGACTGCCGGAGCCGCTGGGCGCCGTGAAAAACGTCCCGCCGTCCCCGAACGGGTCGTCGTCCCCGTCGTCACCGTCGTCGTCGCGTGGCGCCGACAGCAGCAGCAGCAGGGACCTGCTCTCGGAGCGGACGCCCGAGTCCTCGCTGGCCGAGCAGGAGCTGCTCTCCCCGTTGCTGAGGGAGGGGAAGTCGGCGGACTGCAGCGAGTCCCGGGTGACCTGCGGGAGCGAGAGGCCGCCGCCGCCGCCGAAGCCGAAGCCCCCGGCGTTGTTAGCGGCGCCCGCCGCGGCCTTGGGCGCGGCCGTGACCTCTGAGCACAGAGACAAGGCCCTGCTGGCCCGCTTGCGGTTCCCGGAGGGCGGAGGGTCGAGTTTGGGGATCATAAACCTGCCGGGGAGAGAACAGAGGAGGCGTCAGTGACTGATAATCCCCCCCCCCCCCACTGTGTCCAGTCTCTCTCCCCTCATTACTCCCCCCTGGTCTCTCCGCTCAGATCACTCTCGTCTCAGTCAGCTCATCTATTTCTAATCCATTTCATCGGGAGATTACTGTCTCATCATCGACGAACATTGAAAAGCGCTGACGAGGAAGTCGCAATTCGGGATTTTCACATCAAACGCGGAGCACGTCTTCCTTGCGGGTGACGGACATTTTCCTTCTAACTGTATTATCGCCGTCTTAGGCGCTGGTGCAACGACTGACCGCTGGTGTTTTACCCATTACTACACATCGCTGCTAAAGAGGAGCCTTCTTCTGCTAATCTCAGGCTAGAAAAGAAACGCAGAGACTTACATTTACTTGTGACAGTAGGTTTTCCATCACATTGACAAATCAGTTTCGTTTTTTTTTAATTATTTTTCTTATCCCTGATGCTGTAAAGCAAAAGCATGCACAGGAAACCAAACACACGCTTCCACGTGACCACAGTGAGTGCCAGGCGCGTGCATCATGGAGGTACTCGTCCTCTTCCTCTGCGCTGATCAGGTGGAACCTCCACTGACAAGTTAATACCAAGTGCTGACCGCAGCATTTCCTCTATCCAAGCAGGGTAGGAAAAAGAACCCAGAACAAAACAGTGTGTAAAACCGACACCGTGCACACGAAACGTGACGCCCACCGATCACCCCGATGCAAACGTGGTCGTGTGGACCAGACGGAGCTGGAGGTTATTACAGTTCATGCTCCGATCCCATGCTGGTGCCACGGACACCGGTTCAGCATGCCGGTGGTCATGGGTAATACTCACATGGGAGGGAGGAGAAAGGGCAGAGAGGAGGGCAAGAAGAGGAGGAGGAGGAGGAGGAGGATGAGGAAGAGGAGAGGAAGGGGGGCAAACCATGAAGAGGAGAAAGGGGGGAGGCGAGGCGATGGATGGGTATGGGTGGCGGGTTTAAGGAGGCGGCCTGCTTGTCGGGTGTTTGTAAGCTTGGGAGGACTGACGGGGGGGGGGGGGGGGGGGATGAGGGGTGGTTAGATGAGGAAGAGGAAGAGCAGGAGAGGATCCTCGCACCTGCACCAAAGAGAGGCAACGGTTAGACTGCAGCGGAGCGGCGAGCCGTGTGAGGGGGCTGCTGTGGTTGACCGTCTTTCAGCACATTCGGGTCGCCGCATGCGTGATATCGCCAGTTGGGTACTTTACTGCTATAATACCCATGAGCCTCTGCTGCATTGGCAATGGAGAGGAAGCCAGTTGGAGAATCAAATGCGGAGAGTTCAGAATTCAATTTAAAACTGACCTCGGAATCAAATGGTTTTGCCTGCCGCAAATTGTTTTATCGTCTAATTGTCTTGCACAACTGCCAGTTATGGGAAAGCTTATTAAATTAAAAGGGTTCCCGGCAGTCATGGTCAACTCCTCACCTATTTTTTGGCACTGAACTGGAGGAACAAGGACCCTACTTTTCACCACATCGTGGTAACGGGCCTATACACTGCGACATGTTCACTGTGCCGTGTTATTCAACTGCAGTTCTACACCGTAATGAATGCAGGAGGGGACGACATCATCAATCTCAAAATGTCTATTGTTTGGGAAAGTGTGCAGAACCACTGGTATGGACCTTATTTTAGGAATAGGGATATGTCCCTATTTTACATTAAAAAAAATTAAAAAAATCAATGAACAAATCAATGCAGCAACAGTGTGGATTAAAAGATAAATCCTGTGTTGGCAGAACACAGGACTCCTAAACACAGCATGCAGATTTAATTAATCACCCAATAAACAGGAATTAAGCAGGCAATTAGGAGGACACCTTCATGTAAAATAACAGAACGAAGCACTGCAGATCAATGGGTGGGGAGACCAATCGAATGAACCAGCGTCTCGCTAGTTAGTTTTGCTCTGGACAGAATGTTACAGTGAAAAATCATTGACCCGTCAGCCTGTGAGACAGACGGACCGATGCAGCAGACAGACGGACCGATGCAGCAGACAGACGGACCGATGCAGCAGACAGACGGACCGATGCAGCAGAGCGGCTGGAGGGTCCCAGTGGTCGGGCCTTTTTTTTGTTTTTTGACGTTTCAGCACCGCGCTCCTCTCAAACAGCGCGTGTCAATAACACGGCTCCGCCCAAACGCCTGGAAATATCACCCGCCACAACTCCATCCGCGGCAATTCAATTACCGCCAACACACACACACACACACACACGCAGGAGATGATGCTGGCGAGGAAGAGGGGGAACACAAACACAAAAGGATGCAGGGGGAGAGAGGGAGGGAGGTGTACAGCATGCGCATGCAGGGTAATAACGCACAGAGGTGCTATGAGCTGCTCCCCACCGCTTGGTCTCCACCCAACGTGTATTCCAGGTCTGACTCAGCGCACAGTCAGACATCGTGTTGGTGTGGTCCAACGTGCCGTATGCACTCGGGCCCAGCTGGACAGCACACAAGAGTGTGATTCAAGGCTGAATTTGCCCTGATAGTGTGATGGGAAATAACCCTGCGTGACCAGGATGGACCCGAGGGGGGGGAGGGGGGGGTGGGGGGGCGGAGACGGAGGAGGACAGACGGTCAGAAGCGTGTCCGTCTGCCAGGTTCTAGTTCCCTCAAATAAGGCTACTGAGGCTGTAAACATCGGCTCGCTGGGGAAATCCAAACACACACAACATTTTTTATTTTCCTTATTTCTATAAGCCATTTGTGAATAAACCTCGTAAAAGGTTTTATGATAACTGTTTCACAGAAAGATGACGTCACTTGGTGGAGGAAGCAAACGATGGCCAATAAAAAAGGGGGAGGGGGGGGCCCTTGAAGAGGGCGGAACACAAAATGCCGCTGAATTTCTTGGCTGTGGATTCTTCCCCAAAATCAAAAGGTGGTGAAAAGCAAGAGGAGAGAAAAATGTGTTTGCGCTGCTCGGTGGCTCCGCTTCAATGAAGTCAATGTCCTGTTTCTATATTTTTTTTAACCGTAGCTGGTCTTTTGTTGTGGTTTGAAGGAGATTAAAAGGCTCATTAAAAAGTAATTAGATGCATTGGCTCCACACGTGCACTCAAGGTGCCGTCTTTGAGCTGCACGCCGGCACATTCAGCCATTTAGTCAAAAAGTGCAGCGAGAAATGGAGGCTCAATTTAGGAAGTCCCTATTTAGGAAAAAAAAACACACACTTCAAATCCCAAATTCACACAAGCGTCTCTGACTTCTCTTCCTTCTTTCGGGCCCAAACCTGATCTCTTTGTGTGCGGAGCCAGAACCCCTTCCCTCCCCTCCCCGCCGCCTGTAATCCCCCGATTACAGCCTCACTTTCATTAGCCGCAGGCCGCTGGTGCTGAGTCGGGCCTCTTCTGCACTAATAACACCGAAAGCTACATGCTTGGCGGGTCGCTTTGCAGCACGCCTGCCTCTCAACACAACGCGGGCGGCACGGCACAAAAGAACTCGGATGCACATGGAGGGAATAGCTTTCAGATGAAAACCCGCCGGTGGCATTTTGTGGTCCTCGTGTGTGTGTAGACATGTGCAAACGTGTTGCTGATCACTCAACAAACTTGCCAGACAATCGTGACACGTTTAAGGTTTCAAGTAAATTAGTCGTAGTTCTCGCTAGATCGCAAACAGGAATTGCCGACACGGTGCTTGTGAACACGGTTGTGGTTCTCATGGACCCATGCAAATAAAAATATCCCCAAAACGGCTTCAATGTAAGATGACTTGCTCACCCTGCGAGGTGCCAGTGAACCTTAACGATCTTTAATCTATCAAGTGATCGAATAAACCGCATGTGATCAACCCGCAGCAGCCAGTGACTCACAGTGTTTTCGGCGGGTGAGAAGTAACAAACATCACGGCAGGACGAGGATCTTACTTTTCGTCCATGCTGGCGGAGTTCCTCAGCGCGAACGGGACGATCTCCTTGCACGAGCGCCCCTCGGCGTCCGCCGCCCCGTTGGCCCTGACGAAGGGCTCCAGATCCCCGCCGGCCGCGGCTCCGTTGAGCAGGTTGAGGTAGGACTCGACGCAGTCGGCCCGGGCGGAGGCGGAGGAGGAGGGGGAGGAGGTCTGGCGCGGCCACGCCGGCGTGGAGGTGATGAGCTGGTCCGGCGCGCGGCCGTGGTGATTCTTCGGGTTCGCCGCCGCGGACACGGAGCTGCACAGGGACCGTTGACTACCTGCAGGACACACGGGACGGACCAGCGCAGAGATTCAAACCGATTCATCCCAAAACATCTCCTCTCCGACTGCGCCAGCGGGAGCAATCAGCGTGATTAATGTAAGCAGGACACACGAGGTGTCATTTCATAGAAACGTGCACAGCTTCCACGCGGACACAGATGAGTCATAACACAACAAAGCCCTGCCCAAAGTGTGTGTGTGTGTGTGTGTGTGCGGTTATTCATTATGACTTTGGCGAGACCGTCTGTTTGTTCAGCGCCTGTAAATACATCCCTTCCACCAAAAATCCCCCTCTGGGACAAAGCGCATGTGTGAACGCTTGGTTTTGTGTGTGTACCAAAATAAAAAGGTTGTCAGCGCAGCAAAAGGTGACTGGTGCTTTTCATTGGTCCCTGTTCAACCGAGCCACCGGAGGCCCCCTTTCACGCGGCAATCGAGACGTCTCGGGCTTTTAAAAAGGAAGCCCTGTTATAAATACACCCACGTTTACCCCGCCCACTCCTGCACCCACGTCCAACACGACTACGCCGAAGGACGTTTGCAGGCAGGAGGCGGGCGAGGCGTCACGGACGACTTACGCCCGCAAGCCCCCCACAGAGGAGCGAGCGCGCAGGGCGAGGAGGGCCGGCGGGGGGGGGGGGGGGGGGTCACCTGACCTGACCCCAGCTCCTCCGCCCCCCCTCCCCCCGCGTCCGTTTACCTTGAGGCTCCCGCTGCGGCGGCGTTTTCGGGGAGCGGCTCTCCAGCTCTTTGAGCTGCTGCACCAGCAGGGCCAGATGCTGCAGCAGGTCCCGGTTCTGCAGCAGCAGCTGGTGGACGCGCGCCTGCGCCTCCAGGCGGGCGGCGGTCTCGGCCGCCATCTGATCCTTGAGCAGCTGCACCTGTGTCGCACGGACAGGAGTGTTGGTGTGTGTGTGTGAGATTTTGTTCACATGAAACACATGCAAATAAATCCACTGACATTTTATATCTATTTTTCTTTTGCTATGGCAGTGTAATGAGCCGGATCATCCATCACAGAGTTGGTGCTGCCCCCTAGTGGGAGAGACAGTGATGAACTCAACATGAGGATCCCCTGCGTGAGTCTTTGTCTTTTATTATCCTGAAATGGAACAAATATCACACTAGAGATCTGCCATCTACCTGAATGAGCCAAAAAAATAAAAGGTTAATGATTCATTCCTGAAAGGACAATACGGGTCAATCAGTCGCGCTCAGCTACTTCGGCCTTTAGATCTCCTATAATTGAAGAAACCGTGAGTGTAAACTGTCTTTCAACAAAAAACGGTTGAGCCTCAAGTTCAATCTATTCCATATTGATTATTAGGTTCCCCTAAAGAGGAACTATTGATTTCAAATAAGCCGCCTTCTGAGTTTAGAAAGCGCAAGGACGATGATGAATGTGAACGTAATTAATGAAAGCACTGAAAGAGAATATAAATCAATGTGCATTCGTAGAAGAGCAAAGGTAGTTAACTATTTTGGTACTCAATCAATTGTTCCACTGTTTTTCTACGCAAACATAGAGGAAAAAATATGAAGTGACAATAACACAGTTGTAGTTTTCGGAGGTCTGGTTCTTACCTGCGCGACGGCCACCTGCGCGTGCTGCTGCTGCTGCTGCAGCTGCTGCTGCAGGAGCTGCAAATAGTGCTGCGACGCCAGCGGAGTGAGCGAGCGGGAGCAAGGGCTGCTGGGAGTGACGCCCTGGGACGTCACGGTGAAGAGGGACCTTCGATCAAAGTCCTGAGCACAGACACACGGCGAGAAAAAAAAATAAATAAAAAAAAAATCACATCACGGTGGGAAGAAAGATTCTGACACAAACTTGTGAATGTTGAACGTTGGCCCTGTGGACCCTTATTAAGCTTCTCCCCGATAGCGAGGTGACAGAGCAACTTGTGTCCAAGTGATGATCAGATTCAACGCAGGTATAGCTGCATGCAGTGCTACTGCTAACACGCTTTGGTAGACAGCGTAGTGCAACTGCTTCGCCACACCACTAGAGGGCGAAGCAGCACATTGTAAATCACAGCAGTAGAGTTTCTCGGACGGAGCGTCTCGAGTGAGCGAGCCCGGTTCCTCAGTGTATCATTGGCTGAATAAGCAAGACATTTTATACGCATTCAAAAAAGGAAAGGACATTTTAAGGAGGGGAAGTAAAAACCCACTTTGTGGGTGGTGGGTGCGATTGTCACCTGCCAGGCACTTTGAGCAAACACTCCCAAACTTAACTGAGCTCTGCTGAGAAGAGCTAAAATAAAAAATACCATAAATTAGTATTAACTGGAACTGCAATTTACTCAATTTAGAACGACATTTTTAAATGATAAAAGCTGTTTGTGAAATGACGTCTCCAGGGCCTTTTATTTAAATACCAACATTAATTGAATCTTATTTTGTCCACCCTTGTGTTACCTGTGAACAATCGCCGACACAACCGGCGGCTTGTGTAATGTGCGTCCTCCTGTTACTCTGATCGCTCATTATTCCTCCTTCCATCACTCTCTCCTTCTCTTATCTCCACGGAGCAGATGTTTCCCAACCCCTCAACGGGATTACGGTGGCGTTTCCCACAAATCAAACGGAACAGACTGGGTGTGGGGATTAAGTGTCCCCCTTTCACAGCCAGCAGGAATTTTAAGGTTCCCTCTCTCTCTCTCTCTCTCTCTCTCAGCATGATAACAGCCGTGTGCAGCAGTGAAGCATCGTGAGCCACCAAAGCCTCCATGTTTGCATCTTTACCTCCTGCGACAGTCAAAGAGAGATCAGTCACAAGCTCACTCCGCGGAGGATTGACGGCCTGGCTTCGCTACCTCACACAAGCGTCGCCGGGTTGTTTCATGCGCCTCGGAGGAGAATGTGGTGTCCATGTTTGTTAGCCGAGTTCGTCGATGCGAGGCCGCCCTCGTGTTTGGTTAAAAAAAAAAAAAAAACAGCTGGAAACGCATAGTTGATAATATCACATCAATTCAAACGCTTGCTGCCGACTTGGCAGTTTTTGTCCACTTTTACGACCCACTTAGCAACTTATTTTTTCAAAGATGTCCCCTGGCGACCAATCAACCATCATCCTTTCCCTAATATTCCAACGCTCACAGCGGCTCTGTGGATAACAGCCTTCCAGTGAGCCGACGTGATTTGAACATTCTTTCATTTCTGTTTCTTCTCTATAGTAATACATAGGATAGTATACCAGTTTGAAGTCATCCAAGTTAGGTTGGACTTCCTGTTAATAATGCAGGACGATCCCTGAGCCGATGACTCAG